>JAUPFT010000008.1:54703844-55393844 GCA_036936625.1 Parnassius smintheus behrii | reverse complement strand
TGAGAATCACCGTTTAAATATCTATCTGTATGGGTCTTTTTTCTATACACAGTATGGCTCAAGGTGTTATCAGGATTCCGAATTACTAACACATCTAGAAAAGCTAAGGAATTGTTTGCCTCTAACTCCATTGTGAACTGAATTTTAAAATTTATAGAGTTAAGATGGTCTAAAAATGCAGTTACTTTATCTAAAGGTAGAATTGTGAAAGTGTCACTTCACACAGTAAACACCTGGCTGCCGAGCTCCAACACGTCGAGCAAGTTTTGCATGACAACAAGCTTCGGGTGCCGCGCCTACGTCACAGAGAACGAGTGAAGCCGGCCACAGTCGAGCGTGTACCTGCTGTACTGCCATATGTTAGAGGAGTCACTGACAAGATTGGCTACATCTTGAAGCGCGCTTCCATCAAAACATACTTCAAGTCGCCGAAGAAGATTGGTCAGTTTTTACCATCAGTCAAGTGTAACGTCCCTCTGCAAGATGCAGGAGTGTACAAGCTTGATTGTGAATGTGGTCTCTCCTACATAGGACAAACTAAAAGATCAATTAAAACCCGCGTAAAAGAACATATAGCTGATGTGAAGAATCGACGCTCCGGGAAGTCTGCAGTCTGTGAACACGTACAGGATCGCCCGCGTCACTACATCAGATTTGATAGACCGCAGATCCTCGCTAAAGAACACCGATTCCTTCCAAGGATGATTCGCGAGGCTATTGAAATCAAAAAACATCCTAATTTCAATAGAGAAGATGGCTGGGTGCTACCATCTGCTTGGGATCCTATAATAAATAAAATTAAATCCCAACCCAAGCATACAACTGCAAGGCTTCATGATACCATAAGTACATACTGTGTAGATCGGAACAAAAGTTAAATTTTAATCTATGGTAACCGCGGTTAACTATGACATCTGGACGTTAAACATCTCAGTCCTTCCCGTGACCATGGGTGCTGTAAAGCTCTCGAAACGTCGGGTATTAAAAAGTTAAATATACGCGATAAATTCCATAAAAACTAGTATTATTTCAATGTGTAGTGTTCGCGTAAATATAAGAAATCATTATCGTTAATCCTGGTAACAATCCGGTACGGGCCGTCCCATTTAGCTTGAAGCTTAGGAGATTTCCCTTTGCTGCGGACTGGATTGTGCAACCACACTAGTGAACCTTCGTCGAACCCTTTGTTGTTTATTTTCCGGTCATACCGGGTTTTCATCTTTTTGGACATTTGCTGGCCCGATTGTCTGACGTGCTGATAAATGTCATTCGTTTTGTTCCGCAAGTCATTTGCATAATCGGTTATACTGCGTGGGGCATTGGATGGTATCCCGGTGATCAGATCTGCAGGCAGCCGTAATTCTCTACCAAAGTTTGCGAAAGCTGGTGTCACTGATGTACTTTCGTGAACAGCGCTTCGATATGACAACAAAAACGGTTGTATGTGCTTGTCCCAATCCCGTTGCCGATTGTCTACAACTTTTGCTAGGTACCTCTCCAATGTCTGATTAAATCGTTCTACTATTCCATCAGATTGCGGGTGATAAGAAGTCGTTCTTGTTTTATGAGTACCCATAACTCGGCAAGTTTCCTGGAATATTTGAGGCTCAAAATTCCTTCCTTGATCGCTGTGAATCTCTAAAGGTATTCCAAAACGACAGAACACTTCATGAACTAGTTTATCTGCAACTGTTGAAGCTTCTTGATTTGGAATGGCGATGACTTCTGGCCACTTAGTAAAGTAATCCATCACAAACATGAAAAACTTGTTATCGCTTTCACTCTCCGGAAACGGCCCCGCCACGTCAATGGCTATTCTCTCCCATGGTGCACCAACATTATACAACTTCAATACACCTTTACTACGGGTCTGAGATCCCTTTACAGCCGCACAACCTGTACATTTGGGACACCAGTTCTCGACATCGTTTCGACAGTGGACCCAGTAAAACCGTTCCCGGATCTTCGGTAGAGTGCTTTTAACTCCCAGATGGCCTCCTGAACAATCATTATGGTACAGCTGTAGAACATCCGGTACTTTAGCTTTAGGGACAACCATTTGCAAATGACAGCTGTCTCCCCGAACATTTTCCCATTTACGGCACAGAACTCTATCTTGAAGCAGCAAGCTGTCCCATTGGACCCAATAGCTTTTAGTGGTCGAACTTATCGCTGAGACGTCGCTCCACTTGGGCTTGGGAGAACTGGCCTTCATCCATTCCAGAATCGGCTTGATGTACGGATCTTCCTGCTGTGCATGTTGTAAGCTGTCCTTCCACTCGTTGCTGAGGTGGCCTGTCCTGAGCATCCTCACGGATACCACTTCCTTACTCTCTTGCCTAGTACAATGTTTGCAATCTTCAGGACAAGATCTTCTTGATAATGCATCTGCGTTGGCGTGAGATTTCCTTCTGCGATGTTCGATCTCAAAGTCGTATTCCTGCAGTACTTCAATCCACCTCGCAACTTGTCCTTCTGGACTTTTAAACTGCAATAGCCATTTTAGTGCAGCATAGTCAGTTCGTTATTATTATGTGGGGTATCTATATAGTTTTCTCATCTAGTATTCTTCTCACAGTATCAAGGAGCACCGCCTTCTGCATTTGAGCCCGGAGCGATCCGTCACGGAGTCCCAGTCGCCTCAGATGACTAGAGAGGCTAACTGGGATTAACCCATTCGCAGAGACGACTACAGGAATAATTTCGGTCGGCAGACCACCCCACATGTCGGTCACCTCGTGAGCCAGGTCCAGATATTTTGTTTGCCTATCTGTTTCGGCTTTCACGAGGTTCTCGTCATACGGAATCTTAATGTCGACCAAAAATATCCTTGACTGTGCCCGGTCCATCAGCACAATATCAGGCTTATTCGCAAGAATAGTCCTGTCTGTGACGATTCTGGTTGAACCGCCTTGACCTCTCGCCAAATCGTCGAATCCGCTTCCCCCAAGCAGCGATTTTTTGCTTCAGGTCATCTATGCGCTCCGTTAGTTTCTGTGTGGTATCCGGCTGGGACAAACTAATATTTGTCCCAGCAAACGCCATTCTAACGGTGCGCACAACTCTCGGTCTATTATTACCCGAACTGAAGCTTGTCGGTCTGCCGATAAGGGCCCTTGACTTTGCGATACGGTCCTCGATTCTTTTTCTCCAGGCTGGGATGGCACTACCTTGTTGAGTAGCACGTCCAGCCATGGGACGTTTGGCGCCAATGATACGGCATACTGCCAGTGCGGCGCCAAAAAGAATTGAGTCCGTCTCGCAAAGGTCCCGGCTGGCTTCCGAATAGGTCACCAGCATTGGGTTCAGAGCCCTCACGACAGCCCGATTCCGCTTGCTTTTACTTGCTAAGGGGTATGCGGGGAATTCGCGGTCGATTTTCGAGAGGCATGCTGCGCGTTTCCAGCATCGACTCTTCCATTTTCTCTAGTTCGTGGGGGACTATTCCATCATCGTCTGAATCAACCACAAATGGAATATTGACGGCAGCGTCCATATTTGCATATAGTTCATTATATCTATCATTGGACGTGATTCAGAGCTCCAGAGGAGCTCTGGTCTTCCCACCAACCAAGTGGAGGTCACACAGCGTTGTGAACCCGAATCCAATAGAGCGTGAACCGTTAAACAGTCGCAACTCGGGTTGTACATCTTGACTGAGGCCGTCGGCAATAGAACAGTTTGACCAGTAGACTGTTGACGACTCAAAGGATCAGTGAAGGTGGTCGTGGTGGGAGCTATGGCGGCAGCCGTCGGACCGGCACTCGAACCGGGGGTCCCGAAAGCGGCATTCCGGCGGCATGACTCAGGGTTGGAAATCACCGAACGGGCCGACCTGGGGAGCTTCAGAGAACCTCGGCCTTGAGGCCCGGGACAAATTCGAGGTCGCAGGAACCCCGTAGTACCAGTACCGACCAGAAGGGGGGAGGGTGGTACTCCAATCGCGGCCTTTCAGCTAACGGGGGTGAAAAGGGTCTAGCTGACAGGGCGTGGCTAAGCGCCCCCGCTCGTGGGGTTTGAGGGCCCGGCAGAGCCCTGAGAGGAAGCGCCATGCGCACTCAGCCACAAAACGGCATGGTGGTTGCCCTGGCCTACGGACTGGGCCGCTGGTGCGGGCAGTCTCGTTGGAGATGCCTTTCTAAGCTCGAGTAGCACCAGCGGCGCTCCTTGCCGATTGTTCGTCTCGCTGGGACCGGCTTAGCCAATAATTTCGGGCACAAGGTCACCCGGTGATCGGATACTCGACAATAGGACCCGGGGGGGGGGCCTCCCTGGCCTCTAGGCCGCTATAAGATGGTTGGGGGCGGCGCCCTACTGCGGGAGCTCCGCTCGGTCTGAGGGGGGTTGGCGACGACTTGCCCGGGGGATTCCGGGCACGGCTCGGTTGGCAGTCCGTAGGTCGTCGACGGTGCCCGCTGCGTTTTCAATCTGCCTGCATTGCTCCTCCGAAAACCGCAGCAGGTCCCTGAAGGGTGGAATATAGGAGGCGCCATCCCCGCCGTACCTCTCCTCAAATGGAAGATCGAGAGGTAGGCGGGACAGCACGATGTGGAGCAACAAGAAGGATCATTCGTCCACCGGTAAATCCAGCCGCCTCAAAAAATTACAGGTCACCAAGACTGGATTTATATTCGCCGGACGTTGGCGTACCTTCCGGCGAGGAGGTCTCGGGCGGTCTGGTAGGCGTCGTCCGACAATTCCAGATGGCCGACGACCCCAGGGCCTCCGCCTCCAATGAGGCCAGGAGGTACGCCATCTTCTGGCTTGGTGTTAAGTCCCTCCGGGCGTCCACTAGACTGTCAAAAAGGCCAACAAAGTTCAGCCAGTCGGAGAGGACCCTGGAGAACCTTGCCAGGTCCAGAGTTGCGAGTCGTCCCAACAGCTCCGACTGAGTAGGCTGCTTCCGAGGGGACTCGAGCATGCCACTCAGCCGAGCTTCACGCGCTTCATGAGCATACTTGGCCCCCGCCTCGATCAAGTCGTCCGTAAGCGTAAAGAATTGCTCGTAGTCCGCGAGGCAGGAGTCTAGGACTCCCTGTTCCTCTTCCGAGGCCAAAAGTTCAGTGCAAGCCTCCTCCACTACGGCCTCTCGGGCCATAACCTGCTCTAGCCGTTTCTCTAAGCTATGGACCCGATCGGGTCGCCCTATCAAGGTATGGGCGTTCGCGGCCCAGCGCAGCTCCGCCTGCAAGCGAAGCGCCGGTGGCTTGTGCGATTTTTTTTTATAGGATAGGGTGACAAACGAGCACACAGTCCACCTGATGGTAAGTGGTTACTGTGGCCCATAGACATCTACATCTATCCTCGATTACGAATCAAAATGCAGATGCGTTGTCACCCGTGAGGACTAAGATGGAATGCCTCGTTTCCAGTAAAAAGGGTATCCGGTTCTCTACACTCACCATACGAAATACAGCAGCATTAAGCTACTATTTCACGCTGGTATTCTGTGAGAGCGTGGTCCTTCTCCGGTCGAGCCGACCCATTCGTGCTACAACTATACTACTAATATAACTGTAGCATGGCTCTACCACGTATGAAGCTAAGCGATAGCATCACTACTAAATACAATTACTATTAATTAAATTAAACACAATTATACTACAGGGCAAGTACTCACTAGAGTCGGTCAACAAAGATGCCCAGCACAGGAGACCGACTCTTCGGCAATTTAATCAAATTATCCGAAATACCTAACGCGTAATTACCTAAACCTAAACTACACTCCGTTTGCGCAGCCTAACGGCGTGGCTCGAACCACCGATCCGCTAACAAACAACAAAAAAAATTATTATATTACGGCCGGGCGTGATTGTAGAAACAATCAACCACGCTCTGCTACCTAAATGTTACGGCTCTCAGTTACCCCGACAAAAGACGACTGGGCTAGGGCCCATAGTAACCCAACTCGACGAGCAACTGAAGGGAGGGCCCAATGGCCTATAGATAATTAATTTATAACGGCTGCTATAAACAAACATAAACTTACAGAATTACAGGTGTAGGGTTGACCACAAGGCGCCGTCAAGGGCAAGTAATGATATGATTGAGTGGTGTAGGAAAATGTATAATGTAACCTGACGTCACCGATGCAATCGTTCAGCAGAACCACATTCGTTGCCACGCTCCACAAGGCACAATCTGCTTCAGAGGGCGCCTGCTATCGGAACTCAAGTCCAACGTCACTTAGCACAAATATAATCGGAGAGAACGCGATCTCCTCCGGATCACAAAGTTTAGCGTTCAACCGACAAAGCAAAATTACTTAGAGCGTTATTAAAACACAACACAAGCCACAAATGCAAATTAATAGCAATCGAAGTTAAAATAATCTCTCAAAACTCAAAAAAGCCTCGTTGTCACGTATGTTAACGAAACAAAACAACACAATGGAGGCCGTCACAATGCGACGTAGCAATTCTTATGTAGCGCCCGACGTCTAGCCGGCACGGCCGTAGCACACGAAGGTTCTTCTAGACTAGCAAGCGCGGTCGCCGGCGCAAATGAATACCAAGCCCCCCCCCCCCCTACGCAACCCACCAACCGGTTCCTCGCCCGTGAATCACCTTGCAAGTTTCAAGAGTTTTTATTTAGCGTAAACAGAATAGGACGTTTAAGATTTGCTCGGTTTCGAAGTGTCGTTTTAGATTCATTTTGAATTTCATTTTCTAACATTTCATCTATGTTGTCCTCATTTTCTTCTTGTATACAAGATTCCTGTTCATTTATATCACCTTTTTCTTCCATTGAAGTAACCCTTTCTTGAGATCCCTCAATCTCGTCATTTGAAATGACTTCTTGAAATATTTCATTATCATTTGGGACAGTAGATAAGGCAGAAAAACCCGGCAACTCTATTTGATTTATCTATCAAAGGTATTTCTTGAAAAGTAACATCCCTGGAGCGAATAAGTTTATGATGTGTTTCAAATTCGATAACCATTGTCTCCTTCATAACCTAACAGTATTCATTTTTGAACTTTCTTGTCAAGTTTCATTCTCTTTTGCTTAGGAATATGAACATAGCGCCGACAACCTATAATTATCAGATGTTTAATAGCTGGTTTTTTGCCATGCCACAATTCATGAGGAGACTTTCCTGCAATCCTGAGCCTGTTTACGTGGTAGAGCCATGCTGCAGCTATATTAATTGTATAGTTGTAGCACGAATGGGTCGGCTCAACCGGGGAAGGACCACGCTCTCACAGAATACCAGCGTCAAATAGCAGCTTAATGCTGCTGTGTTTCGTATGGTGAGTGTAGAGAACCGGAGACCCTTTTTACTGGAAAAGAGGCATTCCATCTTAGTCCTCAAGGCTTTTTTTTATAGCATAGGGTGACAAACGAGCACACAGTCCACCTGATGGTAAGTGGTTGCTGTGGCCCATAGACATCTACATCCATCCTCGATTACGAATCAAAATGCAGATGCGTTGTCACCCGTGAGGACTAAGATGGAATGCCTCGTTTCCAGTAAAAAGGTTCCGGTTCTCTACACTCATCATACGAAATACAGCAGCATTAAGCTACTATTTCACGCTGGTATTCTGTGAGAGCGTGGTCCTTCCCCGGTCGAGCCGACCCATTCGTGCTACAACTATACTAATAATATAATTGCAGCATGGCTCTACCACGTATGAAAAGGCTGACAACGCATCTGCATTTTGATTCGCAAACGAGGATAGATGTAGATGTCTATGGGCCGCAGCAACCACATACCATCAGGTGGATTGTGTGCTCGCTTGTCACCCTTTTCCTATAAAAAAAATTCAATGGAATACCATCTTAGCAACGTTACTTGTTGATTGTCACGTTATTGTAAAAGCTATAAAATAAAACTTCTATTATTTTTTTCTTATATTGTTTATTTAAAACTAATGTATATGTTTTAAATCTTAACATGGTAGCGGAGCGAAAAAAAGCAATTAAGCTTTGTGAATACAAAAGTTCTAAATCTAGGATATATATTTGGTTGAAACCAAACATTCCTATAAAGTATTCTGAACCTTATTTGAAACTTTTGAAGATGGATAAATCAATAGTTGAAGCGTCAAAGATACAGGTAGGATACCTAGATTCTGAGAACTGGAAGACGTGGAAGTTTAAAATTCTCATCATGCTTAGAGCTATACCCGGAGCAATGGATATCATTGAAGGTAAACGATATAAGCCCATGCTAACGGATACAGCTACAGCTGAAGAGAATCAGAATTAAAAGAGTTTGTGAATGTACATAGTACAATCCTAGTAATATTAACTACGAACATGTCTGAAGAGATACTGCAGCAAGTCATGCGTTTCACTTCTTCGAAAGAGATGTGAGATGAATTAAACCATCTTTACAATGGGGAAACAGAAGACAAAAGTTACGAACTTCAGTCTTCTGATCTTCTTTCTCTTGATTCTTTATCTCTTTAAATATCTGATCTTGATTTCTTTAAATATCAAAAGGAAAGCAATCACAATATGGCTACCCATATATCGACTTTAAAGAATATTTCGCACGAATAGAGTCAGCAGAAAATCTTCCTTGCTAGTTCAATATTTTGGATTCAAAAGCAGTTCGCTCTTAATGGCAAAAAAGGATAGAACAATTGAAAGTTTAACTTGCCAGCTATGAGCCCATGAGAAAGCTTTGTTTGTCATAGTAGATGTTGAGAATTGTGCTGAGGCACTATACGCAAAACCAGAAAGAGAAATTAGCGGAAAAGATAAGAATTGGAAGAAATTTTTCAAATGTGATTACTGTGGGGAACAAGGACATAGAGTAAGGAAATGCATGAAGTTCTAAAAGGAAGGCGAATGTTAAGAAGATATAAGAAATATTAAAAAGAAAAAGGTATCTTAGCAACGTTACTTGTTGATTGTCACGTTATTGTAAAAACTATAAAATAAAACTTCTAATTTTTTCTTATATCCTTTAAACGAGCAATTCTTGTATATATATATATATATATATATATATATATATATATATATATATATATATATATATATATATATATATATATATATATATATATATATATATATATATATATATATATATATAATCGGAATCTCGGAAACGGCTCCAACGATTTTCATGAACAGATTACATGTGTGCAGGGAGTTTCGGGGGCAATAAATCGATCTAGCTAGGATTTATTTTTAGAAAATGTCTTTTTGTCCGTGTTTTTAGGCAATGAAAAACTGCTACAATATCGTTAGAATAAGACTGTAAATTTTGACAGTTTATTAATGATTACAAATAGCTTAATTGGTATTGGGCGGTCACAAAATCGTAATACCGTGGTTCGAGCCCAGACCGACCGACCGACTGTTTTTAATTTTTTTTTTCAAGTTCGTTTCTTTTTTGAGAAAATCTATTTTTTCGAGCCCTTTTTTTAGTATTTTTTAAAAACACGAAAATTTAAATTAAACTAATTGCACTCATGATTTTTTATTCAAATAACCAGTTCAGTTACACAGTACAGTATTATGTCGCTAAGATCAAAAAATGTTATTCGTATTTCATCAGTATGTAATTTGTATCTAAATATAATTTCCAAAACACACGAATTAAAAAAACCGAGCGAAAAATACCGAGCAAAGCTCGGTCAACCGGGTACTTGTTTATTTAAAACTAGTGTATATGTTTTAAATCTTAATAGTGCAAACTTCAGAGTTATATGCGCATAATTACTGTAAGGTGCAAACAAAATAATATAGCACAGAATTAACATTTCCAATTTCTTCCGATCAATAATTTCAAAAGGAAGGATAGGCCAATCTAAATATTTTACTCATAACTTTTTCATACAAGAAAAAGTAGCGCATCTGTAATAATACAAACATCACATCAAAACACGACGTAACCAGGGTCGGATTTCGTAGTATAATTATCCTAATTGTACCATTATTTCATAGTTTGTAGTACATAGTATCGTACTAATACTAAGCGAAAATACCATAATTTTACCTAAAGGTCGACTTGTATAATTATTGGACCTTTTACATATTAATATTAACCCTACGATATCGAGAACTTCTATATTGTACACCAGTGCCGTGTTTTTTTTTAATAAAATTTGAATTAGCTCCCTTTTCTCGTCAATGTGACAGTCCTGTCGTGACAGGCCTGTGACCATGACTGCTAAGCCGGAGGTCGTGGGTTCGATTCCTACCCAGGACAAATGTTTGTGTGATGAGCACGATCATTTGTTCTGTGTCTGGGTGTAATTTATCTATAATATTTATGTATTTAGAAATATATAAGTATGTTTATCAGTTGTCTAGTACCCATAACACAAGCTCTGCTTAGCTTGGGACTAGATGGCGTTGTGTGATAGTTGTGGAATATTATTATTATTATTGTGGGGTATCAATATAGTTTTCTCATCTGGTTGGGTTCTATAAATATATAATTATAAATGAAGATGAAAAGATAAATATACATAAATATCAATAACATAAAATAAATATAAAAATACATAAATAAATAAAAGCCCAACCAGATGGAGGCCCTCGGCAGGGGAGACCAAACGGCCAAGGGTTAGGGGGAAAGGGAAAGAAACCGGCGGACGATGCGGACAGTATCAAGGAGCACCGCCTTCTGCATTTGAGCCCGGAGCGGTCCGTCACGGAGTCCCAGTCGCCTCAGATGACCAGAGAGGCTAACTGGGATTAACCCATTCGCAGAGACGACTACAGGAATAACTTCGGCCGGCAGACCACCCCACATGTCGGTCACCTCGTGAGCCAGGTCCAGATATTTTGATTGCTTATCTGTTTCGGCTCTCACGAGGTTCTCGTCATACGGGATGGTAATATCGACCAAAAATATCCTTGACTGTGCCCGGTCCATCAGCACAATATCAGGCTTATTCGCAAGAATAGTCCTGTCTGTGATGATGGCCCGGTCCCAGTAGAGCCTGGCGCGGTCATTTTCGAGCACGGCTTCCGGCAAGTACTTGTAATACGGCAATCTCCGGTCCACGAGACCGTATTTCAGAGCGAGCTCCTGGTGTAGAATTCTGGCTACTAGGTTGTGCCTGTGCAAGTACTCAGAGTTAGAAAGCGCCGAACAACCGGAGATGACATGCCTAAGTGACTCCCCGGGATGGCGACAAGCTCGACAGACGTCGACGGTGCCATCCTTTAGGATGTATCTCCGATAGTTGTTGGTCTTAATAACCCGATCCTGTGTTGCACAGACAAAACCCTCGGTTTCCCCGAAGAGATCACCAAAGCGTAGCCAGTGGAGGGAGGCTACTGTGTCTACGAAAGGCTCATGTAGAGCCTTGTAGAACCTCCCGTGGAGCTCCTTCTCCTTCCATACGGTCTCCCGGTCGGAAATGCTCTGTACTGCCGGGTCTTATCATTGCTCGTTGGCTAAGGATAGAGGGGTAGGTCCTTTATCACAAGAAATGACGTCCTTATAGAATGGATCATCCGATCTCACCAGGAAGTAATCACGGAGTCTGCACACTTCGCTATTACGCATGGTGAGCGCGCTCAATAAGCCACGACCACCATGCTTCCGCGGCAAGTACAGCCTCATTACCGACGATCTCGGTTGATGCATCCTATGAGTCGTCATAGTAGTGCAGACTTTTCTATCCAGGGCGTTAAGTTCAGTCTGAGTCCACCTGAGTATGCCAAAGGTATACATGAGGACAGGCATGACCCAGCCGTTATATGCGTGTGCCTTATTCACACCGGACAAAAGGCTGTTAAGCACCTTGGTCAAGCGTGCATAAAACACGTCGCAAACTGACTGTTTCATACCAGTCTCATCGATACCGATGTTTTGTGACATACCCAGGTATCGGTATGTTTCAGCCTCGGAAAGGGTTCTTAAGTTGACGGGCATAGATAAGTCTATGCCCTCAGAGTTAGCAACCCTTCCCCTTTCAACGTGGAGGACCGCACACTTATCCGTCCCCAGCTCCATTCCAATGGAATTGCTAAATTCACAAGTGATGTTTAGCAACTCCACAAGATGGGAGCGACTGGAGGCGAATAACTTGAGGTCATCCATATAGAAAAGGTGAGTCACTTTTGTCCCTCCTTTCCGTAGCTGAAATCCCCTCCCGGAGCCCTCCAGTAAGGTACTGAGAGGGTTCAGAGAGAGGTAGAACCAGATTGGACTCAGACAATCGCTCTGGAAGATACCCCTTCTTATCCTTATGTGGTTCTCCGCAGCCATCATCCGCTCGCCCAGATGACAAAGGATCGTACTCCACTGCCCCTTACACTGCTCGAGGAAGTCTCTAACTGTACAGCCTATCTTGTACAGCTCGAGGACTCTCTTTAGCCATGTATGGGGCACCGAGTCGAATGCCTTTCTGTAGTCTATATAGGCGGCGGAGAATTTCCGACGGTTGCGTTTCACCACTTTGCCAATGACCGCGTCAATGAGGAGTGGTTCCTTGGTTCCACGACCACCGCCCCGACATCCATTTTGAGCGCGCGACATCACCTGATTTGAGTCCGGGTGACGAGTGATTCTCGTGCTTAAAATGGATGTTAGTGTCTTGTATATGGTCGGTAGACACGTGATGGGACGGTATTTGCTCGGGTCTGTGGTACCCTGGTCTTTAGGAACCAAATGAGTGATCCCAGTAGTGAAGAGGCTCGGGAGCAACTTCTGATTGAGAGCCTCTTGAAACTGTCGGGCGAGCACAGAGTGACACACCATGAACCCTTTCAGCCAGTAGTGATGCAGCCCGTCAAGCCCCGGACTTTTCCAGTTCGGGGCCCTACGGACCGCCTCAGCTACGTCATCCGGCGTTATGATGACGGGGTCCATGGGCGTAATACCCGCATACTGACTCGCCACAACTTCCGTCCAAGGGCCCTCGCTGTGGTTTACGGGCTCTGATCACAGGCTGCGCCAGAATGCTACAGTGTCGGCCTGATTCGGTGCTGGGCCCGTTCCACTTACCATTGGTCGCTCCAATGATTCATAGAGCCTCTTCTGATCACTCTGGAAGATGATTCTGGTTGAACCGTGTCGACCTCTCGGTATATCGCCGAATCCGCTTTCCCCAAGCAGCGATTCTCTGCTTCAGATCATCTTTGCCCTCCGTCAGTTTTTGCGTTATATCCGGCTGGGACAAACTGACATTTGTCCCAGCAAACACCATCCTGACGGTGTGCACAATTCTTGGCCTGTTATTGCCTGATCTGAAGCAGATCAGTCTGCCGACGAGAGCTCTAGCCTTTGCGATACGTTCCTCAATTCTTCTTCTCCATGCTGGGATAGCGCTACTATGGCCATTAGCGCGTCCAGCCGTGGAAACCTTGGCGCCTATGATACGGTAGACTGCCAGCGCGGCGCCAAAAAGAATTGAGTCCGTCTCGCAATGGTCCCGGCTGGCTTCCAAATAGGTCACCAGCATTGGGTTCAGAGCCCTCACGACAGCCCGATTCCGCTTGCTTAGGGCTATGCGGGGAAGTCGCGGTCGATTTTCGAGAGGCGTACTGTGCGTTTCCACAATCGCCTCTTCCAATGTACTCCTCATATGACGGTTCCATCATCGTTTGAATTCACCACAACTGAGGTATTCACGGCGGCATCCATGTTTGCGGGTTGCTCTACCATTTGTGGCGCCGCATCCACAGCCGTAGCATTTTCATCCGACGAGGGAACAGCCTCACGTCGTAGCCGTTCGAGTTCGGCGACATCAAATATATTTGAGCGCAAGATATACCGAACTCGGTCTGCCAGGTTTTGCTCTGTGACTGTTAAAGATGGCTCCAGCTCAGCAAAAAGACGATGCATCCTAGCCCGCCTAACGGCCATGATACGCCAAACATCCAGTTTCTTCCCCTTTTGCCTTAAAGTACGCCCGCAGTGCGTTTGCATTCATTACTTATGACCAACGCATGCGACGTGCTCCACCAGCGGCGGGTGCCGCTTGCTGAGTCCGAGAAGACCCAGCCGACACACATTATTATTATTATTTTTTTTTTTTATATCTATATAGTTTTCTCATCTGGTTGGGATGTATAAATATATAATTATAAACGAAAATGAAAAGATAAATATACATAAATATCAATAATATAAAATAAATACAAAAATACATAAATAAATAAAAGCCCAACCAGATGGAAGCCCTCGGCAGGGGAGACCAAACGGCCAAGGGTTAGGGGGAAAGGGAAAGAAACCGGCGGACGATGCGGGCAGTATCAAGGAGCACCGCCTTCTGCATTTGAGCCCGGAGCGGTCCGTCACGGAGTCCCAGTCGCCTCAGATGACCAGAGAGGCTAACTGGGATTAACCCATTCGCAGAGACGACTACAGGAATAACTTCGGCCGGCAGACCACCCCACATGTCGGTCACCTCGTGAGCCAGGTCCAGATATTTTGATTGCTTATCTGTTTCGGCTCTCATGAGGTTCTCGTCATACGGGATGGTAATATCGACCAAAAATATCCTTGACTGTGCCCGGTCCATCAGCACAATATCAGGCTTATTCGCAAGAATAGTCCTGTCTGTGATGATGGCCCGGTCCCAGTAGAGCCTGGCGCGGTCATTTTCGAGCACGGCTTCCGGCAAGTACTTGTAATACGGCAATCTCCGGTCCACGAGACCGTATTTCAGAGCGAGCTCCTGGTGTAGAATTCTGGCTACTAGGTTGTGCCTGTGCAAGTACTCAGAGTTAGAAAGCGCCGAACAACCGGAGATGACATGCCTAAGTGACTCCCCGGGATGGCGACAAGCTCGACAGACGTCGACGGTGCCATCCTTTAGGATGTATCTCCGATAGTTGTTGGTCTTAATAACCTGATCCTGTATTGCACAGACAAAACCCTCGGTTTCCCCGAAGAGGTCACCGAAACGTAGCCAGTTGAGGGAGGCGACTGTATCTACGAGGGGCTCATGTAGAGCCTTGTAGTACCTCCCGTGGAGCTCCTTCTCCTTCCATACGGTCTCCCGGTCGGAAATGCTAAGCACTGCTGGGTCCTGCCATTGCTCGTTGGCTAAGGATAGAGGGGTAAGCCCTTTATCACTAGAAATGACGTCATTATAGAATGGATCATCCGATCTCGCCAAGAAGTATTGACGGAGACTGCACACTTCGCGATTATGCATAGTGAGCGCGCTCAGAAAGCCACGCCCACCATGCTTTCGCGGCAAGTACAGCCTCATTACCGACGATCTCGGATGATGCATCCTATGGGACGTCATGGTAGTGCGGACTTTTCTATCCAGGGCGTTAAGCTCAGTCTGAGTCCACCTGAGTATGCCAAAGGTATACATGAGGACAGGCATAACCCAGCAGTTATATGCGCGTGACTTATTCACACCGGACAAAAGGCTGTTAAGCACTTTGGTCAAGCGTGCATAAAACACGTCGCAAACTGACTGTTTCATACCAGCCTCATCGATACCGATGTTCTGTGACATACCCAGGTATCGGTATGTTTCAGCCTCGGAAAGGGTCCTTAAGTTGACGGGCATAGACAAGTCTATGCCCTCAGAGTTAGCAACCCTTCCCCTTTCAACATGGAGGACCGCACACTTATCCGTCCCCAGCTCCATTCCAATGGAACTGCTAAATTCACAAGTGATGTTTAGCAGTTCCATAAGATGGGAGCGACTGGAGGCGAATAACTTGAGGTCATCCATATAGAAAAGGTGGGTCACTTTTGTCCCTCCTTTCCGTAGCTGAAATCCCCTCCCGGAGCCCTCCAGTAAGGTACTGAGAGGGTTAAGAGAGAGGCAGAACCAGATTGGACTCAGACAATCGCCCTGGAAGATACCCCTTCTTATCCTTATGTGGTTCTCCGCAGCCGTCATCCGCTCGCTCAGATGACAAAGGATCGTACTCCACTGCCCCATACACCGCTCGAGGAAGTCTCTAACTGTACAGTCAATCTTGTACAGCTCGAGGACCCTCTTTAGCCATGTATGGGGCACCGAGTCGAACGCCTTTCTGTAGTCTATCCAGGCGGCAGAGAAGTTCCGACGGTTGCGTTTCACCACTTTGCCTATGACCGCGTCAATGAGGAGTGGTTCCTTAGTTCCACGACCACCGCCCCGACATCCATTTTGAGCGCGTGACATCACCTGGTTTAGCTCCAGGTGACGAGTGATTCTCGAGCTCAAAATGGATGTCAGTGTCTTATATATGGTGGGTAGACATGTGATGGGGCGGTATTTGCTCGGGTGTGTGGTATCCTGATCTTTAGGAACCAAGTGAGTGATCCCAGTAGTGAAGAGGCTCGGGAGTGAATTCTGGTCGAGAGCCTCTTGAAACTGTCGGGCGAGCACAGCGTGACACACTATGAACCCCTTCAGCCAGTAATGATGCAGCCCGTCGAGCCCCGGACTTTTCCAGTTCGGGGCCCTACGGACCGCCTCAGCCACATCTTCTGGCGTTATGGTGATGGGGTCCATAGGCGCAACACTCGCACCCTGGCTCGCCACAAGTTCCATCCAAGGGCCCTCGCTGTGGTTTACGGGCTCTGACCACAGGCCACGCCAGAATGCGATAATGTCAGCCTGATCCGGTCCTTGGCCCGCTACACGTACCTTTGGTCGCTCCAATGATTTATAGAGCCTCTTCTGATCACTCTGGAAGAGACGATTCTGGTTGAACCGCCTTGACCTCTCGGAAAATCGTCGAATCCGTTTCCCCCAAGCAGCGATCTTTTGCTTCAGGTCGTCTATGCGCTCCGTTAGTTTCTGCGTGATATCCAGCTGGGACAAACTGATATTTGTCCCAGCAAACGCCATCCTAACGGTGCGCATAATCCTCGGTCTATTATTACCCGACCTGAAGCTTGTCAGTCTGCCGATAAGGGCCCTTGCCTTTGCGATACGGTCCTCGATTCTTTTTCTCCAGGCTGGGATAGCGCTACTTTGTGTAGTAGCGCGTCCAGCCATGGGAAGTTTGGCGCCAATAATACGGCAAACTGCCACTGCGGCGCCAAAGAGAATCGAGTCCGTCTCGCAAAGGTCCCTGCTGGCTTCCAAACAGGTCACCAGCATTGGGTTAAGAGCCCTCACGACAGCCCGATTTCGCTTGCTTAGGGGTATGCGGGGAAGTCGCGGTCGATTCTCGAGAGGTGTGCTGCGCGTTTCCAAAATCGCCTCTTCCAATATACTTATTATTATTATTATAATCGATTCTCGACCAATGCATTTATGTTGCATCCTTGATACAACTATAATGAGGTACTACCACGATAAAAACGATGCTGCAGAAACAATCGGTTTGAAAACAGAATTTCAAAATATTTTATGAATCAGATTTTTAGATTCAATGAGGCAGATATGGTTTCTTTTGTACTCTTTTCGTTTTACCCTTATTGAATATAAAATATATTAGGTACCAATATTCAAAATTTAACGTACACAGGTTCTTTAGACAAAAATTAAACAGAAATAAAAATAAAACTGTCAAAATACGAAACGTATAGATAAACTAGACGCGTGACGCCAAAATCCCGGCACATGAGGAAAAAGAAACATGAAACGTCAAACGTGATATAATTTTTTTAATATAGTATAATTTTATATTCCATGTACACTATTTTTGAGAGTTTGAATCCAACCCTGGGCGCGCGCTTTTCGGGCGTTTTCCAGCACCCATGGTCACGGGGGACTGAGATGACTGACGTCCAAATGTCATTGTTAAACCCGGAGTACCTTCAGCTTTTTTAATTATTGTTTATGGTCCGATCTATGCAAAATGAACTGACTATGTCCTGAGGTCTTGCAGTGGTATGCTTGGGTTTAGTTTTAATTTTATTGATTATAGGATCCCAAGCAGGTGGTAGCACCCAGCCTCCTTCTCTATTGAAATTAGGATGTTTTTTAATTTCAATAGCCTCACGTATCATCCTTGGTAGGAATCGGTGTTCTTTCGCGAGGATTTGTGGTCTATCAAGTCTGATGTAATGGTTGGGGCCGTCTAGGATATGATCACAAAGCGCCCGAAACGTCGGGAATTAAAAATAAAAAGTAAAAATAAACGCGATAAAATCCGTAAAAGTAGTTTTAATCATGTGTAGTGTTCGCGTAAATATAAGAAATCATTAAGTAAAATAAAACTTTAAAATTGCGTTTATATAATAATTTAATAGTAACAAAATTAATATAAGGTTCTTTACCGACGATACGATATCCCATGTTTTTTTTTAAATCTTTGTATCGTAATTTTTGCATTCTTTTACCACGAACTAGATATATTTGTGACAGGCAAATCTGTACTGCGCGCGCACTACTGTCGACCAATTCGCGTTGGCCCTAAACTGTAATTTTAGGGCCAGAGTACTGTTCTGTTGTAGTTGTTCGGTCGGTCCGGTCCTTACGCTAGTAATATATAAGTCAGTGATTCCGATATAATAATTATGTATATTTGTATCTATTTCTTAAAATGGCAATCTAAAACAACATGAAGGAAAGAAACAGCGATATTTTTATTCGCTATATTTTAACAAGCCCAACACAAATAGGTTTAGACGTTCTTGACTCTGTACATTATGTTTCCGTTATTCGCTCTTATCTCTATTATCTTTTTTATGATCAATTTTAACACATATAACATTTAATGATTTCTTAAACATATAACATTTTCTATTTCCTGAGTGTTTGTGTTTGTGTGATAGTGTTTCTTCGTTGTTGTGAGCATTTTTCATTATTATAGTTCCGCCTTCTGGGGTTTGTGTTCGTTCGCTGGTATCATAATTGTTTTCCATTATCAACCATTGTCTCCTGGGTTCTCATCTACAACATTAGTAATACAAGCAGTATTTTTTTTTTGTGACAAAGGAAGGCTGTCCAAGAATGAAAGGAGATTAAATATTTTCTTTGCCGCTTCTCCGCTGGAACTAGTACCTGGTTTTCCTCTACGTCGAATATAATAATCTCGTATATAATACCATCTCCTGGAGCAATCGGAATCTGCAAAAAAATATTTTATTTGTAACTATAGCAAAGAATATAGTCATATCCTTAAATAAACTATGTTTTAGTTTAATGTATTTCATTCTTACTTATTTATTTTTTATTTCAGGCACTTGGCCACAGGAGAGTCTTATCGTTCGTTTGCCTTTCAGTATCGAGTAAGCTATAGCTGGATAAGTGCTATAATAAAAGAAGTTAGTACTGTCATTGTCAAAACTGTGCTCCAGTTATTTATACCAAAAGATCATCAAGCTAAAAGAATCAGTGACCAGTATTTATTAAAGTGAACTTTTCCAAACTGCGTGGGAGCAATTGATGGGAAATACGTTAGAATAAGGGCTCCCATCAATAGTGGATCATTATATAACAACTACACGGAGTATCATCCAATGGTATTGCCAGCACCTAGCAGTCGTCGATGCGGATTGTAAATTTATTGCCATTGATGATGGTTCTTATGGAAGAGAAGGAGATGCTGGTCTTTACTTAAAAAGCAAATAGGGCAAAATATAAGAAATCAAACATTTAATATACCAGAACCGAAGGCCCTACCTGGAACAAATGATGTGATACCACATGTATTAGTGGGAGACGAAGCTTTTGCTCTCCACGAAAACTTGATGAAACCCTATCCAAGACAGCAATCAATCCATGATTTATCAAAAGCCGTATATAATTACCGATTATCACGAGCTCGAAGACCTACAGAAAATAATTTGGAATTTCATACGTTTACTGCAGATTATTTTTCGTATATATTACTACTGCCCCAACTGTGACAGACAAACTAGTAGTGAGCGCTTGTATTTTTTACAACACATTACGGGAAGCAAAAGTACTGGCACCTGGTCAACAACATGTTGATGTCCCACTTTCCTTA
Organism: Parnassius smintheus behrii; assembly: GCA_036936625.1. Lineage (NCBI taxonomy): Eukaryota > Metazoa > Arthropoda > Insecta > Lepidoptera > Papilionidae > Parnassius > Parnassius smintheus. Next base: position 55,374,056 of record JAUPFT010000008.1, on the reverse strand, counting down.
CCTACTGAAAATTTAATACCTCTGGCAAATCGCAATGTTCGAGCCCAAATGAATCCTATACAAATACAGGAAACATTGAAAAATTACTTCAATGGACCAGGGGCTATTGATTGGCAAAATAATTATGCGACATAACATTAGGCTGTTCATAAAGTATTAAGATAAATGTAGCTAATTAAGTATAACATACTTGCTATAATATGAGATGAAAATAGATAATTAAAAACCTTTCTAACCTGTTTTATCTAAAATTCCTCCAATTTCACGCCACCAATTCTGTTTCAATTGAGTTTTTCTGTACGTACGAAATCTATTAAAATTTCGTCGTCCTTACTGCTCCAAAAACTTTTTTTTTTGTTCTTAGTCTGGTCAAAACAATACAATATTTTAAAAAAAAGGCTTCATCGCTATCGAGAAAAACGTTTACGAAACCATCCGTCGCCATCAAGACGGCTTCATGCAAATGGCGGCACCTAGCAGTGTTGCCAGACGTCTTGAACCTTTTATCTGTATTAGACACTGCTAAAATCTGTATTAAATCTGTATGCTATTTAAACTTAAAATCTGTATAAAATCTGTATAATTTAATAAACCAAAATAGAATAATTGATCATCATCATCATTGCTTTTTTAACGTGATAAGCAGATAAGGTTTGATTATCCTAATTAAATAATTTTTTTTTATAGAATAAGGGTGACAAACGAGCACACAGTCCACCTGATGGTAAGTGGATGCTGTGGCCCATAGACATCTACATTTATCCTCGCTTAAGAATTAAAACGCAGATACGTTGTTACGCCTGAGGACCAAGAGGGGATGCCTCATTTCCACTAAAAAGGGTCTCCGGAATTCTACTTGCACCATACGAAACACAGCAGTAAGCTGGTATTTTACGCTGGTATTTTGTGAGAGCGTGGCCCTTCCCCGGTCGAGCATCAGCTATTATGGTTGCAGTGCTGCAACCATAATATAGCTGCAACGTGGCTCTACCACATATAAAATATACACTATACACTAAATTTTTATATAGCAAAATTCATCATCATTACAGCCCTTCACAAGTCCACTGCTGAACATAGGCTTCCCCCAAGTAATGCCACAAAGCACGCTCCTGAGCCACCTGCATCCATCGACTTCCTGCATATCTTACCACGTCGTCACTCCATCTAGTGGGGGTCGCCCTACACTACGCCTACCGGTACGAGGCTGCCACTCAAGAACCTTTCTTCCCCATCGGTTATTGGTTCTTCGAGCTATATGGCCGGCCGATTGCCTATCGGCCTATCTATTGGGCTATGTCGGTCACTCTGGTTTTACTGCGGACGACAAAATTGGAAACATTAATTTAAGCAAACAACATATTAAAACTCAAACATTTGCCAAATGAACATAAAATTACTTTATTATTTTCAGTCATACATATTTTATACACAGGGTGTTAATGTAAACACCGTTATACTTGAAACCAGTGGTTTGGTTTCACTTATAGAACGTAAATTCAATGAAAAATAACATTTTTTTTGTAAAATCTCAATTTTTCCTTAATTCCTCAATTTTGCCTGTCCTAAGCCAGGGTGAAAGTATGAAGGAAAGTTTCATCACAGGTTATGTGTACCTATTGTGTTTTTATTGGAATATAGTGTAGGTAACTAGCGCGGGCGGTGATCTTTACATTGATTATGTCACCCGGGCGCATAGGGTATCCATGAATTTACGGACGGTTTCGGACAGAAACCTCTTAAATTTTATGAAAGAAAATAGGGTTTTTTAGAATTCGGATAAATATTTTAATATTAAAGCCTACTAACTAAACTACCTATGGTTTTAGTGAAAAGGGTGTTTACACTTACACCTTTTATACATATTTTGTAATACACTTGTAATTCTGCCATAATAATTAATTACGCTGTGAAAAAATAAATTAACCATAAATAATAGAATCATGAATGTGTGTATCGCGGTATCTAGTCACTTATTTTGCTTCATTCTATTTTAAGTTGAATATTATGGTAATCCAATCAATAGAGTTAGAAAACTCTGTATAAAAATCTGTACCCAGTGCTAATCTGTATCACACACCAAAAATCTGTATAAATACGGGGAAATCTGTATATATGGCAAAACTGGCACCTAGGGATATTCCGATACTAGTAAATACTAGTAGGTACTCGATACTTTTGATTCGATACCAAGTAATTATAGCATCGAATCAATCTTACGATACATACTCGGTATCGAAACAAAAGTACTTGGTATCAAATCGAATCAAAATAAACAATTAAATTTTTTTTTCCAACGCATCAGTCAGAATCAGAGAGCAAAGCCCTCTCGCTCAGTTACAGGTACATAGTCATTGCATGGCAGCGTGATTGACGCGAGCCGAACTTGTGCGACTTCAGCCGAGCCGAGCCGAAAGCGAGAGAGCCACCTTCCCGCCCGCCATTTAAGTTGTCTTGTTATGTCAACAAATAAAACTATACGTACTTTGATTAAAACTACTTTTACGGATTTTATCGCGTTTATTTTTACTTTTTATTTTTAATTCCCGACGTTTCGGGCGCTTTCCAGCACCCATGGTCACGGGGGACTGAGATGAATGACGTCCCGATGTCATTGTTAGACCCGGAGTACCTTCAGTTTTTTTAATGTGCCATAAACATTTTAACAGTGGTAGAGCCATGCGGCAGCTTTGCTGTTGCACGTATGGGCCGGCTCAAACCGGGGTGGTACCACGACCTCACAGAATACCGGCGTGAAGTGGAAGCTCTGCTTTCGCGTTTCGTCTGGTGAGTGCAGGTGGCCGGAGGCCCAAATCCCCCCCCCCCATCAACATGGTAGCGGAATTAAATAAAGATAGACTACCCCAGGAGGGTACCAGCACCCCTGGAGAATCCCTCGCTGAGCATCCACGACCATGTTTCTCCACTTCTGAGCCTGGGTGCTCAGGCTGCCCCGCGTATTCTGGGGGGGGCGAAATTCCGCTCAAGACTACAACTGCTCGGGGCAAACGGAGCAACAAGACCAAGGCGACCCCTGCCACGCTGTCCGTGAATTTCTGCAATATCAGGGGACTTCACTCTAACCTAAACGCCGTCCACTACCATCTCGAGACGGCGAGGCCGGCTCTGCTCTTTCTGACCGAGACGCAGGTGTCCTCTCCGGCTGATGTCTCGTATCTCTCCTACCCGGGGTACAAACTGGAACACTCCTTTGTGCCTCGGGCTGGAGTTTGCGTTTACGTCAGAGAGGACATCTGTTCTCGACGCCTCGGCAGACTTGAAGGTTCGGACCTGTCCATCCTTTGGCTACGCGTAGACAGCGACGACCATCCGCGCGTCTACGGGTGCCTCTATAGGTCCCATAGCGGTAATGCCGAAACAGACCGACTCTTCGACCACGTCCAAATGGCTGCAGATTCGTTGCTACAGCAGATCCCCTCCGCAGAGATCGTGATCCTCGGCGACTTTAACGCCCATCACGCCGAATGGCTTGGTTCACGTTTAACCGATCATGCGGGGAGATCTGTTCATGATTTTGCCTTGGCATATGGTCTGACACAACTGGTTACTTCGCCTACGCGGATTCCAGATGTGGAGGATCATGCACCTTCCCTGTTGGACCTTCTGCTGACCTCTCACGCGGACGGATATCAGATTTCCGTCGACGCCCCTTTAGGCTCCTCGGACCATTGTCTGGTCCGGAGTGTTGTGCCACTCACGCTGAAATCGCGGTTGGATTCTGCAGGCTGCCGCCGTGTTTGGCACTATAGGTCAGCCGATTGGGATGGGATGCGGTCTTTCTTTGCATCCTACCCTTGGGGGCGGGTTTGCTTCTCGCCAGATGATCCCAACGTTGTTGCGGATTCTGTTACTGATGTGGTACTTCAGGGTATGGAACTTTTTATTCCTTCCTCTGTGGTGCCCATTGGAGGCAAATCTCAGCCATGGTTTGGTCGCTCCTGTAAAATAGCATCATGCTATAAGCAGGAGTGCTATCAAGCCTGGGTTGATGCATCAGCGTCCCGGGATGTAAACACCAGCGCTCTAAAAAAGAAGTATAATTCCGCCTCTAGGTCCTTCAAAAGAGTCATTGCCAAGGCAAAGTCAGAGCACATAGGCAGAATTGGCGAGAAACTAGTTCGCCTTCCTTCTGTAACCCGTGCATTCTGGTCTCTCGCCAAGGCTGTCCAGGGGAATTTCTGTCAGCCATGTCTTCCATCTCTGCACAGGGAGGACGACTCACTGGCCCATACTGCAAAGGAGAAAGCCGATCTTCTAGGCTCCTTCTTTGCGTCTAACTCGACTCTCGATGACGGGGGGGGGGGGGGTACGCCGCCGACCATCCCGCGGTGTGAGTGCTCCATGCCGGAAGTGCAGTTCACAGAGCGCTCGGTTCGCAAAGCACTCCTCTCCCTGGATATCCACAAGTCGAGTGGGCCTGACGGAATCCCCCCAATTGTGCTGAGGACGTGTGCTCCAGAGTTGGCACCGGTTTTAACGCGTCTTTTCCGGTACTCCTACTCCCTAGGCGTAGTCCCAAAATCATGGAAGACGGCTTTCGTCCACCCAATCCCTAAAAAAGGCGACCGCTCAGACCCGTCCAACTACCGGCCAATCGCCATCACCTTCTTGTTCTCCAAAACAATGGAGTCCATTGTAAACTGCCAGCTCATGAGGTACCTTGAGGATCACCAGCTGATTAGTGACCGCCAATACGGTTTTCGCCGTGGTCGGTCAGCTGGTGATCTTCTGGTCTACCTCACTCACAGATGGGCGGAGGCAGTAGAGTTCAAGGGGGAGGCATTGGCCGTTAGTTTGGACATTGCGAAGGCCTTCGATCGGGTTTGGCACAAAGCGCTTCTTTCGAAGCTCCCTTCCTATGGGCTTCCCGAGAAATTGTGCGATTGGATCACCAGCTTTCTTGCAGATCGGAGCATCAAGGTCGTTGTAGACGGTGCAAGCTCCGATTGCAAGCCTATTAATGCTGGTGTTCCACAGGGCTGCGTGCTATCGCCAACGCTGTTTCTTCTGCATATCAATGATATGTTGCACACCCGTAACATTCATTGCTATGCAGATGACAGCACTGGTGATGCTCTTTACACCGGCCGAGCCAATATTTCTCGGGAAAACGTCTCAGAGTGCCGGGACAAACTTGTGTCTGAAGTCGAGTCTTTGCTGAACAGAGTCTCGGATTGGGGACGACTAAATCTAGTCCAGTTTAACCCCCAGAAGACACAAGTTTGCGCGTTAACCGCTAAAAAGAACCCCTTTGTCGTATCCCCTCAGTTTCAAGGCACTCCCCTTGTTGCCTCAGCCAGTATCGGAATCCTCGGCGTCGACATATCGAGTGACGTGCAGTTTCGTGGTCACTTGGAAGGGAAGGCCAAATTGGCCTCTAAAAAGCTTGGCGTGCTCAGCAGAGCGGGACAGTATTTCATGCCGGCACACCGCCTGCAACTTTACAAGGCGCAGGTTCGGCCGCACATGGAATACTGTTCCCATCTCTGGGCTGGGGCTCCCCAGTACCAGCTCCTTCCACTTGACCGCATCCAGCGCAGAGCGGCTCGAATCGTCGACGACCGAGTGCTTTCCGATCGGCTCGATTCACTGGCGTTGCGAAGAGATGTTGCATCTCTTTGCGTATTTTATCGCATCTATCACGGGGAGTGCTCTGAGGAATTGTTCGGATTAATCCCAGCCGCCAAATTTCGTGAACGCACGACACGGCAAACGTCCCGATACCATCCACACCATCTGGATGCTTGGCGGTCCACCACTGTACGTTTCACAAGGAGTTTTCTTCCACGTACAACCTCTCTGTGGAATAGTTTATCACCGGCGATTTTTCCGGACCGATACGACCTGGGGACCTTCAAGAAAAGAGCTTACTCCTTTCTAAAGGGCCGGCAACGCACCCGCAATTCTCCTGGTGCTGCGGTTGATCATGGGCGGCGGTAGTCACTTAACATCAGGTGAGCCGCATGCTCGTTTGCCCCCTCTTCTATAAAAATAAAAAAAAGGTACTCCGGGTTTAACAATGACATCGGGACGTCAGTCATCTCAGTCCCCCGTGACCATGGGTGCTGGAAAGCGCCCGAAACGTCGGGAATTAAAAATAAAAAGTAAAAATAAACGCGATAAAATCCGTAAAAGTAGTTTTAATCATGTGTAGTGTTCGCGTAAATATAAGAAATCATTATATACGTACTTTGTTTAAACTGAGTGATTGTTTACGAGTAATTTTAATTATTGTTATCATCGGATTATTATTCCAATGTTCATGGCACCACCAAAATCAATAATATGGACACATTTTACTAAAACAAACGAAACGGTTGCAAAATTTAAACAGTGTAAAATTTTGTTTTAATTATTGTCCTTCAAAGTTCATTGTTTTTACGTTAGTAAAAAAAATTTGCTAAAAGTATCGATATTAGTAAGTGTCAATACTTTAGGAGTATTTATATAAGTAGTATCGAAAAAAGATTTGAGTACTATCGAAATGAGTAGGTATCGATACTTTGATGGTATCGGAACATCCCTAGCGGCACCGCTTTTTGACGTTGGGGTGTCAAATACCGCTCTCTAGGAAACCGCGCCATTTTGTACATAGACAACGTTCTAGTGACGTCATTCACCGCTACATTATTATAATATACACTTGCATGATATATATGACGGCACCGCTATCCTAGGAAACCAAAACTTTAGGCGCAACGACATTATTAGTAGTAGTAAATTTAAATCTCTTTACTTAGGCGCATGAGTTTTCTCATCATTGACAAGATTCTTATAATTATTTCCATTAGTTATAGTATATCAAGGACTCTTGTAAGTATTATTGCTATTTTAGTAATTCAGGCGTTAGGAAAATTATGAATGTTCTTACGTTTTTTAAACATTAATACTTTCAACTTACTTAATCTGTCCAGGCTCGACTGTACCGAAAGGTTCTTTTTTCCCCCCAGACCCCAACAAAAAGTATAGTAATATTTAGAAGGAACTCCCTCAGAACCATAGATAAAAGTGCTCAGAACTTAGAATAGAAAAGCAAGGTAGGTATAGACCGCGCGTATCACTCATTGTTCCATAGATTTAGTTTATACTAAATCTATGCATTGTCCAATATGCCAAGCGTAACCAAATGTTCCATACATAGAGTGGTTGAATAGTGATACGCCGAAATTGATGTCTAAATGCGTTATTAATTATTATAAATATTAAGTTTATTTTATAGTACCTAAATTAGTTAGTATAAGGATTAATATTCTAATTTATGTTTATTTATGTATCTTTGCATATGTCCCGTTCCTACTCTCGGATTTTGCTATATATTATTTATTCATCTAACTTACACATACTTTGTTACTGTGTAGTAATGTACGTGTATCATGTACTGAAACGGTACGGCTACGTTAGCTGAAATTCTTATATTTCAAAAATAATAATTAGAATGGTACTTATAACATAGCCACGTAGCTTAATTAAGGAAGGTTATAAAAAATTGACTACTGTAATAAAACCTAATACTAAATCTAAAATACATATATAAAGTCACGTTACATGTCGTTCTAATGTTCTAACAACATTCACAGGATGACATGGATATTCACACACCGCTACTGCACGGTAATTGATAAATTCTCAAATTTTATTTATTTATTGACAACTTCTTACAATCATCGTTTTCCTAGCGCTCACTTGGCTCACTTCACAAAACATAATAATTCGATATTTTAATTGTTGATAATTTTTTCTTTTTGAATAAGATCATGGTAATGACTCTAGGTAATGTACCCTGTGACTCTAAGTTATATTCACCTTCATTAAAAATATTGTCATTGGCCCAACCTACTATACTATTTGGGTTGACAATAGGTCTACGCTAGTACTTCTTGTTAGTTTGTGCATAGGTCTGAATAATTAGTCATTGAAGTAGCGATGGGTCAACTCCAGTTACTAACTCGGGTTAACTCGAGTTGCGCTTAACTCGATTTGGATCTCTCTAACTCGAGTTTGGGCTGGCTGTACACGAACGATTTAAAACGAGCGAACGAAAGAGTAAACGCGTGATTAGTTTGTTGTGTGCATAGATATTATTTTTTTTTCTTTTTTGGATATTATTTTTTCGCTGAAAATACTAATAACTAATAATAATAACTTATTTATAGATACGTTAACTTACAAAAAGTTATGATTAGTTATTTGAGAATATTTGTGTTGAAAATACATAAGAGTATGGTAACTTATAAGAAATTATATTTCGTTATATAATATATAATATACAATATTGAAAAAAACGGTAATTTTATACTATCGCACTTCTTCAAATACAATCGTTCATAACTTTTTTAAATAATCAAAAGTTGTTATATTTTTTCATAATCTACACAAAAAATCGAATATTTTAAGAAAACATTGAAAAATGCTTGTTCATTAATTTTTTATCACACTTACAGTTTTTATATACAGTTTTCTGACTTTAAATATTATCATAAATGCTCCAGAAAATCTAAATAATTATGAAAGTTAATATTTTGGTGTTTTATGGAGTATAAGATCGCACGAAGCGAGCTCGGGACTTAGGGCATCCCGACTCTTTTTATTAATTTTTAGGGTAATTATATATAATAAAATATATATACCATAGAAACTTAAATAAAAAATTAATGAACAAACATTTTCCAAATTTTTTTAATGTTCGTTTTTTGTGTAGAATATGCAAAAAACAACCGCATTTGATTAGTTAAAAAAAAGTTATCAACTTATACATGAATAGAATAAGTTTTAATTTTTTTTATTCTTGTAATTATTTTCGTAAATCCGCCGTAATAATGAAGATTTAAAAAAACCATCTAAATCGGATGATTTTTCGATTTTCTAGGGCCAAAAAAGGAGAGGACCGCGATAGTACAAAATTACCAAAAAAACTATAATAAATAAAATAAAAGTACTTCTTAACTTAAATATTTACATTTGAAAATTATTTTGGATTCTTAATTATTTATAATACCCACTTGCGTTAAACTAGTTACAATGCGATTTCTCTATATTTTAAAATATTTTTCTAAGTAACAGTGTGAAAACATTAAAATAAAAAGTACCTAGATAGACTAACACTACGTTTTAGGATGGTTTTAGGTAACGTCAAAGAGTAACGTAGTGTTTGTATCGGTTTGTATACTCTTTGATAGTAATGCTCTATGGTCTCCGTCGGTAAAGCAGCATTACTTAAAGTCAATAAATCGTTTTTGCGATTTTATCAAATTACAATTTAACAAAAAACGTCTGTTCAGATACTTGTTTAATTTTAAATTTCTATTTAGACATTATATTTCTTTAAATCCCTTAGTTATTTACATTTATTTGTCTTTAAATCTGTAGGCCGTCGAAAAGCGCCGCCCCCGCTCTACATCGTACATCGGTAGAGCTGTTTGTCGTGCGATGAGTAATACCGTTTCTCGTGCTGAGTGACGTCGAGCAGCGATAGCCGGCATACAGCTCACACTTCGCAGACCTCAGTACGTCACGACGAGGAGGCACGGCAAGACCCCCTCCGTAAATACACCCTATTCGCGCTCCTACCGCACCCACTATCGATCTTTGGCTCTAGTCTTATTACGTTTTAATATATTTTCAATTCACTATGGATGCCGCCGATTCCCTACTCGGAGGCTTCGCGAGTGGCGACATTGTTCCGGCAGCCGAGGTTGTGCCAGCCCTGAAACGAGAACAAGACTCCACCGACGATTTTGAACATTTGGATCGCGAAAGTAAGCGCGACGAAGCTGGCGAATCACCGATCCATCAGCACGGTGCGGCGCGCACCGCGACACAGAGCTTCCTCGATATGGAGCGCGATGATCTGTTCGTGGACACGCCTCGGGCTCCATCTGTCACAGATAAACAAGCTGACCATTTCGCCGACAAATTCACCGACAGCGAGTCTGAAGCTGATACAGCTGGAGAGTCGCCGCTGCACCGACCTAGCCCGCCTCAGCAGAAGTCCGATGCACCTCTCGAACCTTCGATAATAATTCCTCAACCGGTGCACGATCCCACGCCGGTTCTAGCATCTACCCCTGCACCCACAGCGACCCCTCCGCCGACACCGGCACCTGTACCATCGCCGAGCCCTGTACCATCAGCGCCTGAGGCCAAAGTAGAGACTCGGTCGGAGATAAAACTCGAAACGTCGACGGCCCCCAAGGATATGTCGCATCCAGCACCTGCAACCGAGTCGAAGCCGCTGCAAGAGCCGACAACCCCACCCGAGTCCGCGCTGACAAAGCCTGAGCCTAAGCCCGAAGTGAAGTCGGATCCTGTGAAAGCGCCTACTGCACACGTCATCGAAGCCGAAGTCATCTTCTGCCAGATGGGACTGGGTAAGCATAATTTGTCGGTAATTTCTTAAAACATGCGAATAATTTAAGTAGAATATGTAATATTTAGAAGACTACATTTACAACGATTGTTCCTAATTAATAACAATGCACAAGCATTGAAAATCCAATACGAAAAATATTCCAAATTTTATTTGAGCATATTGCAAGTGCATGAAGGTTGCCCTCTATTTGTGTCGGCGTGACTTCATCGCCACTAGAACTCATTCGGTTTTGTGCGACCTGAATTAAGTTTGGTTTCATAAAGCTTCAAATTTAACAAATAAAAGTTATAGGTGCTAAAAAAAAATCTTAGGCACCCTCTTCAAGCAACATAAGCTGGTGATCGCATCATATTATTAATAATTCCATGCTTTGTTGCAACTGGTCTCGACACCCTGTTATTTTTGAGTTGTCGATAAGCATATTAGTTTAAATTATAATTGCGGTTGTTCGTTTGATATTGACTCTTAACAATGTGCCACGGCTACAAAAGATCTAGAAATATTCGTGGTTCTAGATTCGTAACGACTAGTTCGTGGTGCGAGGGGGTTGCGGGGCGGGGCCGCGGGGTGTGTTGGCAGGGGCTGCCGCAAAGGTGGCGGAGCGGCAAGAGCGTTGACCGTCTGGTAACGGGCCGCCAGCCGCCAGCCTCTCACCGCGCACTGAAGCAGAGGATGCCCGAAAAGCGAACCTATCGCCCAAAACAAAGAAATCGGCAGACTGAAACGAACCTTGCATTGTCTCTTTTTAACGGTCAAATCCTGTTAGAGAAAGTTGTTTTTTTATATATATTTACTAAACGATATTAATCAAAGGAGCGACTCCTAAATTCAAATGCATGGTTTCAATACCCAATTTTAATAACCGGATTAATATAGACCGTGTTGTGCAGAAATGATACAGCCCACAAAAACTTAAGATATTCGATTTGAGGGATAAGTGCATTATCTTGTGCCAAAAGACCTATTCTATTACGATAATATGTATAGTATCATTTTAAAGAAAATGTTGATGAACGAACGAGAACGAGTTTGGTGTTACCTGTTATTTTTCAGAAGTCTCTCATACTTGGAGACAAACTCAACAAAGAGCCTTTGGATCATTGTTTTGGCCAGTTTGTGGGTTGGATCATTTCTGCGGAGCATGGTCCAAATAATACGTTTTTACATATTTTATTTTATTACGTACGTTTTTAATAGCAAACAACTTGTTTTTCAACGTCATTTTGTTCATTTCAAAATTTTATATGAAATACTAACTGTACAGCAAAATAAAATCATTAACTTCCTCTAACCGACCGTGAGTCATCGATATCAACCCACGTTCACCGACATTAGTTGCATGGAATAATTAACTACTCCCGGCCCATCACGTATGTAGGTACTGCATTATCGCACTCTTATCATGATTTTATATTAGTAGTGGTTTCCCGCAGCCGGTTTTTCAGTTTCGCAGACATTACCTACTTTCGTTTCGTTATCTTATCCGAGATCACTCCGCTCTCGGAAACCGCCATGTGTGAATTTAACTACTATTGTTATTTTCCACAAACTGTAAATATTAGCTTCAGTAATAAAAATTATCGAAAAGCAAATACTAAGTTACATCAATGTCAATTCTGAAAGACTGAAATTCGTTTCATTATTTCATTAAAGTATTGGAAGTAGGAGCCATTAAGAATATTGAATAGAAAAAAGCCAGTGGTAGAGTCGGGGCGGGCGGTGAAGTTGAACGGTGACGTACAGCGGTGCGATGGCACTGTGGCTAATTTTAGAGTCGGTTCGGAAGCGGCTCGCTCACAAGTCGCGACTGCTCTGCCGCGAGCTCACGTCCTGTTCCCGAAATTCCAGTGCCTTCGGGGACCGTAGGAACCGCGCTGTGAAATATATAACTGATAGTGTTTTATTGTGAATACATTACAATGGTATCCGGAAACGATGACGCTTTGACACGTAAGTCGTAGGCTTAATGTCGGCAGGTTATTTAACTGTTGATCACTATCCAGCGTTGCTTAGTCGGAAGTTGGTTGTTAGAAGAGTTCAATTGACGTGCACCATGACTCGATCGGTATGAAGTCATCCACCTATAATTAATCCATCGTCACTCGGTTCCAGAGTCCGATTTTTAGTGTACCTTTATCAGAAATAGATAAAAGATACAGGCTTCATTCCAGTTAATTTAAAGCATGTCGACAGTGGTTGGTTCAAGGAATCAGTACGACACATTTCTGTTGCATTCCGCATATTTACAAAGTTGATATTTTTACACACGAACGGATCTGTTCGTCCCGCGTGACCTCTGCACTGCAGAATTTAGGATTTATGGTATTTGTAAGCTGTTCGTTAACAGCTATGTTGGAATTTTCTGCTGAAAGGAACAATTTTTAACATGCAACATAGACCTTACCATTGTTACGGTTCAATAGCACTCTTAGAATTTATTCTCTCCTACTAGATCATTATGATTTTGCAATAATTCTATCAAAAAGGAATTAATTGCCACTCCATCATGGCAGACAGTGTGGGTAGGACCACGCTCTCACAGAATACGAGCGTAAAATACCAGCGTAATGCTGCTGTGTTTCGTATGGTGAGTGTAGAGAACCGGAGACCCTTTTTACTGGAAACGAGGCATTCCATCTTACTCCTCAGGGGTGACAACGCATTTGCATTTGATTCTTAATTGTGGATGTCTATGGGCCACAACATCCACTTAACATCAGGTGGACTGTGTGCTCGTTTGTCACCGGATGCTATGAAAAAAAAATTAACTAAGCAAAGTATTTTTTCGTACTGTCCACCTAAAAATAATTATAATTTGGTGTTCTTATTCGCTGTCGCGATTATTTGGCGTAATGACCTAATTTACACGTTTTCTTTTACAAAAGTCACCGACCGCTGACACTAGCACTTTGTTGATTCCCCTCACTCGAGCGGCGTCATTTCAACGTTGCCCCACTTAGCCTATTGACATTGACACAGGAATAAAGGTGACTCTACGAGTATAAGTAATTAAGTTATTAGTCTTGGATGGAAATTTCGCATTCTCGTGTAAATGCTTTACTCATGGTGCTTACTTGCCGTTGTGTAACGTCACATTTTGGAGAAATTATCATGAATACTATTTAAACGAACGACTCTGACTTCAAATTGATGGTTTCAATACTGAATACATATCGGTTATTAAAATGGGCCCTGTTCTTCATAAATTATCCAACCCACATAGTAATATTGTATTAGTAATAATTTAGAAGATATTGTTTTTTCTTGTGACAGAAGCCCTTTTATACGATGTTATGTATATGTATTATTATTGCAACGGGCTGGCCATATAGCTAAAAAAAACCGACAACCTATGGGGAAGAAAGTTTCACGCATGGCAGCCTCAGACCGGTAGACAAAGTATAGGGCGTCCCCCCACTAGATGGAGTGATGACCTAGTAAGACATGTAGGACGACGATGGATGCAGGTGGCTCAGGACCGTGCTTTGTGGCATACCTTGGGGGAGGCCTATGTTCAGCAGTGGACTTGTGAAGGGCTATAATGATGATGATGATGATGATGGTGTATATTATTTCAACGAAAATGTAGATTTTGGGTTATTTGTTATTTTTTAAAAGTGTCTCATATTTTGAAACAATCAGAAAAAAGAGCCTCTGGATCATTATTTTGGCAAGTTTGTTGGATCATTTCTGCACATAGTTCAAATAATACGGTTTTACATTATCATGATAAAAATAGTGTCTGTATGTTAATTTTTATTTATTGTTAGTAATTTATCTATTGGGCTTCCAATGTGTTACAACATCTACAGACTTTCAGCTAAATTTTTGTGTCTGGCCGGAGAAATAAAGGCTTACAGAAGGACATTATAAATTAAGCAATCAATTGATTGGAATCAAATTTATAGCGGCGTGGAAACTTACTGCACGCGTTTTGATATTGTAGACAACTAATATGTTATGCAACATATTTGTACAATATATTCTATATATAGCCTTATTCTATATATAACTATGTACTATGAAAGAAAAGTATAGTTTTTAGTTCCGTGTACGTAAACAGAGTTACTCAAGTTATTATTTCTCCGAAAATAGCAAACTTTCGATTTAAAATTTTGCTCAGTAAATATTATCTAAGTCTGACGACAAAGTCAACAATCGATTTTAAAAATTTACCATTGATTACTACGCAAATGGATAAATAAGAAAAATATTCTAGATAATACATCTAAGTTTGTACCGTGACCTTAGAGAAGAAAATTGAAGAACTGAGAGTAATAGCTGTTTTTAAGTGATCCATCCCAGTTTCCCGTGGGTAGATCTATTAATTTGGCGTCATTTAGATTTTAGATTTTTTTAAAGATATGTCGAACTTTTCAGATATAGCTTATATTTACACTGCTATCTATCTCTTTGTGAAGTTTTATTAAAATTAGTTCAGTTATAACGAAGTTTGCCCGGTCAGACAGACGGACAAAATATTAAAAATGGTTATTCATGTTTTAATGGCTTGCATATATCCCTCCCCCGCTCCGCTCAACTCAATATAAGGCAGTTATTTCGATATTTTGAAGAAACATGATATTTATCCGACATTAATAGCCGATATGTCATGGACCAAGTGATTGCTCAGGGCACTATGTACAATGCCCGAGCAATATGAATAATGACAAATCAAATCGGGCGACGTAGTTAACAGTGATTTTGACCTCATTTTTTATCACATGGTCTAGTCGTAACCAAACCTTACCTACATTTTTATAACTGCCCAATAAGTAACAGACTTTAAAGCCCGGTTAATTTAATAATTTCAATAGTTTTTAATTTTTATCATATTACCTACTCATATTAGGAATTTTTCAAACTCTGGACATTATAGTTAAAGCATTTGGTCCATACATATACATGTTTCGGCTTGCTTCCATCCATTGTTGCTGGATTTTCCGCAAAAACTCAGACATTGAGTCGTAACTCGCACGGGAGGGAGCTGGCTCGGCAGGCGAGATCGATCGTGACACCAGACTGGCCCACCGTCTGCTCTGATAGCGAGACGCACCCTTATATGGCTTATGCCAATTTAATGCAGACCCAACTGTGAATGGTTGATTTTCGACTACTTTCTAAACTGTAGTTTTTTGCCTGATAACGTAAAGTCGGTAAAATGTACTATATATATTTATACGTGGTAGACTCTACCACGTATAAATACACTGCAGCTATTTTAACGACTCGGTCGGCTTCACTAGAGAAGGACCACGCTTTCACAGCGGCACCGTTAAATAGCAGCTTAACGCTGCTGTATTTCTTATGGTGAATGTAGCGAATTGGAGACCCATTTTACTGGATACGAGGAATTCCATCTTAGTCTTCAGAGGTGACAACGCATCTGCATTTTGATTTTAATGAGCCCCAGCACCCTCTTACCGTCAGGTGAAGTGTGTACTCGTTTGCCACCCTACTTCTATAAAAAATATATATAATTGCATTGCATTTACTGAAAACTTTGCTTTTGTGTCTTCCAATATTTTTGCTATTCAAGATTTATAGGTTCGTTCTGGTTAAAGAAAAAGTTTTAAGACTGGCACAATAAAAGGACGTTATTTGAGTTTAATGCATTAATACTCCGTTAAAACAAACAACTAATTACTTGAACAAACTTGTAAAGATAACTTATCAAAATGACTACAGAGATGACTCTGTGACGGTCTGCTCTTATCTATGTACATCACTATGCGAACAAGTCTGCATGCGTAGGTAGTAGTCGCAAGGTGACTCATGGGGAATTTTATTCACCCTCTTTACATCGGCTAGGGGTGCTTCCGTAACCACATAAATTAGTCATGTGACGGTTATAGCCATGAAAGACATTTCTAACACATACTCTGATTTCATTATGTAATTCAAAGTTTTACCTCCAAAAACTATATACTTAGATTAAAAATAACGGTAAAGCTTTTGGCCAATAACTGCTTTTTTGTTGAAGCACATTAATTTGGTGTAAGGTGACAAAAGTAATTTTAGCACTATATGTGGCAATGATTGAGAACAAGACGGTCCTATGTAACAGAGGTGTTACATTGTGGGTTTTCTATTTAACGTTTAATAAAGTTTAACCTACGTTATACGGGATAACGTTTGACCAGCAACTTAAGTAATATTGGTAAATCGTCCAAAAACGTGTGCGAGGTGTCTCATTATTGAAAAGATCAATATTCAACTGTAAAAAAGGTCATAAAGACGAAGTACATAATTTGAGACAACTCGGCAACCACGTACGAAAATCGACCTGACATATTTGCAGGTTCATTTCTTATGCATTTTGCTTACAGGAGTATTTCACAAAAATTATCTCTTTTTTCTCGTGCAATTATTTTTAAGAACTACTTAATTTTGAATACTTCTCGAAAACTGCCGCGTAACCGTAGTGTACCATGGTCCATGGCATAATAATGCCGTAACGTGCCATGGGCATGGCATACTAGATATCCTATGCTCTGTAAAGTAATGACTTATTTCGCCATATTTCTTCGCGATTATTTATCTCCTTATAGAAGGAATAGACTTCTGTTAATAGACTGTTTTATTTTGTCACAGTCACAGAAATAATATTCACTAAAGGTCATTTTTATGTTTAATTGGTACAAAAAATAGTTATCGTACAATTACAAATCGCATCGGAAATACCTTGGTAGTGATCACCTCACTCACTTATCTATGTAGATATTCCTTAATGTACGTCCTTCCGTATTTATATGCATGCATGTTACCTCCTGTGTTGTGATCGGGAGCAAGGCTCGATTCTAGTCGAGTCGAGGGCTACGTCAGCGTGCAGGTGGGCTGATGTCACCAAGCCGCCGGTGCTATATTTAACTTGCCAACTCGTCACCACGTACATGACGTTCGTATAGCTTTGTTGCATTGTTTGCCCAGAGTTTTCTGCAACACGCACAGTTCATGCTGTAGAAAACAAATTGACACCTTGCTACTCCACCTGACCTTAAAAAGGGGTCACAACAAACTTTTAAATTGATTATATTACTTCACGAGACTATTAAAAATCTGCAGACAAAGCTTTTGCCTTATTACCGACTTCAAAAAGGAAGGGGCATTCAATTCGACTGTGTTTATATGTGTGTTACCTTAGAAATTCGTTTTGAGTTTAGTTTGATTCTGTTTGAACGCTGGTACTTCTCGTGTGGACCGTATTAAATTTGATTAAATCACGTCTATTTAATTGACTTCGAATATATTGATTTAGTCGTATTGAAGAAATTTTTTAATTTCACCTCTTTTAAAAATAAACAAAAACAATTGAAACGATTGCGTGATAATTTCTGAATTAACCTTTCATCTCACACTTTTGCTCTGGGAGATAAAGTAAACATCCAACTGTTGGTACATCAAACACCTATTATTTAGAGAACATATTTGCCCAGCTACACTGTTAACGTTCAACATTAATTTATTGATGTATTAGTGGAACCACTTATAAATATGATCATCTGATTGCCATTATTTAAAAAAAAGCTACGCGAAAGCTATGCATTAATATAAACCAACGTTCGAAGCTCACTATTACTCGTCACACAATTTTTTATTTAGAATTTAGCTCGGATTAGTAAGAGTCAACACTGAACCCCTAGCACTAGGAAGTTACCTGTGGATCATATTTAACCCTTTTCATATCTAATGAATCATTTAAGAACATTTCTATTATATCTACAACCTTTGTCTATTTAGGAGATAGGGAAACTGTTAAACGAGGAGATAAACAATGCAATACAAAAATTTTCATAATTTCTACTGTCAACTCGAAGTCCTTCCATATATCTTCATATACTTGTTAGTTGAGGACTGTAACTCACTAAATTCTGAGTATCAGCAGAATATACAAATGCTCTCTCTCTATCTCTAAATCACTTACCATCAGGTGAGCCGTATGCTCGTTTGCCCCCTCTCCTATAAAAAAAAATTGGCGATAACAAGGTTTTAGGTAATATGGTCATGCTCTCAGAGAATACCAACGTAAATTAAGACAGGAGACAGTACATACATTTTGATACGTAATCGAGGATAGTTCTCGGTCTATGGGCCACAGCATTAGCTTACTATTAGGTGAACTGATAGTCTGTGGCCGAGTAGTGACGGCAAGAGAGCCCACCACCATATACCATCTCGTGGATGTTGTAAGAGGCGACAGAGAGAAACAAACCAGGTCATGGGTAGCAGCATTTTCCTAATAACTTAAAATTAAAAAGTGTGGTTGCTGACCGGTTTGCCAAGCGTGGCGACTGTGGCAAATATCCCTCCCGTGAATCTATCTATGGGGGAGGGAGCACTTCAGCTGTGGACTTTTGGTAGGCTGTACAAGTGATTGAATAAACAAGTAAATTGTTTGCTCGTTAGTCACCGATGTACATTTAAAGGAACAACGCCGAATTCTTTGTCCATTGCAGCTTCTTTAGTTATGAAAAATTAGCTTTAACAGTAGTGTCTTCAACATCTTAACCTATTTTACCTTCGTCATCTAAATTACTACTATTTCAAATTGACAATGACGATCTAAGACGCATTTTAATCGTGGTTCAAATGAAACGAATGAATACTTTTTGGCATTGACCTTGCGTCATGATTTCGAGCTGTGATTTCGAGGTAATTATCATTCAAGGTCCCTCGATACTTAGCTAGGAGCCTCGCTAACTCACCACTCGTCACGCTCACGGCCGTGTTTACCGCGACCACGTTGTCCTTATGATCTCAGATCTAGCGACGAAGTTTCAACATCATTGCAAGTCTTTTGTAGCTTTATCTGACTCATACTCGTCGCCTCGTCGCACCGTTATGTAAAATACGACGCAGTAGATACGGAGCGCGCAAGTCAATATTGATAAGAATGCACCAAGTTACTTCTTGGTACCTATATTTTGTGTAACAAGGATTCAGATCGAAGCGACAAACTAATGAACCCCAACTGATGTAAGTGATCTCTATCATTTGCTACATGTTACATGCCATCGGGTAACTAACTCAATGGAATTTAGTATGGTGGTGCTAACTAACAGAGCTTTATATTTACGCAACGCATTGCCCCACTAACAGCATCATTGCCCGTATCTCAATGTTACTAATACTAATGTGGTGCTAATGTCACCACGGTCCGGAGTCGCACTCATGGGGTCGCTGGCTCGCTGGGGATTGCGAGATGGGGGGGTGAGGGGGGGGGGGGTAGGTAGCGCATGCGCGAAGCACGCAGTGCGGGCGAACGGAGCGCGGGGCTGCGCCACGGCCCACGGCCCAGTATCGACGCGTTAGTCGGGTGCGGCGCGTGTATGTTTGTCGCCTACAGCCGTGTATTACGTAAAGTGTCACCATGCCGGACTCCGGGCCCTCGTTGTGCAGCGTCCTCGACCCCCGTGAGTGTCCCGCGCCAGCTTCGCTTGACCCGCTTGACCCTCTGTCGCGACTAACCCGCTAACACGCAGCCTTCTCTTGCAGATGCTTGGTTCGACCCGCAGAGGCTGCACCCTGAAGGTGAGTGGTGGTGGAGTGGAGGGTGGGCGGCGATCGATGGCGCGGCTCGGTGCGGGCTCCGCGCACGCACGCGCCATCTCGCCCCCGCCGCCTACAACCTTGACATCTTGTCGCTTCTTGTGCCACTAACCCAACTCGTTCGCTCGCACTCTTCACTCTACACTAACAACTTTTACTACGATCATTCGTCATATTCGATTGCGATTAAATCGTAAGTTAAAGCAAATAACTAGTAGCAGTTGCCAGAACCACATATCACTAAAAATAAGGCGTTCCATCTTAGCTCTCAAGGGTGACAATTCATATCCATTTTGAGATAGATGTAGATGTCTGCGAGCTACACCATTCACGTAACATCATGTAGAGTGCGCGCTTTTTTGTCACACACATTCTTTAAAATAAAAATACGACTATCATTCATATCCCCAGAAGTACGCGAACGGAAATAAAGACATTGATTTGTAATTTTCCGTTTACATTAGCATTTTTTGTAACCGTAGTTCTGTCGATATACAAGTGAATATTTTATTCCTCGCCGGCGGGTAGCGCAGGTCGACTCTGCCAAGCTGGATTTAGATCTATTGAAGCGGGCAGCCGCGACACGCGCCGCCTTTCATCTCGCACGCACCACGGACTTGTCTCCTGTAAGACGCACCTATCACCCGTTGTCTGTGGTTGCCAAAACTGCATTGCGTTACCCTTACAGGTAACCTGGATCATTAATGCATGTCACTAAGTATCGACCACTTTTAGATTTTCCAACTTTGGTATTCTAGATAATGTTAAATCAATTAATTAAATCAAAGTTCGTTATTAATTACTAAGGACCCTTTTCACCTGACACGATGCAGTGCATTTTGATTCTTAATCAAGGTTAAATGGCAATGTCTCTGGGCCACCGCAACCACGTACCATTACGTAGATTGTGTGCTCTTTTGCACCCTTATTTAAAGAAAAAAAAACTTTTGAAATTCAACTTTCAAAATCAATTAGTACATTAACTTACGTGATTCGCACTTGCGAGTGCTTAGTATCTATACTCTCTAATGTAATTAGACGTCAGCGTAGGCAACAGTTCAACGCAGCAGGTCGGACCCATGGTCAGTCATCGTGGCTCACTAATTGTATAGAAGGTTGCATTGTTTTTCTGCTCCGTAAGAAATTCGATACACCAAGGTTGTTTTAATTCTTGTTGGTTGGGGATAAAGCTCACAATCGTGTAGCTGCAGAACGGTACTGTGATTTTACTTGACGCAACACTAACTTCATTGTATTCCTTTGACTTGTAACTTTAGATTCGAGGACGTTACGGCTCAAATTTCACGTAAAAACGAGTAGAATGTCAATATCAGAAATACTTGATAGGTATATGGAAAATTTAAAAATTTAAAAAAGAAAATTTATATGGA
This sequence comes from Parnassius smintheus behrii, assembly GCA_036936625.1. Classification (NCBI taxonomy): domain Eukaryota; kingdom Metazoa; phylum Arthropoda; class Insecta; order Lepidoptera; family Papilionidae; genus Parnassius; species Parnassius smintheus. Next base: position 55,352,726 of record JAUPFT010000008.1, on the reverse strand, counting down.
AAAATTGACTTGCTAAGATTGCAGGAAAAGGTGTGTTTTACTTTTTTGAACAGCACCTCTCACTCAAATTCGTGTCATCTGCTATTACTCAAATCAAATCAAATAAATTTCTTGAGAAACATAAGTTACTATTAGTGACGCAACGAATACTACTTTTACGAATACGAATACGAATCTAATATTCGGCGAATACGAATATCTCGCCATGGTAATGAAAAACTAATTTATTTGATGATTTTATATTGTTTTTATACAACATGCAAATTATTATTTAAAAACCGATAAATTTGTAGAGTTTTTGGTTTTAGGCGATTTCTTTTTTCAGTCTGGATGTTCCCAGCCGTTGAGTCTTTCTGAAGCGACTGTACATGGTTTCAGTGAAAAATATTTTTGGGCGAGTTTTTTCAGCCTTGGAAAATGGACATCTTCTCGCCAAATAAAAGGCCAATGGATCAGAGGCAAGATTTAAGACTTCGTATTATTGGGATTGCTTGCTATAATGTCTTTGATTCTTTGCTAACCCTTTAGTAGCTTCATCAATAATTTGGCTCATAAGAGCCCATTGCCCTGCTGCTATTTCATGACGACAATTTGGTAGAGATGGTAAAACATTTTGAATCGCTATGCGTTGTTCATGTAATCTCTTCAAGAACTGATATGTTGAGTCCCATCTAGTTTCAACATCTGGAAACAAAACATGTTTCGGTATACTTGTTGAAAATCTTTCAGTTATTGGAGTGTTAAAATGAGTAATAACTCCCTTGCCCTTGTGTTATTGTTATGTAGCCGTCGTTGTGGCTTTGGGCCTATGCACACGTCGTATTTCTTACGCGCCGACGACACGCGTTTTAAAGTCTGTCTGTATTTTAAATATTCGTGATTAGTATTCGCCGAATACGAATATTCGGTAAATGTCTACTATTAGGCGAATACGAATATTCGTATTCGTATTCGTTGCATCACTATAATAGATACCGTATCCTTTCCAGTTCGGTAGCTTGAAAACTTCTTCCAATGCATCGGTGAAGTTTTTCAAAATCAGCTTTTCAAAAGGCCACTGCTGAACATAGGCCTCCCCTCTAGATTGTATCATAGGGGAGATATCTGCCACAGTTGGCACGGCCACGCTTACCACACTTGGCAGGCGGATGTTTTTCTTGATTACCATTATAATTTCTTTGTTCATAAGTAGTCGTATCTGTTAATACATGTAATATATATATATATATATATATATATATATATATATATATATATATATATATATGTAATCAATTTACTGTTATCTGAACCTTACAAAAATAACAGATTATTAACGAAAACATTCTCAGAATAGGTAGGTTTAAAGGTAGTGATTGATATTTCATGATGATGCCTGTCATTCAGAATGTTGAAAGTGTCGATATTGTAATGTCAGGATCGAGCTGACAATTTTATCTGCTGGCACTGAGTAAATAATATTTAGCGTACTAACCGTAAGCGTCGACTACAGCCCGTGAACATCTATTAATTCAGTCATGTATAGGTGCATGTAGTGTAGTGTACGCCTCGTTTCCAGTAAAAAGGGTCTCCGGTTCTCTTCACTTACCATACGAAACACAGCAGCAATTTTAGCTGCAATTTTAAGCTCGTATTCTGTGAGAGCGTGGTCCTTAACCGGTCGAGCCTACCTGTTCCTACAACTATTATAATATAGCTGCAGCATGGCTCTACCCCGTATTCACTTGGGTTCGGACAGCTCTGTCGAGTACCCAAGACCTTCTCGAAAGTGAGGCCTATTCCCTACAGTGAGATGTATGTAGACGTTTGCTTTTTTATCATGTTTCAGTACTTCTTTTTAGATTATATTTGCACAAAAGGAACAAATACATTGTAATATTCATAAAATAATACACTTAAATAAAGTGTGAGTAAATTTCATAAGTACATAGTATCTTTTCGAGTTCGTGTTAATATTTTATCAGTAGTTTCACAACTTTTTAGACTGATAAATATTTTTACACAAGATACAATAATACGCCAGAAAAATCTAAAACTTTAAAATTGTCGACGGACAATTCTGTCGTCGGTCTCAGTCTGTTTCGTCGAACAATTTTATTTATTTAGTACACGCAAAACATATTACAATCTAACAAAGAGCCATAACTAAGCGCCAAAAGTAATTGAATAAAACTAATTTTGCGGATTTCATCGCGATAAGTCTAATTATTTTTTAATATCTTACGTTTCGGGTACTTTGCACCTATGGTCGTGCAGAAACTGAAGTTTTGTGGTGTCAAAGCGAACACAAGTTACAAGTTATAATACATTTCTGTGAGATTCTTCCTGTAACGTGGACGCATCATATGTATATGTTTACAACAATACTCGACAACAAGTCCAAACGTTAAAACAGTAATTAAAAAACCAAGAAAAGTTTTTATATCCTGTGGCACTTTGTGACACCCCCCCCCCCCATGTTAAGATGCATCAAGCTATGTAGGCTGCAGAGCGTGCCAAAGAAATAGTCATACAAATTACATACATACACAGGAAGTACATCATATGATCATACTCCTTCTGGGGCAGTCGCGTAATAACTAATAATTTAATTTAAAAAAAATCAACATTTTTTTTTGAGATACGTGAGACCGTTGAGATTAAAATACAATCATTGGTCTAGTCTTTCAAGTCAATCAAGTATTTAGGCTAACGATCATTTTGTATACTAACAACGTAAAGGAGTCCGATTTAAAATTTAAAATTCTTAAATCATAATATAAGTAAAATTTTAATTTTCACCAAAACCTACTCTTTTGTTTTACTCATATAGGCTGAAGGATTACATTTTAAAGCAATCTTTAAAATGTGCTTAGTAATTAAATACAAATTCTCAGCCCTGACTACCAAAAGAGATCATAATGTTAATGTTCGTTTACTTCCGTCCATAAGAACATTGTTTATTTCATATGAGTACATATAATTGCGCAATTCTCTCGAGGTACTGCGCCTCATTGGACGAGTAAATATTATATCTTATTTGTAATATAGTACAATAACTTGTGAGATATCGATATATATATATATATATATATATATATATATATATATATATATATATATATATGTGTGTATATCGGTATCTTTGATATTTGAGATACCGACTGATTAATCAGTTATTTTCAGTAGTTATTTTTAGTAGCAACTACTTTCTTTATAGTTTTACAAGGTATTCCTGTATCCCAGTTTAAACATATATTACTTACCATCACACGAGCCGCATTCTCGTGTGCCCATCTTACTATATAAAAAACCTCTATTCCAGTTGTCTTCCTAGCGATATCTTTGTTCATTAGAACGCGTGAAGTTATGTTTGATATCGTTATCAATGTGTCTACTTCGTTGCCTGTATCAGAGATAATACGATATATTTCGTAAAGCCTTAAAAGATAGATCGTTACTAAGTATTATTTCACGCAGTATGAGGATGTTTAAAAGTAGTATAATATATTTTTGTAGTTTTTTACTTTATATATATATCATCATCATCATAATCATTACAGCCCTTCACAAGTCCACTGCTGAACATAGGCCTCCCCCAAGTATACCACAAAGCACGGTCCTGAGCCACCTGCATCCATCGACTTCCTGCATATCTTACCAGGTCGTCACTCCATCTAGTGGGGGGTCGCCCTACACTACGCCTACCGGTACGAGGCTGCCACTCAAGAACCTTTCTTCCCCATTGGTTATCGGTTCTTCGAGCTATATGGCCGGCCCATTGCCACTTCAGCTTACTAATCCTTAGCTTTATAATACACACATATATATATATATATATATATATATATATATATATATATATATATATATATATATATATATATATATATATATATATATATATATATATATATATGTATAGTTCTTCAAAATAACAATAATTGCTAAAAATCATGGTAATGCGAATTGTTATCAAGACAATTGCGACAAAGCTTCAAAATATATTTGTTTCGTGCAAAATATTATGTACCATGACGCAATCTCTTTGTGCTTTGTCTCCGTGATGTTTCAAGGCCTCGTCGGCAAATTTATTTTGAATAAAGTGCTTTCCACAGATTTTATATATATGATATTTTAAATCAGGAATCACATCTCAGTCATCAGGGGTGACAACACATCTGCATTTTGATTCTTAAGCGAGGATAGATGTAAATGTCTATGCCTCACCGTATGCACTTACCGTCGGGTAGATGAGTTCTTTGTAACTCATATTCTATAAAAAAAGTACTTATTACAAATTTATAAACTGCTTATCATCGGAGGTGTATCACCAAGCAGAATATTACTGAAAATGTTCGATATAATTGACAGAACAACAAAGTGGAATGGGTACAAATCCCGTAACGTTTACAATAATTATTAGTGTATAATGTACGGTGCAGTATAACATGTGTTCCGACTGCCCAGCTGGCCTAGTGACCACTAACTGAATCGCACACGGTCGCGCTTCCGGTCGGAAGCGCGACTGCGGTGCTTTAACTCCGCATTCAAATCTCGGGTCGGACCAAAATAGTCAGTTATTCAATTTTTCTTACAAGAAATTCACTCTCAATCACCACCGTGTCTTGAAAGGCATGTAAAAGCCATTGATCCTGCACCTGCTCTCTCTCCGGTTCTGCCCTCTTATTATTTTCTGTAATAGTGAGGATACTGTGTACGTACACTACATCAACGTACCCGAGATAAAGCCACAACTGTTCTCTGCTACGTACAGGATGCTAAATGAATGCTACTTGCACATGCCCTACAGAACCAAAGCATGATTATCTTTAAATCAAAAACGCTTTTCACTGAATTTTGTTCAATTTTCTATACTCCAGTAGAGTCGGATGTTATAGTCCATACTATTAAAGAAGATGTCGCGTTTGTTTGTAACATCATCATCATCATCATCGTCATTACCGCCCTTCACAAGTCCACTATTGTTTAATAGGTCCACGTTTGTAGACCTCTCCTAAAAAATGCCACAAAGTACGGTCCTCAGCCTCCTGCATCCATTAACTTCCTGGTTGTCGACTTTTCGAGCTGATGGGCCGCCATTGCTACTTCAGCCACTTAAAATAAATAACAGTTTAGCTTATTAATCCGTTATGGCTTACTAGTACGTTGGTGATTGTTTTTCGTCTAGCATATCTTGAGAACAAATAATGGTATCGACGTCGGGCGCCGGAATGGTTCCATTCGATGCATAATTAGATATTAATTATGTAATTATAATTAGCTCAAGTTTCTATAAAAATCGGTCCAGCAGTTATTAAATAAAAAAATAACTAAAGAAATGTCAAACTAACCAAATTTTCTATTGTTATAATTTAGTATTTTTTACTAATATATGATTGTATATTAAAGTAATTTCTTATATTGTACGAAAGCTACACATTGAATAAAACAAATATTAAACATTTAATTCAAGACGTTTGAGATCTTTAATTGACATACATTGTATCTCTGTCGCACTGTACTAGCCCTCGAAACATCGCGAAAAGTAAGTATATATAAATTTATGTAACACGATAAAATCCTAAAGTTAGTTTAATAATATATAAAAATTTTGTTGAATTACTATTTTCTTATTTCAAATTCCACGAAGATCAGATGTAAGCAGGCTGATTTAAAGTTAGTAAATACCCGCAGAGCTATTGTTATTTCTTCCGTGTTCAATTTAATTTTTGGCATTTTATATATTGTAATACTTCTTCGACAATTCAAAAAAACCACATGACCACTTAGATTATAGTTTTCTCCAATTTTGTCGGAGCTCAGAGGGAATTTCTACAAAAAATAAATAAATGGCTTTAAAACAGCGCCCTTCTTTCAATAGAATTTATTTACAGTTTCCTTTGGAAACCTGATCCTGTAATTAGAACTAGTAGGAATAATTCCTATAGTATATTATTTTACTCTTTAGGTCTGTCTGGACTATCAAAATGTCTGATTTTTTTCCAATCGTACAACACTAAATTTAGCAAATTAGCAATCGGATCACATGATCCTATCATATGAAAAATTTGATTATTATTCGTATGGTGGAACGAAGATGTACCATCCAACTACATTTAAAACCAACGCATGTATCTAACGTGGTCTAGAGACTCCAGACGCCGTCAGCTGTCCCGCACGTGAGTTGATATTGATATCGAGCATTTTCCCGCTGTTCCCGAGTTGCTCCCGATGACCTAAAATGACAGTAGGTACAGGAAGTTGATCTTCACTTTCACATCACTTTAATTTTTTAAAATTTTTACTAATTTTATCTGCCATATCACATTCAAGAATGAAATCTATGCAATGTGCAAACAAATTATGTCATTTTATAACAATGTGTACAGAAAATAAAAAATGAAAGGCTTTTTATTATATAATAAGGGTGGCAAACGAGCACACAATCTACCTGATCGTAAGTGGATGCTGTGGCCCACAGACGTCTACATCTAACCTTGATTAAAAATCAAAATACAGATGCGTTACCACTCCTGAGCACTAAGATGGAAAGGTTATCCGGTTCTCTACCTCACCATGTGAAACACAGCTACATTAAAGTGCTATATCACGCTGATATACTGTGAGAGCGTAGTATTGCCTTTTTCTAAAGTCCCTTACATAAATGGAAGCAAAAACAAGTCAGTCCAAAACTCTGATATATGACTTGGTAAAGTCTCAGGGCTGTGTGAAGTGGGAATGAATGAGCAATGCTGAAGGCGGCGCGGCGGCACGCGCCATGGTACAGGAATAGATGCGACGAGACGTTCCCTTGCAACGCGTCGGGATGAATGTCTGGAATGCTTACCGTATGCCACTTGAGCGGCAAACTTGTCCTTGTAGTCAGCTAGTGGCAACGCACCCATTGGAATTGTAGAACTTAACGAACCTTGATTGAACTTATAAATTCAATATTCTAAAAGCAGTTTTAAAGTTGCCGGTTTCGAGTTTCTAAAAATAGTTTTAACAACCTTGATAACTCAAAAACTTTACTAAATGTATTTTTTATGTGTATTTATTAAATAGTATGTTTATTTAGTAAATCTAGTTTAGTTAGTTTTTTAGTAAACACAATTTTGTCTCCAACATTATTTGCAGCAAGATTTTTTTAATAATATCGGAATTGACGTAAAATATAATTTATCTCTTACATATTATAGACTTTTCCATTAAAAAGAAAGTTTCTCCAAGCGTTTTCAATACATAAATCGCACATGGACTAAAACTTCCAAATCAGTTCAGATCCGAAAATGAGTTTTCCTCAAAATTCGTGATTTTTCCATAAATTTTGCTGACATTGACGCGGAGGCAGCAAAAATATCTAATTGTAAAAACTATGTGTGCGTGACTTATGCACCTTTCCACAAGATCCGGCAGATAAAGGTTTGCTTTTTGCATTGCATTTATAATAATTTTTTGTGATTTCACTGAATAACGAAATCACCGCGCGGTCCGGCATCATGTTGTGTATATTCCTCAGATCCCAAAATAAGGTAGATTAAAATATATTACGCGCTTATTGTGTACACGTCAACATTTTGTATTGACGACGCCGCATTTGACACTTGATTGATTAATTACCTGGTTGATTGATTGATTAAATAATTTTTTTCTATTCCATCCTCACCATCTGGATACTTGACGGTCAACTACTGTGCGTTTTACTACGAGTTTTCTTGCTCGTACAACTTCTCTGTGGAATTGTTTACCACCGGCGATTTTTCCGGACCGATACGACTTAGGGACCTTCAAGAAAATAGCTTACTCCTTTCTAAAAGGTCGGTAACGCACCTGCGATTCGCCTGGTGTTGAGGTTGATCATGGACAGCGGTAGTCACTTACCATCAGGTGATCCGCATGCTCGTTTTCCCCTTCTATGAAAAAACCTAATAATTGATTAAACATATCTTTTAACTCTTACTATCACTTTCACGCGTCATTATTACTTATTAATATTAATTGTTTATTTCAACTAATTTAAACTACTATCAGTTATTTTTAACAAAATAAAGTTTAATGTAAATTATTGAATTGAAGTTTATCTCAATCGGAACCCGTGTATCATTTTGATTCGAGGACAATGAAATGTTTTTTTAATTATTAGTAATCCTATTAATTAACATTACTAATATTCCCTTTAACCACTCCTGGTAAGCTGAAAATGCTTGTGTTAGGAGTAGTTCACGACAGTAGTCGCGTGGGAGAATCGAACCCACGACCTTTTGAGTTCGCGGTCCGCGCCCTGTCGTTAGGCTACTGTCGCTTCGAATATTATTATTAAATAATGGATCGGAATGCGTAATCCGACACTGAGTCTCTTTTGAAATCTACTAAGCTAGCAATGGCTAGATTCTCTAAGACGACAGTGTAGAAATACATTGATATCTGACCACGGGGGTTAAAGACTTCAATGAATATATACATATAATTTTGTTTTAATGTGTAACAGAATATATGCGTATATATATATATTGTATATATATATATTGAATATAGTATATATATATATATATATATATATATATTGAATAATAATATATATATATATATAATATGAATTGGATATATATATATATATATATATATATATATATCCAACAAAAGCCAAATAACGAAATAAATAAAAGGTACAACTGACTATTTATTATTACTATTAAATAATAAGAATGTTCTCCAGACTGAATTTCAGTCACAGCGTCCAGTCTCTACGGAGACGCGACATCTATGTAGGACAGGATAATAGTGACCCAGTGTTTGCGCAAGCACAGTTGCACTCTCGATTCCCTCGTTCTCACTGTCCCACGGGACGGTAATCCTACACGACCGGAGAGAGATTAGGCGCAGGAACTACGGCTTTACACGGTTTCCGAGGCTAGGGAGTAAAACACCGTCAACTTTCTGGATCCGGGCTGTTACTAAGAATTTCTTGACAAAATAACCCAATAACTGATTATGGCCCGACCCTGGCTCTGAACCCAGGCCCTCATGATCAGCAAACGCGTTTGCGACCACAAGACTAACGAGCCAGTCAAATTAAATTACTATAGTGACCACCGCGCCGCTGCACCTACATCCCGCGCGTGCGTACGGTATCTTCGGCCCGCAGACTCCGCTGAGCGATATTTATAATCAACGCCGCCGCGCCGCCGCGTCGCCTCGTCATTGTATTTCAGTTCCTGCTGTTAGCGAGAGCGCTTCCTACAAAAACCCAACGCGTTTACTTTGTCACTCCTCTGTGGCTCTGTGCGAATATATCGCAGCTGACGTCAGCGTTAGGATAGTCTGCGCCAGCGCCACGCCACGTATCGGAATCTGAACTTAACTAGTACTATTATTTACTCTGTGATCTAACTTCTAACATGAATTTTTACTGACGATCATCGAAAAAGAAACGTATTTCTAATTAATGTACCAGGCGACTGTTTGTTATTCAACCTTTTTTAAAACCATTAGTTAAAGTTACAACTGTCGGGTTGACTTTTGTTTTCCCTGAAATCTGCTTCTTGAGAATGGCCCCATACCACTGACAACGTATTCAAAACTAGGTAATTTCATTTTTGCACGCGGGTCTATGCTATTTAATTTTATTAAATAGTTATTTAATAAAATTAAATAGCATAGCATCTGGACTGGAAAGGATACGGTATTGACATCAATGGCGAGTACATCACTCACCTTCGATTTGCCGACGATATAGTCCTTATGGCAGAATCGCTGGAGGACTTAAGCACTATGCTCAATGACCTCAATAGTGCCTCCCAACGGATAGGTCTTAAGATGAACATGGACAAAACAAAGATCATGTTCAATGTCCATGTCACACCTATGCCGGTAGTTGTTGGGAGCACTATGCTCGAAGTTGTTGACGAGTACGTTTACCTGGGACAAATAGTCCGACTAGGTAAGTCCAACTTCGACCGAGAGGTCAATCGACGGATTCAACTCGGCTGGGCAGCGTTCGGGAAATTACGACATATCTTTTCGTCAGGTATACCTCAATCTCTAAAAACTAGATTGTACAACCAGTGCGTGTTGCCAGTGATGACTTATGGATCTGAGACGTGGTCCTTCACTGCTGGCCGTATGAGGACGCTTAAGGTCGCTCAGCGAGCTATGGAGAGGGCTATGCTCGGAGTTTCTCTGCGTGATAGACTCAGAAATGAGGATATCCGCAGTAAAACCAGAGTGACCGACATAGCCCAACGGATTAGTAAGCTGAAGTGGCAATGGGCCGGCCATATAGCTCGAAGAACCGATAACCGATGGGGAAGAAAGGTTCTCGAGTGGCAGCCTCGTACCGGTAGGCGTAGTGTAGGGCGACCCCCCACTAGATGGAGTGACGACCTGGTAAGACATGCAGGAAGTCGATGGATGCAGGTGGCTCAGGACCGTGCTTTGTGGCATTACTTGGGGGAGGCCTATGTTCAGCAGTGGACTTGTGAAAGGCTGTAATGATGATGATGATGAAATAGTTATTTTTGATATTGACTTTCACTGACAACCGACGTTCCCAAATAGATATCATATAACGCTCATAACGCTACCATGTTCAATGTGGAGAGATCATGAAGGAGCCCGGTCACCACATTATTGTATCCGTTGATCATCAATTAACTAGGTACTTAAGGTGTTACACCATTTTCCTGTTTTCTAAAGCCACGAGTGCACGAAAAATAGTTAAGTAAGTGTTTTTATGTTGGTATCTTGAAATATTACAATGTAATCTTTATTTTCATATAATCGTTCAGTTGTTAAACGCAGTAAAATTACATCAATAATTAAAAAAAAAAATTACTGCGTTTTTTCTTGTTTGTCTGTTATTCCGGGTGGAATTTAGTAATTGTTTTTAAACTAACTTCCCGATGAGCTGGACACTTGATTCTTTGAATGTAGCTCAAATTCGGTATTTTTTTAATTTTACTTTTTATTGTTATTTAGAACTACTCTTTGAAAATCTATAAATATCGGTAAAACTTTTATTAAATTTGACCACTAATTTCATCTATAGGTAATATAGTGAACATAGTGACGGGCGTAATTAAATGGACACTGCCCTCCTAATAAAACACATTGCCCACACCAGAAAATCGTTGGATAGAGATCTCAAGATTGCAGGAAGGTGATTGGAATTTACATTATTACGAGGTATCCTGAGGTAACTCTCATTAAGTTATTTTGCTATTAAATAATAGAAACAGGCGTTGCTTTTTAGCAATCTATTCTAAATCACAGATGATAAAAATGAATTAGCTAAGATCCACGTGATAAAATAAAATGTGTCTTACCTGGTATGAGGAGCACTGCCCGCCCGCCCTCAACTCCCCACACCACTACACTAGGAAAGGTGGAAACACACACCACCGCATCGTTGATAATACAATACGTGTTTCGCCTCTACACGATGCTTCGTCAGGTGAAGTAGTCTCTGCGGTGGCTAATCGCAGAGTCTACTTCACCTTAATTTTTGTTACTGTCAAAATATTCTACTAAAAAGTTTTGTCTTATCGGATTACCGAAAATGAAACCTTCTGTTGGTTACTCAGCTGTCTGGCTTCCGCCCTAGAAAATCTCCTTAGCTACGCCAATGTATTCAATTGTCATTTAATTTGTGTGTTAAACCTGGGATCGAATCGCGGGTCGGTCTAAAATCGGTTATTAGTTTTATTTGTCCAAAAATTCTCAGTAACAGCACGAAGTCGCCTTGGAAAGCACGTAAAACCGTTGGTCCTGTCGGATAGTCGTGTAGACTCGTGTCCGATAACCGTGCTATCGGACTATAAGAGTGAGGGCATAGAGAGTGCAGCTGTGCTTGTGATACAATCCTATCCTGTGATACAATCCTATCCTGTGCAGATGACTAGTCTCCGTGGAGACTGGCCGTGACCGAAACTCGATCTGAAGAACATTATTATTATTCATGTTTTCTTTATTTACCATTTAGGCTTCTGATTCTCATTCATCAATCTAAATTGATAGGTCAAACAGACGCCTGTTCTTTGCCAACTAATTTATTATAAATGTTACATTGTTAGGTGGAGAACGCTTATTTATTTATAGAAGTCTAGATTTGTCAGAAGACATGCAACTAGTCGGGCACAATATAGCTGCTAACGAATTTCACACGTTAGTAGGTTTTCCACGTGGTAGAGCCGTGCTGCAGTTATATTTGTAGTATAGTTGTAGCAGGAATGAGTCGGCTCGACCGGATAAGGACCACGCTCTCACAGAATTCCAACGTAAAATGGTAGCATAATGCTGCTCTGTTTCGTATACTCTTGTTATTGGAAACGAGGCATTACATCTTAATCCTCACGGGTGACAACGCATTCTCATTTTGATTCGTAATCGAGGATAAATGTAAATGTCTATGGACCGCAGCAACCACTTACCAGCAGGTTGACTGTGTGCTTGTTTGTCAACTTATCCAATGAAACAGTATAATTGTGATTTGTGAACTTCAACTCATGTGACTTGAGGTCACATGAGTTTTGTCGCTAATCTGGTCGTTTGTCCACCGCTAGTCATGAACCCTCCCGTGGTAGTGAGGTTGGCTTAACCATCACGCTGGGGCCGGTGTATTGACGAACGTGGTTGCAGTTGTGTTGGCAACCTGACGCGGCCCCATGACTAATTTACGCTATGAAAAAAACATTGTTATATCGCCATCTATCGTAAACAATAATACATTTATCGTATTCTTCATATGCTCTTCTTATCTCACCCATGAGATTCCATCACCTCGAAATAGATCTTTCTTACGCAATAAAGTCATCATAGAACGAAAACCTAACTGATTTGCTTGATAGAATCATCATCAAAATATATCAAATCAGTTTTCAAATTTGTTTTTATGTTTCTGCGGACAGCCCTGGTATTGCGACTGCTTTTTGTATACAAAATTTTCCATTACTAAACAAAGATTATATTATAGTAGTATTTTTAGCATCGTTACACTCAGAAAGAAAGAAAGACAAAATCATTGCATAAATTAAAAAAGTTTAAACTTGTACTGTCGCTCGCCCGCTTCACTGGGCGTGAGCGTCCACTATTGCATTATTCGAAATTTTGCAGCCATTTTCAAAAAATTGGCAATTTATGTTTTCACCCCGGTTTCTGAAAATCGAGTTCTCATCAGATCTCGATGTTTCGAGATCTTATGAAGCTATTCTGTATGTCTGTAATATGTGTGTGACATCTCATAACTCTCAACTCACAGTTTTGTAACGGAGTGTCCGATCGAAAAGCAGTTTGCAGTTTCTGAGAGGCCCTTGCTGAACTTTTTATACGTGGTAGAGCCATGCTACAGTTATATTAGTAGTATAGTTGTAGCACGAATGGGTCGGCTCGACCGGGGAAGGACCACGCTCTCACAGAATACCAGCGTGAAATAGTAGCTTAATGCTGCTGTATTTCGTATGGTGAGTGTAGAGAACCGGAGACCCTTTTTACTGGAAACGAGGCATTCCATCTTAGTCCTCACGGATGACAACGCATCTGCATTTTGATTCGTAATCGAGGATAGATGTAGATGTCTATGGGCCACAGTAACCACTTACCATCAGGTGGACTGTGTGCTCGTTTGTCACCCTATCCTATAAAAAAAAAAAAAAAAAAAAAAAAAAAACTTAGATTTTCTGTGAATATTCGACCGAACGGCGCGGCAGATTCTGAGCAAAACTTAAAAATTCGAGTTTATTTTAATATTCAAAAAGTGGTTTTTTGGAATTACTTCGACACGCATGTTTTGATCACTTCTATAATCTAATCAGCTCTTCTACTCAAAAAACTACATCAAAATAATAATAAAACATTTATTCATTACCACCAATACAGTAAGCAGTACACACAAAAATATCCACAATTACATATTGTAGTAATTAATAGGCTCTAGCTCAGCATAAATGTTGCAGTTGCCTACAACGCTGTTATTCTGCCAGCGCCCTACAAATGAAGAGTACAGTACGCGCGCATCCCTGCTTTATTACATTTAATCACAACTTTTCATATTAGAGTACATCTCGTGGTTTCCCAAGTATTAGCGAATATTAAATATCAGATATTAGATATTAGCCAGTTCAAATTAGTAATTAAGAAATATTTTTAATATAAAAATAGAAATATTTCCATAAAATTTATATTTTTTTTAATAATTATTACAACAATACAACTAATAGTAACAACAAAGTATTAAATAATATTTATTTTACTGATCCTAACTTATTTGAGCTTATAAGTGTACTACCGCCTACTGGCAGTGTTTATTTATTTTATTTATAAAACGGCCCTGTAATTTAGTAAAAATAATTCGATTATGACAGTAATTGTTCGCTTAGTAAGTGACGTCTATAATTCTTTTTAAAACTGATTTTATTTGTCATAGTGTGTAGTGGGCCATCGAAAATCCGTTGATTCTTTCGAGAGATATCGTTGTCGAAAGAAATCTCCAAAAAAAAAAAAAATTTTTTTTTCAAAATAACTTGAAAAATTTTCATCAATTTTTTTGTAATAAATGTTTTGGTTAACCTCCAAAAACTGCATCGATGGCCGCAAATTGCATCAAATTAAAAAAAAGCTCAAAAAAGCCCGAAGAACGCATTTGAAGTTAGGGGGAAGTTGCAGGGGTGGCCTGTAGGGTCAACCGTATTTTTTTTCAAATATTGGAACATTTTGTATGTTCCCTAGCATGTTATTATGAATATTACACCATATTCAAATTTCTAAAGATCCTTGATTTAAGAAAACATTATAATTAACCTTAAGCTACTTTTAAAAATCTTTAATAATTAATTATTGTAAAAAGTATCTTATTATGTCTTATTCCACGATACTATCGACTTTTTTGTCAAATTTCGTTGGAATCTGTCCAGCTTTCCACAAACAAACTTTCACATTTTTATATTAGTATGGCGACAGCTGTATCCTTGTATCGGATTCAAATCCAATAGAGGTCTTGTACTCAATATATGCTAAAGTGATCCTCGAAATATTGGTGGTGAAACGCTTGTGCATTGATTTATATAACCCTAACTCAATGCGCTTGTGCATCACTGTATTGCCTAATATATGCTACTGTATGTTACCTATATCTATATGTACTTAAATATTAAAAAGAGATTGTGGATTTTGTGTTTGTGTATATGTAGAGGGTAATCTCCGGAAACACTGCACTTATTTGAAAAATTAATTCACCATTAGAAAGATACATTATTTAAAATGGATATAAGCTATATATTACGTATAGATAATTGTTCAACCCAAGCTAAGCCAGGGCGGGCGGCTAAATAATTATATATTCTTGCATGGAATAGTACATGTTTAAACGGAACTAAACAAGTTTTTGTCACTAGAATTAGAACGCGATATATAATATAGTGAGTCACACTTCGCAACAACTTAAAATATAAGTTTTTATGTAGGTACCGGTTCTATTTTAGGAGCTCTGCATTATCTCGTGGATTTTTGAAAGGTGGTTTCATATTATTATGTCTCAGTACACATGATATTATACGTGGTAGAGCCATGCTGCAGTTATATTACATTAGTATAGCTGTAGCACGAATGGGTCGGCTCGACCGGGGAGGGACCGCGCTCCCACAGAATACCAGCGTGAAATAGTAGCTTAATGCTGCTGTATTTCGTATGGTAAGTGTAGAGAACCGGAGACCCTTTTTACTGGAAATGAGGCATTCCATCTCAGTCCTCACGGGTGACAACGCATCTGCATTTTGATTTGTAATGGAAGATAGATGTAGATGTTTATGGGCCGCAGCAACCACTTACCATCAGGTGGACTGTGTGCTCGTTTGTCACCCTATTCTATAAAAAAATGAGATGAAACGAAATTAATAATTCGTAAGGTCAGGAATTACAAATAAGTAGAAATCTGTTAAATTAGTTTAATTCAATTTAAATTGCTGCTACCCTCTAATACCTAAGTATAATAGTGCTAATAAGACGGCGTGCGGATGTATTGCTGCACTCTAAGGCCGTCCACATACACACGGAAATCCGTTTCGGAATTCCAAACGGGTCGGCCACACACATTCGGAATCCCGTTATTCCCACAAAATTTTGAACGGAAAACTATTGTACGTGTGTGACGGGTCCTTGATTTTATATGGACTTGCTGCGTTCTGAATTCCGAAACGGAATTCCAAAACATAAACAGGCTATGCTTTTGTATAACCGACCTTAGGGTATACATAAAACCATAGCTTGCTTATGTATATTATAAGTTGTATTCATATATCAAGCCGGCCACATAGATTCAGAATTCCGTTTCGGGACTCCGTTTCGGAATTCCGATTCGAAATTCCGACCGCAGCAAGTCCATATAAAATCAAGGACCCGTCACACATTTACAGTAGTTTTCCGTTCGAAATTTTGCGGGCGAACCGGGGTTCCTAATGTTCGGAATTCCGAACCAGCCGTACGCAGCAAGTTGCCGACGCAATCGTATCTATTTATTTAGGCGAATTAGCGACGGCAAAAGTGGAGTGGCGATACAATACGTTGTCATTGTTACACTCCTTACTTCTTGATTTTAGTTGTATACTATGAGCTGTAAACATAGCTATAAACAATTCCACCGTTCCTGAGAGGGCTTAGAGTACGACAGTGTGAATTTAAACGTGGTTGCAGGAATGAGTTGGCTCAATCGATGAAGGATCATGCTCTCACAGAATATCAGCTTAACGCATCATTGTTTTTCGTATGGTGAGTGTAGAGAACAGGAGACACTTTTTACTGAAAACGAAGCATTCCATCTTAGTCCTCAGGGGTAACAACCCATCTGCGTTTTGATTCTTAATCGAGGATTGATGTAGATGTGTAAGGGCTACAGTATGCACTTACCTTCAGGCAGACTGTGTGCTCGCCCTTGTTCCATAAAAATACCCATACAACAACATGATGCACATTACAAAATACTGACGGGAATAACGACATCACTATAAAAGTATTTAAGAAGTACTTGAGATAACTTCTTATAATCGACTCGCTTATTATGTTTTAATGGATATCGTCATGCTTTAACGTCGGTTGTAATAACGTGTACCTTCATGTAGGTCAAGACTGTTTTGCTGCAAGAAACTTTTACTACCTAATGTAATTTCTGTAAAATTCATTTTTATGTTAACCGTAACACCCGTCGGTGTTTAGACGCGCCTGAGATACCGTCTTAGGCGCGTCAGACCAAGAGCTCAAGGCCAAGTTCTTGAAACCTGTGAAAACATTCGAGGTCGAGCTCAATTGGTTACCAGGCGATAAGAATATCAACACTACGGATTACCTATCTTTTTCTATTCCTCTGTTATTGTATCACTTAAAAATTAAATCGTATTATAAAAGTACCTTTAAGTTTATTATTAGTTATAACATGAATAATAATTATCAGTTATTTAACGACGTAATTATTATACTTTTAAAAAAGTTAAAACCTACATCAAAAAAACTAAAAACCAAAAATATTATAATCACCAAAACCATCGTGATTTATTCATTAATATCATCAGATCTTGATCAAAATTTATTTGATTACTAACTACATAATTATGTGGGACCACCCCTGAGAGTCGTCGTAGGTGGCAACCGAACCTCCACCGGAGATTCTTAGCACTCCCTGCCATGCCATCACCATGGCCGTCATCGTAGCCAGGAATAGCGGGGCCGCCGGGGACTGGGGGCCGTCTATTTGTGTAATTGTTCACGGGGTGTATATTGCCATAGTTGCCACGCTTGGCGAGCGGATTGGCAACCCAGTTTTTTTATTGTACATTTGCTGTTATCAGGAAGATGCTGCTGCCCATCTCCTGCCTGTTTCCCTCTGTCGGCTCTTAGGACACCCACGGGAAGATGTGGGGTAGTGGATATTCTTAACCGCCACTACACGGTATTTTTTTATAAAAGAATATTATCAATACTATAAACATTACGAATATTCCCCTTAATCACTCGTTGTAAGCTTAAATTGCTTTTGTTACGAGTGGTTAACGCCAGTAGACGAATGGCAGATTCGAACCCACGACTTTTTTGAGTTCGCAGTCCGCACCCTGCGATTAGGCTACTGTCGCTTTGTCGTTGTATTACTATACAACCAGTGCGTGTGATGACCTATGGAACTAAGACGTGGTCATTCACTGCTGGCCGTATGAGGAGGCTCAAAGTCGCTCAGCCAGCTACGGAGAGGGCTATGCTCGGGGTTTCTCTGCGTGATAAACTTAGAAATATGAATATCCATGGTAGAACCAGAGTGACCGACATAGCCCAACGGATTAGTAAGCTGAAGTGGCAATGGGCCGACCATATAGTTCGAAGAACCAACAACTGTTGGGGAAAAAGGTTCTAGAGTGGCAGCCTCGTATCAGTAAGCGAAGCGTAGGGCGACCCTCCACTAGATGGAATGACGAGCTGGTAAGATATGCAGGAAGTCGATGGATACAGGTGGCTCAGGCCCGTGCTTTGTGGCATTACTTGGGGGAGGCCTATGTTCAGCAGTGGACTTGTAAAGTGATGTAATAATGATGATGATGACCCCTGAGATACCCCATTTCTTCTGAAATCGGATAACGTTGTAAAGATTTACTTCTGAACATACTTATTACAGACACAATGTGTCAAATATTTTAGGAAAGAGAGAATCTTGTGGAAATGTAATATTAATTTGAATTTGGATGAAATAGGTTGGTTCTTAAGCAAACTCGCAGAGCCACACTCAGCGGTGGCAATGTTTTTAATTTGTATATTGCTATTACAATGATCTTTCTAAATACTCACGATTATAATTATTATGTGTAATAGGAACAAGGCGGCGGCTGTTATATCACTGTAGGGTGAAAACCTTTTTAAAGAAAGATAATTAAAAAAATATTTTGACTAATGTGGAAACTCCTACTTTTTTGGAAGTCGGTTGAAATTATTTATGATAGTATTAAATAATTTACACAATAGCTGTAAGTAGTAAACCAGTAAATATTATAAGGCTTCACAGAGTAACAAAGTGACTGACTTAGAATAATTAATTCTAAGGTGACTGATGTGTAATTGTAACAAAATAACACTGTTGGCAAAAAATAAATAATATAGTTGCTATGGGGTAGAGTTCACTTGCACTGCGACGTATTACAGCCGCTAATTTGGCTTCCCTTCGACTTCCATACTGCCTCGAAGCGACAATATGTTAGGGTTTATTTGCTCGTGTACCCGATAAGTCGTAAGTTTCACAGTACGTAAACTACTCGAGTTCGTAGCCCGCCTAAGATTATTAATCATAATTTAAGTACTGGTTTACCACGTGCTCGAAAACGAAGATGCATGAGGAAACCTCTTTGCCCGAGGGATAAAAATATTTCAAAGACATGCGAAGTCCGCCAACTGTAACACAGATTAAATAATGTTACAGTAAACCGTAGCAAACACGCATTGGGGCAGCGCGGCGCACTAATTGTAACATAACTTTCAGCCCTGTGCCCGGTAGTGGACTGAATCAATTCTGAAATTAATTTGTCTTCATAACTAAAAACCTGTCCAACACTGTACAAGCCAGCATTAGATATTTTCGGCATAACTATCACCTAACTTACACGAATAACGTTCCACGGTCACTTGGAAGTGAGAGCACTCAACAGAGCGGAACAGATTTTTTTAATGCCCGTACACCGCTTGCAACTTTACAAGACGCGAGTTCGGCCTCACATGGAATACTGGTCTCATGTCTGGGCTGGGACACCTAAGTAGTTACCAGCTTCTTCTACTTGACCACATCGAATTCAAGGCGTTGCGTAGAGATGTTGCATCCCTTTGCATTTTCTATCGCATTTTCAATGGGGAGGGCTCTGAGGAGTTAGTTCCAGACGCTAAATTTCATCAACACACATCGCGGCTAAACTTACGGTACCATCAACATAATTTTCAAAATTAAACGTTTTATAAAAATTAAAGCCAACTTTAATAATTAAAAAGAACAAATAACTAAGACATAGTGTATAGAAAAATCAAACCGTCGACTTCAGAAGCTGTTACATGGCAATGATTCAAACTTTTTGGTTGTCTGAAGTTTGCTTATTACCCCACATTAAAAGTTTACTTTTGCACCGTTTCAGTCAACTAAGGAACGTCACACAAGCTCAAGGTTATTTTTCTCCTAATTTACACGAGACCGGCCCTGAAGTACCTATAAAAACCTACCTACTACTACTTCTACTTATTTTTTTTATATAAGTACTTAAGGTAAGGTACTTAAGTTTATATAGATACTAGAAGTATCTATATAAACTCGTTTAATAAAAAAAATCATTTATATTAATCCACATCTGCCGAAAATTGCGGGTTATATACATACAAAAAAGAAATCGACAATTTGAGTCCTATCTCCTTTCTTCTTCCTTTTTAGGGTCTGCTAAAAATACGTAATATGGACTTCCAAATACGTAATATGGACTTCAAAATACGTAATATGGACTTCCAAATACGTAATATGGACTTCCAAATACGTAATATGGACTTCCAAATACGTAATATGGACTTCCAAATACGTAATATGGACTTCCAAATACGTAATATGGACTTCCAAATACGTAATGTGGACTTCCAAATACGTAATATGGACTTCCAAATACGTAATAAGAACTTCAAAATACGTAATATGGACTTCCAAATACGTAATGTGGACTTCCAAATACGTAATATGGACTTCCAAATACGTAATAAGAACTTCAAAATACGTAATATGGACTTCCAAATACGTAATGTGGACTTCCAAATACGTAATATGGACTTCCAAATACGTAATAAGAACTTCAAAATACGTAATATGGACTTCCAAATACGTAATGTGGACTTCCAAATACGTAATATGGACTTCCAAATACGTAATAAGAACTTCAAAATACGTAATATGGACTTCCAAATATCGGACCCACATGTCGATTCCTAAAGAGGATATGATTCAATTTAAAATACGTAATATGGACTTCCAAATATCGGACCCATATGTCGATTCCTAAAGAGGATATGATTCAATTTAAAATACGTAATATGGACTTCCAAATATCGGACCCATATGTCGATTCCTAAAGAGGATACGATTCAATTTAAAATACGTAATATGGACTTCCAAATACGTAATAAGAACTTCAAAATACGTAATATGGACTTCCAAATATCGGACCCACATGTCGATTCCTAAAGAGGATATGATTCAATTTAAAATACGTAATATGGACTTCCAAATATCGGACCCATATGTCGATTCCTAAAGAGGATATGATTCAATTTAAAATACGTAATATGGACTTCCAAATATCGGACCCATATGTCGATTCCTAAAGAGGATATGATTCAATTTAAAATACGTAATATGGACTTCCAAATATCGGACCCACATGTCGATTCCTAAAGAGGATATGATTCAATTTAAAATACGTAATATGGACTTCCAAATATCGGACCCATATGTCGATTCCTAAAGAGGATATGATTCAATTTAAAATACGTAATATGGACTTCCAAATATCGGACCCATATGTCGATTCCTAAAGAGGATATGATTCAATTTAAAATACGTAATATGGACTTCCAAATATCGGACCCACATGTCGATTCCTAAAGAGGATATGATTCAATTTAAAATACGTAATATGGACTTCCAAATATCGGACCCATATGTCGATTCCTAAAGAGGATACGATTCAATTTTCTTCTTCAGTGCTGCTGATTTTAAAAGTAGGTACTTTTTTATTTCATTACCCGAGAGGAAATCTCTAAATACGGACATTAAAAAGTATGGTAGCGATTCTTTTCTACCTCGTGGCAGCTTCAGGGAAAGTCTTCCGCGAGAAATTATTTCTTGTTACATAACGGCTACGTATGTTATACATGCCGGCGCTTTCACTTATCGACAATCATTTAACAAGTTAGTCTTGCAAGCATTGTCAATGTCATTAGTGTAACGGAGCGACGCGTGCATGTACAATGTTGCATTACTTTAACTCTCTTGAATGGTTGCTTATACTCAAGTACTCTTTTTTGCTTTTAAAATATAAATTCTGTTTTTACCAAAGAACTGAGGCATTGCACAAACATTTATCTCACTACCTAGGGCTTATTTACTGCTTAGCAGTCCGTCTGCTTATGGAGGTCAACCTCTTACCTTTTTCTTCTGTAAAGTAGAAGTGAGTGCAGTACTGTGTTCTAGGTAGGTTCTGAGTTCTACTCTGTGTTAAGTTCACTTGGGTTCTACACCCAGTCAGTATAATTAGTCTTTGAAGTGTTACTTCATAGTCCTCAGCGGTATCAGTAGCCTTCTTAGTTTGAAGTTAGTTGCACGTGTGTATGGGCTGCAGTGGTAACATTACGTGGACTGAAGTTCTTTTGCCGCTTCAATTTTGTTTAAAAAAACAACCAACAGTTATAAAGTTTCCATATTCAGCAGTTCAGATTACACTTAAACCGCGCAGTTTGCATTCGGAACAGCACGAAATTGTGTTCGTTGTTACGATTGAACTCAACCATGATGCTTCTACTACCGCGTAATACCCTGAGACAACGGTTCAAAACGCAAATGCGTAGACCGAGACACAAACGCGATTTAAATTGCTTTACATTTTCCAGCTAGAAATCGTGTCACGAGATGGCTCGCTGTCATCGATTCTGTTGAGACGGCGCAGACCAGTTCCTGGCAGGAGCGAGATATACTATGTAGATTAGTTGCCGCGTTGTATCTCTCCCTCACGGTTAGGTCGTGGCGTAGTAAGGTAGGTCAGGAATGAAGTCGAGCGATCCTTAGCTTTGGCTGAAATTTTCTTCTTCAGCGTTACTGATTTTAAAAGTAGGTACTTTTTTATTTCATTACCCGAGAGGAAATCTCTAAATACGGACGCTTTGATTAAGTTTATCTTGCATGAGACGTGGTCGTTCAGGAAGTAAGCGCTTGTCTACAAATTTCATGAAGCGCGAGAAAATCGAGTTCAATCCTCGCCGACACCACTGACTTTGATTGCATTTCAATGTGCTAATTTACCAAGTCTTATTATTGTGAAGGAAAATACCGTGAGAAATACTCCATGTCTGAAAAAAATATAACGTTTCCGAGGTTTTACATGCCCAAAAAAACTTCTCTAGAAAATGGGGACGCTTTTGCCCAGCAGTTGAACGTATACATTGTAACTATATACATTGGTTGTTTACGTTATTTACTCTTACTTAACCGAAGGTTAAGTTACCGGTTACATAATCATTGTTATTGGTGTTAACATGCTTATCTACTACATAATTAACTAACTTATTAATTTGATCTCTTTGCCTGTATAACCTCATTGGCCTATGAAATATCTGTATTCACATTGTCTTCAAAATCCCCACGTCATGTTACCCCGTGTCAGTATCAGCGGCAGTGTAGGTTGTGTAATGTTTATCAGATCAGACGGCAGCGGTCGATAAAGTGCGGTGGCAATGACCGCCCCCCCCCCCTGCCACCCCGGCTTGCGTCGAGCCCACCCCTCCGGGCCCCCATCGCCACCAGCCTGCTTAGTGCCTACACTGTCGAATAAAAATAGCGCCTGCTCGATGGCTTTGGCAATCATTCGCACAAACACTGCTTGTCGCTGTCGGTATTTTGAAAGGTACCTTAATGTCATATCATCGTTAAAAATTACCTCGCCGGCGCCAGCGGCAAACTTTCTATTTCCATAACAGTACGCCGAAACTTTATATTGCATAAACTTCTTGGGCTAGTTTTTATATCGACAAATGTTTTTTTTTGCTTTACTTTTACAAAGTTCGTAAGCGATACAGCTAAATACGAAAAATATAATCGAAAACCTTTCACGGAAGCCCTTTACTTGTTATATTGTGGTTTTGGCACGACTGGATCGGCTCGACCGGGGAGGGGCCACGTTTTCAGAGAAAACCAGTGTAAAATAGCAGCTTAATGCTGCTGTGTTTCGTATGGTACGTGTAGAGAACCAGAGACGCTTTTTACTTTAGATGAGGCATTCGATCTTAGTCCTCAGGGGTGACGTCGCTGCATTTTGATCCTTAACCGAGGATCGATGTATATGTGTATGTGCCACAGTATCCACTTACCGTCAGGCGGACGGTGTGCTCGTTTGTCACCCTTATTTTACAAAAAAAGCTGTACTCTAGGTTCTGATGAAATTTCATAAAATGTAGAGTCTTTTTGGGGTTGAGCACTAGCTTAAATTTCAAATAAAGCCTGAACCTAAGTTCTATTCTCCCATTGTGATCACTGACATAGTTAATCTTAATTTTAATTGATTTACCACATCTTCGACGGTAAAAAAATCAAAAAGATATTTCGAAGACGTCCAGTCTGGCACTCTTACCGCTCTTTCTATTCTATCGCTAAAGTACTTGATATATTATAATTTTTTTAATTAATTATAGCTTTAAGAATGCAGCGCGCACAGCTGATCATATATTTTTATTTACAAATAACAGAGTGCTACAAAAGCTGATCGATAGTAATGTTGTAAAATGTAAGTTTTATATTGTACTAATACTTATATCCGATAATATCGTGCTCATATCACGAAACGAAAAGAGCTCAATAACATATTATGAAATATTAAATACTGTTATCAAATTACAAACAGTTGATCCCTAGTTGTTTTAAGCCATTAAGTAAATTATGAACTCAGTGAAATTTTAACTGTTCTTCTGTAAGTAGGTACGAATATTTCCTCAGAACAAACCAAGAGATTGACCCGATTTTATAAAAGAAATTTCTAGAACGAGTTAAAATATGTAACTTAGTGTACGAGCTCTACATATTACAAGACAACCATCATTAAGGATGATCGTTCAAAAAATTCTATTCCGATGTTTCGATTATTCATACATAACTTTGTTTGTTTAAACTATTACAACTTAGCTATGGTTTACGTTGACAGTTCACGCTCGAAAGTATAGTGACCAGGATTTATAGCCGCAGGACGGGTCCTGATGCTATAAATCGAAAAAGATGTTATTTACAGTGGCACAATCGTTGACCTGTACTTGAGGTTGGAATAGCCATGGTTGCTGCCGCTCTGACGCCGTAGGCATCTGTTTTGATTGGGAACGCTAAAGCGGATTATTTACGTCCTCAATCGGTCAAAAATTTTGTACGCAAGATAAGTGAACTTTCATATTTCTTCCAACATCATTTCATATAGTAATCTATTATTACAATAATTTCTGAAGAGTTTATTCGCGAAGGCGCAACATAGCGCCGCTCACTGATACAACTAGCGACATCGAAGTCTAGCGGTGACCGTTAATCGGCCTATTATCGCATTGTTGCATATGATTGACTCTGCGTATAGTTCGCACGCGCTGATTGGTTCTCCAGTTGCATTCCGTCCCCTGTACTGATACGACATTCGCAACTATCCCCTCTATGTTTTGTTCAGCTCTAGACTTACGTGCCGCGAGTTATACTCCATATTTTCGTAAAAAAACCAGTAAAAGATGAACATAATTATGATGTGGTATATACGAAAATGTATGATGCTCAACGTTAATTCGGTACTTCTTAAACTTGATTTTTTTCTTATTCTATGATTTAGAAACTATTTACTTTTTAAACAACCATGTCGTAGCATATGCAATTTGTTTACGGTCTTATTTTAATCTACTGCATATATTCTGTTTAAACAGTTACTAATATTGTAAGAACAATAACTTTAAGTTTATTATATTCTTTAAAATTCGTTAGCAATACAAATAAAAAGGGTTTCCACTATTTTCTTATGGACCAAACCTACCAAGTATTATATCTCTAACGCATAAATAATCAAACGCTGCTAAAATTTTAAAACGCCGTCATGTCGTGCGGTCTCTATCACTTTAGGTCAAGGTGACTGTGATACCAAGAGACTTTTACGTCATTTTAAAATTCAGTAGCGTTTTATTTGATGCACAAATCGCGCTCTAAAATCGTTCGCGTTTGAATTAAAGCAATAACGTGTATAGTTAGTTCCGATTTCCAATCATCAGATGAAATATCTGTCCGGAAATATTGTAACGCTGCCTTTCGTACCTGTCCGGAAATGTCGTAACGCTGCCATCCGGACACGTAGCGGACAGTCCGCGATAATAGCAAGCACATGGGCGCATGGCGAGCGCGGTGAGTGCGCGGGTGACGTTGTCGAGTGCGTGGCGGAGGCCGCGTGCCGCGTGGTCGGCGGAGGGCGAAGCCGCTCGTCCGCTCACTCCTCCGCCATGGCGCGTCCCAGACAGTCGTCCCGCCACAACGCACAGTACGTCGAGCTGCCGCCCCGGGGACCAGGTACACAAACCTTACAATATCATTCGGAAACCTTGCGCTAATCCTTTTAACTCGGAAAAAATACACCGTCATCCCCTCCACCTGGATAGTATTTTATTCCTAGACGGCGACAAGTTTTGTCTGTCTAGTTAGTTCTTTTTTGACGTGTTTTAACTGTTTCAAGTTTTCGTTAAGTTAACTTAATTTTACTGTTGAATTATGTCATTTTCATATACTTTCAGTTATAATTGCGGACAT
The DNA here is from genome assembly GCA_036936625.1 of Parnassius smintheus behrii. Taxonomy (NCBI): domain Eukaryota; kingdom Metazoa; phylum Arthropoda; class Insecta; order Lepidoptera; family Papilionidae; genus Parnassius; species Parnassius smintheus. Next base: position 55,326,181 of record JAUPFT010000008.1, on the reverse strand, counting down.
AAAAATTTTGTTTCACGTGGACGATATTGTATTGAGTCGACTCCTTTCCCTTTGTGGATTAGATTGTTGTGCGCTGAGCTTCTTAGGAAAATTTTCGTGATGGCTACCACTACTTTTACTTATGTACAACTTATGTTTTTTTTTTTAAATTAAATCAAAATCGAATTTCGAATTGAAATCACTGCAAATGTTTTTATTCAATTATTGTTGCATTCAAGTTATCAAATTTAAAAGTATCCTAAAACAGGTTAAAGTCAACGGTACACGTATCAACTTTTAGTGCGTTGCTCGGCCTTTCATAAGTGACATCATATTATGCCTAATCCATAACAGTCATGTTATTAATATTTTACCTTAGTGTTATTTAGTCATTTTTATCACGTAGGCAACATTAAATCGCGTGCTGACTTTGCGTTGATTTCGTACATTGTGATTTTGTCTAGACTAGTCAATAATTTAGGTACCTCTTTAATATTATCTAAGCAGTTATTTCTGTCATGTGTACATTTTTATTCGGACGGGGCGAACTTGTTCCGAGCACTAACGTTACCGGTTCCGTGCTTGTCATTAGACATCAGAGCGGCACATCGCGAGGAGCGAAGACCTGCTAATGTCAGGTGCATTATTGACTTATCCGGGCTACAGAAAGTAACGCCTGCGTTTTATTAACTTAGCTAGTGCGTAAGCTGATTGCTGTTCCATAACTTTGTAGTAGGACTCTTATTGTTGTGGGACTCATTTTCAATTTATTTATTCGTTAAGGCACCAAAGATATTTGTATCATGATAGATACATAATACTAATACTAAAATTATAGTATTTTCGAACTATATTGTTTTTCTATAATATATAGTACAATTGACTGACATATAGTACGATAATATATATTAGTACGGGTGGCAACCCTGAGCTAGAGCGTCATCAATATGTAAATAATTGTCAGTTAACTAATTATGAATAATTTATTTTTAATTTTATCATTATTTTATCATTATATTTTTCTATTTTGGTATTTTACCTATTCTACCTCTAAATAGCAGTGCGTGCGCTACCGTGCTCCGTGCAGCTGTAGCCTTCTCAATTTGAAGGTGTCTACAGGTATCCATGGGCTGAATTAGTCACTAACCGTTTGGTGGACTTGAAGTTAGCTTGTCACTTCAACTTATTAAAAAAACGTAACTTATATTCGGTTATGAGCAATTTGCTCGGCTCGGCGGCCCACGCTTACTAAACAAGTTTTGGAAACATCAGTATTGTTTATTATACTAACGAGTTTGAAAGTTGGAGCAGAGTGAAGTCGAGACGATACCGCTATTCCATTACACCTACGATCCTATTCACGCCGCATGAACTCGGGAGTGTTTTGAAACTGTGATCCGCGGTCTGTGTCAAGTTTATGGTTGAAATGTAATGAATAAAGGGAAATTGAGTATGTATATCAAGTAACGTCCAGCAAAATATAAATTAATTTGGAACAATTTGGGTGCAAAAGAATAACAATTTATCATTGATATTGAGTATGTCGACTTAAATTATTGTTTCTAAGCTCATATTATTTATAGGTTGAAGCTTTAAAATGACCGTTCAATTGTCGTTCATTTATATACTATGCAATGTTATTTTTTTATAGAATACCTAAGGGTGACACGAGCACATAGCCCACGTGGTGGTAAGTGGGTACTGTGGCCCATAGACATATATATTTATCCACGATTAGGTAAAAAGGGTTCCCCGGTTCTCTACACTAACCATACGAAACACAGCAGCATTAATCTGCTATTTCACACTAGTATTCTGTGAGAGCGTGGTCCTTTCCCGGTCGAGCCGACTCATTAGTGCTGTATAGTTTCAAAAAAAATTAAACATATTTAGATATAATTGTATTGAAAAAAATCTTACTTTTGTGCCTAATATGTAAGTACTCTTATTTTCTTAAAACATCGTTTGTTATTGATTTTTTTGGAAATCTGCGAGATCGCTGTAAATCTCTTAGGGGTCGGTAGGTAAGGGTGTTTTGCTTGTATTACTGTAGTGTACTCCGTGGCATTAGCATTATGCTAACTTGACTACTTACATAGTATAGCTCCACGTAACTTTTTTTTACTTAACTGCACATCACCAATGTACCAAACGCGACACTTTACATAAGAAACTCTTTTTACTGTGCTAGGGCTCCATTTTTACCTATTATTCCTCTTGAACCATTCACCATCATCCCTCCATCACATACTTCTACCATTAAGTAGTGTATCCACTTTAGGGTGATAAAGCCGGTACAGTTACAGGTTGTGAGATTTTCCATTTTAGTCCAAAATTACGATGACTCATTTGCAAGTTGCATTGTTTAGTTATATGTAGTGAACCCTCAGCATCAGGTGCGCTGAGCGTCCATTTTAATAACATTAAAATGACCTTTTTAGTGATAACTGCGTAGTGCAGCCACCGATTAGGACGTAAGGGTGATGAATACACAGTCCAGCTGATGAGAACTGGATACTGTGACTCAAATACCTATTATTATGTCTGGGATAACTTTAAAATATTATTGTCCAGACTACCTCCATCTACCACCATCTACCACCTAGAAATTCCGTCACAGACTGCTTTGGGCTCAAATGCACTAGGCGATGAATCTCGATACCGCCCGCATCGTCCACCAGGTGTTTTCCCCTTTCCCACTAACTCCCGGTCGTTTAAACTCCCCTTCCGAGAGCTTCCATCTGCTTGGGTTTTTGTTTATACACATTACCATCCATCACAGACCATTAAGTCGACTCCTGAGTAGGTAATAGCTTGAAATATATATTAAAATATGTCAGAGGCAGAAAGTATATTGGTTGTTGTTGGTGTGTGTGCGCAGTGGAGTCGCTGATCTACTGGCGGAACGCGGTGCGGTCGAGCGCGGCGCTGGGCGGCGGGCTGGTGCTGCTGGTGGCGCTGGCCTCGTGCTCCGTGGTGTCGGTGGTGGCGTACGCCGCGCTGCTGGCGCTGGCCGCCGCGCTCGCGCTGCGCGTCTACCGCAACGTGCTGCAGGCCGTACAGAAGACCACCGACGGACACCCCTTCAAGTCAGTACTCTGCGCACTGCTTCTATTATACCTAATCTTACACTCACTAGTCGCAGAAAAATTCTTATTTTTATGATTTCTTATATTCACGCGAATACTATACTCGTACATTTGAAAGGAACTAGTTTTCGCGGATTATATCGGGTTTTTTTTACTTATTTCATATTATAGACGTTTTAAGTGCTTTACAATGAGTACCTAATAAACGTAAACACGATAAAATTCGTAAAAACTCGTTTCATTTATATATATATATATATATATATATATATATATATATATATATATATATATATATATATATATATATATATATATATATATATATATATATATATATATATAATAAGTAATATAAATAAATATAAGCGATTATCACCTTATATAATGCGTTGGTAAGGAGTCAACTTGAGAATGTAATGCAGTCATCTGGGCTACGCATGAAACTAAGTATAGTCTCATGCTAGAGCGAGTACAAAATAAATTCATTAGATATTTATATATGCGTTATTATGGTGTCTACCCAATTTACCCTTTAATGTATCCAACTTTATTTATATTAGGTATGGTAGGATATAATGAACTGAGAGTTAGGAGGGAACTCGCGCTCACCTCGTATATTTTTAAAATACTGCGAGGAAGATTGTTTAATGCTGAGATATTAGGGCAGCTTAATCTGTATGTTCCTGAAAAGTATGTGTGGCGCCGACGGCAGCCACGACTGTTGGTGGAGCCGCGAGGTCGCACCAACCTCCTGAGTGAGGCACCTCTGACTCTGACGCGCGCACTCCGCACGCTCAACGTAATAGCTTGTGAGACGGACCTATTTTGTTGTACTCTGAGTGAATTCACAAAGACAGCATTGTTTGTAATTTGTTACAAAAATTAAATCTAACACTTAAATCTACACAAATCAGTTAGACAGCTACACTATCACATTAGGTAATCCTGTAATGATAGTTTTAAGTTTCAGAAATAAATAAATAATATATATATATATGTATATATATATATATATATATATATATATATATATATATATATATATATATATATATATATATATATATATATATTTATGTACATATCTGATGTAAGCGAGATGGTTATACTCGTACCGCCATCTTTCAGAAACCAAGGATGTTTCTGATATATCGCAGTCGTCTCTGACGACATGCGCCCGCGAGATGATATCGGGTGATCGATTTATTACGCCATCACCACTCGGAATTGGACTATAAAATATAAAATAAAATTTGAAGCAATAGCACTCTAATAGTAGGGTTAACACTACAAACTCAGAGTCCTGGGTTCGAATCCGCCATTCAACTACTGTGCTGAATCATTCTTAACGCAAGCATTTAAAGCTTTCTTAACGGGAGTATTAGGTACTAATGGTATAGTATGCTTTTTTAATGAAACAAATGGATTGACTGGTAGAGAATGCCCCAAGGCATTAGGTCCGCCGTTTGTATTCTTTTGTTTATGGATGCAATAAAGAATAAATTAAATAAAAATAAAATCTATTAACAGTGATCAAATATCATTCACATTCCAAAACCGCTGATGAAGGGAAATCCATTGATAAATAAATAAAAATATTTTGTCGAATTGAGAACATCTGATTAAAATTACTTATACGGATTTTATCGCGTTTATTTTTACTTTTAATTACTTTTATTTTTAATTCCCGACGTTTCGGGGGCTTTCCAGCACCCATGATCACGGGGGACTGAGATGACTGACGTCCCGATGTTATTGTTAAACCCGGAGTACCTTCAGCTTTTGTAATTATTGTTTATGGTCCGATCTATGCAAAATGAACTGACTATGTCCTGAGAACTTCAGGGATATTCAATACATATTCAGTTCAGTTCAGTCAGGTTTTTAATTGAAAAGTACATGAAAAGACAAAAATTATTTACAAATTTACTAGCCACTTTTCTTCATGGTCAGAATCGTGTTTTTTTTGAACAATTTTCTGGCTCTCCTACTGAGTAGTGAAAGGTCCTGCTTGTACTGTAGTGGAATTTTGACAGTTTGAATCGACATTCTTGCCGCCTACTTTTTTTGTCACTTCTTTTGGAATGTCATAACTAAAGCAAGTCGAAATGAAAATTCTATGGAAGTCTGCAGTTTGTGATCATATCCTAGACGGCCCCAATCATTACATCAGATTTGATAGACCACAAATCCTCGCGAAAGAACACCGATTCCTACCAAGGATGATACGTGAGGCTATTGAAATTAAAAAACATCCTAATTTCAATAGAGAAGGAGGCTGGGTACTACCACCTGCTTGGGATCCTATAATCAATAAAATTAAAACTAAACCCAAGCATACCACTGCAAGACCTCAGGACATAGTCAGTTCATTTTGCATAGATCGGACCATAAACAATAATTAAAAAAGCTGAAGGTACTCCGGGTTTAACAATGACATCGGGACGTCAGTCATCTCAGTCCCCCGTGACCATGGGTGCTGGAAAGCGCCCGAAACGTCGGGAATTAAAAAATAAAAGTAATTAAAAGTAAAAATAAACGCGATAAAATCCGTAAAGTAGTTTTAATCATGTGTAGTGTTCGCGTAAATATAAGAAATCATTATTGAGAACATCTTTTCTCCTCCTTTTTTAAGGAGGTTCAAAAATCAACTTAAAGAAAATAAACTAAATCGATAACCCCCAAGAAAACACGATCGTCGGTTAAGGGTATTCCTAATGTGGCCCATTTTCAAAATATCGTCAATTTGGTCGATGCACCTTCTTCTAGGGCGTCCCTTCCCGACTCAGCCGTTCACGTCTGCGGTATAAATTTGTTTTGAAGTCAATTAAAAACGCATTATTAAGGATAACTCGAACACTACTGTCCAGATCGCGATCGATTTTGTATGGGACCACATGAGAAGCAACAGCTTTCAAATAAAAAAAAGAGTCACTAACATCGGTTCGCCTAGGAAAAACTCCTCTTATTTTTGAAGTCGGTTGTAAACCTGCAATTTTAGGCTTCGTAAGCGAGGTTGTCATTTTTTCTTATCAAAGTTTGATAAAATGTCAAATGTCCAGGGCCACAATATTTTTACCGTAATTGCCATACTTGGCGGGTGATTCATACTCCTACGCTCCCGCTAAGTTATCACTCTGCAATAAGTGCCTCAGTAGCAACATTAATGTAGTCCTCCAGACCGAACGGTCACGGCGGCCACGTTCTATAGGAGGCGGCATAACATACCAAAATTTGACAAAATATATTACTAAGATGACTGCATCTTTGGTCTAGTGGTCGTAAAGGCGGTTTGCTGATCATGAGGTCCTGGGTTCATATCTCGGGTCGAACCGAAATAAGTTATTGAGTTATTCTGTCAAATAATTTTCATTAGCAGCTCGCGGAAAGCATGTAAAGCCAATAGACCTGTGACTGATTTCTCTCCGGTCGTGTCGGATAACCGTACCATCGGACTTCGAGAGTGAGGTGAATATAGTGCGCCTGTGCTTGCGCATACACTCGTGCACGGGTGGCTGGTCTCCGTTGAGACTGACCGCCTTGACCGGAACTCAGTCTGGAGGACGTTATTATATTTATTATTTATAAAAAAATCCCTTAGTTGAGATTTGCTCAACTTGACAGTGACTTAATTTGTTTTTTATTCTATGAGTACTTTAGTTTTATCTGGCGTATTCTTCATTGTTTTAAAACGTTAAAATTGTTTAAAAGGTCCGCTTCATCAAAAATCATTTGATAAGGATGTTATGAGATAGTTAGCAAGGATACTGTAGGTATTTATTTTAGAACTGGTACATTTAAACAGTTTGCAGTATTTAACTGACTTTTAAGTTACTCTGTAAAGAACCTAACCTGAAAGAAAGTAAGACAGAGTACAGTACTGTATACTGTATTTATTATATCATTTTTGTTTTAGTTTTTATGTTATTTTTTTTATAAATTAATTTATATTTTAATAACATAAATCGTCCTACTCCTGATACGCGTACTCCGCATCTGTCCCATTCTGTCGAAGTTTAGTTTCGTGAAGGTTTCACTATCGCGTTTGAACTGCACTCAAGTTTCTTTATAAAGCTTTACAATATCTAGTTTTAGAGATGCCTTTTGGCAAAATCAATCGATAAAGATACTATATCTATGGTGGCAAGGATACTGGTTATTATAATTTTCACTTACTAAAATAAGTAAAGTGGTACGTGGTACTATCAAAACATAGACTTAAAATTTGCTAGATTGCTACCTACCTAACAATACGTCGATACCTTCCTACTGCCTGCAGTGCGGTGACGTCACAGGTCAACGACCGTCGCAAGCCTTGTTGCACGGAAAATATCTAGCATAATGCTAACGGGAGAATTTTTAATCATTCAAAAGATTTCAACGAATTACTATACGATACTGTAAACGATTTACGATACTGTAACGATTACGATATTGTAAAAAATCGTAGATACAAGTATTTACATGTATAAGATAAATTTATATTGTGTATAAATTAATATTGGTTGGTCTATTCAATATATATTTACAGCGAGCGTTATATTACAGCGAGCGTTAACCATCTGCCTGATTTGGTACCGACTGAATTACGTATAGATATTAACATAGCATTTAATTATTTATTATTTATCTAATCTTTATTGAACCTTACAAAGCAGTACGTAAGCAAAAGGCGGACTTAATGCTAGAAGCATTCCCTGCCAGTCAACCTTAGACCTTTGGGCAGTGATAACACGTCAAAGCCGGTTACAAAAACATATATATGTTAATAAAACTAAACATTCATACCAATATCTAAATACTATCAGTTACCACTAGATGGGATCGTAGTGAGCACTAGTTTATAATGACTAAAACCCACCACCACGACACCGTCTCTGACGAACATAGGCCTCTCACGTAGATTGCCACTAAGTAAGGTATTTAGCCACCTGTATCCATTGACTACCAGCAAAATGTAGCTATAGCTCGGAGAACCGACAACTGATTGGGATGAAAGGTTCTGGAGTGGCAGCTGCGAACTGGTAAACTGGTGCAATGTCTGGCGACCCTTCACTAGATGGATAATGTTATCAAAATAACAACTCCAAGTATGCTTAAAATGATTGTGGAGGAGGAGGTGGAGGATCACTACAGTCAGCGGAAAGACGGAGATTTGAATTTACGATTTTCAAGTGCACAGATAGGTCTCGCATTATAGGCTACTGTCGTCTCGCTAATCAGCTTACAGAAGTGTCGTCTTTAGAAATAATCTTAGATTGCTGCTTAAAAAACACTTTTACTACGAAGTGAGCCGTGTACTATAAGTACGTGGTAGAGCCACGGTGTAGCTATATAATGGTTGTAGCACGAATGGGGTGGCTTAAACGGGGACAGCTTAGTGCTACTGTATTTCTTATGGTGAGTGTAGAAAACCGGAGACCATTTTTACTGGAAAGGAGGCATTCCATCTTAATTCTCAGGGGTAACAACGCATCTGCATTTCGTTTCTTAATTGGGGATAGACCACCTAAATCTAACCCTCTCACCATCTATTTGATCTATGTGCCACAGTGACTGTGTGCTCGTTTTATCTCTTACTATCAAATAGTTTAAAGAAAATTAAACAAAAAATGATTAATAAGGGTTATTCTTCTAAAGGATAGATATACTTCTAAAGGATAGATAATAACCCCTGGGAATGAGGTGATCGCTGCTATGTTTCTAAATGTTTTATAATTAACTATAAAATATTATACATTAAATATATTTTTTTTAATTCCTCTGGGTTTCTTGGTGGTTCTTTCCACAACAGAGGTTTGTTTCCGAACCAGTGATAAAAGCATAAAGGACTTTCAATAAGTATTCCCGTATATCCAATATTTGTTAAAAAATAACCTACTCTGTTCCGAGTTTTATTTATTTGCTACAAAATTAAACTTTTATCTTATACTTATATATAGATGGTTGAAAATTATCATATTAAATAAATCATTTGCCATTAAATCTCTTGAAGTGTTATTTTTAGTAAACCTTACGAAATGATATTTTTAACTCATAGATGTAACAAATAAATATAACAAAAAATTTAAAATAATTTTTAATTTAGGTAACAAACTTGTAATAAAAAACCTCCACAGTTTGCATTGTTTATTCGATTCGCCTGTTCATTTAGATCATTCGGGATTCGGTCGGTTTTCGGCTCATTCACAATTCATACAAATCACGGGTTAAAAAGGTTCCGTCAATTGTTTGTACTGGTACATTCAGAAACAAATGAATGAACCTTCAATACTTTTAAGTGTACCGGCTTAAACGAACGAATCATGCATGATTGACACATGTCTGCTCTGCAACATGAAGATGTTAAGAATGAGACAAAAGACAAAAGGAAAAAGAAATAGCTATAGCTATTGTATTTGTATGGTAGACCTATTGATGATTATGAAATTAAAATTATTTTAAATTTGACCTTATACAAAACCTTTGTCCACATACTATTCCGCAAAATGTAATATATTAAAATAATTCTGAATAACTTTAAACTTGACACTTGTTGTAGAAACCTACGTAGCGTAGATCACTTTCAGTTCCGAGAACATGACTCCTTCAGCTGTATCAAGTTACTATCATATGATAACTCTAAGGTCGCTAGTATCTGACCTATCCATGACCTAACCATCTTGAAAGCAATTGATATACGTACGTACATTAAAACTTACAGTATGAAGCTTAGGCTAATTGTTTATAGAATAAGAGTGTCAAACGAGCGCACTGTCCTGCGCTGATGGTGAGTGGGTACTGTGCACCATATCTTCTACATTTACCCTCGATAAAGATTCAAAATGCAGATGCGTTTTCATCTCTGAGGACCTAGATACTGGCTGGACATAATATGGCTGCAGCATAGCTCTTCCAGGAACCGTGGTAGATCAGGGGCCTAAGCGCTTGCTGTACACGAGCTACCCGGGTTCGAACCCCGCCGGAACCAATGAAATTGTTAATTACAATATTAAGTGCTGATTTACCACGTGCTTAGAGGTGAAGGAAAACATCGCGAGGAAACCTGCATCTCTGAGAAATAAGTAGAAGAAAGTCGAAGTCATGTGAAGTTCGCCCACACGCATTGGGATAGCATGGCGGACACTTCCCTGCCCTGAAACCCTCTTAGAATTGAGAGGAAACCTGTGCCCAGTCGTGGGAAGTATATAGGTGTAACTTTATAGCTCTACCGCATATAAAAATAGTACGGTAATAATTTAAAAAAAACACTTTGCTAGAAGACAGAGGTATCATTAAAATATTTAATGTGACGTGTAGATAATTTTAATAAAGATTTTGTAGCAAAGCGACAAAACTATTCTATATAGAGATTACTTAATATCTCAATAATACACATTTAAGATAACCTTAACGAAGGTGGGATGATCTTTACAATGTGTTTGTTCAGTATAACAAAGAAGGTCTGTTTTACAAGTTTCAAAAAGATTACTCATTCTGTAAATAATATAAAATACAATTTCAGCGGCTTTAATAAAATATTTTCGTTGCGTACTTACGTACTAACTTTTTAAGTATCACAAATAATAAAATATTAGTTAATAATACGTGCAGATTTTTGCTGTATTGTAAATAATAATAAATAATGGACATAGTCAACAAAGATATTTTTTAGGGTTCCGTAGTCAACTAGGAACCCTTATAGTTTCGCCATGTCTGTCTGTCCGTCTGTCCGTCCCCGCTTAATCTCTGTGACCGTTAGCACTAAAAAGCTGAAATTTGGTACCAATATGTGTATAAATCAGGCCGACAAAGTGGTAAAATAAATATTGGAAAAAAATGTTTTATTAGGGTAGCCCCCCTATATGTAAAGTGGGAAGTGATTTTTTTTAATTTCAACCCTAACGTGTGATATATTGTTGGAAAGGTATTTAAAAATGAATAGGGGTTTACTAAAATCATTTTTGATAATGTCAATAATTTCGGAAATAATCGCTCCAAAAGTAAAAAACAATGTGTCCCCCCCCCCTCTAACTTTTGAACCATAAGTTTTAAAAATATGAAAAAAAAATCTGAAAAGTAGAACTTTATAAGGACTTTCAAGGAAAATCATTTTGAACTTGGATGGAAACAACAGTACCCACTACCGGGAGCAGTTGCAGGAGCGCGGAGCGCTGCTTTAAACTAATAAGTGGGAACACTTATTGTGACGGACGGGAAACTACGGAACCCTACACTGAGCGTGGCCCGACACGCTCTTGGCCGGTTTTTATTTATAGGATATGGGTGACAAACGAGCACATAGTCCACTATATGTTAAGTAGTTGCGGTGGCTCATAGACATCTACATCTATCCTCGACTACGAATTAAAATGCAGATGCGTTGTCACCCGTGTGGACTAAGATGCCAGGCCTCATTTCTATTAAAGGGGGTCTCCGGGTTTCTACACTAACCAAACGAAAGACAGCAGCGTTGTTCTGCTATTTTACGCTGGTATCCTGTGAGAACGTGCTACAATCGTGTTATATGTTATAATTAGGTTATTACGCAGTTATTGAAGGGTTTTGCCATCTCTTTCCTCCTATTAGGACTCGTACAGTATCCAGGAGTCCGGTACCACCCTAGACTATGTCTGCAGCCAGCAGCAGTGAGCGAGCGTACTCCGAGGATGTGAGGCATTCCATCGTAGTCCTCAGGGGTAGCAGATTATGTGTAGACTTCTTTGTTGGAAGGCGGCTGCGGGTGTCCTTGCTCTGCAGTAGTCGCTTACCATCAGGTGGATTTCAAGTTCGTTTTCGTAGCGTCCTATTAGGTAAATACAATGTGGCGATATAAAAATCTCGTATATAAATCCAATGACCGCTTCGTAGCGCAGTGGAATCCCGCAGGGAACAAGTATTTGTACGGCCCACAAGTAATTGTTCACAAATGAAATAGAGAAAATCCTAGTGTGGGTGGGTAACCCTTACCGTTTCAACCCATTAAATTCCACTGCTGAATATAGCGCTCCCTTACCCCCCATAAACTGCATCATCAGCTAGTTGCCGACGGCAGCTTTTTTATTTTAGTCGATATTAGGAAGATGCTGCTGCCCATCTTCTGATTTGTGCCCCTCTGCCGCCTCTTACGACACCCGCGGGATGACATGGAGTGGTGGATATTCTTGCACCGCCATTACACGATAATATTAAAGTGTAGGGGAAAAAATATCCAGAGTTCACTCTTCAATCGATGTAGCAAGCCTCTCCTAAGAGAAACTGTCAGTGGTTTTAGAATGGGATGTTGAGAAACTAAACGTTTGTGTTGGTTTGCAGATGGCTGCTGGAGAAGGACATCAGTGTGCCGGCCGAGCGCGCTCAGGAACTGGCCGCCGCCGCCACCGCTCACCTGAATGCCACCACGCACGAGCTGCGCAGGTACGTACACACACATGCAAACACACACGCACGCACGCCCACGTACGCACGAACGTACACACATGACTGTAACTGCCGTTTAAAACAATACAAGTAAATAAATAGTGGATAATCACTAGTCAATAGAAATTTTCACTCATAGATTCACTTTTTATTGTAGATAAAGTTACGAAAAATAAATAAATCACTCCTTTTGAAAGATTTAGCACTGGTTGAGAGCTGAAGAATTTTAAAGTCAATAAATGTCTTACTTCACTTGTTCGGTATAAAAGAGATCAACGCCATGATAATTTACTAGCTAATAAAATTTACTTGTAGATAATATGAAACTTTTGCACATTGTTAATAATTAAAGAAATAAACGTATGGGCAATAGAGTGGAATATTTAAAAGTTGCGTTTGTTTGAATAAATCTAAAGTCCATTCCCACAACAAAAGCAGAAGTAGAGCGACTCTTTTACCCGACTGCCCGGAAAGAACTGTTTTTTTATGTATGTAAAATGTATATACATATTACATATGTCTAAGCAGCGATATCCTAATTTATTAATTTGTGATTAATTGTTATCCTAAGCGAGTCAAGAATAGAAGTTGATAGTGCTTCTAATTCGATAGAAAGAGGGAAAGAGGACTGTCCCATACATCTTTTATTGTGTACCACTGCTTAATCGATGAAATAAGATTTGTTTTCATCGTCCGTTTTTTAAAGAATAAGGATCACAAACGAGGACACAGTCCACCTAATGGTAAGTGGTTGCTGTGACCCATAGACGTATGTCTATGTGTTACCTATGAGAACGTTAGTCTGTATGACGACGTTAGATGGAATAAGTTGATTCCAGTGTCGCCGGTTCTCTACACTCACCATACGAATCAGCATTAAGTTGCTATTTAAAAACCTCTCTTTTAATTCCTGGATGGAATGGGTTAATTCCAGTGTCTCCGGTTCTCTACACTCACCATACGAATCAGCATTAAGCTGCTCTACAGTTTTTGCCATTGCGCATTGCAGGTTGTTCCTGGTTGAGGACCTGGTGGACTCGCTGAAGTTCGGTGTGCTGCTGTGGTGCCTCACCTATGTCGGCGCCTGCTTCAACGGCATCACTCTTATCATTCTAGGTGCGTTTCTCCATTTTACCTGCAGTCATAATTATTATAAGAATACAAGAAAAAAATCATGTTTCGAAGACATGTGAAATTCGTTGACACACATTGGGCAAATTTCCTTGTCCTAAAACCTTTTCAGAAATGATAGGCTGTAACTTTATCATAGTTTCCATTATGTATAGTAATTTTCCACATTTCCGTCCTCTACAGGACATAAGCAGGAGGCTAAATAGAATAGAATAGAATGATTTTTATTCTATGTAGATTATTACATACTACTTATTGAAAGTCATGTTTTTCTTTACCACTAGTTTGGAAAATACCTCTGTCCTCTCCCATAGGTTACTTTTTTTTTTTAATTAGCTATAGTCGTCGTCACACTTGGCAGTCTGGTTGTCAACCTTAGTTATTTATTATTATTATTAAGTTGTTATCTAGAAGACGCTACGGACCATCTTACTTTCAGTTTCCCCGCTTCGTCTCTTGCAGCACCACATGCCTCTGAGTATTTATAATTCCCTACACCTGCAACCTCACAAATTAAATTAGCTCGAAGACCTTTTTGCATGCAATAAAATTTATGCAAAAGGCAAAATGTATAGTAAAATATTAATTTCACCGATTAAATTTGTTGTTGTGTAATGTTGATTCCCAACTTCACTGAACCTCTCCGTGGGTGAACTTTTGAAAGAAAAAAGGGTTTATTTAGTAATACATAATCATATCTTTTTTTACAACTCAAGCATATTTATCTTGAGCAAATGATTATTAAAAGATACCCCTCATAATGTCGGCACTACCAGGGTACTTAGGCACTGATCTGCTGTGTCTGTGGGAATCATTGAGTATTCTAATATGTTATATGTATAGAGTTCATAGAAATAATGTATATAAATGCATACACGTAAAGATAATTTATTAGTTGTTATTAGTGGGGTTTTCAAGTATACGTAAGAAGGCTTAGGGGTGGGGAAGTTCAATGTTTTTCTTATCTTTGCGGACACAGGGAGCGGGGGGATTATTAAAAATCTTATTTAAGATAAAAACATTGTAAAACAATAAAATATTTTAAAACAATATGTATAAATTTATTGATTTATTATAATTAATATTTTTATTCTTTTGTTAGCATATACCGAATTTTTGCCTGAATCGTGAAGATAAGCCACCAATTATTAATGATGTAGAAACTTTGATATGGAGTCCCTTGACAATAAATAATTTCTAAATTTCTAAATTTATTAAAACACTAACTAATTAAAGTTAATATTCTCAAACATTGCTCAAATATAGAAGACCGTTAAGTCTCGTGCCGTCTCTATCATTTTAAACTAAGTGACTGTGACACCACAATACTTAATGGTATCTAAAATTGAGTAGAATTTGAGTATTTGGCAGTAAGTCATGAATAACCGTTTCTAAAAATGTTGCCTGCCTGTTTGTCTATTCAGGATAATGTTCGGGAGTTTGATTCTAAAAAATTAAACGTTATCAAAAAAACCATGAATAGTTGATATAATAAATGGTTTTCGATTATGTTAAATCTTAATAACGTCACATTAAGACCAGGATGTTTCGCTAGTCTACCATAAATTTATACAAGGCATGCGACTGAAAATATCAGGATCATTACAGCAATGCGTTATTATTTGTAGTGCTATTGGAAAGAAGTAATTTGGAATGTATCATATGTATGTATCAGAATGGTTTTTGTAATTACAGGATGGGTGGCGCTGTTCACGCTGCCGAAGGCGTACGAGATGAACAAGACGCAGGTGGACGCCAACTTAGAGCTAGCGCGCACCAAGATCAACGAGATCACCGCCAAGTCAGTGCCATGGATATCTTTCATGTCACACACACCCACCTCAGCCACAGCTCAAGCCATGCTGCAAATGGCTGTAGCGCGGATGGGTCGGCTCAAACGGGGAAAGATCAACCTCACAAAATACCTCCGTAAAATAGCAGCTCAATGCTGCTGTGTTTCGTACGGTTTTCGTAGAGAACTATGACCCTTTTACTGGAAACGAGGCATTACATCCTCAGGGATGACAATGAATCTGCATTTTGAATCTTAATCGAGTATATATGTAGATGTCTATGGGACACAGCATCCACTTACCGTGTCTGTGTGCCCGTTTGTCACCCTTATTCTATAAAAAACAATTGGTATTAATAATAATGTCCTGCAGACCGAATTTAGGCCACGACGGCCTGCCTCAACGAGGGCTAGACATCGGCGCGGGACAGGATTATAGTGCCCAAATGTATGCGCAAGCACTGGTGCACTCTCTATTCCCTCACTCTCATACTCCGATGGGACGGTAAACCGACAAGATCAACGAGAGAGATCAGGCGCAGGACTAACGGCACGGGGGTGAGACACCGCCAACTTCCTGGTTCCGTACAGCTACTGAGAATTTCTTGACAGAAAAACTCAATAATTGATTTTTTGGCCCGACCCGGGATTCGAAACCAGAAACCTCCTGATTAGCATTCGCAACACTACAACCACTAGACCAGCAGGGCAGTTAAAAAAACAATTGGTATGCACTATACAAAGGCATAATAATAGATTAATAAGTTTTCGCTAAGCTTAATAAACAGAATAAATCTGTTGTAATATGTGGAGACTTTAATATCAATCTCCTAGAAGCTTCCTCCACCAATATTAAATGAAGATCATTGTTTAAATCTTATGGTCTTTTTAATTTATTTTTGGAGCCAACGCGTATTGCTGAATCTAGTGCAACATGTATAGATAACATTTTTACAAATGTTAAGTCGTTCAATAAATGTATTATTCAAAAATTGAGCTCTGATCAATGTTGACAATTAGTTTCGTTACCTTATGTTCACAAAAAGCAAGTAAGTAAAAAAGTAGTGTTTGTTCCAGTAAATGCACGTCGCTTGGAGAAGTTTGGAAGGAACATAGTAAAAAAACTTCCGTCACTTTCATACCAAAATAATCCAGATTTTTTGTATGGAACATTATATAAGCTTATTTGCAATGAATTTAATAATACTTTTACTTCTAAAATATTCTCCTTGAATAATCGTAAAGCATTTATTGAATGGGCAACAGTGGGAGTCCATAAGAGTAGACAAAGGTTATATGAACTTTACAATGAAAGGTCATATAATCCTAGCGTGGAGTTTAGGGAATATGTAAAAAATATTCCAAAATATTTATAAGGGTGTGCTCCATAGCCAAGTCATTGTATTTGAGCAACAAACTAAAGACGGCTTCTAATAAAATTAAAATCACATGGAGTATAATTAATAGTGAAACTGGTAAGGTTAACTCTCGCAATTCAAACTATCAGTTAAGTTTTAACAATAAATTAACTGAATCAGATCAGGACGTTGCAATGGTTTTCGAGAAATATTTTACTGATATACCTATCTTAACCACTAAGTCAGTGAATTATTCTCCTGCCGTCGCCAAATCATTACTTAAACAAAATGTAAATGCGTGTACAAAAAATTTTACATTTCATAAAGTGTCATCAAAAGATATTCTAAAATATTTTAAGACTATTGATATTAAGAAAACCGCCGATCTGTGGGGGATTTCCGTTAAAGTTATTTCGTCTATAATAGATGCAATCGCACCGCAACTATCTATTATTTTAATACTAGTATCAAATCTGGTGTGTTTCCTGATTTAATGAAGCATAGTAAAGTAATACCTTTATTTAAATCTGGCAGTACATTGGACCCCGCTAATTTAAGACCTATTTCTGTACTGCCAACACTTAGTAAAATTTTTGAAAAAATTATTCTTGATCAAATGTTAAATTTTTTTAATGTAAATAATTTACTTCATAAAAATCAATGCGGTTTCACAAGGGGTCGCTCGACAACTGATGCTAGTGTTGAGCTTATTAAATATATCTGTAATGCATGGGAGAATTCACAGGATGCTTTGGGTATATTCTGTGAGCTATCCAAGGCCTTCGATTGTGTTCACCATGAAACATTAATCAGGAAACTTCAACACTACGGTGTAAGAAGTGATGCTCTTAAATTAATTATTTCATATTTAAGTGACAGAACGCAAAAAGTTGTCACTAATGGTATGAGTTCTTCCGGGTCGACTGTACAAATGGGCGTGCCTCAGGGGTCAATTCTTGGCCCCTTTCTGTTTCTTGTATATATTAATGACTTACCTTACATAGTAGGGGATAACCATGATATAGTATTATTTGCTGATGATACTTCATTAATTTTCAAATTAAAACGACATTTATTAAATTACGACGAAGTAAATAATGCTATAGCTAAGTTAGTCAATTGGGTTAATGTAAAAACATAAATACATACATAAACACTCACGCCTGTCACCCAGGGTAGGCAGAGACTACAGACTTCCATTTGGCACGATCCTGACACACCTCCCTCGCCTCCTTCACATCCATACACCTACGCATACATGCTCGTCGGTTAAGGGTACTCCTAATTTGGCCCGTTTTCAATAAATCGCCAATTTGATCGATAAATTTTCGCCTAGGACGTCCCTTTCCGAATCTGCCATTCACTTCTGCAACATAAATTTTCTTTGTCACTCTTTCCTCATTCATTCTTTCCACATGACCAAACCACCGAAGCATTCCTTTCTTAATCCTGGTCACAACATCATCTTGCAAACCACACTCTTCTCTTATTACACAATTTCTTACCATGTCGTTCAGATTCAGCCCTAACATACTCCTTAAGGACCGCATTTCTACTGCGTTGATTCTACTCTCGTGCTTCTTCTGCCACATTAATGTAAAAAATCTTTTTTTTTTAGTTTTAAAAATAATTTAACTTTTAATAAAAGAAAACATGTGTAGTTAAGTTAGTCAATTGGGTTAATGTAAAAACATAAATACATACATAAACACTCACGCCTGTCACCCAGGGTAGGCAGAGACTACAGACTTCCATTTGGCACGATCCTGACACACCTCCTGACGCAGTTCACATGCGATAGAAGTGAAATCTTCAGAAAAGAAGACAGATAATTAGACGTTATACTGTATTCTATTTCGTTCTCTCGCAGACTATATCCTATATAATATGTATATCTCCTCTTTTTAGTGTCGTTTTCTTGTTTCATCGACTTTCAAATCACGATCCTAAAGTGTTAACAAAACAAACCGAATTTATAAGTAAAAAAAAAACACCTTCACGGTTTGTGCTGTTTATTAAGTTTCATTATTGTACATTCTTAGACCATCTATGCCGGGATATGGTGTGGTCGATTGTTAAGGGCTGTGCAGTCACTCTACTATGACTGTAAAGCCTGTGTGCGGGTAGGGCATGACCTGTCACCCATGTTTAGCGTCCAAGCGGGCGTAAAACAGGGTTGTGTCATGTCTTCCTGGCTGTTCATACTGTATCTCGACAGCTGTTTACAGAAGCTGAAAGATAGCTGTTTGGGTGTGAAATTGGGTGACATAAAAGTTAATTGTCTGCTGTATGCTGATGATGCAGTGCTTATTGCACCATCAGAAGCAGAACTGCAGGCATTAGTCACGTGTATGAAAGAGGAATGTGAAATTAAAGGTCTCCGTTTGAATGCTAATAAAACTAAGGTTCTGGTATTTGAAAAGGACGAAGAGAGAACGAAATGTGAAATATGGGTAAATCAGGAATGTCTAGAACAGGTAAATGAAATTGTATACTTGGGGAGTGCTTTAAGCCGGGATGGAAGATGTGATTTAGATGTGGATAGGCGTGTCGCTGCCGGAAACAAAGTCAATGGTGCCCTGAATGCATTAGTAAAAAGGCAAGGCGTGGTGAAGAGTGCACGCCTTGCAATACATAACGCAGTGTTGGTATCGACTTTGTTATATGGCAGCGAAACCTGGGTATGCCAGAAGAAGCATAAAAGCAAGTTGAATGCAGTGGAGATGCGATCTCTTCGTAAAATGTGTGGCGTTACCATAGCCGACCGAAAGCGAAACGAAGAGATTCGCAATATGGCAGGATTGAAAGATGACCTTATCACAAAAATTGATAGTGGCGTACTCCAATGGTTTGGACACGTTGAACGAATGAGTGAAGACCGAATGGTGAAGAAAATATATAGAGCGAAAGTAAATATTAAAAGGTGTCGAGGTAGACCGAGACTAACTTTCGAAGACCATGTGAGCAAATTGCTCGAAGAGGGGAGGGTCAAGAGTACTCGGATACCTAGACGTGCATGTTTGAAGAAGTTAATGAACCTGAAAGAAGCGAAAGAGGTATGTAAGGATCGTGACACTTGGCGATCTGTTCTCTCTGGCTACCCCGTTAGGGATTGTGCGTGACGATAAGTAAGTAAGTAAGTTAGACCATCTAAGAAATACTACAAGTTCAGGGAAACTACTAAAATAGTTAAATTCAAATCTTTAAACCCTATTTTTCTATTCATAGGGAGGGAGTTTTTTTTTAATTCTTTTATACTACTGCTGTTAATGCATTACTTTTCTTTCTTTTAACTTTTATATCTGATTATATTCTTTCCATATTTTTTATTTTTTTCATATTTTATCCATTTTTTTATTTTATTTTATTACAAATAATTGTTTTTTTTTGTTTTATTATGTACAATTAGGTTCCTTATAAGTTTTGCTTACTGCTGTTATAGTTTTATACATTTCTACCTCTATTTTTAATCTACTAATCTACGTTTAGCTTTTTGTTAAACATTACTAATAATTATTATTTTTTTAATTGAAATAGGGAGGGAGTTTTTTCTTCAAATTTATATGGGACCGACTCTGAAGTGCCTATACATAGCGCATTTTATTTAAAAAAAAAATCATCAATTTAATCGGGTTAGGCGTTAGGCGGGTAAGACATGGAGGAAGCAATGATTGCAGGTGGCTCAGAACCGTGCTTTGTGGCATTCCTTGAGGGAGGTCTATGTTTAGCAGTAAACTTGCTGTAAATATAAACATCATACCCTTCTGTTGAGTGGTTATTCTCTTTCTTGTATCTTTTATTTGAGACTCACCTTAAACTTTATAATTTCAGAGTACGAGCGGCCTGCCCGCTGGGTAAGAAGACGGAGACTGAGAAGGACAAGTAGGTGTGAGGGCTGCCGCACGCTGCGCGCCGCTGCGTGTCGCGTCGTTTCGCGGCGCCAGAGTACTTTCACTGTTTGTTATATTTATTATGTACTATTAAAGATACTACCTTATGTGTAAAGCTTTATGAGACGAGTCATGCGGAGATAATTGTATTTGCTTTTTGAAATTTTAAATTAAAATACAGTCGAACCGATTACCCGTATTTCATTTGCCCTCCTAGTGAGGGTCACGACTTTTTCTACCACCAAGGCGGCAACACTTTAAACTGTGGTAACATTTTTGACAGACTTCGTAGCGAGGAAGTTAATTTGTTAGAAGAGTGTAGAATAACGTTTCTTTCTCAAATATTAGTTATATTTCATATAAATTATATTAGAAACGTATAAGCTACGACTTATACTTAAAAGTATAAACAAATTAAATAAATTAACAATATGTATAAAAGTAAACAATACAGCACTAAGACAATGTTTTGTGTATATAGATACACTTGAAACCGAAAAGCTTATAATTTTCACTGATGTGTGTGACCATCGTATCAAATAGCTCACCTTGGCCACAATTAGCTACGTCTAGTGAGCGTAGGATTATTGGCTCTCATTGCCTCAAGCCCTTGCATAAATCCGTCATTCTAAATTTAAGTTCAGATCACTGTGGACAGTGGGTCTCATTGTATACATACACAAAAAACAGAAAAATGAGAAAGTTGTGCTTGTTCCAATAAATGAACATGGTTTGGAAAGGTTTAGAACTTTGAGTATTAAACCAACTGGAGAGGCCATGCTCGTTAATTCCTGAACAAAAAAGTCTGTCAACTTAGGGGGGCGCAAGAAAAACACACTACTGTATACTTCAATTGAATCGCGTCAATATACACGCACACTACATACAGCATTTGTGTTGGTGTTCATTGCATTTACACATACCATCAAATTGTGCACGTGTCGATACACTGGTGCCGCTGTCTACATGCGTAAGCAACGTAAGGCGAAGACTATGTCAATATTATTTATCGATACACAAGTCATCATAGTCCGCATAAGTTCAGCGTTGGTAAAAGTGATTTTTAGTAATTTTTCATTCATTATCTACAGCCCTTCACAAGTCCGCTGCTGAACACAGGCCTCCCCCAAGGGGTGCCACAAAGCGCGGTTCTGATCCACCTCTTATATCCATCAACTTCCTTTCATGTCTTACCAGGTCGTCACTCCATCTATTGAGGGGTAGCCCTGCACTTCACCCACCGATACGAGGCTGCCACTCGAGAACCCTTTTCCCGCCATCGGTTGTCAATTCTTCGAACTATATGGCCAGCCCATTGCCATTTCAACTTACTAATCCGTTGGGCTATGTCGGGCTCCTTGATTCTGCTGTGAATATCCTTATTTCTATGTCTATCATGCAGAAAACCCCGAGCATAGCCGTCTCCGTAGCTCGCTGAGTAACTTTGAGCTTTCTCATACGGTCAGCAGTGAAGGGTTTTTCAGTATTATATAAAATTATGATTTTATTAGTAAATACAGTAGAACCTTGATAACTCAAACCTCGACAACGTAATAATTAAAGGTAGGCGAAACTGTTATATTTTTCAAATTCGGTAAGATATAACATATTTTTCTAACTGTCGTTTTAAACCGCTATTATATATTATAACAGTTTCAAATATTACATTGTACAGGCGGTTAGTTCAGTTCAGTTGTCGGCTGTGTTAGCGTTTTGTTGTATGTTGTTATAACGATTATAAATATGATTATGCTGGATGTTATAATATCAAACAGACATAAAAAATATGTTTAATTTGTATTAGCATCATTTGAGTGTTCCATGTTTTAAAACAGAACCATTTAAAATATGTATGTTAAGTTCAATGAACTTCCCTTGCTACTTTTTACAGGCTTAGGATTGTCCGATGTATGTTAAGCTGTATAATTATATATTTAAAGAAGAAAAAAAATAACCGATTCAGTCGTAGTTAGAAGTGCATTGATATGTACATTTTGTTTGAGTTTTGAACCGGCGCGACATTATAATGCACTTTTATATACAACATGCAAAATTCTATCTATATTACACTAAATATTTACAATTAAGTTATCCATCCCGGTATTCCCGGAACTGCACCGGAGACCATCACAATTCAAGCGTAAACGTGGGCGTAGATTGCTAAATTGCGTCTGGAAGACGGGTGGTCTTTCGTGTGAATACTGATAACTGTTCGTTAGCTTAAAGATCTAGAATAAGAATTAGAATAATCTTAGTTTGGCTCGCACATATATCGAACATGTAGCCTTAGGTTAGAATCCATCACAGATTAATTAAGTAGTATATAAGTAATGTATCGCACATTAATAGTTATGAGTATTAATAAAGTCTTTTTAAAAACGTCCTGAGTCAATTTCGAATCTTGACTGGCGCAGCCGGTAGGATTTCGCGTGTAAAGCTTGCTCATATAAGAAGACTCCCAAATCAGTCGTCGTGAAGCAGTTTACGGTGCCGTCTTGCACTTTCGCGAAATCTACGAACCGAAATAAATTTGTCGAATTCGAATCAGGACATCAAGAAAGAAGACTTCCTAGCCCAGGTGAAAGGATGAGTTCGAGTGGACTGTGAGTAAACCTTTTCACGTCCATCTCTGCTCCCATCTATTTTTGCTTGCTAGAATTGTAGTGTTATTTGATTTTTCCGAAATCGAACAAAATAAATTGCACAAGCATAGGCAATTTATTCTATATGTATATGAAAATTAATTTGAAATAAAGAAAATTTATTAAAATGTGTTATAAAGAATAAAAATTACATCATTAAAGAAATAAAAGTATCTATATATTAAAGAAATAAAATTAATAATTATATAAATTAAAATTAATAATTAAATAAAATAAATTAATAATTAAATATTATATAAATTGTTATATTAATATTCAATAAAATGGAACAATTACGTGTTATACCTAAGGATTTACTTTGCCTTATACCTAAGTTTGAAGGAGAGGAATGATTATTGAATTTATTTATTAAGAAAGCTCAATACATATACAAGTCTTCAGTTCAGTTCAGTCAGGTTTTTAATTGAAAAGTACATGAAAAGACGAAAATTATTTACAAATTTACTAGCCACTTTTCTTCATGGTCAGAATCGTGTCCTTTTGAACAATTTTCTGGCTCTCCTACTGAGTAGTGAAAGGTCCTGCTTGTACTGTAGTGGAATTTTGACAGTTTGAATCGACATTCTTGCCGCCTACTTTTTTGTCACTTCTTTTGGAATGTCATAACTAAAGCAAGTCGAAATGAAAATTCTCAAGCCAGGTCTTATATATAAAGTCAAATTGTGTATTAAGGTTCATACAGTTTCGCGACTTTGATTTAATTACGTTCATCAGACTGAAAATCCTTTCGATGTCAGCGTTCGAGTGGGGTAAAACCGAAACACGTTAAATAAGATCTGGCAGAGGTTTTATTCTTGAAATGGTTTGTTACCACCAGCTTCTTTGTATTCTTTAAAACTAAACAAAAAACGAACTTAGGAAACTTACATGGACATTTAAAACACTGAGACAGTTACTATACCAAATACATATTGTTTTGGCTCAATCTGTCTTAGTATATTATATTCCTGTATGGGGTGGAGCAACAAAAACCAAATTTCTAGAAGTTGAAAGGGCACAGGGAATTTACAAAAAATTATGCATTATAAACCAATACGATTCCCTACAGATCTCTATGCCATAAGCACAGAAGTCTAAATAATAAGGCAATAGAAGACGTAAAAGCGCGTGACCTTGTCGCCGCACATGTGACTCGTAGGCCACAAGCACGCGAAGAGCGTTTGTTTCGGACGCGAATGTTTTCAAGTATATCCAACTATAGAAATTCTTCCACAACTCGCAAATTTTCTAATAAAGAGATAACATTTCATAAATAAGCATAACTCGTACGAATTAACTTGAGACCTGGGCCGATGACGTAATTGTCAATGTACGGTGTGCAAAATAATGCGTCGTAATATTTTTTTATTTGAATTTTTTGAGTTTTGCATGAGATTATTAATAAAAACAAAATAAAATGTTCTAGCAAGGGGTGAAGTAATAAGTGATATACTGTTGCCATTTTTATATTTTTTAAATATTTATTTTTTATAATATGTATAATATTATTTTTAGTTAACGCGTCAAGGAAGGACAAAGAAATAAACATACACACTTTCTCATTTATAATATTATTAATTTATTTATTATACACTTTATTGCACTATAAAAAATGTTACAGATTCGTACACAATAAAAATACAAAGCATAACAGGCGACCTTATTGCTAAAAAGCAATCTCTCCCAGGCAACCTTAGGGTGAAAGTGAATCAATCTTGGATAAGCGGAACAGCACAAACTATGTAAAATCAAGGAATAGAAGTAAGGAATATTAATAAGGATTTATTATTCATTGTCACTGTATACGATCGGTTCTATTCCGTCCATTAGATCGTCCTCACTTTCACTCTCTGAGCTGGATTCTTCCCCTCCGAGGGATATAATTAATATAGAAAAATTTTAAAACTTTTAGAGCAAGTGTCCGTGCTTGGCTATGTATTGTCTTTCCTCCCATCTTTTTTAAAAATAAAAGAGGCGGAGTAACTCCTAAGCGTCACAAGAAAACGGCACAACACAACGTCCAAACTTAACAATAAAACAACGCAATTAACAACAAACAGATAAAATAACGTTCAAGTATAACAAAAACAAACAAAATTCCAAACCAAACAACAAACAATTATCAAAAATATCGAACTAGAGTCGAGACGCGTATCCGTAACAAAAATGCTATCGGTACTGAGCGCGCACGGCCAGCGCGGGACGCGGTGCGGGGAGTCGGGAAGGGGGTCGCATTCCAGCGGAGTCTCAAGTTAGTTCGTACGTGTTGTACTTAGTGTTTTAAATAATATTGTTTTTAATGAAATATACTTAATTAAAATTATTCACCTCCAGTACTACGATTGTCTTTGAAAATGTAATTGTTTTCACATTTCAAAATTCACTGATTTTTAAGCTAGTTCATATTTACGAGTACGACAGCTAAAATCAGCGATGTATGTATGGGCAATAAACAAAATTGTTGCGTACGTAAATTTCCTATAACACGGCTGCAGGAATCGAACGCGAGTCAGTTATTGGTTGGGCTGAAAAGTTCGTATCGTCTCTATGAGATGGCGCCACTAGAATAAAATCCATATCATTTTTAGGTAGTACCAACCTTCAAAAGAAACGTGTATAAATTTGACAGCTGTCTGATTATTAGCACAGAGTACTTTTTTATATAGGGAATAGAGGTCTCTCTCGACGCCTTCAAATAGGAATCGACAATGACGGTGCTGCCGTCTGCATGAATGATATGGAACTACTTTCAGTGTATAACTAGATATACATAGGTAGGATGCCTTCTTAAATATTCATTGTTATTATTTTATTAATTAATTTATATAACTAATTATCCTTATTCCGTGTGGTATATTATACCGAGTACATTTTCTCTACTTAGTATATATTCTCACATTACATTATATGCACACACGGAATAGGGAAAAGTAGTTATATAATAAAATAAAAGAATGTAATAAATAAAATAAACTAACGAT
This sequence comes from Parnassius smintheus behrii, assembly GCA_036936625.1. NCBI lineage: Eukaryota > Metazoa > Arthropoda > Insecta > Lepidoptera > Papilionidae > Parnassius > Parnassius smintheus. The sequence goes on along the minus strand of JAUPFT010000008.1, from coordinate 55,299,917 downwards.
ATTTTTGTACTAGAAGGGAAAATTTACAATAGTAAAACCACAATGTCTTTAAATTAATCATTTAATTCGTCTTTTAAAACACTTATAAAATAATTTAACGATAATTTTTGTACTAGAAGAGAGAATTTACTATAATAAAACCATAACATATAACATAACATAAACACTCACGCCTGTCACCCAGAGGGGTAGGCAGAGACTACGGACTTCCATTTGACACGATCCTGACATACCTCTTTCGCCGTTAAGGTACTTTTTTAAGGTTTCGTTAAGGGTACTTCTAACGTGGCCCATTTTCAAAATATCGCCAATTTGGTCGATAAACTTTTTTCTAGGGCGTCCCTTCCCGACTCTGCCGTTCACATCTGCCATATAAATTTGCTTTGTCACTCTTTCCTCATTCATTCTTTCTACATGACCAAACCACCGAAGCATTCCTTTCTTAATCCTGGTCACAACATCATCTTGCATACCACATTTATCTCTTATCACGCAATTTCTCACCCTGTCATTCAGATTCAACCCTAGCATACTCCTTAAAGACCGCATTTCTACAGCATTTATTCTACTTTCGTGCTTCTTCTGCCACACCCAGCTTTCACTACCATACATTAAAGTAGGGACTAACACAGCATTATGAATTACCATACGTGCCTTTTTTGACACATTCTGGTTCCTCACAATAGAGTGTAGTGTCCCATTCACTCTATTCCCTGCATTTACTCGTCGTTCTATATCCTTATCATATCTACCATCCCTGCTAAATACACATCCCAAATACACAAACTCATCCACTTGTTCAATTAACTCTCCTTCTATTCTTATTTCACATACCGTTTTGCTTTCTTCTCTTTAAAAAACCATCACTTTCGTCTTACTTGCGTTCACTTTCATTCCCCTTTCTTTTAATGCCCAGTTCATTAATGTAACCATCATTTGCAACTCAGCCGCCGATGACGCAAATATGACTTGATCATCGGCATACAAAAGGCATTTGACGGTTAACTCGCCCATTCTTAACCCGCATTCTTCATCTTTCAAAGTTTGCAAACACCTGTCCATAAATAGGTTGAAGAGCCACGGGGAAACTACACAGCCCTGTCTGACACCTTTTCGGATGCCAAACCAGTCCGAGTAGACCCCATTGATCCTGACACAAGCACTCGAGTCCCTATAAAGAGACCTTAATGCCTGTATCAAACCAGCGCTCAACCCATATGAGTTCAGTGTTTGCCATAACACATTCCTGTCCACTCTGTCATAAGCCTTTTCCAAGTCCATGAATGCACAAAAAACTTTCTGGTTTTTAGCCAAAAACTTCTCCGCAATCATGCGCATGGAAGACTTGATCTGTACACCCCATTCCCTTTCTAAAACCCGCTTGCACATCCCAAATTTTTCCATCAGTTTCTTTCATAACTCTTTCAATTAACACCTTAGCATACAGTTTACTCACAATACTAAGCAAGCTGATACCACGGTAGTTTTTGCAGTCCTGCAGTCCTTGCAGTGTAAAACCACAATGTCTTTAAATTAATCATTTAATTCGTCTTTTATAACACTTATGGAAGTATTTTTTCGCCTTTATTTGAAATACATCCTCATAATCATTGGAGTCTCTCTTCCCTTTTAATATTTTGTTTATATCATTACAGTAATTGTTTATGAAAAATCTGCAAGATAAATTTATAATAAATTCTATAATTTTGTCTTTGTGTTGATCACAATTTAAAAAATCAAATTCTATATGTAGAAATAATATAGTTTTTATGAATTCTTTTAGATTTTCATAATATAAATAACGTTTTAAAATTTCGTTGGTAATGTCTTGCATTGCAGATATGCAAGAGAGGAGAGATTCGGAAGGACTGACAAGCCAACGTCTGCCAGCATATTCTCGGCATTTAATATATTCATTTTCTTGAGAGGCAACCATGTTTTTAGCGCATTGCTGACAATTTTTAAATATTTTCTTTCTAGCACTGTGTACAAAATATCCACTCACATATTGTAGAGCGCCTAGTACTCGGGGATCATTTTCCTTTTGACTTAGTTCAGTTACTTGCACTGTGGGTATGCTATCAATTTCACTGGTCACCGTGGCTTGGCAGTCATCTATTATGAGGGTGTATAAAACTTCACAATAGTCTTTTTCACAATTTGCCCCAGGGGCATGGACACTAGATATGTTATTTATTAATAAGCTAGTGTAGGCACTTTCAAACCTTTCTGTTGTGGGGTTTGTGTTGCGGCACCCATGGCTTCTAATAGCCCCGAAAAAGTTTTCTATGGGGTCTTGGTTTAGGTGCCTCATCCAAACAGAAGTTATGCCATAGTCATTTTTTAATTTTTTTAAAAGTATTTGAACACCATCTATTGTCCATACCCAATTTTCTAAAGTAGGGACTTTCTCAGCTTTACCTGTTACAATGTTAGTAAATTTCATATTTCTTAATTCTATTTTAGCCTTATTCCATACATTATTATGACAAGAATTTGGTCTTGCAGGTCCTAATAATGGCTTTCCATGTTGTTTTCGCTTTGTATAACTCCCGTTTAAAGAATCAAACAGTTGATCGAAAAAAAGGAGAACATCAGCTGTCTCTTTACATTCTTCGGAGAGAATTCCTTTGTCTGTAAAAAAAAAATGTTTTAGCAACATAATTCCGAATGTAAATACTATTAAGCTACACTTGAGAACAACATTTGACAAAATAATATTAAAAGTTTGTGTAGACTAGATAGAAGTGCATTCCGATCTTAGCAGGCTCTTCCAAATACCACGGCCAACTGCTGCAATCACGGCCGTGGTTGCTAGATCGCAGTCGCGCCTGTCGGGCTGTGACTGCCACAATCTAAATGTTACCTTTATACACAACATTAAAAGTTCTTAATACATGATGAGTAATTAATGTATAAAGGTACTTTATTTTACCTGCTAAATATCCCATGTTGGATGCTACTGTTTGACTGAAGATTTGTGTGGCATATTTGACCTTCATTTTGGAAATTTTATTTGGTATGACATGATTGTCCGTAAGCTTTGGCATTAGCCTTATACCTTTGTACCCAGGGTTTTCTTTGAGTAGCAATTCAATATGGTGCCATTTTGCTGTTCGCATTTGCTGATCACGTACATATGTTAGGTTTTTTGTTATTAAATTATTACGAGTGCATTTTATTAGATGGGGAGGGTCATATAGTGGAATGACTTCCTGATCGTTGACAAGAAACATATTCTCTATAGGCTCTCGTCCAGACTTTATAAAAATCCCTCTAGTCTCCTGTAGTAAAAGTTTAATGGCATGCCTATTATTGGTGCCTTGATCAGACACTGTTGCTATTACAATTAGCCCAGCCTCTTGTAATTCTTTAATTACATCTTTGAGTTGCACTGCTAATTCCGGTCCACTTGTTGCTCCTGCAGAAAATGTATATGATACGGGTTGTTTATAATTTTTTATCAATCCCCGTATCATGAACACTTGTGCATGATCAGCATAGTCAGGACTAGTTTTCCGGCCATCAGTGGCGAAACCAATTACCCTGTCTTTCCGCTCATTATAAGTTACATTGGCTTTCAATGTCATTTCGTCGAATAAAACTATGCACAGTCTCTCTTCTACTTTAAACTTTTCTGTAGCTTTTTTGATCTGAGCAAATATTCTTTTATTTATTCCTGGTTTTACATTTGCATGGTTTAAAAGTTTTGTGAGAGTTTGTGGAGTTGGCAAGATGAATATTTTTCTTAAAAATCTATAGCACTTTGGACTTTGTTTTAAAATTGACAAAGCTACAATTTTTTCCTCTAGAGAAAATCGTCGACCTTTGTACTTCTTTTTAATTTCCCTGAACTGCAGTAAAGTTAATATCTTAGCTGTGCTGGGCAACTTATCAATGGCTTTTATAAATGCAGGATTAGAAGTTAGTTTTTTCGCTGCTTTGAGACTTGCAGACTGCTTTTTAACTTGGTTTTTATACTTGCTTAGTTTGTTTTTCACTTGAATAAGCTTCTGGTATAAATCATGTTCTAATGTTGTTACAGCTTTGATTTTTTTAGAAACAATGGACTTCGTTTTCCTTTTAGTGCACCCTAGAAGCAAAAAACTTTGTATCAGAAACAAATAAAACAGCGTACTGGCATAAGTTTATCTATTCTAATAATAGCTATGCCAATATTAGCTTATATGTAGTGAATTCCTACTTAAACTCAAGTGAAACTGCCATACACCTGTGTCATGCGATTAGTATAGTATTGGACAGTGTGCTTTGGACTTACAATTGCACTCTCAGTAGATAGCCCAGACCGAAATCCAAACTGCGCGTCATGTAGGTTAGCTACTTTTTCAAGGTAAGAATTAAGCACACCGTCCAGCACCTTAGCGACATTTTTGTTTTACACATCGTAAAAAACAGAGTCAGAACCCTCGGGAGGTGAACACCAGCATACTTAAGATGCTCAACGCTAATGCCATCATGCCCAGGAGACTTGCCACCAGTTATGTTTTTTAGTGTATTTCGCACTTGTTCTGCTGTAACATGCACTAGTTTATTTTCTCTGCTTTTTTTGCTGGCTTGTTAAAAGTAGGAACCGAGGGGCCCAGTGGCGAGTTGACATTAAAATGAGCCCTAAACATTTCTGTAATAGGAGCAGGCTCATTCTCCCCCTCAACACTTGTTGGCAAACCAGACTTAACATCAAGCTTTCTTGTTGCCTTCCAGAAACAATCAAAATTTTTAGTAGATCTATGTTTGGCCAAAACATCCATTTTCTAGATTTTGTTGGCACCATTTTAGTCGACTTTTGAATATTTTATGTGATTGGTACATCTGCTCATAGAATCTACCAGACTTAGGCCGATTAAATAGCAACCACACTTGATAGTTAAGCATGGCCTGCTTGTGAGCGTCATAAACATGGTTTTTCCACCCACATAAATGACTGTTATTCTTATATTTACGCGAACACTACACATTGAAATAATACTGGTTTTTACGGAATAAAAAAATATAAAGTTAAATTTTAATATATGGTAAACGCGGTTAACTATGACATCTGAACGTTGAACATCTCAGTCCTTCCCGTGACCATGGGTGCTGTAAAGCTCTCGAAACGTCGGGTAATTAAAAAGTTAAATATACGCGATAAATTCCTTAAAAACTAGTATTATTTCAAGACTGTCATTCTTGTTCCTTCCCCCACGAGTCATACTGGACTTACTTGCCGCGTCGCTTAGGGCATGTACAATATTCTGATACAAGCAATCTAGTACTTTTTGTGGTCATTCAAGCAACACATTTCGCATCAATGTATATAATTTGTATTAAAAATAATTTCAAGTTACTCACTGTTATATATGTTTTCAGATACATTTATTTCAAAAGCAGATTCTTTTACAATGTTTGACACTTCTGGTATTACTTTCTTAGCTACATTTATATCAGTAACAATATTTGACACCTCTGGGATGTTGACAGATGGATCTGAAACATGAGTATTAGTATACATACATTATAATGTGTATTATAATGCTAAGTACTGATACTAAAAATAAGAAACAAATCAAGACAATAAATTATCTGTATCTATATCTATATACCTACTATAGTAAAACTTGAAGAAACAAAATCAGTACATATGTAAGTTTGTGTGGGAATTTCATGTTTTTAACTGTCAGATCTACAAAATATTAGCATCTCCAAAAATATCACACTATAACTAAAGGGAGACAAACAGTTTTACCACAAATTTTACCACAAAAAGTATTCTCAGCAGTGACCAGTACATGAATAAACTATAAGGTTCAGAATAGAAGTCTAAAAGGAATAATGTCCTCCCGACCAAATTTCGGCCAAGGCGGTCTGCCTCAACGGAGGCCAGCCATCTGCGCAGGACAGGATTATAGTGCCCAAGTGTATGCGCAAGCACAGGTGCACTTGTTCTGCTGTAACATGCACTAGTTTATTTTCTCTGCTTTTTTGCTGGCTTGTTAAAAGTAGGAACCGAGGGGCCCAGTGGCGAGTTGACATTAAAATGAGCCCTAAACATTTCTGTAATAGGAGCAGGCTCATTCTCCCCCTCAACACTTGTTGGCAAACCAGACTTAACATCAAGCTTTCTTGTTGCCTTCCAGAAACAATCAAAATTTTTAGTAGATCTATGTTTGGCCAAAACATCCATTTTCTAGATTTTGTTGGCACCATTTTAGTCGACTTTTGAATATTTTATGTGATTGGTACATCTGCTCATAGAATCTACCAGACTTAGGCCGATTAAATAGCAACCACACTTGATAGTTAAGCATGGCCTGCTTGTGAGCGTCATAAACATGGTTTTTCCACCCACATAAATGACTGTTATTCTTATATTTACGCGAACACTATACATTGAAATAATACTGGTTTTTACGGAATAAAAAATATAAAGTTAAATTTTAATCTATGGTAAACGCGGTTAACTATGACATCTGGACGTAGCATCTCCAAAAATATCACACTATAACTAAAGGGAGACAAACAGTTTTACCACAAATTTTACCACAAAAAGTATTCTCAGCAGTGACCAGTACATGAATAAACTATAAGGTTCAGAATAGAAGTCTAAAAGGAATAATGTCCTCCCGACTGAATTTCGGCCACGGCGGTCTGCCTCAACGGCGGCCAGCCATCCGCGCAGGACAGGATTATAGTGCCCAAGTGTATGCGCAAGCACAGGTGCACTCTCTCTTCCCTTACCCTCATAATCCGATGGGACGGTAAACTGACACGACCGGAGAGAGATCAGGTGCAGGATCAACGGCTTTACGTGCTTTCCGAAGCACGGGGGTGAGACACCGCCAACTTCCCGACTCCGGGCAACTACTGAGAATTTCTTGACGGAAAAATCAATAGTTAATTTTTTGGCCCGACCCAGGATTCGAACCCAGGACCTCATGATCAGCAGTCGCACTACTACAACCACTAGACCAACGAGGCAGTCTCAAAGCAATATGCTATTTAATATAGTAGATTTAGACATTTGGTAGAGCCATGCCACGGTTATATTAGTAGGATAGTTGTAGCATGAATGGGTCGGCTCGACCGGGGAAGGACCACGCTCTTACAGAATACCAGCGTAAAATAGTAGCTTAATAATTTGTCACCCTATCTTATAAAAAAATACTATAAACTGAATCAATCAAATGGATAACAAAACTGTAATATAGTTAATCTGAACTGCATAAGGGAAGAGCCACTGACATCACTGGTTATATAGACAAGCTGCATGTCTTTTACTAAATCAGACTAAAATTGGTTTCGTGAAAAATTTCTGTAATAAAAATAGTTCATTCCAGAAAATTTATTCTTTCCTGCAGTGAGCTAAGATGTCTCTCTCGTTATGCCGAGCAAGACAAAGTATTATTGGACCTATTTAGTTGCATCCTGCTCCAGCAAAAGATGAAGCAATGCAAAAATTATGTCGCATGTTGCATTTTAGTTTAGTATTAAACAGCGGAACATACCTATGTTTTCTTTCATCCAGGCATAAGTGCTGGATGTAGCCATGGCATCAACCGCAAAATCTGAAATAGAAAGTATATGAATGTATATAATTGCGCCGAAAATAGTCATTATGACACCAATTTCAAACAGCAGCTCAAACCAATTAGAATCATCACTGATCTAGCTAGCTATCTACCTTTTGTGGTTGATGGTTCATCTTCTGGTGAGTGCTTCATCTGTCGAAGTGGTCTTCTTTCTACAAAGGTGAATTTGGGTAGGGCCAGTGGTCCTGAAACATAGATGTGCAAGAACTTAGACAAAAAACTTTTATTCAAGTGAACCAAGTTTCAAATTAAGTCTTAGTACTTTAGATTTTTAGCCAAAAGCTTAACAGAAATAAAATATGAGACAATAATAAATTGCAATTGGTATGTAGTCAATTTAATATTATTTTAACAAAAAATATTAAAGGGTCCACAAACATTATAAAGTGTCACTTTTTTAATTTCGTTACGACCTACTAAAGTCCACTGCTGAACATACATAAGCCACCCCTAAAGATTGCCTCATTGGGGAATATTTGCCATAGCTGCCATGCTTGGCAACCGCATTTTTTACCTGATTTGTTTTCCTCTGTCGCCTCTTACGACACCCATGGGATGATATAGGGTAGTGGTTTTTCTTACACCATCACTACATGGCCTATTTTTTATTTATTTGCTGAAAACTAATACTTCTTTTTGTTGGCAACAATTTTTTTTTCAATAAAACTGCTATTTTTGGAAAGAGCATAAGTTAAGATTAAAGATCTAGCATATTTAAATAGGTTGATCAAAAAAAAATGTTTCTCCAACTGGTTTCTAATTGTGAAATTATATTGCCAAATACGTTCAATCTTACACTTTAACATTGATTGAATGATTTATTGATATTATTTTTCCCAATAAAAAGTTATAGAATGGTCCATCACAATAAGAACAGAAGCAGCATTGTCTTTAAATAATGAAAAGTTGCCCTGATATATAATTTAGGTAATGCTTCATAATTTGTCCTGTATTTGAGAGTAGGCAGGTACCAGTCGTTTTATAGATTAGATATAAGGTTTCAACAAAAAATTATCCCTATAGCCCAATACAAAAAGTTCCTTCCCCTTTTTATTTACAATAGTTTTTTTTTATTCACAAGTCATACATTTGAATTATTTGTTTCTTTATTCAAAAGGGCTCCTAGTAGTGGCCAAGGTTCCATTAATGCCTAGTGTTAAAGAGCTAGAGATTGCCTGTGAAATCAAGGGACATATAAAATATAATAATAATATAAAACACAAATAGTACATAAGATGCTAAAACTAACCTGGCAGGTTTAATGTTGGTGTAGCAATATTACTCAATCTACCATAGCGACAACAAAACTTTTCTTCAAAGTGTGCATGACACACACGGCGGTGTTTGTATATGTCATCAGAGTCCAACCCAATAATATCACCTCCAATAGAATGGACCCATATATTAAAGCGTAGTCTATCTTTTTCTGGATTTGGAAATAAATGCAGAGGCATCTGCATACCTGAACAGAAATAAACACAATATGTTAATTAAAGTTATTAACTCTTATTGAAGTTACATGGTTGACCTTCTCAGAGTGTAGTCAAAAGACCTTCAAAATTTACTGGTCTCAGTCCAAAAGATATCACTTTCATCTGTATAAAATTATATGGATCTAGTTCAACCTTTTGGATCACTATTTTAAGCACTTATTCTAGTTATAGACTGACACTCTGACCAAAATGAGTAATATGGCAACCGCGTAGACAAGGGTATTTTTACAGAAGAGTAGACAAAATGACAGTATGGCTTAATTTCGCCTAAACTTGTTCTCGTTCGGACATTGTACGGAGCGTCCCAATCTAGTACTTGTCTACTCTCCGTCGGCAAACCTATTAGTAATGCTACGCAGGCACCTACATGCATTTTTTCTTAAGCATTTGAATTATATATTTGACTGAATGCTAAAACTTGATAATATTTAAAAAACTTACTTCCTGAATCCAAACAACCAGGAACACAACACTTTTTACTAGATAGCGACATAATGTCTGAAGTCTTTTAAAACAAAAACAAAAGTATTTAACAAACAAAACTCTATCTCAAACACAAACAGTGAACAATTTCACACAACCCAACGTAGACCTGGAGGAGGAGGACAAGGCACTCAACTCAACTCAATAAACTCAACAACAAAATGCAAAAATATCGAATTTAAACAAACAACCAACTGGAAGAATGTTAAATTGACATTAGAGGACATTTTGGATTTTGATAAGTCCCGTTCAAAATGGCCGGCAATAAAATTTTTATTTCTACTATACTTTAAACCAAAAATAGTAAAAAAGATTTGTTCTATGTTAATCGTGTAAACTGTTCGCTAAAATAATGAGACAAAAATAATTATTTAATAAAAACTATATTTTACGAAACGCACGGAAATTTTTTCTTCTTCTATACGTTCGTAAAATTCTACCAAAAGAGAAATAAATTCGTACATGGTTAGACAGGTTATGAGACTAATTTAGGAGTACGCCCAACACAGTTAGAGTTCGCACGATCAGATATGTTTCAAATTTGGTACCATAATCTATCGCCGGTGGCGTTCCCTGTATTACTGCTATAGAAGTAATAAATAATAATGCTACTATGTTAAAAAACCACAAATTTGTATTGGTTTTCTAACATTTTACATTCAACCCTAACTAGTACGAATATTTTTTTTAAATATCCTAACAATTAGTACTGAGATTGAATACCCTGATTATTAGTTTGTGAGATACAGCATTTTGAGTGAAGCAACTTTTGTTATTTTGAAAAAAATGGATAAAAAGGAATTTCGTGTTTTAATGAAACACTATTTTTTGATGAAAAAAAGTACTGCTGATACCAAAAAGTGGCTTGATGAGTGTTATCCAGACTCTGCGCCGGGCGAAGCAACCATTCGTAAGTGGTTTGCCAAATTCCGTACAGGCCATATGAGCACCGAAGACGATGAACGCACTGGACGTCCAAAAGAGGCTGTTACGGACGAAAACATAAAAAAAATCCACAAAATGATTTTGGAAGATCGTAAATTGAGGTTGATTTGTATAGCTGGCACTCTAAAGATATCAAAGGAACGTGTTTGACATATCGTTCGTGAATATTTGGGTATGCGAAAGCTATGTGCAAAGTGGGTGCCGCGCGAGCTCACAATCGACCAAAAACAAGAACGTGTCGATGCTTCAGAGCAATGTTTGGAGCTGTTCAACCGCAATAGAAGTGAATTTTTGCGTCGATATGTGACAATCGATGAAACATGGATCCACCACTACACTCCGGAGTCCAGTCGGCAGTCATCTGAATGGACTGCACGCGATGAACCGAATCCAAAGCGTGGAAAAACTCAACAGTCGGCCGGTAAGGTTATGGCGTCCGTATTTTGGGATGCACAAGGAATAATTTTCATCGACTATCTTGGAAAGGGAAAAACCATCAACAGCGACTATTATATAGCGTTATTGGAGCGTTTGAAGGACGAAATCGCGAAAAAACGGCCCCATTTGAAGAAGAAGAAAGTGTTGTTTCATCAAGACAATGCGCCGTGTCACAAATCGATGAAAACGATGGCAAAATTGCATGAATTGGGATTCGAATTGCTTCTGCATCCACCGTATTCTCCAGATTTGGCCCCCAGCGACTTTTTCCTGTTCTCAGATCTCAAGAGAATGCTCGCTGGAAAGAAATTTAAAGCCGATGAGGAAGTAATCGCCGAAACAGAGGCCTATTTTGAGGCTAAACACAAATCGTACTACAAAAATGGTATTGAAAAGTTGGAAGATCGCTATAATCGGTGTATCGCCCTCGATGGAAACCATGTTGAATAATAAAATCGAATTTTGCCAAAAAATGTGTTTTTCTATTAAATGATACGAACTTTTCAGCCCAACTGTTACGTGACACTACTATTTTATATCGACAATTTATTACGTTTGGCTTACCTAGTTTTACCGAAATGGGAATGAAATGTGATTTTTCGGTAAATATTTATTTACACCTCTATTTTATTCTATCTAAACATTTTATACCGTTAGCCGTTTATCAGCGATTATCCGTTTGTTCGTACTTGTAAATTACTTGATAAATTTTTATGCAATTTTAATCTTGTAAGGATAACTGATTATATTGTAAGGATAGTAGACTAAATTGTATCTGTAAGAAGCCGGGTAATTGAAAAATAACAAACAACAGAAAGTCCGTTACAGATCTTTAAAACTAATAAATAATGATAAATATATCATCCATACATACATAATTTATTTATTTGCTGTTTGTATAATGTTGTATTTATTTTATTTATACATCTGTTTATTTAATAAAATGCTATTATTCCTGGTTTCCAAAAGATCCGGATATTAAAGATAAATGGATATAAGATATATCCCTAACGTTTTATTATATCCCCTTTTCTCTAATGATGGGATGAGTCGCTCGTGTCCGTAGGCTTCGACCACCTAACCTTGGGTTTTCCCACCCGGGGGACACCCTACACGTGTCCCCCGGGTGGTGCTAAACGGGCGACAAAGCCGAAAAAATAGACTCGGCTCCTCGCCGTATGGTAGCGGCGTAAAATCTACCACCACCCCTTGTTCGCACCATGACTCAGGAAATAAAAGAAATGGCCCCGAGTTCCCGGCGCCCCTTTAATGGGGCAGGGGTGCGAAGAATCTCCGGGAGAAAAACCAGCGACGAGGTTCGCCACCCGTCACGTTCTGTCTCCCAGAGGGGCGAAAAGTGGATTGCGGAAACACGTCTGGCTACGCTGAATGTATGTGGAGGAATGAATGATAAGATGGATGAAGTATGCGAAATGTTGAATGACAGAGGAATAGATGTGTTATGTGTGAATGAGACGAAACGAAAGGGAAAGGATGCCACTGCACATGGCACGTATACCGCGTATTGGTCTGGTGTAGACGAGATCGAACGGGCATGCTAGGGAGTCGGTTTCATCCTTTCAGAAAGAATGGGTCAATGTGTGAAAGAGTATGATTGTGTAAGCCCGAGGCTGCTATGGATACGAATGAAAGTGGGCTTAAAGAAGCTGTTCCTGCTAGGAGTGTACGCCCCAGACATGTCTAAGCCCACTTACATCCGAGAGCAGTTTTGGGACATGGTAAGGATGGTGTTGACAAAATGTAAGGAAAGTGAAAATATTATTATGTTAGGAGACTTTAATGGAAGGGTTGGGGTGAAGAGGTTTGGTTATGAAAGGATATTGGGAACGTTTGGTGATGAAAGTATAAATGAGAATGGTGAAGACCTCATCACCGTATGTGTGGAAAAGAATCTTTTTGTGACGAATACTTTTTTTCGTCATAAGAATATTCACATGTATACATAGGAAAGAGGTGATGATAGAAGCATGATAGATTTCGTAATTGTGGATGAAAGAATGAGGAGCGCAGTCGTAGATGCAAGGGTTTACCGGGGGTCCAACGTAGGGACGGATCATTACTTGGTCTTATGTCGAATTAATGGTCTTTTCAAGCGTTGGCGGCATCGGACATCCGTGTCTACCTCTGCGTTACAGCGTATAAGAATAGAGAAGTTACAAGATGAAGATGTGAAAGAGAAGTATAAATGTAGACTGAGAAAAAATATTAGATGTTTGAATGAGTTGTGTATGAATGATTTAGACTTGAATACTGTGTGGGATAATATTAAGAAAGGTTTGGTGGATGCCGCCACCGAAGTATGTGCTCTAAATAAGAGAACAAATGGAAGGAAAAGTAATACGTTGTGGTGGGATGATGAGGTACGGGTGGAAGTTGAATCAAAGAAGAAAGCATGGTTAGATTTACTAGCAACCAAAGCTGGTAATTCTTCTGGTATGAATGATGAGATTGAAAGAAAAAAGGCAGAATTTAGACGTCTAAATAAGAGAGTAAAAGAAGTTGTTGAAAGGAAAAAGAAAGAAAGAAAGAAAGAACGGATAAGAATGATAGAAGAATATCTGATAATTTCCAGGCTAACATAAAAATGTTCTGGAAACTCGTAAGAACTGCCAAGGGAAATACAAAACAGCCTATAATGAATGCTATAAGGGACGAGAATAGATGTATTCTGAATGATTAAGTTTCGAATTTAAACAGATGGAAGAAATACTTTGAAAGCGTGTTTATGAATGAAGAGTCGTCTGAATTAAATGAACTAGAAATTCCGAAAGAAGTGGAAAAGGGTATGGAGATAAGTGTAGATGAAATAATGAAAGCAATGAAAAGCATGAAAGCAGGTAAGGCAGCTGGATATGATAGAGTATCACTCGAGATGCTAAGGGCTGGAGAGGGAGTGGTGGCAGGCCTGCTGTACACCTCGTTTAATTTATATTGGGAATTAAAACGGGTACCGGATGACTGGTGCAAAGCAGTTATAGTACCAATATATAAAGGAAAAGAGTCACAGCAGGACTGCAAAAACTACCGTGGTATCAGCTTGCTTAGTATTGTGGGTAAACTGTATGCTAAGGTGTTAATTGAAAGAGTTATGAAAGAAACTGATGGAAAAATTTGGGATGTGCAAGCGGATTTTTAGAAAGGGAATGGGGTGTACAGATCAAGTATTTTCCATGCGCATGATTGCGGAGAAGTTTTTGGCCAAAAACTAGAAAGTTTTTTGTGCGTTCATGGACTTGGAAAAGGCTTATGACAGAGTGGACAGGAATGTGTTATGGCAAATACTGAACTCATATGGGTTGAGCGCTGGTTTGATACCGACATTAAGGTCTCTTTATAGGGCCTCTAGTGCTTGTGTCAGGATTAATATGGTCTACTCGGACTGGTTTGGCATCCAAAAAGGTGTCAGACAGGGCTGTGTAGCTTCCCCTTGGCTGTTCAACCTATTTATGAACAGGTGTTTGCAAACTTTGAAAGATGAAGAATGTGGGTTAAGAATGGGCGAGTTAACCGTCAAATGTCTTTTGTATGCCGATGATCAAGTCATATTTGCGTCATCGGCGGCTGAGTTGCAAATGATGGTTACATTAATGAACTGGGAATTAAAAGAAAGGGGAATGAAAGTGAACGCAAGTAAGACGAAAGTGCTGGTTTTTGAAAGAGAAGAGAGCAAAACGGTATAATAATAATAATAATAATAATAAAATTTATTTCAGCAAATAGAAATTGGTTTACAGACATTAGTGGCCGGATTCTCCTTTTAAGCAAATAATGCCTGTACCGCTCTTCCATATCAATATCTATATATTATATTATTTACATTATGAAATATGACATTACAAAGAAAAACTTAAAGACTAAAAGGGAGTATTTACAGTTTTTTTTCCTCAGATTATGATATTTGTTATATGTATGCGAAAGCGTGCGTGTGTGTGTGTGTGTGTGTGTGTGTGTGTGTGTGTGTGTGTGTGTGTGTGTAGGTGTGTGTGTGTGTGTGTGTGTGTGTGTGTGTGTGTGTGTGTGCTTGCGCGTGAATGTGTTTGTATGTGAGTGTGTGGGTATGTGTGTGTACTATTTTACTGTAAGTAAAAGCAGCTCAGTGTTCTCATAATTAAGTGGCTCTAACCAATTTTGTACTACTTTTTTACATTCGATATATTGTTTTGAATAAATATCTAGTTCTTTATTGATTTTATTATAAATTTGAGACGAGCGACTATTATATTGAGTACTAGTAAACTTAGTTTTAGTTTGGGGTACTGAAGCCACATTATTTTTTCTTCTTTTTTCTTTTTTACTTGCATCGTAGGGTATATTTTTGTGTTTATTGAGTGTGATCTGTTTTATATACAGTTTCCTTACCGAAAGTAACCCACTATCGAGATAAAGCCTTTCCGTGGGGTATCTAATATTTTTGAAGTTCATAACTTTAATAAGCGCACGTTGTGCTCTCTCAACCTCTATAAACTTAGTTTTTGCCGCACCTCCCCAAACAGGAATGCAATATTCCAAGACAGATTGAACCAAGCCGATATATATCTCATTCAAAATTGTTCTTGATTTTTCCCGGTCACCATTTTTTTTATGATTACCTGGAACCACATGCCTTAATGATCTAAAGACCCAAATCAACTTTCTGACTCTTCCAGCAACTTGCTCAAGCTGTGGGTACCAGGACAGTCTCTCATCCAACATGACACCCAGGTACTTTGTATGGGTAACTAACTTTATTTATGATCGGGCAGTTGCAGTTTCTATCCTGGGTGTTACAACAATCATGAACCCTTATACTATATCTGTCATCAGGTTGATTTTTATTGTAGATACTGAACGATACATCGTTAGTTTTATTTGTGTTCAGCGAGAGCAAGTTATATTTTAGCCAAGTAGCTATTTGAACCATTCCATTTTCGGCACTATTTTTCACAGCTTTCCAGGAGTTTCCAGAGAAGACGACTGCAGTATCATCAGCATAGGAGAAGATTTTTGCGTTATTTATTTTTAGGCTACAAAGGTCGTTGATATATACAAGAAATAATGTAGGGCCCAAAACGCTTCCCTGTGGAACTCCATATGTTATTTCTGCATCTTCACTTAAGTACTGTTCCAACTTTACTCTCTGCTTCCTATTAGAGAGATAGCTTTTAAAAAGAGTTAATGGTGCTCCCCTTATACCAACCTTTTCCAATTTATTTACTAGGATAGGGACAGAGACGGTGTCAAAGGCTTTTTTGATATCAAGAAACACCGTTAAACATTTAATTTTATTATCAATTTTTTCAATTATTAGCGAGCTTAGAGAAGTTACAGCATCTTCTGTGGATTTACCCGTTCTAAATCCAAATTGGGAAGGAGACAAAATATTATATTTATTTAAAAAATTTAATAAACGATTATTAATAAGCTTTTCCAAAATTTTTGATATGCTAGGTAATATGGATATGGGCCTATAATTATTCACTTCCGTCCTATCTCCACCCTTGTGTACTGGAATAATAATAGATTGCTTTAACAGGGTAGGGAATATCCCCTTGTTAAAACAAAGGTTGGCAAGGTGAGTTATAATAGGAACGACTTCATATCTTACAAATTTCAAATACTTTGTTGAAATCATATCCCAACCTGGTGCACTGTTAGATTTTAGGCTCATCAAGATTCTATCCACTTCATTATGATCTGTGTCAAGGAGCGTGAAGGAATTTCCCAGTGCAGGCAGTGTGTCAGAAAGGTTATATGAGTCATGCAAGGCAATATCTTTAATTTGTTGAGCAAGTTGTTTACCAATGTTAACAAAGTACTCATTAACAAAATTTGCTGCTTCGGTAGGGGTGGGTTTAGTATTTAATAATTCTGCGTTTTGGTTTTTCAAATGGTTCGAGTTTGTTATATTTTTTATATTTTTCCAGAGAAGCTTATTATTTGAAACTAATTTAGCAAGTTGTTCTCTTTCATATCTTCTTTTCAGCTTTTTAATTAAATTATTGCAGTAATTTCTATATCTTAAGTATGTTATTTTTAAAATTTCATTGTGTGGGTCTTTTTTTAAATTCTTTTGTAACTTATTTCTATTATTTATGCACTTAAGAATACCAGTTGTAATCCAAGGTTTTATGATACGTTTACTCTTCGGAATTTCAATAGTAATAATATTGTTTTTTATAGAATTAGCTATATTATGCAAAAGAAGATCAGTTAATACATTAGGGTCATAACATTCTAATAACTTAGCCAGATTACTTTCTTGTAGATATTTTCGAGCTTTGTATGTGAAATAAGAATAGAAGGAGAGTTAATTGAGCAAGTTGATGAGTTTGTGTATTTGGGATGTGTATTTAGTAGGGATGGTAGATATGATAGGGATATAGAACAACGAATAAATGCAGGGAATAGAGTGAATGGGGCACTACACTCTATTATGTAGAACCAGAATGTGTCAAAAAAGGCACGTATGGTAATTCATAATGCTGTGTTAGTCCCTACTTTAATGTATGGTAGTGAAAGCTGGGTGTGGCAGAAGAAGCACGAAAGTAGAATAAATGCTCTAGAAATGCGGTCTATAAAGAATATGCTAGGGTTGAATCTGAATGACAGGGTGAGAAATTGCGTGATAAGAGATAAATGTGGTATGCAAGATGATGTTGTGACCAGGATTAAGAAAGGAATGCTTCGGTGGTTTGGTCATGTAGAAAGAATGAATGAGGAAAGAGTGACAAAGCAAATTTATATGGCAGATGTGAACGGCCGAGTCGGGCTGGGACGCCCTAGAAAAAAGTTTATCGACCAAATTGGCGATATTTTGAAAATGGGCCACGTTAGAAGTACCGTTAACCGACGAGCATGTATGCGTAGATATATGAATGTAAAGGAGGCGGAAAAGGTATGTCGGGATCGTGCCAAATGGAAAACCGTAGTTTCTGCCTACCCCTCTGCGTGACAGGCGTGAGTGTTTATGTTTATGTTTCTCTAATTATAAAGCGTCTAAAAGCTAAAGCTAAGATTAAAAGCGTCTATTACTGAGACATTTTCTATGAATTAGTTATATCTTGGTGTGAGACTCCTGGACGATCAACGACGCTTAATAGAAAAACATCGAAACGTGCGTTGCGCTGCACTATGCCCAAGTGAGAGTGAGCGCGCAATGTCATCATTCTCTGTTTTTCACACACGTTAATTATTGGACCGAGTGGCTACGCTTCCTGAGATTTTGCGTTTTTATAAAATATTCCTTAACGAAATAGTTTATAGTTTACAATCTTTGTTGCATGAATGCTAAGTAATGTACTTACTGTAAGGAAACCGTACAGCTTATATTCAGTTCTAAGACTGCATAAAGGTGTAAAGTTTAAGCGTTGTATTGTAGCCAATAGAAGGAAAAACGTAGTGGATATCTATCGCTGTTAAAACCGTTTTAGCTAGGAGGCAATATGTAAAACAGTCAGAGTCTCTATACAACGCCATTAATAAAAGCATAAAAATTAATCACCTTAAACTACCATAATTGCAAATATGTTCTTTAACCGAATGGCTTTTTATAAGAGCTATGATGATACTTCACACGCGTGCATTCACTCACTCATTCACGCAAACCCACTCACTCACACACATACACACTTGCGCGCGCGTGCACACACACATACACGCGCTTGCGTATATACAGAATGGGTCCCATATATATGCAATAAATGAAACCACAAGTAATACTAGTCCGTAGAAGTGTAGAAAAATTAAATATTAAATTAAAACCCGTAAAATAAAAAAGTTAAATTTTAAAACAAAATAAATATTAAAATAAATTCAGTAAAAGTGGACACTCTGTTTAGACAACGTCCCTTGACCCCTTGGAAGAGTGACAACGTTGCACGCGGGTGGCACGCCGACAAAAGACACCGCTGTCGATATGTCGCAGTACCAATAGTTTGCACTGCGTGGCAACGTCGCTTTTTAATGTTCAAGGATTCAAGTTCATTGAATCATTGACTTAGTGACCCAATTCTATAGAGTGTTCAAATTTGCTTAAAATTAAAACTCTACTTTTTGACCTAATTACTGGACCGATTACGTTCATTTTTTGTATATCGTCAGCAAAGGCGATAACAAGTATATGGTTTCATTTATTGCATATGTGTGGGACCCATTCTGTATATCTTTGGCGTAAATATTATTATTTTTCTATTTTAATTTATAGTTAATTAATACGTAAAGATCATGCAAATAGTAATGTAAGTGCTATGGAAGAGTGGAGTCTCCTAACACATGTTTTTTATTTTAAAAGGAGACCTCATTGCCGGTTATAATTTATGTCTAATCATTTACTGAATAAACTATTTTTATTTATTATTTATTATTATCATTAAACTAATGATAGAAAAATTTACTACCTTTTGTAATACTTTATTATAAAATCTAAACAAAAAATAAAAACCTGTTCGGCAGACAAACGCGAATGGGTTAATTAACTTATCGTCTTTCGGTTGCAGTGATAGCAGTTTAATTTTACAAAAATTACATACATTCGCAGTGGCAGTTTCGATTCCACTTATTCAGCCTTTATTTTATATAATATTTTGATAAAGACTAGTTATCAATTATATTAAATTATAATATATTCAGGATTGTGTTGGGATTAAGCTGAATATTTAAATCATTTGACAAAATCCACTGCACATGTTAATGTAATGATTATCATTCATCACAAACTGATTTAGTGGATATGAAATAAATTTTCGATAATTAATTTATTTTGAGTTGTAAATTATATTTATTTTAAAATTGCTTATTTTTCACTTCATGAACTATGCTGGCAACACTTGGTATATTACAAAAATATTCAGAAAATACGAGTTTTAACGATAATATTATGTTAAAAGTATTTACAGATAAAAAGTCACGTTGTCCTTTTGTAGATTTGACGGTTTTGATTGTTTATTGCAAGAAAATACACTGCAATTCGGATTTTTTGTCGGAGCTCAATTGACTGGTACGATCACTTGGGTAATGGCTGGTGATCAGATAATTGGATGCATATTTACCTAAAGTGTAAGTGTTAGCTATTATGGAATGCACTTCACTTTTGTGTCGAAAAAATTAGGATTTCGGAATTGACAAATTTACTGGTTTTCTTATAGAATGCCAAATCAGGTGTAGGTAGGGGAAAATTACATATTTTTTTAAGTATATTTACTTATTTTAACTTTTATATATAAAAAATCTCTGGAAGTAATTACTTCCTCTTATTTTTTCTAATTAACACCTACTATTCCTCTTATGCTCACCATATGTACTTATAAATTGATGGGGAGTTTAAAATTAACTTCAAGTAAATACTCACTAATTACGTAATCCCCCAGTTTTTTTTAGTAAAGGCTACTTTCGCGTTCCTGTATTTATTTTTAAAATTTATTTAGAACAAACAAAAACACACGAACACAATGTAAATACTAGAAATTTCAGGAAGGTTTATATCTAAGCGTCGTCTTAATTAACCCTTACAAGCTTATAACTATTCTAAGATAGTTAAAATGATTTTTTTTATTTATGTCTATTTATTTTGGTCTAATTAAATTAAAAACGTATAAATAAAACCATATTTATGTATATTTCCATGTTTTTGAGAAGGGGACATAAGTGTCCCAATATGCGTTAAGGTACATTTTTCTTATGTACAGACAAAAAATACTAGAATGATTTTATTGTGAAATAAACACAAACTATGATATAAAGTACAAATTATTTATTGTAGAAATTATTTATAAAACAAAAATAAAACTTAGTGGTACTCTACAAAGCAGTTGCGGTCTGTAGTAAAACATAAATGAACGTTGCATGTAGAGCAAGTGTTATTTGTGCGATTCTCTAAACGGCTTTTAGCACACTGTACGCATCTTTTTCTGTTACTTACTTTTACCATTACGTGTGAAGGTGTACCGCGCTTCTGTGTATAAGAAATTCGCTTTTTCGTCAAAAGAACTGACGACAAAGATCTTTGTCGAGACGAAAAGCTACCAATAAGTGACCGAGCTACTACTTGGCGAAATTCTAGGCTCGTAAGCAGAGTTCCTTCAATACGTTTTGCTTCATGCAGCTTGCAATAAATCACATATGAATTATACATCGCAATATCTAGTAAGTCAAAAAACAACCTTAGGTAGTATTTTATTTTTGCTTTTCCATCCACTTCATAGTATACTTTTTTCTGGTCCATCAGATCGACCCCTCCCATATGTTTATTATATTTTATTATAGCTTCAGGGCAAATTACATTCACCGTTTCAGCACTACCAGAAACACGCTTCTTGACTATCGTCGTAGGTATGGGTGATAAAAAATTTGTTAGCAGAAACACGGCTTTGTTATCCATCCATTTTATGAAAGATATTCCATTGCTGCTGGCTGCAAAAATATCTCCACGATTCATATTTTTATCTGTTGGCATATTTTTCGGTACATTTTTCCTGTTTGAGCGCACTGTTCCACACGCTTTTATATTCTTATTGATCAGTGTATACTGAAGATTAGGAGAATTGAAAAAATTGTCAAAGTATATTTCACACCCTATGCCCTGTAAGCTTTCAGACAATTGCAAGACAACCGATTCACCCAATCCCGTTTCAGTGCCACCTCTTTTCTTCCCAGTATACAAATCAAACTGAAATAAATAGCCAGTGGAAGAGCATGCCCTACACGACATCTTGAACCCCCATTTTATTGGTTTATTTTTTACGTATTGCCTCATTATGTTATGCCCCTTGAACTTGATCATGTGTTCGTCTATTGCCTGGGTTTTGGTGTTAGCCATAGTTTTTTGAAAAGCATGGTTGAAATGATCTATAACAGGTCGTATTTTGAATGCTCTATCATAAGACGGATCGGTTCTATTAGGTTCATTAGAATTGTCACTAAAATGCAAGTTCCTACGTATTTCTTCAAAGCGGTTTATAGACATCACATTAGCAATGTAAGGAACTCCCATGTCAAGATCTGTAGACCAATAGCTCCTGAATGTAGGTAAACAATGATACCCCATCACAAAGTTCATGCCGAAGAAAGCTTTGGCTTCTTCATCAGTCAACGTAAAAGATCTTCCATTTTGATAAGCGTAGCGTATGGATTCACGAACAATAATCTCCTCTACTAATTTTTCGAAGCCTGTAGCCGCATTAAAAATTTTTACAGGAGTCAGTTCCGTATCAGAAGTTTGATCAAAAATGTGCACCTCGCCGAAGTTATACCCTTCCATTTCACAAAAATTATGCGGAGAATATGAATTTTTTCGCCATTTGAAATAAGGGACATTAGAACTAGGCTGTTGATTTTCAATAATATTCTCTTCTGGAGATGCTGACCCCGGTTCAATTTAAACAGTTGAAATACCCGTGTCTATATCTTGCTCTAAAAAAGTTTGATCCTCTTCATCAAGGACTAAACCCGCCTCATCATCGCTGTAGTCAGCCATCAAGAATTCTATAATTTCGTCTTGCCGCAATGAAAACTCTCTACGTCGATTGGAAGACATGGTCTGTAACCAAATAGAATATACAAAATAAGAATAATAAACAAAACAAAACAGTATAGCAAAAAATATTACCCGCTTGAAGCCAGCCTCCCTTGATGCATATAGGGACACTCGCGTCCCTTTACATTTTTTACATAGTACGCCTTATTTTTACAAAGAAAACCAAAAATATGTACCAAAACAGTAATTATACTTACCAGGGAATATAATTCTGAGAAGAAACTGTGGTAAAAAGTAGATATTTAATAAAAAAATATTTTTTAATGTTCACGTCCTTCTGACAAATATGTCACTTTTCGCGGCATTAACTTTTTTGACAGATGATGTCTTTACTTAGTGTTGCCAGCGCGCAAACGCGAAAAGGTGCTATAAAATTTAATAATACAAATTTAAAAAAGTTTTAACTCGGCCAGTATTAATGTAAATCGTAAAAATTAAGTAGGGACAAATGTGTCCCATATGCGTGAAAGAGTTAAAGGTTGCCACGGCATGCAGTGTGGACAACGAATATGTTTCTTAAAACTTACAACTAAAAACTTAAAACTAGGCCTAAATGTTAGTTAACAGTAAAGGACTGCCTAATTTTTCGCTTGAATTTTATCTTCTGGAATCCGGGGATTTATTCTTATTTCTTCTTAAAGCTTATTTAAAAAATAACCTTTAAGAAGCCGCTATATCTAGCTATATATATATCCGATTATCCGATCACTAGTAATGGCACACGACGCGGAGCAACTAGTTTTATATAAAGGGTATGAGTCGGAATCTCGTACCTTTTACAGAGGGGTATGCCTTGCGATGCCGTTTCCTTTGGTTAATAGTCAAAGGTTTAGAAGTAATATCGTAAAAAGACTTCCATCACTTTCTTTTAAAAATAGTGCTGATTATTTGTATGGTGCATTATTTAAAATTATAACTTGTGAATTTAGTAGAATATTTACTTCTAAAACTTTCTCTTTAAATACAACTGCAGGTCTTAGTAAAAAAATATTTTTCGATCACATGTTAAAACCCCAACACTAACTAGAATAATATAGTGGACTAAGTGCTCCAAAATTCTCTCCTATTACTATTACTATAAGCCTATTATATAAAATATTATTTACCTTTTCTACTCTAAGGATATAGTTTAAATTAAATGTAATCGTTAGTTTTTTTTTCTATTTAGTGTACAGCTGAATAAAATAGAATAGAATATTTTTTATTCAATAAAGCTTACAAGTAATTCTTATTGAGTCATTTTTTTAATTTATCACCGGATCGAAAAAAAATCTCTGTCCTGGGAAGAACCAGCAAGAAACCCAGCGGAACTTTTGAAAAAAATATTTACAAAATTTATTTTAGAAACAGGGTGGAAGCAACCACCACGGGGTTATAATCAACCATGTATTCATTTATGTCATTATAAACTATTTTTTATAGTTTTTGTTTAATTAAATATTTAAACTTTGCAACAGAGAGATCTTGTATATTTTCTGGGACTTTGTTGTATTAGCGTATACATTGCCCCAAGAATGAATTAATGACTCTGTGGAGTCCAGAAAATGGTATCACTAGCTTGTGTTTGTTCCTAGTGTTTACAAAGTGTATATCACTTTTTTTTACTAATACTACATTTGTTTTTGTGAACATACATCAAATTTTCATAGATATACTGAGAGGCCGAAGTAAATATATTTATTTGTTTTAAATTTTTCTCTCAGATACTCTCTAGGCTGAAGGTTGTAAATAACTCTTGTGGACCTCTTCTGCGAAACAAAAATCGTTTTAAAGTCAGCCGCATCGCCCCGTAGCAAAATCCTATATGAAATTATGCTGTGGAAATAAACTAATCTAGCTGATCACTACTGAACCTAAATGTTAAGTTGGAGAGGTCTCGTCTAATGAAGTCAACGCTCCATCCCCCTCGTGCTCTAATCCAGAATCCCGAAACCTTTCAGCTCGAGTTACGTAACCGCTTTCAGTGCCTAGAAGATTGTAATGCAGTGGACGATATGAATGACAAGCTCGTGGAAACTGTCCATGCGGTCGGAGCTAAGTTCTGCAAGACCCGCCGCAGAAGAACACAAAAACTCTCCGATCACACTCTTAATCTTATGGCTGTTAGACGGGAGATGAGGCTGCAATCGTCAACAGATTTGACAGCATACAGGCAACTGAACAGACAGATCTCCAAATGCATGCGGCGAGACTTTCGCAACTTTAATACTTCACGTATTAAAGAAGCTATCGAGCGGAACCAGGGCTCCAAAGTCTTTGCCAGAGAGAGTGACAAAGACTGAGTGTGGCAACATCGTTTCCGGGATACCTGAGATTCTGAGTGAGATTGAGAGGTTCTATGGGCAGCTGTACACATCATCGTTGGAGCCACACGCAAGTGAGAGTAACGATCAAAGAGGAAGTCTTATCCGACACTATTCCGATGACATCCCGGACGTCAGTCTGAGCGAGATTAGAATGGCTCTCCACCACCTTAAAAACGGCAAGGCCCCGGGCGAGGATGGAATTACAGCGGAGCTTCTGAAAGCTGGTGGAACACCGGTACTTGAAGTCCTACAGAAGCTCTTCAATTCCGTCCTCCATGGTGGCACTACTCCAGAGGCGTGGAGCAGAAGCACGGTGGTTTTGTTCTTTAAGAAAGGCGACAACGCTCTCTTGAAAAACTACAGACCGATTTCCCTTCTGAGCCGCGTCTACATGCAATTTCTGAAAGTCATTACGAATCGTCTTGCACGCAGACTCGACGACTTCCAGCCTCCCGAACAAGCCGGTTTCCGAAAAGGCTTCAGTACTATAGACCACATACATACCCTGCGGCAGATTGTACAGAAGACCGAAGAGTACAATCTGCCACTTTGCCTGGCATATGTGGACTATGAGAAAGCCTTTGATTCCGTCGAAATTTGGGCGGTGCTACAGTGGTTTCAGCGGTGCCAAGTTGATTGTCGGTATATCGAAGTGCTGAAGTGTTTGTACAGTAGGGCTACGATGGCTATCCGAGTACAGAACCAGAGTTCGAAACCTATCCAACTGCAGAGAGGTGTAAGACAGGGTGATATTATATCCCCGAAACTCTTCACCGCTGCGTTGGAAGACGTTTTCAAGATACTGGACTGGAAAGGATACGGTATTAACATCAATGGCGATTACATCACTCACCTTAGATTTGCCGATGATATAGTCCTTATGGCAGAATCGCTGGAGGACCTTAGCACTATGCTCAATGACCTCAATGGTGTCTCCCAACGGATAGGTCTTAAGATGAACATGGACAAAACAAAGATCATGTTTAATGTCCACGTCACACCTATGCCGGTAGTTGTTGGGAGCACTATGCTTGAAGTTGTTGACGAGTTCGTTTACCTGGGACAAATAGTCCGACTAGGTAAGTCTAGCTTCGACCGAGAGGTCAATCGACGGATTCAACTCGGCTGGGCAGCGTTCGGGAAATTACGACACGTATTCTCGTCAGGTATACCTCAATCTCTGAAAACTAAAGTGTATAACCAGTGCGTGTTGCCAGTGATGACTTACGGATCTGAGACGTGGTCCTTCACTGCTGGCCGTATGATGAGGCTCAAGGTCGCTCAGCGAGCTATGGAGAGGGCTGTGCTCGGAGTTTCTCTGCGTGATTGTCTCAGAAATGAGGATATCCGCAGTAAAACCAGAGTGACCGACATAGCCCAACGGATTAGTAAGCTGAAGTGGCAATGGGCTGGTCATATAGCTCGAAGAACCGATAACCGATGGAGAAGAAGGTTCTCGAGTGGCAGCCTCATACCGGTAGGCGTAGTGTAGGGCGACCCCCCACTAGATGGAGTGACGACCTGGTAAGACATGCAGGAAGTCGATGGATGCAGGTGGCTCAGGACCGTGCTTTGTGGCGTTACTTGGGGGAGGCCTATGTTCAGCAGTGGACTTGTGAAGGGCTGTAATGATGAATGATATATGATGAGCTGTCTCGAAACTAGTGAGATCTCTAATCTTTTTTTACAGCATAAGCTGCAGAGTTTAGTCTGCTTGCTAGTTTAAATATATGGGGGCCCCACTGTAGCTCAGCGCCGAGAGTGACGCCGAGAAAAACAGGGGATTCAACAGGACTCAGTTCTTCCCCATTTAAAAACACATTGTATAATTCGAATAACATTTAACTAACTTTAAATAACATTTGTTGTTGCAAATTTAATTCTTTTAGTTTTATTGCCATTTAAATGTAGACTATTAACGTTTAACCAATGCACTAATTTCGATCTAGCATTATTCACTTCGTCACATTTAAATGATTGACGTTTAAGTTTAAAAATCAAGGAAGTATCATCAGCAAATAATACTATATCGTGATTATCCCCTACAATGGAAGGTAAGTCATTGATATACACTAAAACAGGGATGGGCCAAGAATTGAGCCCTGAGGGGCTCTCTTAAAATTCTTCATGACTTAAAATCCTGTTATCCTATAATCAAATATACTAAACTCTAAACAAAAACTATTTCAACAAGTATTTACAAAAAACTATTTAAGTAAACAGCGTTAAAAAACTTTAAGATTCAATCGCCTACAACGCACTAGCCCTGACTGCGTATGTTAACCTGGGAGACTCGCGATTGTAGGTAATTATTTCAAGCAGGTAGCGAGAGTGACAGAGGGCTGACGAGATTTGAATATAGATAATATTATTGAAAATAAATTAATAATATATTTGAGTTTCACAGTCAAATATACATATAAGAAAATATGAAGATGACAATTCTAGTTACAGTTCTGATAGTACAACTGAATAAATGCTATTTTTTGTTAAATTATGTACTTGTCTTATTTTGTACTTTAAATTTGCGATAGAAAATAATAATGGGATAGGGATTCGACTGCAATTGTTTTTTAAATAAAATTACAGTAGCCATTCACTTATGAAAAGGTATCAATATGTACTGTAATTTTACTCACATATATGTGAAGTCCATATCATTTTATTCAATTTAGTCGATGTTCTAAGCAGTTTTACCTCACTATAAAGCTAAAACTGTCAGATATGAAAGTTACCATCATTGTCTGTCCCATGAACGTTAGAGAACAGGAGAACGATCGCGACGTGCTAAAGCATAGCCCACCTGTCCCTGAAAATTTGTAGAATTTACAGCCGCGCTGCCGACGGTAAGTAGTGTCTATGAAGTAATTTTTTAATTTTTGACAAAAAGAAATATTAAAAATTGGTGAAATATTATAAAAATGATAATAATTTAATAAATCAATAATAATTATCAATTTATATTTAATTTAAAAAAATTGAGTTGTCGTCAAATATCCCAATTAGCCAAATATTTCGTAATGTGACGTATCAGGATATCGTAAAAAAACAATCTGTATAAACCATAGATCTAGTGTATGAACTCCACGAGGGACTGGAGTTTATACTAAATCTATGTTATTAACGAAGATCCGAAATGAAATGCAGACATTACGGAGTGTAGAGGTAAGCAATAAGTAGTAAATAAGGTAATCTCTCATAGGAGTATAGTTGAAACAGTATCCATTTGTAAGTAATAAATAACAGTTCAAAAACTCTCCACAACAACGCTGAAGTAGCTATAGGAAACAGCTACATGAAATGAACTTAGCAGTTGTCGACGGTGTGAAGCGTGTTGTTAAACTGCTCACTAGCTCTAAAATCTTAAATAATTTTATTTAGTATATATAACCTCGAAAAAGTCGTCGATCCCACTAATATTTTCGGCGCGTTCTTTAAAAATTTACCCCGTAGCTATAGTGGCGCCACCCTTTTTTAAATTTTCTACGGACACTTCTGTGACAGTCAAATACACAGTCTGTACTCCTTACCTCTACACTCCATAGAAGACATAGCATAAAGGATAAGTGGAGTTTTGGGGGGAACATGGCCGTCGACGGATTGTCACTCCTGTTTTGTCGCTTGAATAATGGTTTGAAGTGGATTTAATTCATAAAAGTGACTCGATTTTGTGAATTAAGTGTCTGCACGTGTGAACTGTTAGAGAAAATGACGAAACAAGTGCTTTGATGTTTATATAAACCTCAAGCTAATTTTATCGCTTGGGCGCCTTATGAAGTGGCTGCGTCATCAACTGTTCGTGGGTCTGAGCTATCGTCGAAATTACCCAAAAACTTCTCAATGTGACACATTAGCATATTGTGAAGAAAAATTGCATATGAAAATGAATATACAAATATATAAAAAAGAAATGATAGGCTCAGAAAGACTAGGACCCAGAGCCGTATAGCCATTTAATAAAAAAAAGGACAAGCTTCTCCGAGTCAAAATGTCAAAAATCTAAATGACCTGACAGAAAGTCATGTCATTGTCAGTTGAAATCGGCAAAGGCACTTTATACGATGTAGTTTTCACATGTAAAATTAAAGAAAATGAATTAAAATTATACAGAAAAAGGAAAAACACAAAATTTATAATTGTATATTATAAGACATGAAATAATAGTTTATTTTTGACTTTTACAATAAATAAATACGTCTAGAAAAGTAAATTTTTCTAAGATTTTTGACCTACGTGTAAAAGACCTTTGGTCTGATATCTTGAAGTTCCTCGAAACAAAAGGAATGTAAAATATTATATTGTAAAGATATTTTAAAATATTACTCCTATTATTTAACATAAACTTGCCTTGATCTACAGAAAATTTCAGTAATATTTTGGTATTTTAAATTAAGAGAAATCTCTTTAAAGGTGTATTACATTACACAAAATTATAACAAGTTTCTGGTGAACTTCGATATCATGTTTTAAGTTCCCGATCGTGATGGTTGAAATGACAAGGTTAGTAGCACTGATAACCAACAATTGTTATTATCATTGACCTAGATTAGATTTTACGTCATCGCAATATTATATATATTTCAGACTTATTTTTATATCGAAGTTATCATTTATTTTTATATCGAGAAATTTCGATGCTTTTTCCTACATTTATGTATTAATTAATAGCTATCTATTAGATGTATATTATTAGCTTTTCCATATTGGTTATAACAAAAGCTGCTTGTACTCCAATTAAATTGATTGAGATGATTTCAACCAATTGCTATTTCATTGGCTTCAATTGAAGCTTAACATGGCTGTCTCACTATTGACTTTACCTTTTATAAATGGAAGTAATTTTAGTATTATCTGTAAAGATAGAAGGGCACTTTGTATGAACATTACATTCACATGTTTTTCACATCCCACGGCTGGGCACAGGTCTCTTCTTATTTCTGAGACGCTTGTGAGCCTTCATCAACACATAATGGACATTACATAATTGTGTCAGATTTTATAGGATTTTAATCCAAAGCAAAATATAAATATTTTTGCAACATTTGTGTAAATCATACTTGGCATTACTTAGAGTTAGATTGATTTATTTTTTTATTATTTATAAATATGGTTTATTTATTTAAATAAGACTAGTTTTTCCAGATTTTATCATTTATATTAACTTATTTTATATTCCCGACTTTTCAAGCACTTTACAGCACCCAAGTTCATATAGGCTGATGTGACAGATTTTTCTTTACTTATTTTTGGGTTAAGCTCTTAAGTTACAAGCTGTAATGTTATCATTACAGCTTGTGTAGACAAGTCCCCTGCTGAAAATAGGCCTCCCCTAAATAACACCACAAAGCATGATTCTGAGCCATCTGCACCCATCGACTTTTTACATGTCTTACCAGGTCCTCACTCCATTACACTGGTTGTTACTGCTGTAATTTCATCCTTGCCCGGAGTTTTGCTGTTTTGGTGTTGGAGAGCCATTCTATTCTGGATTAGACTGAAGTCTGGGATATTATCAGAAAAAATCATAAGAGATTTAAATAAATTGAAATAAAAAAACTGTGACGCTGCATGCGCCTCCATTTAAATAAATATTTCCTAATCTGTGAATTGTGCTTGAGAACTGTGAATAAAAAAGGTTGTTGTGTACAATATTTAAATGAGAATTGTATCTATTTATTTACTCAGTGCAGTTGAGAAACAGTAAACATACTTATCTGTATGCTTAAGACAGAAGGCCTCCATGTTTCAACTTTGTAATGTTTGAACTATGACAACAGAAGTTTTTAGTTAAAGAGTTCTTAGTTAGTTGCACCCAAGTTGTATATATTTAGTCTATATCATTTAGTCACTGTAGGCTGTTAGATAAAATATTTTTTTCTTAATATGTGTGGTGGTATACACTCCCTGTGTGGTGGTTATAAATTATAATATGGCTTAGATTTTTTGTGACTTACATTACTTTAAGATAACCCAATTAAAAAAGTTTCTGTAAATTAAAATGCTAAATGATAAATATTTTCTTGGACACCTTATAATAAAGCATATTTATACAACATATAAAGTTAAACAAGATTGATTTTAAATATTATGCTGCTTTACTCATATTCTTATACAAATTATTTGCCTTTAATTACTTAAACACTTTTCATTCTTACTGATCGTTTATTTAACTTACTGTATATTAATTACGCTTCTATGTTAATATAATAGTGTAGTTAAATATATCAATGTGTAGTGTGTTGTGTTTTCGCACTCAGTACATATAGCAATGTCAACAGAAGACAAGGAGCAGTATGAGGAGTTGGAGCCGGGTGTTGTTGTTGCGCTGCACCATACTATGACACTTGTTGTGGACAGGTTCGCACCCACTTCTCTCTTCACTTCTTTTAATTAGTTCTTTTAAAATGGCACATAAAATCTTTACAACACAAAATATTTTCTGTATTTTATGCCACTAATGCCATTTTATTAAAGTATTTTGTAATTGTTTGCACAGGTTCAATGTGTTAAATAAAGCTGCCATTTTCTCCCCCCTTGCTGTGCTACATGTAAAGCTTACTCCTCTGGGAAGGGCGTTGCGAATTTTTTTTTTATAATTTTTAAAACTGTTAGGAATTTCTACTGAAAACTTCAA
The DNA here is from genome assembly GCA_036936625.1 of Parnassius smintheus behrii. Classification (NCBI taxonomy): domain Eukaryota; kingdom Metazoa; phylum Arthropoda; class Insecta; order Lepidoptera; family Papilionidae; genus Parnassius; species Parnassius smintheus. The sequence continues at coordinate 55,268,502 of JAUPFT010000008.1, read as the reverse complement.
AATAAATTAGAGATACGTAACATATTATATAAGTTCTAGACCAAAAATTCTTAGCCGGAAAACCAAAAATTATTGTTAAAGATGATAAATTAATTAGCTGAGAGCCGCGTAAAAATAGTAATGATGTCTTACCGTAGGCCACGCAGGTGTGCGAAAAAATGTTTGTTTTGTATGAGACTGGCCATTTAATGTTTATTTAAAAACAAAAACTATTGACATAAAAAACTACGAATGTTCTGCTTTCAAATTTCCCTCCACAATTTTTACCAGTTAATTTTAATTATTAATTTGAAAGAATAACTCAAAATGTAAAATGAGTTTGTCAACTATTTCATTTATATACATTTTTTATTTATTTTATTCATACATCCTACCTATGTATATATAATTATATAATATATATTTTAACTTCATAGGAAGTTACAATGCATACATATCAATATTTTTTATAAAACTGATGTGACAATCGAACTTACAAATCACTTGATGGTAAGTGAGCACTGCAGTCCACGGACACCTGCTGCCAGCTTCACACAAAGCTGCAGTTGCGTTGCCACTTGTTACCGTGCAAGATCTGCCATTTGGTGGCAGAAATAACTAAGAGGGTGGTTCCTATCCCGGCAGACTCCCGGGCGAGAAGGAAACTCACCATCTAGTTTAACAATGTCATACATTAGTTTCAGTTTGATTTTATTTATGAACACCTTGATAATTAACAATAACACAGGTCTAAACCAAATGATTCAAGTTTATCAGACTCCTGTCGGCGATGACTTTATTACCTATCTACAAAGACTTTTCATGTCATTTATAGTTATTCTAATGTTTTGATTATCAATTTTCATTAAATTATCATCATTGCAATTTCCTAATCAAATTAATTTTCATCAATTATCATCATTGCAATTTCCTAATCGAATTAATTTTTAAATAATTTCTCAAGGTACTAGTGAAAATGATAGGATATCTGTTAAAGATAATTTCTCATTAATTGTATGAATACGTAGATGTGTACAGTACATCACTATCTGTACAGTAGTGTCACGTATACGTATTAATGAATCACTGGATAGGTTATTTAGTGTCAGTGGTTTCGACTAAGGACATAATATTTAAACAGGTTGCTGCGTCGCAGACGCACGCGGCAGAGCGACGCGACGCGGTAATATTGTGTCATTTCGCTCCTCGTCATTCTGCGTACTTACTTGCATTGTTTTGCAAAATATCTGACGGATTTGTATTCCTTAGACTGAACGAAGAAAAGGAGCGTGCACCGTGTCTGGGGGAAGGCGAAGGTGTTGTCGAGATGTTGGGATCACAACGACGCGTCGCACTCGACGTGCTGCTGGCGTGCTGGGGCCTAGGCACCTGGCTTGGGGTCAATGGACTGTACGTACAGCTGCCGTTGCTGGTGGAACGGTTGCCGGAGGGCTGGACGCTGCCTTCCTCTATGGCGTTGGCGGTGCAACTTGCCAATGTTGGCCTCGTCTTGTACGCTGTTTTGCGTCGCCTATTCCCGCGTGCTTCGGACTCGTTTTACATTTACGGACTGCTCTCGATCGGCACCCTCGCGCTCACTCTCAACGCTTTCCTCCATACAGCGACCGCACCAATCAACGGCACGGATCGCTCCGTGGCGTTCCTAACGTTGACATTCTTCGCGGCGCTGGTCGGGTGTACCAGTTCAGTGCTGTTTTATCCGTACTTGAGACACTTTCGCGACGTGTATCTCGCGACGTATCTAGTGGGGGAGGGTCTAAGCGGGTTCATACCGAGCGTGCTCGCGCTTATTCAGGGTGTGGGCGGCGAGCCCGAGTGCGTACCGTCTGCGGACAATTCTACGTTGGTGGCACTATATCCCCCGCCGCGATTCGACACGCTTGCGTTTTTACTGATGTTAGGCGGGCTTTCTGCGCTCAGTCTCGTTAGCTTCACGTCCGTGCACAATCTTAGAGTGTTCGATTCGGAGCGGGTGGCGCAGGCGTCTTTGGAGAAGGACGATGAGGCGACTGCGCCGAAGGAGTCGCTGGTGGAGGGCAGATGGCTGGTGGTGCTGTTGCTGATGTTGTGTTTGAATGCGCTGTCGAACGGTGTGCTGCCATCAGTGCAGTCGTACTCGTGCATGCCATACGGAGTGCGCGCATACCACTTGGCTGTGTCACTGGGCGCCATGGCTAACCCGGCGGCGTGCTTGGCGGGTGTATGGCTGCGCCCATTGTCAGTGCGCGCGCTGTGCGGCTTGCTGTCCGCTCTGACGCTGCCTCTGGCGTACATCCTGGCCACGGCGCTGCTGAGCCCTGAACCGCCGCTGCAGCACGCGACCGGAGGCGTGCTACTCATCGTAAGTCACGTCCTTCTGTTTTTTAATAATTATATTAAGGTATTTTCTCATACTCGTGACGAAGCTCAAGGTTGATCAACGAGCTATAGAGAGGGCTATGCTCATTTGGTCATCATGTGGGTTTCTCCGGGTGATAGACTTAGAAATGAGGATATCCGTAATAAATCAGTAATTCATCTTGAGTAGAAAACCTATATCGTACAGACGTCAAATCGTACACGAAGGCACACGTATATAGAATTGCTTGCACAGTTGTCAATAACTAAATGCATTCATCATAAAAATTATTGCGACGTACTTTATGTGATTAAGAACCATAATGTAGAGTCTTAAGTCTAAGATGGTAAGCCTCGTTTCCAGTAAAAGGGGTCTTCGGTTCTCCACACTTACCATTCGAAACATGAGCATAGAGAGTGTGGTCCTACCCCGGTCGAACCGACCCACTCGTGCCACAACCATAATAAAGCTGGAGTATTGCTCTACCACGTGAAAATGTTTTGATGTTGGTGAATGATGGGCAGGTTGTATCATGGGTGGTGACGTCCGCGGGCGTGTCATACGCGCGCATGTGGGTGTACGGGTGGGCGCGGCGCGGTGGGGCCCGCGGAATGCGGTTGTGTGGCGCCGTCACGCAGGCCGGCTCCGCGATAGGCTCACTGCTGCTCTTCCTGCTCGTCAACTACACGCGGCTCTTCACGCAGCCTGCTGCCTGCCCGCAGTAGCGCACTGCTCGCCAGGTACCCTTCACCAACACATTGCACGATCTCACTAACGGTGTCCGCTGTAGACGCCGCTCTGCTCGCCTGGTGCTGAAATATTTGTACGAGATAGCTGACGAAGCACATCAGTAGCCTTAAGCAGCCATGTCTGACGTAACTGACGGATAGCTGGATAATTGTGCAACGAACTCTATGTAGGTTCTACTCATCTGGTACTCAAACGTTTGTTCGACACGATTAATGGCTAACAATACCGACGAAGTAACCTCCGCGTCCTCATTATGAGCAGGCTTCGTTGTCTGACGTAACTGACTATTAGCGGGACGCAGCTCGACCATATGACCGACGCACTCCATGCCTATGCCTGCCTGGTGCCTCCGCAACATGTTCCTTCGCTTGGGAGTACATCGGTCAAAAGTATGTTACGATGACTGATCTAACGTTCCTCGTAGTGCCTAACGCACTATATGTATGCCATGCTCTTCTGGCAACAATGCAAGCTAATGTTATAGCATAGGACTAGGGCGGGAACTTGACCGTCGACAGATAGCGGCTCCTTTATAATTGTTTAAATAATGGTTTGAAGTGGATTTAGATATGTGAAAGTGGTGCGATTTTGTGTATACGTCTGTATATGAACTATTTGTGGAAACAGTGAAACAAGTGCTCCGATGGTGGTGTAAACCTTAAGATAATGTGTCTACGTATGCGCCTTGAGATACTATCGCGATCGACGGTCTGCTGCCTCAAGCTGCCGTCAATGTATATATATGTTGATGTATCAATACATTGTGGATACTTATTGCTTAGTAAAAAGACAGTTGACTGACACATAAAATGGTGCCCTTTGCTCCTTGGTGCGACAACGATGCAATGCGTGCTATTTCTTGTTTTTCGATAAGTCGTTAAATGAAGACATGTGATATTTCACTTATATCATGCTAATAACCTTGGTTTTACCCTCCATAGCTCCTCCGCTTTAATGAGCATGTAAATATTAAAAATACGTAATGCTTTAATCCTCTCCTACGCCGATGGCTAGTCTCCGTTGAGGCAGGCCGCCGCGAGGCCGTGACCGAAGTATTGGTCTGAAAGATTTTTTGATAATTTTAAATGTTCATTTTTTTATTGATTTTTAAATCTATATTTATGTGTATACTTTGTTTTCATTTGTAAATTAATATTATTATTATTATTTCATTTGTAAATAAATATTATATATAATAGCTCAGATGGTTTACGCTCGCAGTAAATATAACAGAATGCGAGTAACCCGGGTTCGATCCCCGCCGGCACCAACGAAAGTGTTAATTGAAATTTTAAGTACACACAAGTTACGATACATACCACGCCCTCGGCGGTGAAAGAAAACGTCGTGAGGAAACCTGCATGTCTGAGGAACAACGAAAAAAAAATATTTCGAAGACATGTGAAGTTCACCAACACGCATTGGAGCAGCGCGGCGGCCACTTCCTTGCCCCTAAACCTTCTCAGAAATGTGGGGAGGCCTGTGCCCAGCAGTGGGGCGTATATAAGCTGTAACTTTACTGTTTGACTTTTATAGTCAAGTAGAAAGAAAATGCGATATACATATCTGTATCGTGTCGAGTAATGAAGAAGTCTCTATTAAAGGTTAACGTAAGTTTCACATCGGCACGATATGCCGAAGATTTATTGCATCGTTGTCGTACCGATCATTCAGGAAACTGCCTAAGAATACATGAACCTCCTCCATAAGAGCCCATAAACGGTTTTTGATGGACACTGATACTCTTACTGCATGGAGGATTAAGGCGAATTTTTCTAACCTATAGGAAGAAAAATGGTTCTCAATTCAACTTATTTATGTAGTCTTACAATATATTTCAACTAATTAAAAATCCGATGGGCGAAGTTGTTAATATCTTTCATTACGTTCTCAATTATTTTGACTGGCGAATCTGTTGATATGTTGATGTACGTAAAGTTTGCGGAAAACCCGTGAACAAAATGAAGCTTTTAGTATCCATTGCATTTGTGAATGGTTTCCTTAATAGAAATGTTATATATAACTATTGCGTATTCAGAGAATGTTTTATTATAATTTAGTTTACACAAAAAGACACGACAACGAAGTTGCTGTGAATTGTATGCGAGCTTATTTTATTTTATTCTATATTTTCTAAGTGGTAAAGTAGACGTTCCATAAATTTTTATCTTCATGTCGGTGCGTTATAGTGCTGGCAGTCACTAGAGGTGTAAATTCTTCATCCAGGTTGCCAGTTACTTAGTTAAATTGTAATTAAATACTTTAGACTGATTTCTTATATTTACGCGAACACTACACATTGAAATAATACTCGTTTTTACGGAATTTATCGCGTATATTTAACTTTTTAATACCCGACGTTTCGAGAGCTTTACAGCACCCATGGTCACGGGAAGGACTGAGATGTTTAACGTCCAGATGTCATAGTTAACCGCGGTTACCATAGATTAAAATTTAACTTTTGTTCCGATCTACACAGTATGAACTTATGGTATCATGAAGCCTTGCAGTTGTATGCTTGGGTTGGGATTTAATTTTATTTATGCTTGGGATCCTATAATAAATAAAATTAAATCCCAACCCAAGCATACAACTGCAAGGCTTCATGATACCATAAGTTCATACTGTGTAGATCGGAACAAAAGTTAAATTTTAATCTATGGTAACCGCGGTTAACTATGACATCTGGACGTTAAACATCTCAGTCCTTCCCGTGACCATGGGTGCTGTAAAGCTCTCGAAACGTCGGGTATTAAAAAGTTAAATATACGCGATAAATTCCGTAAAAACGAGTATTATTTCAACTTTAGACTGAGTTTACTATATATTTTGAACTTTTCTCATAGTGACTAAATGTAACGTGTGGTTATTGCTTTATTTTTGATTTTTAATTAATGAAAAGTAGATGTGTCATTTCATGTGATCTTACGGTTCAGTACTCGTGACAACAATCGCTCAGTCGTTTTCCCTCATCTTATCACTTTTTATGGAGCGTTAATTCTAACAAATATCTAATGAAGTTAAAGATTTACAAATTAATTTTTAATTAAATATTTATAAATGATATAAAATGTATATGGTATGTAAAAAAAAATAAAAAACGGCCAAGAGCGTGTCGGGCCACGATCGGTGTAGGGTTCCGTAGTTTCCCGTCCGTCACAATAAGTGTTCCCACTTATGAGTTTAAATGTGGGTATCCATTATGTTCGCGCTTCAGCAGCGCTCCGCGCTCCTGCAACTGCTCCCGGTAGTGGGTACTGTTGTTTCCATCCAAGTTCAAAATGATTTTCCTAGAAAGTCCTTATAAAGTTCTACTTTTCAGATTTTTTTCATATTTTCTAAACTTATGGTTCAAAAGTTAGAGGGGGGGGGGGGCACATTGTTTTTTACCTTTGGAGCGATTATTTCCGAAATTATTGACATTATCAAAAAATGATTTTAGTAAACCCCTATTCATTTTTAAATACCTTTCCAACAATATATCACACGTTAGGGTTGAAATTAAAAAAAAATCACTTCCCACTTTACATATAGGAGGGCTACCCTAATAAAACATTTTTATTTTACCACTTTGTCGGCGTGATTGATACACATATTGGTACCAAATTTCAGCTTTCTAGTGCTAACGGTCACAGAGATTAAGCGAGGACGGACAGACGGACAGACAGACATGGCGAAACTATAAGGGTGCCTAGTTGACTACGGAACCCTAAAAACAAGTTTGTAATTTTATTACTTAATTGATAGAATCAGGCGTTACTTTGCGGAAATCCATTATAATAAAGATATTAATATTTACTTTGCAGCCATCCGCTAAATTAAAATAAACTTACTTACTTACGGACTTAGCGGTCAGCCGCCGTAGTCTAGACATCACCTGAAGATGCCTCGTGTAGAGGCGAAACACGTGACGTATCATCGATGATGTTTCTTTCATAGAATAGTGGTGTTGGGAGTAGTGGTGCTGGGATTGCTGGTGACGGGATTATAGGCTGTCAACTTCGTGCAGTCCGCGCCCGCGGGGCTACAGGGGTTGGCAAGGACGAGGTAAAACGGCCTCAAAGGGGAAGCGAGCGGTATGCGGGAGGGCGAGCGAGCACGCCGCGTGATCAAGAGCGCCAGTCGCCGGTGGTCGCTTGCAACGGTTACTTGTATAGCACGCGTCACGTAAAAAGAACGCTGGAAGAAAGTGGTGGGAGTGTGTTTGCGCATGGGTACAGTCTCGCACGAAAGTTATTTGCCTATTAATTTATTTTTTAACTAGGCTTTCGCTCGCGGGTCGTGGCTTCGTACCTATATTGTTATTCTTATTAGTTATAACATTGAAAAATATATTAGATAAAATATCAATAAAATGAATTAAAAACGTGTTTGAATTATGTATTATAGAATGTTTAATCGAAATAAAATTAAAGTAATGTTGAAACTCCTTCCATTAAGTCATCATGCGTGACGTGAAAACCAGATGAGGACGCGGTGTTGGTGCTAGAAGTGGCCATTTCATCGTCGTCGCTGTCGTCACTCGAGCTTCCATCCTCATCTGAGTCGGAATCATGATCCCCTATGTGGATAGCAAATGTTTCTGTCATCATGTCCACCACATGATCGCTTTTACAGTAATCAGCCTCTATTTCTTTTACCTTCGTGCATAGCTTCCCCCATTCTGTTGCTCCCATTAAATTTACTTTATCATGAATCAACTCAGTTATACGTGTCAGGTTCCAAGTTACATTTTTACAGGCAACATAACTTTTTATTTGGGACCAGGCCATTTCAATAGGATTCAGGTCCGGGTGATATGGGGGCAAACGAAGTACAGAATGTCCTGCTTCGTTCAAAATAGCATCGATATTAAATTTCTTAAATTTATCTTTGCATTTTTTTATTAAGTTGTACAACTCGGGCTTTAGCATGGTCTCTTCAAATTCAATACCTTTTTGACGAAGCCAGGTTTGCATGTCTGCTTTCTTTGAATCGGACGTTGGTGCAGCATCGAGTTGTTTATTGTGGTACGATGCATTATCGACTACCACGACTGAATTAGGCGGTAAATTTGGTATCAGTTGAGTACGGAGCCACCGCTCGTAATTTTCAGAATTCATATTGTCATGGTAGTCGCCGCTTTTTGTACCGGCTTTAAACGTCAGTAAAGCATTCGGCACAAAACCTGCATCGCCACCCGCATGCACTATGACTAAGCGGCTACCTTTAGATACAGGTTTTTTAATGCCCTTGGTGGAACCGTCTGTCCAAGCATGGTGAGACGCATGGGAACTATCGACGTATGATTCGTCAGTGTAAATGATAGGCCTTACTTCCTCTCTATATTTTTTAATCTTTCTCAGATATTCAATTCTTTGAAATCGAATTTGTGACTGCTCAATTAAGATTTTTCTATTGGTTTCCGTTTTTTTCCATTTAAAACCCAAGTTTTTCAATACTCGCCTGAGACTTGCTGCAGATCCTTGGAAATGTATGTCATCCTGTAACTTCCTTTGCAACTTGCCTATGGTAGGCAATTCTTTTTCAGTAACGTGAAAATTATGGATCATTCTTTTTATAACACCCTGGTCAAAGCTGTCAATGTCTGTTATTGGTTTTGTTTTTTTTTTCTTTTATTTTTGCCGGGAGTTCGGAAAACAGTAAGAAATTCCGAATCTTTTGAACCCTTTACTATTCGTCTCACTGTCGACTCGGAACATTTTGTTGCCTCTGCGGTCCGTTTCATACATTGTTTTAAATTATTAACTACATTATTATCAGCTTCCCTCTTCATAAAACAGTATACGTCATAAATCATTTTTCTCACTTCTCTATGTAAAACCATTTCGTAATTTAAAACTTTTGTGCGCGATGGTATTTTTAAAAGGAACGTGGATACTACGCGGGAAGCAAAGCTCAACTGATGAACCAATAGCGCATCGGTAAACATGCGGCGCGTGGCTCCCCCGCCCCGCGCCCTACCTCATACCACCAAGTAGACCGATAAATCGCCTATGCGCAGCTTGACCGCCAGCGTTCTTTTTACGTGACGCGTACTATATACTAGACGCACACGAGATTACGATTCGAAGATGAGCAAACCGATTGGACGACAATCAAAAGAAATTGTGTATAACGTATACATGTATTTTAAAGAGCGTAGAAATAATAAATCATCGCAAGAATACCAGAACGATATTAATTTGGCAAAAACCGTGTCTGTAAATAGATATGGATTGCGACTATAATTAGTTTTCGTTATAAATATGAGTGTAAATAAAAACAGTATTAAATTACTTTCTTATTTAGAAAAAATATTATTACTATTATTCGGTGTTTAATCTTTTATTTTTCCAATTTTCGTTCTCCTTTCGTTCTACTTGCGGCGTGCATTACATTTTATACTTGTACTAGATTTTGCAAAGCTTCCTCATGAATCACTCCGTCTATTGGAGAAAATCCGTTCAGTTGTTTTTGAGTTTATCATACAGACGCGGCGGGGGACTTTTTTATAATATAAATTGATTTAATATTATATCGAATTCATCACTACATCACACAATACTTCGTAATAAATCTAAATAAATCCATACTAATCTCAAGATATCTCGATCCCAAATCCCTACGTGTGTAGCCGTGGGCGTGGCCTCGTGCACGAGCCGCGTGCTTCCTCGTCCCTCTCCACCCTGTACCCCGTGGGCGCGGACTGCACGACGTTGACGGCCTATAGTGCACGCAATTGAGGGAGGGCGGGAGGTGCTCTTCAATCTAGGGAAGACACATCATTTTATTTAATTTAGCGGATGGTTGCAAAGTAAATATTAATATCTTTATTTTATTACTTTCTACCATATCAAAATAACTTGACGGTTAAACAGTATTATAATGGCATGGTTAAGTAATATAATTGTAAATACATTATGTAGGGTTCCTCAATTTGAGTATTCAACCAACTGGAGAGGCCATGCGCGTTAATACCTAAACAAAAATTTTGTCAACATCAGGGGGGCGCAAGAGAAATACACAACTGTATACTTAACTACAAATGCAAAATTAAATCGCGTCACTATAAACGCACACTACAGCATTTATGTTTGTGTTCATCGCGTTTACGCAAACTATCAAATTTTACACGTGTCGATACACTAATGGCGCTGTCTACATGCGTAAGCAACGTAAGGCGTGGACTATGTCGATATTTTTATCGATAATTCAATCTCCATAGTCCGCATAAGTTTTTATTTGATTATAAGTAATACATAGATAAATAATACCAAGGTGTTATTTGAAATTCTTTTTTTAAAGTATTTAAAAATGATCTTCGGAAAAAACTTAGAAATTATTGAAAGTAAGTTTATAATTTTGCTGCAGGTTTATTTTACATTATGCAGGATAAAATTTAAAACATGTAAAAAATCGAAATAGGAGGTTTAGTTAACTTACTTTAATAATCAGATTTGTGGAAAGAAAAGTTGTATCGGTTTGGTGTTAACCAAGTTTTGGTTTTTATTTTTTTTAATTACAAAATCAATTTCTTCGTGCCATTAAACATCATCATCTGTTTGTATTGGCACTGCACAGTTTGCTCTTATTCATTAATTTACTTAAGCTTATTATATTGGAATTAATTTTTACTTCAACTAAATGTAAATTACTATGTAACAATTGTATTACAAGGCTTCAATCACAAAACCGCTATTTAAAAAAGTTTGTTGTTTTTAAAGAGTTATTAAATGAACTATCTAGTCAAGATTCGAAATTGACTCAGGACGTTTTTAAAAAAAACTATTTAAAACTTATAACTATTAATGTGCGATACATTACTTATATACTACTTAATTAATCCGCGATGGATTCTAACTTAAAGGTACATGTCCGATACATGTGGGAGCCAAACTAAGACTATCCTAATTCTTATTCTAGATCTTTAAGCTAAAGAACAGTTATCAGTATTCACAGGAAAGACCACCCGTCTTTCAGACGCAATTCAGCAATCTACGCCGACGCTTACGCTTGAATTGTTATGGTCACCGGTGCAGTTCTGTGAATACCGGGATGCATAACTCTTCCCCCCTCAGATTTGAAATTACCGGGCGAAGTTTTCCGAGTCCGATAATTTCGATACAAATATTTTTTATATAAGATTACAATTATTAGAACTAAAATTACATATAAAATTAATGTCCCGATACCTATGTCCTTCACATTTATGACACTTTCACTTTGCTCACTTTTTACACTATCACTGGTTAATATGTGGTTTAGCTGCTGTAGATTGGTCAGATCCACGTCATCCAGGTTTACTGCTGCTGGATTTGAAGGTGTCTTCATTAACAACTGTGATATTTTCGGAAGATTTATTATTGATAAGGGAGTTAACGGGTCCTCCTCTATATTTTCATGATGCCTTTTCAGACTGAATCCCTTAATTTTAGCTTCGCAGTTGTTGTCGGCTGAGATTATATATGTCCCAATTAAATTATAGTGTGATACTTCATTTCCACATTGTTTGGTAAGTAATACTGTAGTTTTTGAATAGAACATCCATCGATCGGTTACTATTTTCATTATCTTCACATCATCAAACTCTACTAATAGGGACCGGCATGAGGTGGTGTTAGCTGCAAAACTCATTAGGCTGGTAACACAATTATCCTTAATTAACATGGATGAATAATCCTCTTCACACAGGAACAGTGAGTCATCAATTTCTTTACATGGGTGAAGAAGTGACACTGCTTTCAACCCTTTCATCAGAAGGTAGGGGTATTTAGGTACAATAAGGGATGTTTGGAATTAGTGGTAGGTAAAGGAAGAATTTTGTAATATATGTATGTATTTGAATCAACTAGGGGTATATCTAGAATAAAGGTTATTTGATTTTCCTTTGCATATACTTTTAAATCTACACTTTGCTCTAATTTTAAAATGTTTTCTACTTTTACAGGAAATACAATATTATTTCTTCGTTCGATAGTTTCAATTTCATCCAGTTTGATATATATAGTTTTGAAAGCTATGTAGAAACAGGTTGTATGCGTTAGATATTTTAAGTTCCGTTTGAGAGTTAGTTGTTATATTAATTTGTTTTCTCATTTCCCAAAGAGTTTTATCCAGCTGTATGAAATTGAATTTTGTACTATTTGTAATAAAGGTTTTCATCATTTCGGCGACCACTGTCATTTTTCTATTCAGCTGGTCCTGATTTACGTTTACATCGTTTATTAAAGCACCGTACCTTATGGCATCATCATTGTCCAAATTACCTGTCACAATTTTAATAAGAGACCCGAGAGGATTCAGAATACCACGTTTAGCCCTTTTCAAAGGTAATAGTTGTTTTAATTTGTCAATTGTTATATTTTGAATATAATCTGTTTGAATTTTTTAAATTATTTATTTCAGAGTTAATGATTTTTTTACCAAAATTGCGTGTCACATGTGTATTTAGGTTATCGTACCGATTCTTATTAAATTCTAGATCCTCACGTATTAAGCTTAAGTCTAATATCTTAACTAAAGACCACTTATCGTTACCAATGAGTGCTTGTCCCTCCTTTATTGGTAGTATGGCGGAATTTCGGACAATCGGTTGAAGTAGAAGGGCCTGCCTGGGTCCTGAAGACTTACAGCAGGAATATAATGAATCTGTGGAGGACGTTTTATATCCTTAATTGGGGCCCACGTATTTTGACTATGATACTTAACTGGTACTGTGTTTCTAACTATATCTCCTATGACCTCTGCTTTTTCGTAACGCGCTTTATTCTTACTTCTACTAACATTCGTGCCTTTTATAAATATTGTGTCCTTATTTTGTAATCTTTTAATTTCTTTAGTTACTTTTCGGGGCTTAGAGAAAATTGTGTCCTTATTTTGTAATCTTTCGATTTCTTTGGTTACTTTTAGGGGCTTAGAGGACGTCATGGTAACCCTATCGTCGGAGGTATTTTGTATCACCGTGTCTGCAAATGAATTGACGCATTTTACTATAGCACCTGACATCCTAACACCTTGACCAAAATTGACATCATATATTTTTACGTTTCCATTGTGCATATCCGTTGGGACCTTGACTCGCGTTGCCGTTCTTGGTTCCAATGTAATTTCGTATGGGGGGTTATATATAATAGGTATATTTGTGTCGCGTGTGTGCAATACTTGATTTTTCAAATCTATTGAAGCGTCAAGTTGTTTTAAAAGGTCCGAGCCTATTAAACCGTCGTATCTACTGTCGACGTCATATATATAGAATTTATGTTTTCCGAAACTTTTAAATGTTTTAAAGAGCGGGATACATATAGCTTCGTTATGTTGGCTACGTGCATGCGTATTTATAACTTCGAAAGGTTCATATAATTTGAAAGCGGATAAATATTGTTCTGCCTTAGCGGGACTTATAAAAGATCTCGTGCTTCCGGTGTCTATCATAAAACGAGCATGGATTTCCGGGATTTCGATATGCGGGAGTTTAAAAGTCGTATTCACAATTTATTTGTATTATTTCGGGGGTGGATCGAGGGGCTTCTATCTGAAAATTTTCAGTATCATTCAAAATTATATTAGGGTTGTGACTGTGTACTTCTTCCATTTCACTATACGGTTCTACTCCAAATTGGGGCACTTATAAATTATACGTGTAATTATTCGCGTCACAGTAATTTATCTCATGGTTATAATATTCCGCTGGTATTTCGGGTTATTATAGACTATCTCGTTATTTTGGGGAACCCTAGAGTCATCAAGCATATTTTGTCTTATCGGACGTGCGGTACGCATATCCGAGACATCGGTATTTTCATTTAAATTTTGTTTTTGGAGATTCTGATTGGGTATACCAAATTTAAAATTATTTTGGGGTTGATTTGTAAAAGGTAGCGGGGGTTGCGCATGATTATTCAAGGGTGGCAAGACACCGGAAGCACGAGATCTTTTATAAGTCCCGCTAAGGCAGAACAATATTTATCCGCTTTCAAATTATATGAAACTTTCGAAGTTATAAATACGCATGCACGTAGCCAACATAACGAAGCTATATGTATCCCGCTCGTTAAAACATTTAAAAGTTTCGGAAAACATAAATTCTATATATATGACATCGACAGTAGATACGACGGTTTAATAGGCTCGGACCTTTTAAAACAACTTGACGCTTCAATAGATTTGAAAAATCAAGTATTGCACACACGCGACACAAATATACCTATTATATATAACCCCCCATACGAAATTACATTGGAACCAAGAACGGCAACGCGAGTCAAGGTCCCAACGGATATGCACAATGGAAACGTAAAAATATATGATGTCAATTTTGGTCAAGGTGTTAGGATGTCAGGTGCTATAGTAAAATGCGTCAATTCATTTGCAGACACGGTGATACAAAATACCTCCGACGATAGGGTTACCATGACGTCCTCTAAGCCCCTAAAAGTAACCAAAGAAATCGAAAGATTACAAAATAAGGACACAATTTTCTCTAAGCCCCGAAAAGTAACTAAAGAAATTAAAAGATTACAAAATAAGGACACAATATTTATAAAAGGCACGAATGTTAGTAGAAGTAAGAATAAAGCGCGTTACGAAAAAGCAGAGGTCATAGGAGATATAGTTAGAAACACAGTACCAGTTAAGTATCACAGTCAAAATACGTGGGCCCCAATTAAGGATATAAAACGTCCTCCACAGATTCATCATATTCCTGCTGTAAGTCTTCAGGACCCAGGCAGGCCCTTCTACTTCAACCGATTGTCCGAAATTCCGCCATACTACCAATAAAGGAGGGACACGCTCTCATTGGTAACGATAAGTGGTCTTTAGTTAAGATATTAGACTTAAGCTTAATACGTGAGGATCTAGAATTTAATAAGAATCGGTACGATAACCTAAATACACATGTGACACGCAATTTTGGTAAAAAAAATCATTAACTCTGAAATTAATAATTTAAAAAATTCAAACAGATTATATTCAAAATATAACAATTGAAAAATTAAAACAACTATTACCATCGAAAAAGGCTAAACGTGGTATTCTGAATCCTCTCGGGTCTCTTATGAAAATTGTGACAGGTAATTTGGACAATGATGATGCCATAAGGTACGGTGCTTTAATAAACGATGTAAACGTAAATCAGGACCAGCTGAATAGAAAAATGACAGTGGTCGCCGAAATGATGAAAACCTTTATTACAAATAGTACAAAATTCAATTTCATACAGCTGGATAAAACTCTTTGGGAAATGAGAAAACAAATTAATATAACAAATAACTCTCAAATGGAACTTAAAATATCTAACGCATACAACCTGTTTCTACATAACTTTCAAAACTATATATATCAAACTGGATGAAATTGAAACTATCGAACGAAGAAATAATATTGTATTTCCTGTAAAAGTAGAAAACATTTTAAAATTAGAGCAAAGTGTAGATTTAAAAGTATATGCAAAGGAAAATCATTCGAATTAGACAAAATTATTTCGGTTCGTAGATTTCGCGAAAGTGCAAGACGGCACCGTAAACTGCTTCACGCTGACTTGGGAGTCTTCTTATATGAGCGAGCTTTACACGCGAAATCCTACCGGCTGCGCCAGTCAAGATTAGAAATTGACTCAGGACGTTTTTAAAGACTTTATTAATAAACTTATAACTATTAATGGGCGCTACATTACTTATATACTACTTAATTAATCCGCGATGGATTCTAACCTAGGGCTACATGTTCGATACATGTGCAAGCCAAACTAAGACTATTCTAATTCTTATTCTAGATCTTTAAGATAAAGAACAGTTATCAGTATTCACAGGAAAGACCACCCGTCTTCCAGACGCAATTCAGCAATCTACGCCCACGCTTACGCTTGAATTTTTATGGTCTCCGGTGCAGTTCTGTGAATACCGGGATGCATAACTATCTGGAAAATATTTAATAAATTAGGAAAATAAAAAAGTTTTATACTATATAATAGTTGAACAAAGTGAACTTTAAAAAGACAGCTGCTTAAAAATAAAACGTGACATCTACCTAGGGCTAAATACTCCCCAGAAAGATGTTTTGCTTCAACTTTACATTACTATTCACCGAAAGATTAACGATATGTGCGAAATATCAAAAGTGATATAGTACAATTGATGGCCGAATGGCTACACAAAAAAAGCGTTAACTGTTTTAAAACTTAGACTAGAGTAACCCTGACAAGAAATTGTAGTGTATATTGGTGATAGATGAAGTTCACGGTCCGCGCCGTGCCATTAGGCTACCGTCGCTTTTAGAACTTGCATGGTATTCCGTCAATTGCTTAATTTCCATTTCATCCATGACAAAGGTACAATAAATTTTTTTATCAGGGTTACTCTCCGCTCTCAATTTTAATGCCGTCAGCGCTTCTTGAGTAAACCCTGGTCGGCGATCGATGGTAGTGTATCACTTAGTCAATGTCCGTGGTGCAGGCAAACATGTTCTAAAGTTTTACGTACATAGCGATAGGCTTTTGGTGAATAATAGTTAAGGCGCTACCCTGACCAAAACCTGGCAAAAATGCGTTTTTCAGACTATTATCTCATTAGTTATGAGAAATAAGCTACATCTAAAACCACATTATTAATGTTTGATATCCTATCATCACATTCCACGTTCTAATTTGTTTTATGTGTTATGAATACATTTAAAATGTACTTTTAAAAAATGACTAAAATTATTAATTACATGCATCTGTTGCTAAAGGAAATGCTCTAATCATTTGAGAATTACACTAATGGATAGATAATTTAAAAATCTATATTCTACACGTTTTATTTAATTTCTTAAGTTCGCTTATCTCTTTTAATTGAAATAATTCCAAATATTCGGGCGTATTGTTTCGTGATATATTGTAGCGAGAGTGCGTGAATTGTATGGGACCGAACGCTCAAGGTCTCTCGCTAGGGGAACCGTCTTAAGTGTTAGGCAAAGTATTTCTTGCAAACTTGTGAAGCCTGTTTATGCTATTGTTTTTATGCTTTGACATTTTTTCAGTTTAATTTTCCTTGGCGTATCTTCTAAGCGTTGCCTCGTACTTGCAGTGGGAGTAAGACTAGTTCGGGCTATATTAGGATTTTTTTCGAATTGTTACTTTCGAGACAACTAATGGAATTTTTCCGGAACATCCAGCCTTCATTTTTCGATGTAGACGATATTGTGCAATCACCACCACTTTAATAAATAATTTATTTTTGCAAGTCAGATGATTCAATTAATTAATTAAATATATATATATATATATATATATATATATATATATATATATATATATATATATATATATATATATATATATATATATATATATATATATATATATCCTATACTATTAAACGAGCAATTCTTGTATATATGTATATATATATATATATAATCGGGATCTCGGAAACGGCTCCAACGATTTTCATAAAATTTAGTGTCCAGGGAGTTTCGGGGATAATAAATCGATCTAGCTAAGATTTATTTTTAGAAAATGTCTTTTTGTCCGTGTTTTTAGGCAATTGAAAACTGCTACAATATAGTTAGAATAAGAAGGTAAATTTTGACAGTTTGGTAATGATTATAAATAGCTTATTGGTATAATGGGCGGTCACAAAATCGTAAAACCCCGGTTCGAGCCCAGACCGACCGACCGACTTTTTTATTTTTTTTTTCAAGTTTCTTTCTTTTTTGAGAAAATATATTTTTTTCGAGCCCTTTTTTTAGTATTTTTTAAAAACACGAAATTTTAAATAAAAATAATTGCACTCATGATTTTTTATTCAAATAACCAGTTCAGTTTTTTCTGTTATGTCGCTAAGATCAAAAAATATTATTTATAATTCATCAGTATGTAATTTGTATCTAAATATAATTTTCAAAACACACGAATTAAAAAAATCGAGCGAAAAATACCGAGCAAAGCTCGGTCAACCGGGTACTATATATATATATAAGTATATGAATTAAATTTGATAGATTTTTGTAAACAATGAAATATTTTCAAGTAGAATAATATTGATGTATAAGGTAATAATAAAAATATTTAGTCTAAATATAATTACAGCCAAAAATTACCTCCCACAAGTTCAAGGTTGGTACTGCAGTGTGGGCTAACCTTCTTTTATTGTAAGCTTGGGGTATGAAATATGATTTTTCAAAATGTTCGGAGCAAATGGTGCTAGTCCGTTTAGGTATCCAAGATTTATGGTTATGACGCACGACGCGGAGCAACTAGTTTTATATAACGGGTATGAGTCGAACTCTCGTACCTTTTACAGAGTTGGTCGGTACACGACAACGATTTATCGTTGCAATCTGACTGCGCAGACCATTTGTGCAGTTTTATCGCACGTGTGTACAGAAATCGGCGCAGATTTTTTGGTTGGTGCAAGCCATCGGAGCAAGGTTTAAAATCTATTCGATAAATCGTTGTCGATCGCGTTTGCACAGTTTTATCGTAGTGTGTGTACGGAAGTCGGACCAATCATTCAGTTCGTTCGTTTCAGGAGTGATTTGACTGAGAGCATGTTTTGATATCAACGTAGAAAACTTCATACATTCGTACGAGCGACCTGTAGCTAAAAACCTCAGAGTTGCAGACAATCTTTCATGAGAACTTATTGCTTCTCTCATCACGGTATTGCTTTTCTGTATTAGCGGTGTAACTAAAAACATGAGGTGTAAGTAAGTCTCTTCATTCTTCGTCAAATTATGTGAGAGTATGACTTTCTTTTAAGAAGCCAATCCCTACATCACATACTACGTGATTTTTTTTTCTTTTTGCACAAAACAAGCCAAGCTAGCGCAAGCGCTTCATCGTTTTCCATCACGAATGACGTGTTTTCCTACTGAGTTTCTGCCGAGAACTGACGATCGACGCAGATATCGTAGATGTGTGGACGCACTACCGACGTTCGATTAACTGCGCAAATGAACTGTGCAGTTCGTTTGTGCAGTTTTATCGTTGCCGTGGCTTATGCCTTGCGATGCCGTCTGTTTTGCTTTAATACTCAAAGGTTCCTCACGATGTTTTCCTTCTTCAAATTTACAATTTACAATTATATTTGTGCCGGCGGGTATCGAAACTGTAGGTATAGGCTTCTTCGAAAATACAGAAAAAATAATACAATCTGGCGTCACTTTGCGGAAATCTATTTTGTTATAGAATAGAAAATATAGGCATTTCTTATGAAATTCGCTTAAATGTACTACGCTAGTGTTGGAGACTATAGGGCCGACTCTGTTGCACTTATTCTGTTGCTCCCTGATCAGTCTGTTCATCTTGGATGCGCTTTACAAATTCGGTGGATTTCATTAATTAAATGCCAGTACTTAATTCGCTAGTTATCTGCGAACACGTGACGTTGGCATCTCGCAACAGTCGCTTCCTACGACACTCACGCGAAGATTGGGGTGTAGCAAAGTTATAAGGCCCTTATCAACGCATCTGCAATTCCCATGGTGTTGCAGTTGTTCATGGGCGGCGGTCATCAGTTGAGCCGCATGATCGTTTGCGTTTGTGCCTCGCCTCTTCTATAAAAAAATTTCCTGTTTATAACGGGAAAAGTCCTGCTGTGAAAAGTTACCATTGTTTATCTGTAAGAGTAAGATTTTCAGTAAAAAGCCTTCATAGACCACCAAAGTTTTAATCCAAATAATTCCGACCTCATACGCTGCAACTGACATATTACCTACTTATATAAAAAATAAAATAATGCAATAGTCACATAAACCAGAACTTCTACTTTACAATGAGTCTTTGAATGTAAAAAAGTACCTTTTCAAGCTCGTTTGTTCCCTCTTCTATAAAAAAATAATAAAAAAAGTTTGTATACAAATCATATGACATGTGTCACGAAAAGGGACTGATTTTTGGATTTAATTCTAATCAGTAAAGTTCTTGTGATGTTAGCTAGTTAAATGAAATTTGAGAGATGTCGAATAGGAGGTGAATGATATAGGCTCGAGTTTTTATTTTATTTTAGTCGTTATGAAATCGATAAATTGTTAAATTGTTGTTTATGGACGGGTCTAACCATAGACAATAAATATTTTTAAGTTATTGTATTTTCAAAAAATTACATGAAAGAAGTTATGAATGTTACTGTTTTGTGTTTGAATTTGTTATATGAATTGGTAAAATTATTGAACAGTATTTAATGGTGGTGGCGTAACGTGGACGAATAAAATGAGGTTGAAAAAATGTGTGTGTTTTTATCACGATTATTCCTCATGATCCTGATGAACGGGTCGGAAGCACCACGCGCTCACAGAATACCAGCGTAAAACAGGAGCTCAATACTGCTGTGTTTCGTATGGTCAGTGTAGAGAATCGGGGCTCCTTTTCAATAAAGGGGGATAAGAGGTATTCCATCTTAATTCTCAAGGGTGACAACGCATCTGCATTTTGATTCTTAACTGAGGATAAATGTAGATGTCTATGGGTCACAGCATCCGCTCCAATCTTAATACAAAGTCACTGAATTCTCCGACTGTCGCCAAGTCATCATTACTCGAACATAAATTGAATCGGATGCAGAATCATTAACCGAATGTAAATGTATGTACTAAAGAATTTGCATTTAATAAAACTATTATATCGTGAAATATTTTAAAACTATTAATATTATGAAAACCAAAGATCTGTGAGGGATTTCCGTTAAAGCTATGTGTGTCTTTAGTAGATACAATAGCACTTCAATTTGCTATTATTTTTAATAATTTACCTGATTAAAGGAAACAGTATTCACACCTTTGTTTAAATCTAGTAGTATATTGAACCCTATTAATATTCTAAAGATCTGTTACGTCTTTTATAAGTACCTAATCCCTTCATTTTGTCTATGTACTATTCTTATCTTTTAAATAATAATCTAATTTATAAAACTTTTTTCACATATAAGAAAGTTTTTCAAAGTTGAATTCCTTAACTTAGTAATTGGGAATTCTATTTTGCCTTGAGCAGCGGCGCAACAGAATACACCGCACCATACCATCATCCAGGGGATGTTGTAACAGGAGGAGACAGAAAAAGCCAGACAGACCCTATGAAAAATGATATCATAATCGTTTTTATATAAGTCAGATCTTGAAATACCCTCGTACCCAGATCGGCGAAAGAGATCAGTGCTAAAGGTGTGAGACTTCTAGTATATACTATCATTACCAATCCTATATGATAATGGCACATTATACAATGGGTTGCGTTCAGTTGTGTTGTGTTGTAGCTATATAAAATAATCTAAAAAGGTAACTGTGAGAACGCCTGCCTAGCGTAGCGTTATGGCATAACCTCCTTCAATATAGGACATAGCAATTTCAACAGTGGACTGTTTTGTGTTGATGAAGAAGCAGGGCAACTGGTCTGTCGGTGCCAGTGACAATTGATATGGTGAATCGAAATTTTAAGTGCTTATACGCCATTCCTTTAGCGGTAAATAAGTAAAAAAGGAAAAATTGGTGAATAAATAAAAGAAACATACTTTATTTATACCAATAAAATACACGAAAAAAAAAACAATTCATACGTACGAAGGTACAACTGGTAGTCTCGTAACAATATCTTTTAAGCAACCACACGGCAACGGATTTTATGACCAGTGACAAAGTGTAAGGTTGTACGCAATATATAGAAAAATATATGATGATACATATATTACATACACATATCAATTTAATAAACATTAATGATTTCTTATATTTACGCGAACACTACTCATTGAAATAATAGGTATCTACTAGTTTTACGGAATTTATCGCGTATATTTAACTTTTTAAATACCCGACGTTTCGAACGCTTTACAGCACTCATGGTCACGGGCGTCTCATAACACCTTGAGCCATACTGTGTATAGAAAAAAGACCCATACAGACAGATATTTAAACGGTGATTCTCACCACCATCCTTCACAGTTAGCTACCGTGGGTAAATCTTTGTTTCAGAGAGCACGAGGGATCTGTGACAGTAAACACCTGGCTGCAGAGCTCCACCATGTCAAGCAAGTTTTGCATGACAACAAGCTTCGAGTCCCGCGCCTACGTCACAGTGAACGAGTGAAGCCGGCCACAGTCGAGCGTGTGTCTGCTGTACTGCCATATGTTAGAGGAGTCACTGATAAGATTGGCTACATCTTAACGCGCGCTTCCATCAAAACATACTTCAAGCTGCTGAAGAAGATTGGTCAGTTTTTGCCATCAGTCAAGTGTAATGTCCCTCTGCAAGATGCAGGAGTGTACAAGCTTGATTGTGAATGTGGTCTCTCCTACATAGAACAAACTAAAAGATCAATAAAAACCCGCGTTAAAGAACATATAGCTGATGTGAAGAATCGACGCTCCGGGAAGTCTGCAGTCTGTGAACACACACAAGATCGCCCCCGTCACTACATCAGATTTGATAGACCGCAAATCCTCGCTAAAGAGCACCGATTCCTTCCAAGGATGATTCGCGAGGCTATTGAAATCAAAAAACATCCTAATTTCAATAGAGAAGATGGCTGGGTGCTACCATCTGCTTGGGATCCTATAATAAATAAAATTAAATCCCAACCCAAGCATACAACTGCAAGACTTCAAGATACTATAAGTTCATACTGTATAGATCGGAACAAAAGTTAAATTTTAATCTATGGTAACCGCGGTTAACTATGATATATGGACGTTGAACATCTCAGTCCCGCCCGTGACCATGAGTGCTGTAAAGCTCTCGAAACGTCGGGTATTTAAAAAGTTAAATATACGCGATAAATTCCGTAAAAACTAGTATTATTTCAATTAATAAACCATGTCTGAGAAGTTATAATACTTTAGTATGTGAGAGGTAAGTCATTTATTATTAGTGCAACGCAGGCTCACCTTGCTTTAGAATGTTCATAAAACAGTTCCAAAACTGGGAGACCTGTGGTGATCAGTGGAACTAACTTGAGCTCTTGAGGAAGAGAGGTTCTCAAATAGCAACATCGTACTGGTAAACAGTCGAATTGATGAAACACGCAGGTAATCCATAGATGCAGGTGGCTTCTTACCGTAACCTGTGGCAATCCATAGGGGAGGCCTGTGTTCAGCAGTGGACTTGTGATGAATTGTGATAGTGATAATCACGCTTGGCTTGGATTGTTTAGACCTTCGATCGCAGTATCTGACATCTCTTGTCTACAACGTCGTTGCCCATCGCCGGTTGAAAACATTTCCTGATTAAAGGAAACCTATAGAAGTCTACTGCTGATCCTCTTCCATAGAGCCTCATCGGGAGGATTTTGCTATAGTTGCCACGTTTAGCAGGCGGGTTGGAAACCGCAGTTTTTATTATTTTGATTTGTTGTCCTGGAGCTGCTGCCCGTCATCTGTTTTGTCTCCCTCTGTGGCATACGACACCCACGGGACTATATGCGGTAGTGGATATTCTTACACGTATTTAGGTACAATACCATACTCTTTATTCTACACCAAGGAAAGATTAAAGTTACAGCCTATATACGTCCCACTGCTGGACACAAGACTCCTCTCATTTCTGAGATGGTGGAAATGTTCGCCTCGCTGCTGCTGCGTGTCGGCGAGCTTCACATGTCTTCGAAATAAGCAGCGCTTTTAAATTTCCTCATAGAATATGCGAATATGTCTACTTCCTCATGGATAAGGTTCAGTAGTGTGGTGGCGCGAGTGCATGGCGCCTCTCGGCTGCGGCTCGCCGGCGCCGCGGCCGCTGCTCCGCCACGCGTGCTGCTCCGGGACTTTCTAATATATACCCTCCAAAAAGTAAGTAAGAAGAAGTAAAATATACGACACCAGTGCGAGATCCCGCCTAATACGGAGTTCAATATATCCCACCACAAATGATTAATATAACAAAAATTAACAAGTATTGAGGCAAAAAAGGCGTTTTCGTTAAAAGAAAGAAAGAGATATTTATTTGGACATTTCTTAAGCACTGGATACTCAAAATAAACATTTATGTAGGTAATCTTATAACTAGACTTGATTATACATTTACAATTAAAAATGAATCGTTTCAACAAAAATGTAGATAAGTACAAAATAAATATAAGAAAGCAAATAGCTAACCTTAAAATCTTACTTCATTGAAATGGTCCAAATAGAATTGTCACTCAGGAAATCCTAGTTCCCAGCCCTGATATTCAGTGGTACTAAGCAATCTCTTCCAGACGACCAGGATATACTTAGGGTTGGCATAAGTTTCAGGAACCAATACGGGACGTTTAACACTTTCGATGTATAAAATACGTTTTATACGTGGTAAAGCCATGCTGCAGTTATATTAATAGTATAGCTGTAGCACGAATGAGCTGGCTCGACCAGGGAAGGACCACGCTCTCACAGAATACTAACGTAAAATAGTAGTTTAAGGGGGAATATAACCTCAAATGGCTTAGCAAGATCCTCCGTTATACCGAAAATATTGCAGCATTAATTTTGAAATAAATATATAATAAAGTTGAGGATTAATGTTAAGTAGTATGTTAGACGAAAACATGATTCCGTAAAATTTTCTCGATAGAAATAAATCCAAAGTTACCTCCAAACTGAACAATAAACCGATGTTATTCATAAAATACTTTAAATAAGATCATGAAACTTTGCATACTAACTGAACTAACTATAAAGCAGGGCTTATGTTTTTTTTAAATTATCTACCGTTATTTTCTAGTCGGCGCCCTGAAGCTTGGAACCGGGCGGCAGGCAACAACTCAGCAACGCAGCAACCACCTACCATCAGGTGGACTGTATGCTCGTTTCTCAACTTATCCTATATATAAAAAAAACATTAACATAATGTTACGAGCTTGAGGTTCGTGACAATAAAAATTGCCGATAGAATTACCTAAATTAACACTTTAATTCACTTTACACTAATTAAAGTTAAAAACACTAATAATTAATCACACTGATTCACTTTATTCCGCTCCGAAGCTTCGCTTGTGTCGCCAACTCCTATACTTCCCGATCGCATCTTGCAGCGCCTATTTATATAAATTAGCAGCGAAATATCCAGAATATTCAAGTAAACACGCGCAAGGTACCGAGAGTTCATGTTGCAACTTCAAGAAGTTTAGTTCTTCGGTTCGAGACTAGATGGCGCTAGTGCCATCGACTTGAGCGCGTAACACTGCCCCCTCCTAAGACATGCTCGTCCCGAGCATTATCGGCCCCATAATAACGCGCCAGGCTATCCACATGGACGATCTTAGGAGTCCCTCATGCGCTTTTCTGTATCCGGTAGGTTACATCGTTGATCTTGGTCACAATCTGGTACGGGCCGTCCCATTTAGCTTGAAGCTCAGGAGATTTGCCTTTGCTGCGGACTGGATTGTGCAACCACACAAGTGAACCTTCGTCGAACTCTTTGTTGTTCATCTTGCGGTCGTACCGGGTTTTCATCTTTTCAGACATTTGCTGGCCCGATTGTCTGACGTGCTCATAAACGTCACTCATTTTGTTCCGCAAGTCATTTGCATAATCGGTTATACTGCGTGGAGCATCCGGTGGTATCCCGGTGATCAGGTCCGCAGGCAGCCGTAATTCTCTCACAAAGTTTGCGAAAGCTGGTGTCACTGATTTACTTTCGTGAACAGCGCTTCGATATGACAACAAAAACGGTTGTATGTGCTTGTCCCAATCTCGTTGCCGATTGTCTACAACTTTTGCTAGGTACCTCTCCAATGTCTGATTAAATCGTTCTACCATTCCATCAGATTGCGGGTGATAAGAAGTCGTTCTTGTTTTATGAGTACCCATAACTCGGCAAGTTTCCTGGAATATTTGAGACTCAAAATTCCTTCATTGATCGCTGTGAATCTCTAAAGGTACTCCAAAACGACAGAAGACTTCATGAACTAGTTTATCTGCAACTGTTGAAGCTTCTTGATTTGGAATGGCGAAGACTTCTGGCCACTTAGTGAAGTAATCCATCACAACCATGAAATACTTGTTACCGCTTTCTCTCTCCGGAAACGGCCTCGCCACGTCAATGGCTATTCTCTCCCATGGTGCACCAACATTGTACAACTTCAATGCACCTCTACTACGAGTCTGAGGTCCCTTTACAGCCGCACAACTTGTACATTTGCGACACCAGTCCTCGACATCGTTTCGACAGTGGACCCAGTAAAACCGTTCTCGGATCTTCAGTAGAGTTCGTTTAACTCCCAGATGGCCTCCTGAATAATCATTATGGTACAGCTGTAGAACATCCGGTACTTTAGCTTTATGGACAACCATTTGTAAATGACAGCTGTCTCCCCGAACATTTTCCTATTTACGGCACAGAACTCCATCCTGAAGCAGCAAGCTGTCCCACTGGGCCCAATAGCTTTTAGTGGTCGAACTCATCGCTGAGACGTCGCTCCACTTGGGCTTGGGAGCACTGGCCTTCATCCATTCCAGGATCGGCTTGATGTCCGGATCTTCCTGCTGTGCACGTTGAAAGCTGTCCTTCCACTCGTTGCTGAGGTGGTCGGCCCTGAGCATCCTCACGCATACCACTTCCTTACTCTCTTGCCTAGTACAATGTTTGCAATCTTCAGGACAAGGTCTTCTTGACAATGCATCTGCGTTGCCATGAGATTTCCCGCTGCGATATTCGATCTCAAAGTCGTATTCCTGCAGTAGTTATATCCACCTCGCAACTTGTCCTTCTGGATTTTTAAACTGCAATAGCCATTTTAGTGCAGCATGGTCAGTTCGTAAGTGAAATTTTCGCCCCAGAAGATATTTGCTAAAATGCTGCAACGACTTTACCACAGCTAGCAATTCGCGTCTTGTGACTCAATAGTTCCTTTCCGGTTTTGACAACGACTTGCTGAAGTACGCTATCACGACCTCTTGGTCACCATTCCGTTGAGACAACACACCGCCAAGTCCTATATCACTTGCGTCTGTGTCAACTATAAATTCTTTGCTTGCATCAGGGTATCCCAAAATAGGTGTTTTGCACAGACGGTCCTTGAGCTCCTGGAATGCGATATTACAACTTTCATCCCAGCAGAAATGTCGTTTCTCCTCGGTTAGCGTATGCAGAGGTTTGGCTATATCTGCAAAGTTCTTCACAAATCGCCGGTAATAGGAGCACAAACCCAAAAATGCTCTAACCTGCGTCTTGTCTTTTGGAACCGGCCAATCCTTTACAGCTGCGATTTTCTCTGGATCCGTGCGGATACCTTCTTCCGACACTACATACCCCAAAAAGTTGACTTGCCGTTTGAATAGTGAACATTTCTTCGGACTCAGCTTGAGGTTGGCACTCTGAATCTTCATGAGCACGCGTTCCAGATTTTGAAGGTGTTCCTCAAACGTACGGCCCACGATGATGATGTCATCCAAGTAGACCAGACAGGCATCGCCAATTAGCCCGGTAAGTACAAGTTCCATCAGCCTTTCAAACGTTGCTGGAGCATTGCACAACCCAAACGGCATTAGTTTAAATTGCCACAGACCCTTTCCCGTCGAGAAAGCAGTTTTCTCCTCGTCCTTAGGGTCAATTTCAACTTGCCAGTAGCCACTTTTTAGATCCAGCGTGCTAAACCACTTTACTCTTGTAAGCATGTCCAGCGTGTCGTCAATTCTTGGCAAGGGATAGCTGTCCTTCTTAGTAACGTCGTTCAGACGGCGGTAGTCAACACAAAACCGCATGCTGCCATCCTTCTTCTTTACCAGTACCACGGGTGAACACCATGGACTAGATGAAGGTTCAATAACACCATCCTTCACCATTCCCTCAATCATGGTTTCCACTTCCTTTTCACGTGCTACCGGCAATCTTCTTGGCCGCTGACGGATAGGCAATTCCTCGCCTGTGTTTATTTTGTGTTAAACTAAGCCAGTCTTTCCTATGTCAGCATCGTTTGATGAGAATACATCGGCATACTTGAGTAACAACTTCTTCGCTTTGATCATTTCATTCGGGGAGAAAACGCTGCGACAGTCTTCTAAAAGTGTGCTCACTCTCGTTTGTGCATCCTTGCTGGGGGTCCCAGTCGATAGATATTGGCACCGACGTAACCAATCCACTTCCTCACAAGTACCAACCAGTGTGCCTTTTTCTATAATCTGTTCCTAGCCACAAAGGTTCAGCACACGTACTCCTGAGATTTTAGTGGTTCTGACCAAGGTTCGAGCCACTTTCCATGGAAGGTCATTTTCTAACCTTTCCACGAATACACAACGATGAGGTTGCCCAGGATTCCGAGGAAGACTAACCGGCACAATCGTTTCCGATCTCGGCGGAAGAACAATCTTCTCAAAGCTGTACACGTTCCCTGGTAGCGCTCCTTCCACAAAAAGTTCCTCTTGTCCACATTTCAAGACACCTTGCTTAACGTCAATCGCACAACAATTCTTCCTCATGAAGTCTAGGCCCAGGATGCAGTCGTCCATTATATCAGCCATGATGACATTATGCAGGTAGATCATGTTGCCTAGCTTCAACTCCATCTCTTTCTCTCCACGGACGGGTATACGCTGACCGGTGGCTGTTACCAAATTAATGCGTTCTCGGTTGTATGCGGAGTCCCCAAGGAACTGACTTATTAATTGGGAACTAACAACCGTACGAGAGGCTCCAGTGTCTATGGTCAGTTTACACGGCATTCCGTTGACCTCGCCCTTGATGATTAGACTGTTCCCATCGTGGGTTTGTGAGATCGAGATCCTTGGGGCTCTTTTAACATCAGCCAGCACCCGCCCCGCGGTTCTGGCTTTTACTCGTTTCCCTGCTGCTGCTGGGCGGTGCTGTTGGCCGCACTACCCTCCTGAGATCGTTCACCTTCCCTTTCTAGGGTTCGCTTAGGGCAGCTGGATGGCCCTTTTCCCCACAGCCATAGCACCTAGGGCTGTATCCTTTGTTGCGGTCGCGAACTGTAGCTGCTGCAACCTCCCTGACGCGATGGGAGCGAAGATCCTGCCGCACGGCTTCCACCTCCAGTGCATGGGCCAAGGCGTCCTTAAGCGTCTGGTGTTGCCCCGGCCTCACAGAAGCTCTGACTTCAAGGTCGCGGATTCCGTCGATGAATGTCCGCACTAGGTTCCCTTCAATGAGCGCAGGTACAGACCGGTATGCTTTTCGCACCAGCTTCTCCACCTCTAGAGCCCACTGCTGCAGGTTTTCGTTGATGCGCTGCATGCGATCTTTAAGCTGCGCACGAAAGACGTGTTCCAGGTGATCGTCGCCATATCTCGCCTCCAACGCCTCAAGGAGTTGCTCATAAGTCACTTCCTCAACGAGAGCTTCCAGAACTGTTAAGGCCTGGTCGCGCAGGCCTAGTGTGAGAGCAGTCATGGCCTGACTTTTATTCCAGCCGTTCGCCTTCATAACAGCCTCGAACTGGATTTTGTAGGCTGACCAGGAAGAGGTACCGTCGAACGGTGGCGCCTTGAACCCACGTAGCGAAGGTGTTGTAGCTACTACGGGAGCTCTAGCTCCATCTCCAAGTTCGAGTTCGTCCAGTGATTTCTTCATGTCAGCTATTACGTTGTTAACCCGATTGTTTACTTGGTCGATTCGGGTTTCAGCTTCCAACAATCGGTTGTCATGTTGAGCAACCTTATCCTTCACCTCCCGTATATCTTTTCCGAAGGTAGCGTGAAGGTCCTTCATGAGGAGCATCTGCTCTTCCAACCGACGGGCCTGTTCCTCTTGTCGGCGGGCCTGTTCATCCTGTCCGCCCCGCAGCTGCTCTTCCAGCCGACGGACCTGTTCCTCCTGTCGGCGGGCCTGTTCATCCTGTCGGCGGGCCTGCTCCTGCAGCATCACCATAAGGGCGCCTAAATCAGGTGCTGCAGATGCAGGAGCTACTGACGGGCCTGCAGCCGGCGGCTGTCCCTCCGAAGTCTGCGACGTTGCACCACCAAATCTTCTTTGGTCTGTCTCCTGCTGGCGTTGACTTCGGGTACGGACACCCTCCGTTTCCTCCTTAGGTAAAATCGGCATGATTTTATCCCACTTCTGACACCAATTGTTACGAGCTTGAGGTTCGTGACAATAAAAATTGCCAATAGAATTACCTAAATTAACACTTTAATTCACTTTACACTAATTAAAGTTCAAAACACTAATAATTAATCACTACTACAATACTTCCCGATCGCATCTTGCAGCGCCTATTTATATAAATTAGCAGCGAAATATCCAGAATATTCAAGTAAACACGCGCAAGGTACCGAGAGTTCGTGTTGCAACTTCAAGAAGTTTAGTTCTTCGGTTCGAGACTAGATGGCGCTAGTGCCGGCGACTTGAGCGCGTAACACTAATATTTTACACCCAAACGCAGTGTTTCAACTTCACCAAAGCATGCATGTATACCTACTAGTGAAAGACAAACCACGCATTTTATTGACAGCCACCCTCTGATCTCAATCCTAGTAGGCATAAAAAGTAAAAAAAAAAAATAATAAATTGAAATCAAAGTTTATTCGAAGTAATCTTAGTATTTTTTTTAAATTTATGTTGTATCGTATTTAGGTGCATATCATTTTGAAATCAAAATAGATTTAATTGTCTTTTTGTTCGTCCGTTCATTGAGCCATCACCAACGTAAATATTCTTTCTACATTTGTTTTGTGGGCAGGAATTGTTCAGATTAGCGTTTAATAAGCACTGAAGAGTGAACATGAAGGAGTGGGGTGTATCACTCCCTCATGCGCGCGTCTCCTCAACTCCAGCCAGCTACCGGCGCCGCTCAGCTCGGGCCCTTTCCGTATTTGGTTAAAATTGTCGAAAAACGGGACAAAATGGTCAAGTAGGATCAGTCCCGGGTATACGGGAAGTATTGCAACTATAACTAAATTACCAAAGGATACCGAATTATGCATTAAAATACAACATACTTTAGGCGGTAGATCAGTGCCCATACAAAAAAGAAGAAGGGGAGAGGTTTTAGAGAGATGAATAATGTTCCTTAATCCGTTTCTTGAACAAAATAGGGATTGATTTCAGTTTTTTTAATAATAATAAATAACGTTCTAAACATCATATTCACTGACCAAACCTAAACATAGATAAGTATTAAATTCATGTTCTGGCTTCGTCACACGTAGCATTTTATTATTTTAATAGCTTTTTACCCGCGGCTTCGCTCGCGTGGGCTTGAATTTAGAAACATCGATAATTTTATTTCGTACTAAAATTAGCAAAACTGGATCACTTGCAGAGAGACTTGGTATCTGTGTCTATATTGGCAATATTATAGGCTACAGACACATAAGTTAGTTTATCAGAATCGCATAACCTCTCGTCAGTCCAAAACCTTCTAAAGGTCGCTATTAAAAAAGTACGCATCTGTCCACAACCTTTAGGAGGTTGCTATTTACTTATAAAATTCAGGGTTGGACAGATGCGCCAAAAGGATAAATATCATACGTGCCTACACCTATTTTTTAAATCGGGTACGTATTCCGATGTGTCATTATGAAGGGAAAATTGTCGTGGAATCGGAAATGCGGTATTTACATAATAATCATTATTAAAATTAAATAAGGTTTTATTACACAGTAACGTTTTATTAATTTTTATTATAAATAAGGTTTTATTACAGTTTTGATTAAATAAGGTTTTACTTCACGATCTCTATTAACATTAGTCCCATTGAATATTGATTACCACCACATACCAGTATTTTTTTACGTTCGAGTAGACTTCAAAATTTCATAAATGTAGTTCTATTCACGGAGAACGAGTGAGAAGAACTAAATTAATAAACAGCAGTAGAAATCTACATAAGATGGGAAGCAGCGTCTTCCTGATCATAGCTTATAGTAATAGAAATTGCAGTTGACAACTTGCATGCCAAGCGTGGCAACTATGGCAAATATCCAACTTTATGGCAGTTTGTGGAGGAAATCCAATTGATGAACGGGAGTACAAATAATATATTAGCCATGTAGAGGTGGCGAAAAAGAAACCACTTCCCCATTTCGTCCCGTGGGTGTCTTAAGAGGCGACAGACGAAATTGAAACAGGAGCTGGGCGGCGTCTTCTCGAAAACACCGCGAAGTAACAAAGAGCTGCGGTTGCCAGCCCGCTTGCCAAGCGTGAATACTGCAAGTACCCGGGAAGCCTTTGATCAGCAGTGAAAAGCCCCATTTAAAGTAAATAAGTAGCAGCCTAAATACATCCTGGGCACAAGCCACAGCGAGTTTTAAGTAAAAAAGGAGTTGATTAAGTTGACTCCAATGCGGAATCACCGACTTCATATACCTATACCTAAAAATAATTTCCAAAATATTTTTTAACATCTCAGATATGCAGGTTTCCTGCGATGTTTTTCTTCACCACCGAGAACGTGGTAAATTGACACTTCAAATTGCAGTTAAAATATTAGTGGACTCTGCGCGGATCTAATTTGAGTTACTTGCGTACCAACTATGAAATTTACATTACAAACCCGTGTTTATAATTTGCTTTCTTTGATATTTATAGTACTTTTTCACAAGAGCCTCGAAATCCACTTAGGTAGCACGATTTCGGGATCGACCGATATCCCATTTGAGCTATTAATACCTGAAATGTGCTGGCAAAATTTACCTTCGTATGCTAATGATATTGTAGCAGTTTTTTACTGTCTGAAAACACGAATAAAACGACAGTTTCTAAAAATGAATCCTAGCTAGATCGATTTATTCGCTTAAAGGTATTAATATTATAAAGACTTGTATTTGTATTTGCAACAATAGCATTTAGCAGTAGCAATGTCGTGTTTAGTTGTTAATATCGCCAGATAATCTCTTTTCATTGACTTGGTCAAGCTTTATCATCATATAGTCAACAAACACTGTTAAATTTTATGAAATACCGCCGTTTCACTTTCAATAATCGACTAATTTATGATATTATAAAGTTTAAGGTATTATTATCAATACATATACAACATGTAACATAATTAACGCACATCCTAGAAGTAGTTTGTTCAGAATCGTTTACTGAATCGATTCCTATCATTTTTAATATAGGTAATTTTTTATCCCAAAAATAATTAAACTACGTAAATTACACTCACACTAAATCTGTACAGTCAATACAAACTGAAATGGACCGTAACTTAAGGCAATAAAACTTTTAAGAGTGCAGTTTTATTTGTATTATTACTAATACTGTCATTCAATAAAAATAAAGAAAAATTAACTTTATTTCAAGCACGTTAAAGTCTTCGTTTAAGCGTTCGTGGATTTGTACTGCGACCACAACATTCTTCCGGAATTAGTATAACTAATTTGATAAATAGTTTAACTAAAAATGGTCACGGCAGGACTGCATAAATTACCGTGGTATAATCCTTCTTAGCGTCGTCGGTAAATTGTATGCGAAAGTGTTGATTGAAAGGGTTGTGAATGAAACAGACGAGAAAATATGGGATGTACAAGCGGAATTTAAAAAGGGAATGGGATGTACAGATCAGGTCTTTTCTTTGCGGTGCATAGCCGAAAAGTGTTTGGCTAAAAACAAGAAAGTCTACTGCGCCTTCGTAGATCTAGAAAAGGCCTATGATAGAGTGGTGAGGAATGAATTGTGGTCAGCACTGTCCGTGTACGGTGTGAGCAGTGTCCTCATACGAGCATTGCAATCTCTTTATAGGGATTCTAGTGCTTGTGTAAGGATAAACGGGGCATACACTGAATGGTTTAATATCGAAAAAGGTGTTAGACAGGGATGTGTAGCGTCACCGTGGCTGTTTAATCTGTTCATGGACAATTGTTTGACAGATTTAAAAGAGAATGAAAGTGGGTTGAGAATGAATAAGTTACTCGTCAAATGTCTTCTCTATGCTGATGACCAAGTATTACTTGCGTCTTCGGCCGAGGAGTTGCAGGAGATGGTAACTGCTATGAGTGGAGCTTTTGTTAAAAAGGGAATGAAGATGAATGTAAGGAAAACGAAAGTGATGGTGTTTGAAAAAGACGAGGAAGTGACAGACTGCAATATCGTGATTGAAGATGAACAAATTGAACAGGTGAAAGAGTTTGTGTATCTGGGGTCAAAGTTTACAAGAGATGGAAAGTGTGAGAGTGATATCGAAAGAAGAGTGAATGCAGGAAACATGGTGAATGGAGCTTTGCACTCCTTTATGAGCAGTCGGAAGGTGTCTAACAAGGCTCGTTTGGCTGTTCATGAGGGGGTGTTGGTTCCGACACTCATATACGGAAGTGAAAGTTGGGTATGGCAGAAGAAACATGAAAGTAGAATAAATGCAGTTGAGATGAGAGCATTAAGAAGTATGATAGTAGTTAAACTGAGTGACAGGATAAGAAATAGTGAGATAAGGAAACGTTGTGGTCTGAAAGAAGATGTAGTGACAAAAATTGAGAAAGGTATGCTAAGATGGTTTGGCCACATCGAGAGAATGAATGAAGAACGATTGACGAAAAAAGTGTATAAGGCGAGTGTGAATGGAAGTGCTGGAAGGGGTAGACCTAGGCGGACTTTTCTAGACCAAATTAGGGACGTCTTGGAAAAAGGCCAGGTTAAGAGTACCCTAAACCGTAGAGCATGTATGAAGGGAATAATGAAGGTGGACGAAGCGAAACAAGTATGTAAGGATCGTAGCAAGTGGAAAGAAGTGGTCTCTGCCTACCCCTACGGGAAAGAGGCGTGATTATATGTATGTATGTAACTAAAAATTCGGTGTGATGATTTTAACATAATATACTAATTGGGGTGTCTGAGGGTGTGCGTTAATTGTTACATATTGTATAAAGATAATAAGAGTTTTGTACTAATGCAATCTTTATCAGTTTATTTATAGATAAAAAAACTAAAAACTAAAACTTTTTATTGATTGAAAATTTAACTTAGAAACATCGTTAAATTTGTGATTTTCGAAAGATGTCACTATTACCTTTTTCAGAAGTACGTGGTAGAGCCATGCTGCAGTTATATTAGGAGTATAGTTGTAGCACGAATGGGTTGGCTCGACCGGATAAGGACCGCGCTCTCACAGAATACCAGCGTGAAATGGTAGCTTAATGTTGCTGTATTTCGTGTGGTGAGTGTAGAGAACCGGAGACCCTTTTTACCGGAAAAGAGGCATTCCACCTTAGTCCTCACGTGTGACAACGCATCTACATTTTGATTCGTAATCGAGGATAGATGTAGATGTCTATGGGCCACAGCAACCACTTACCATCAGGTGGACTGTGTGTTCGTTTTTCACTCTATCATATAAAGAAAGGCAATTTGTTAGTATAAAATTTATTAATATCTACTAAAATGAAATAACAAAAACTAAAAAATGTACATTAAAATTTTCAAATAAAATAACTATATAAATGCTATATTATTTAATTTCATAGTGGTGGCAAAATGTCATTACTTTTTGTGTTGTACGTTATATGGCACTGTTTTGAAAAAGTGAATGCAACAATAATATGGTAGTTTTTCAGCGTAGTTCATTTATTACACAACGGTTAAAACTAATTTTGGGCTTTATTTATAAATATTTTTTTAATAAAACACATCAATCGTATAAAATTGAAATTAACATCTAAAGGAAGGAAAATACTTAACCATCCTTTTTTGAAGTTTCGTAATCGGATAAAAAGTAACCTATAAGTAGCCCCGGGCTCCTAACTACGTACACACAAAATTTCATGGAAATCTGCTCAGTAGTTTTTGCGTGAATATTTAATACACAGACGGACAGACAGACGGACAGACAGACAGACGTATGGCTTCCGTACCCTTTTTTTTAGTCCTCTGGACTTGTTTTTTCTAGAAAATATTAGAATTACAGACACGAACTTCTACCGATTTATTATATGTTTAAATTAGATTAGATGTATATAGATTATATGTATAGATTACGTTATGATCCTAGGAATGTTCATGTAAAGAGACTCGAGGCGCCATGCGTGCTCCCAATATTTGTGATGTATATAGCTCTCTTAGTATCTTTCATTAATTATTTGAACAATGATCTAAATAAAAATGTGTATTTTATGTATTGTAGCAGTTTTCGCTTCAATCTTATGTTCGTAGAAACACGACCACAAAAATGATCTCGAAGCTCAAAGGATGAGCAAGCTGAAGAGGAAATGTGCCGACCACATAACTGATATCCGATCGGAGTTAATTAATTAATTAGTCCTCTGTACGATCACGGCGGCCTGTCTCATCGGAGACTAGCCATCTGCGCAGGACAGGATATAGTGCACGAGTGTATGCGCAAGCACAGGTGCACTCTCTACTCCCTCACTCTCGTAGGCCGATGGAACGGCAATCTGGTACGATTGTAGAGACATCAGGCGCAGGACCACGTGCCTACTGAGGCACGAGGGTCATCAACTTCTGACTTCGAGCTGCTACTGAGAATTTGTTTGACAAAAAAATCCAATAACTGATTTTGGCCCGACCCGATCAAAGTCCGTGACCTCATAATCAGCAAACGCGTTTACTACCAGTAGACCAAAGACGCAGCCAAAGGAAATAAAAGCCAAGCGGAATGTATGGCTAATTTGTAGATTACGCATTGATAAACAAAAAGTACTCATGATAGTCGGTTATTCCCGCCATAATTAAACATTTACGAGCTAATTATCTTATTTGTTAATTTAACAGATAAGATAATTAGCTCGTAATCACTGCTGTTCTGCAGCTCGTAATGGTCCTTTCCATGGCCTCGATTAGCGCAAATACAGCCAGGAAACTTCTAATGGCTCGAGTAAATCACTTGGCAAACAATCAATTCCCGATGTCTTGTTTGACTTTCAATTTTAAATAGCGAAGTTAACATTACGTACGTTCTTTTATGAAAATTATTTTTCAGTAGTTAGTCCTGATTAGTAGATATAGCGAAAGGTATTTAAAACAAGAGCATTTGTCGAATCTTATTGATTTCATTTATCGCTGTATTTTTAAGATTTATTTTTATTTTATGCAATTTTGTTTATTGGGATAAATTCCAAAGTTGGAAATGAAACTCTCCTCTAGTAGAAAGTATAATGTCATATTTGCTACAATTGACAGGCAAATTAAAACATAATATCATGTCAATATGATCATGGGAGAAGAAATAATAAAATAAAATCACACGGTATTTTGTGATTTTGTGCATCCACAAATGACGAATAAGTCTTGATTTCTTTATAAATTATGTAACTGGACGGGCCGTGTGAAGAAACAGTAAAGGATTCTGGGTTCTGGCACGCCTTTAATAAATAGTAACGGGCGGAGACTAGAGACCTATGTCCGTGCGTTGATAAAAATATTTTTCTGTAATCTTTATTAGTTTAAAGATATGTAATCAGTTCATTTCGGCACAAGGCTTAATGTAAACAAATCATAAAATGGGTTCTCTGCATTGAGATTTTTTTTATTTTCACATAAAATCCCACGCTAAAGTGAACACGGTCTGGAATAGAGTATAGAAATATTATTGTCATTGGTGTTAAATAAGAAAATACCATGCATTAAACTTTATTTTTCTACCCTATATAGCAACGTAATTTCCTAAACAACTATGGACTTCGTGAGCTTTATACCCGTCTACTTCGCTTCTAAAAACGTTTATTTGGTAACGGCATTTCTTTGTTGGCAAACAGGTATGTGGTTTGTGTTTTCGATGCATAATAAATCTAAACCTTCTTTACATTTACATAATATTTCACCATCTGAGTAGTTTAATAGAGAATCGGAGACCCTTTTCAATGGAAACAAGGCATTTCATCTTAGTCCTCAAGTGTGACAATGCATTTGCATTTTGATTTTTAATAAAGGATAGATGGACCTTATTATGGGCCACAGCATCCACCTCCCATGAGATGGACTATGTGGTCGTTCCCCAACCTTATCCATATAATAAAAATCGATTGCTGTGCGTTGGTCTCGCTAAAACTCGAAGCAGGCCGCACTGGTTTTGATGAAATTTTCACGTGTTCAAGGTCCCTGTACGGCTTATATTCTCAATCGGACGGGGTAGGTGCTGCTGCTGTCGAGATTCATAAAACACCCGTGTTAAGCCAGGGCGGATCGCCAGTTCTATATAAAAAAAACCTTTGTAAGGTTGTTTTTGTAAAAAAAATACGTTTTGTATATCTAGTCAAATTAGTTTTAAGATAGGCTTTTAATTCTCTCTTCCACGATGTCATCATGATGTAGCGCTGAATTTAATGTTAATTATTTAGGCTTAAATATTTATTTTATAAAGTTAAATTTTAGGTACAAAATATGTAGCTATAAATTTGTAGTGTTTGTTTAATCGGTACACAATTGAGGAATTCTCAATTGGATTGAAGGCATCGCAATTTTCGTCCCGAGGGATCTGCACGTGTCTGTATGGTAGACTGTTCTGAATTTATCATTACAGCTCCTTGCGATCTATCACCATAATTACTATAGAAGGATACTGTCAAGAATGACAACCTTTGCACATACTGCGGAAGAACCTGTCACAGAATTACAGGAACTTTGATTGGAAACTCCCCAATAAACATTGTGTACAGGAACGGGAGTCAGGTGCTCTTCAATGATTGATTTATTGAACGTTTGTTGGTTATATTTAAGTCGTCTTATTGCTAACAGTGTGTATCAGGTAATAATCAAAATTTAAACAGACAGTTCTTATAACTAATTGCACGACGTGCTGTGATTGGTTGCCAACAATGACGAGCTCTGATTCGTAGATAAAAGTTTGGTATTCCGGTGCGTCGCTAGACGGCGTTAGTAGTCGCGCCAACATGCCGGTCGCCTTGGAAGCTCCAGCTTCCAATGATGTATCTACGTTGCCGCTTGATTGGAGATGCCGCAGGCTGCATTCATGTTGTCGTCCTCTGCTGATGATACAGGCAGAGGGCAGATTTTCGAGAACGCTCGTTGTACAGGACCAGTAGCAGTTTGGATGGTGGCGACACGCGAAACGCCGTCCTTTCCGGGGAAAATATGGGTAACTCTGCCCATACGCCATTTAAGGGGTGGTAAATTGTCCTCTTTAATAACGACAAGCGTGTTTAATGCTATGTCTTGACTGTTCGCCTTCCACTTCGTTCTTGTCTGAAGTTCAGCAACATACTCTTGTGACCAGCGTTTCCAGAAGTGCTGTTTTATTTGCTCCACTCTTTGAAACCGTTTCAAGCTGTAAGTCCG
Source organism: Parnassius smintheus behrii (assembly GCA_036936625.1). Lineage (NCBI taxonomy): Eukaryota > Metazoa > Arthropoda > Insecta > Lepidoptera > Papilionidae > Parnassius > Parnassius smintheus. Next base: position 55,229,347 of record JAUPFT010000008.1, on the reverse strand, counting down.
TGCTTCGGTGAGGTCTCTGCAGGCTGGTGCAGTGAGTGGCCGGCCGATGAGGAAATGAGCTGGGCTTAGTGGACGAAGATCATGTGGATCTGAGGACATAGGACTTATAGGGCGGGAGTTTAGGACTGCTTCGATCTGTGCCAACACAGTGCTGAACTCTTCGTACGTCAAGTTAGCGGTACCCACGACACGCTTAAGGTGGAACTTACAGGATTTTACTCCTGCTTCCCACAATCCCCCAAAATGAGGAGCATAAGGGGGAATAAATTTAAATTCAATATTGTCAGTTGATAATTTATCAATTATTTGCTTTGAATTTCGCTCTAACATTTTGTTAATCTCTTTCATGGCTCCAATGAAAGTTCTACCGTTATCTGAGAAAATTTGAGCTGGTTTACCTCGTCGTGAGATAAATCTTTTAAGTGCTAATATAAATTCTTGAGCAGCTAACGTACTGACAAGTTCTAGATGAATGGCCCGGATAACAAAACAAACGAATATGCAAATATAGCCCTTTTCCAATTATTTAGCTCCCCTTCCTTTGCTATTCAGTACGTTTATGGGACCCGCATAATCCACTCCACATCGAATGAATGGAAAACCAGGTTCTATTCGTTCAGACGGAAGGTTGCCCATGATTGGCGTTAGGGTTTTACCTTTCATTCGAGTGCATCGGACACATTGGTGGACAACCTTTCTAGCTAGGTTTCTACCCCCTAACGGCCACCAATTCTCACGCACGGTCACCAATAGCAGCTGGGGACCAGCATGAAGAAGCTCTTTGTGTTGATGTTGAAACAACAATTGTGTGATGGGTGCTTCTTGTCGTAATTAAAGTCAGGCGAGTTACTAAGACGGCCACCTACTCTAATTATATCCCTTTCATCTAGAAATATATTAAGCCTAGAAATTAATAATTTTATTCTTTGTTACATCACAAACCATAACCGTTGTCGTTTGTAATTTTAGTTCTGGTAAGTCGGAGTGTGTAGTCGAAAATTGCTGTGACCATGTCGACTCAGAATTTTTTAAGAACTCAGGTCCACTCCACCACAGATTACTGTCAATGAGTACATCAAGACTAAGACCGCGCGAGACCAGATCCGCTGGGTTATTTTTGGTTCCTACATGTAACTATAACGCATTACTTGTTATTTCATTAATCTCCACTATCCTATTTTGAACGAATGTTTTTAACGAATGTGGTGACGTACGCAGCCATCCAAGGACAATAGTTGAGTCTGTCCAAAAGTAAATTTTGTGGAAATTAACACGCGATGACTCGATAATTTTCATATATAATCGTGCGCCTATTAAAGCCCCGCACAGTTCTAGTCGGGGTATGCTGACTGGTTTAATTGGTGCAACTTTACTCTTTGCACACAATAATCTAATAGTCACCGATGAGTCATCAGAGTAGGTGCGAACATATGCACATGCACCATACGCACTCTGCGACGCGTCCGTGAATACGTGTAATTCTATAAACTGTGTGTGCAAATATTGAAGTGTGTCAATAAATTTTTCCCAGGATAAAGCAACATCACTGGGAACGGGATCATCCCAATTTATCTTGCACAACCACACTTTTTGCATCAATATTTTAGCTACTACGACAGCCGGTGTTAAAATTCCTAGAGGATCGTATATTTGTGCGATTATCGACAACATTGTACGTTTATTTAGTAAATTCGGTCTAACTACTCGTGTGGTATTCATCATTTTTTTCATCATTCAATAGTTCATCACTTTTATTATACCAATCCACTCCTAAAGTCTTAGTTTGGCAATGTTCGCCTAATGACAAGTCTTTAGATACGTCGTGGTCACTGATATCAACGTTAAACAACCACTTACGCAACGGTAAACAAGCCGAGTTTAAAGTATTTCGTAACTTCTCACAGGTATCGAGTAAGCTATTTAAATCATTGTCACCTAGGATGACGTCGTCAACGAAAAAATCCTCTCGGATTACTCTCGCAACCTGCTGATCCTTACATTCCAGCGCAAGCTGGCGTAAACATCTCATACTAAGGTATGGCGCAGACGCAGTGCCATACGTCACGGTGTTCAGGCGATATACACGTATTGGGTCCGACTGAAGTTTACGCTATAATATCAATTGTAAATCTCGTTGATCTGGTTGTACAAGAAAATTCCGAAACATTTTCTCAACGTCCGCACAACTCACGTATTCATATTGCCTAAAGCGTAATAAAATGCTAAAAATGTCATTCTGAAGTGGTGGACCAATATGTTGAATATCGTTCAACGACTTACCGGACGACGTCGCTGCGCTTGCATCGAAAACAGTGCGCAGTTTAGTCGTACTGCTATTTTCATTAATAACGCCGTGATGCGGCAAAAATAGTGGGGTGACTCATAAGTTTCAACGCAACTCATATGACCGAGCCTTTCATATTCCCCCATAAAATCTACGTATTTTTCCCTAAATTGCGGCGAACGAGCGAATTTTCGTTCTAACGACAACAAACGTTTTTCAGCCGCTGTGTAACTGTCTCCGAGCACATCAGCTGATTCCTTTAAAGGAATGCGTACGGAAAACCTACCATCTTCCATACGTTTTGTCGTTTTGACAAAAATGTCTTCGCACGCACGTTCGTCAGCACTAAGGATGTTTTTATTAACGTTATTGTTTATCTCTTCGAGTTCCCAAAACAATTTCAACTGTGTGTTAATTGTTTGGGAGATATTACATTACACACTCTTAACGGGAAGTGGGTTATTATGTAAAGGTCCCGACATTATCCAACCCAATTTTGTATTTTGTAAATAAGGTCCTTTATTCAACTTAATTTTGCCATCACACAATAATTCCCAGAACTTATCCGCGCCTATCAGTATATCGATGTCTGACGGTGAGTGAAAGTTCGGATCCGCAAGTTGAATATTATCAGGTAAACTCATATTATTTACATCGACACTAAATGTGGGTAATTGATTTGTAATGCACGGCAACACTAAACAATCAATGTTCATAAAAACGAATTTAACCTTGAACGTAATTTTATTTTACAAATGTGGGTGGACTGCGAAATTGTTTGACCTACCCCAGTAACGTGATAAGTGGACTGTATTAACGGTGCATTTAATGTTTCACATAACGATTTCTTTATAAAACAATGTTGACTACCATTATCAAGCAGAATGCGTACAGTGTGATATTTGTTATTATAATCTGCTATGTCCACTAACGCTGTGGACAGCAAAACGTTGAGTAAGAACGAATATTCTTGATTACTGTTTTGCAATTCTGAATGGTTAGCCGTAACGTGTAAAGATGACGAGACAGTGGAGACGTTAGCGGTGACCGGCTGTGCTGATGCACTCGACCCGCTCACCTGTGATGCGCCGTCTACCTGCCCATCAATGTGAAGCAAACTGTTGTGCCTTTTATCACACAACCTACATGGCCCAAACTTGCATTCGTCAAGTGGGTGGGTTGCGCGTAAACAATTGATGCACAGCTGATGCGTTTTAACTATCTTATTCCTTTCTTGGATAGACGAATTAAGAAACCTTGAACAGGAATAAATCGCGTGATTACCATAACACATCACACACATGCGGCTTTGTTTTAGTTTCGTATTACCCTTATTGTTATTGTTAGTAACGTTCGTAGCAACATGAGTATGTGTATATTGTTTCTTAGAGCGCGTTTGTTCGCCGCCTTTGTTCTCGTGGGATTTGTTATGGTTCACTTTTATCATTTCTAAAACGTCGGCGCGGTCCTTAAGAAATTTAAGTAAGTCATCCAGTTTCAAAGCTGACCTCGATTCAATTAACGAACTAGCTGTACCTTGAAAATCTTCCCATTCGCGTTCAATGGCCTGATATAATTTGGAAACGACCATGTAAATGATTAAAGTGTCCCATGAATCTGTTGGTTCACCTAATGTTTTAAGGGCACACATATTTCTCAAAACAATATCTATTAAGTTCCTAATCTGGGAAGCGGACTCTTTATTTAACGATGGAATTTTAAAAAATGCCTTCACATGATTATGAACCAATAGTCGCGGATTATTAAATCTATTCTCTAATAGCTCCCATGCGTGAGAATAGTTGTTAGCCGTAAATTCTAATGCGCCTATGACGTGGGCCGCGGTGCTGGACAATGACGATTTTAAATAATGAAATTTTTGAACAGGACCTAAATCATCGCGATCATGAATCATACTAACGTAAGAATTTTTAAACTCTAGCCAGCAATCGTATAAACCGTCAAAGGAAGGTATTTTAATATCGGGTAACTTTATGCCTATCAGCTTACATGTTGAAACACTAGACTTGTCAGCTACTTCCTTTCTCAATAAAAGTTTTGCAGAAGCTACAGCACAATAAAATTGATTTTCGAAACGATCTCTCTCTTCCAGCTGTTTTACAAGATCGAGATCTTCCGCTACCTCTTTTTCAATTTTAGTCTGTATTTCACTATACATCTCTATCAAACTCGAAGTACTCTCGACACGACTAAATTTAATTCTAATGACTGTTGTTCAGTCAAGGGTAAAGTGAACTTTTTAACATAATTTTCAAACAGAGTTAATCGACCTTTTAAAACTCCTCTTTTCTTAATTAAATCTGACAATTTGGGCTCACTCATTTTGGGAATTAAGGAAATCAAGAGTACTTACAGTTGCTAATTTGTAGATGCGTGTGAACCAAGGTGGGTGCCGTTGCGCAGGTAGGTACCGCCACTTGAGCACTGGAAATGGAATATCAGCACGAAATCAACACCTATCGAAGGATGAGATGGGGAAACCGGACGGGAAGTTCAAACCTGCCACTCCTGTCTGTCGATGCCTTAACGTTGCAGCTCTTCGCTCGATACGTGAATCTCCTCTTCGTATTTTGATGCGACGAATCTTCGGAGATTCCAAGCTTGAACTCCTTATTCGGCTCGATAGGACCACTTTATGTACAGGAAGGGGAGTGAAAAAGAACCTAACGGAACTCGACTTTCGATTAAGAAACAGAAGGGAGGAATCGAGGCTTCTCTCGATCCGGCCTCCTATAACGCCTACGTTGGGTTCGGGAACAACGTATGTGATCTCCACAACGGAGTAACACACTAGGGCGATAACCTCTTTCTTTTTCAGCAAGTAGGTTCAGAGGGGGATTACGGGTCTTCCGAAGTCGTCCCGGTCCCGACGCCTTAATTCTTCGATGTGGACTGCATAACTTTAGGGATGAATTACTTGGGAATAAAACAGCAATTATCTTCAAACCGTTCCGTGAGAGAGTAATCACTTTCCCTATCACTTCCCTACACTTTTACTTCTTATTGACTGCTGGTTTTTCACTTTTCCCGAAGGATTTTCTTATTTTTCCGAACTAATTCCCCGAACGAATTGCAATAAAACCCGTTCACTAAGCTACCCCCAGAGCTATACGCGAAAGTGAGCCGCGCCATTCGCGTGCCTGCGCAACTTAACAACATGAATTTGTACTATTACTCTCTCACGTTTCACTTAATTTCTTTATTCACATAAATCGTACATAAATACAAGTTATCTATTTAGATAGCACAAAACAATATCTACACCATGATATATATTATTTTTTCGTGTCACAAAAATCCTTTAATTTATAAAACAAAACATGCCTATTTTAATCACAAATTCAACATCCAAACTTCTTAAATATTTAACACAGAAAGTTAAAACAATGTTTCCCACTTGTATTTATACATATGTTAACTAATACAATAGTTTAATTTACATTTTCTCTATTTATTTCACTATTTAAAACACTTAAATTTCTTATACAAAACTATCATTATTTCACTTATACACAGGAATTTTCACATAAAAATAACACAGAATTCACCTTTTTAGCACGTACAATCAACCTGAAATGTTTTACAAGTCATTTTTACATAAATTGCTGAAATTACAAACATTTTAAATTTTTACATATTCGGCCTCCTAAGGGCGTGGCCAGCGTGCTTCCGTGAACTCACACTATTTGAACAACTAACTTTGCACGGCTCTCGGCTATCGGAAAAATGAAAGTCTAAAATACACTAATTTTAACAATATTAAATAAATAAGTGCTTCTACACAATTTTCAAACTGTAGGAAACTATCTCTGATAAGATTCTTATCAGTTATCATGTAAATCAGATAACAATACAAGTGAATGTTCTCATTAATCGATCATAACAAACAGGCATTTGTTTTCGTACAAAACACATCAAACTTATACAAGACAATACTTATGCAATTAACTTCCGTTAATTCTGTTTGTGCACGGAGTGATCATCTCGACCGGGGAACAAATCCGATCTCTAACTTCACTTTAATATTCTTTTGAATTCACAGCGTTGGAAAGACGATTTCAACCGGGGAACAAATCCGGTAACATAACATAAAATTCCCTATATGAATTTATTGAAAGATATTACTTAGAAGACAGTAAACTAGTCCGGCCTGGGAGTCGAACCCAAGACCTTCATACCATTAATTCGACATTTATTTAAGATTTAACTAAGCATTTTCTTATCAGAACATTTCTATTGGACAATGAGTCTTTGAAAAGTTATTCGTCATCGGTTGACTTAATAAACTGAAATATTCTTATAGGCGCGTCGCCAACAATCTCCCCCCCGTGCGTTAGCACCATCATTTGGGAGGCGTCGCGGGTACCAGGACTATTATTCTGGATGTAGGTCTCCTCAAGATACCTGTGCTTGTAATGACGTCAACCACTCTGGTGTGACCGTCTGGTCCCGGTAACGTTCTACTAATTTTGCCTTTCGGCCACGTATTTCGCGGCAACGAATGATCTATTATCAAAACAATATCGCCCTCTTTAGGTTCCATGAACTTTCCGTTATTACCTGTTCGCGGTATTAAGGTAGGCATGTATTCCTTCAGCCACCTTGTCCAAAAATGGTCGGCTAACCTCTGTGCAGCTTTCCAATTGAGCTGACCCGTCAGATGCTGCTCTAGAAATAATCCAGGTGGTCGATCACCACATGAGCGTCCCAGAAGAAAATGATTGGGTGTCAATCCCTCTTCAGGACTATCCATACTGAATGTTACCAGAGGCCTGGAATTTACAGTATGCTCTGCTTCTAAAAGCAACGTGTGTAGAATTTCCTCTCGTGGGCTCCTTTCTCTGAGCGTAGCGGTCAACGCAATTTTAATCGATCTTACTAACCTCTCCCAGGCGCCACCCATGTGCGGTGCTCCCGGAGGTATAAATTTCCATTTAATGTATTTCTTAAATGACTCATTTTTCATGCCCTCATGGCATTCTTCGCATGCTTTCAATAATTCTTTATTCGCAGCTTTGAAATTTGTCCCGTTATCGCTGTATATAACGGCTGGTTTTCCTCTTCTGGCGATAAATCGTCTCAACGCCATTATCATTGACGCTGGTGTCAATGAGGCTGCTAATTCCAGATGTACTGCTCTGGTAGTCAGACACGTGAATAAAACACCCCAACGTTTTTCGTGTCGCCTTCCTATAGTCACACTCATAGGACCGAAATAATCCACAACTGAGCATGTAAAAGGTGGTTCATGATGAGCTATTCTCTCCAGAGGAATATTTCCTTGTGGCACGTTCTGCGGTTTTGACCTGTATGTCCTGCACCACTGACAATGATGTGACACACTTCGTACTACATTACGTAAGTTCAAGACATAAAATTTCTGGTTCACCTCATTCATCACCGTCTGGTGATTGGCATGTCCAAAATGATGATGAACTTCTCTAATCATCATTTTAACGATTTCGTGTTTACCGGCCAATATGACAGGTTTTCTACTTTCCTCGGTCAAATTAGACTTGAAAGGTAAACGTCCATTTAAACGGAGTAAGTTATCTTCTCCTATTTCCATAGATAATTTACTTAAGCGTGAACTTCTTTCGACACTTTTGCCTGCTTTCAAGCATTTTATTTCCGAATAAAAACACTCGTCTTGAACGAACTTCCAAATTAATAATTCCGCTTTTTTCAAGAGCGCTATGTCCAACGCGCCATCGGGTCCTTTAACCGACTTTGCTAAAACTTTGTTGGAACACATAACCGACTTTTCGGCTGCGTCGTCGAGTCCTTTAACCGACTTTCTTAAACTCTTGAATTTTTCTACCGCTTGTAAGGTGCGTGTAGTTGCCCCAAGGAATTTCTTAAAGCTGCTAAATCGTCCGTAGTCGGGTAGACTTAACGGTTCTTGCTTTCTTAACGCATTTACGCCCTTTGGCGATTTTTCTTCACCTGTTTCTAAGCTTTTTATGGTGTCCACTTGTTTGGGCCATAAATCAGGACTTTTCCTGAGGAATTCAGGTCCTTGAAACCAGCGATGACTTACATCGAAGGTGGAAGGAAAATTTCTAGTGGCGTCGTCTGCCACATTTTGTGACGTTGGAACCCATCGCCATTCACATGGTTTACTTTGATCTTCGATCTCAGCCAATCGATGAGCAACGAATGGTTTAAAAGCGCGAGGATCTGACTTAATCCACGCTAACACTGTACGGGAGTCTGTCCAAAATACTCTCTCGGACATCTCGTACTTGCTCTCTTCACTAACCGAGGCAGCCAGCCTGCTGCCCATAAGAGCTGCTTGCAATTCAAGCCTTGGAATCGAAATTGGTTTCAATGGCGCTACTCTTGCCTTTGCGGCGATCAGCGTAATCCGCCTTATTCCTAGCTCGTCCGTGGTGACGTAATACACCGCGGCAGCGTATGCTTTTTCACTAGCATCCGTGAAAGTGTGTAATTCTCCCTTGCCGACGCCTTCAGCAACGGGTCTAGGTACCTCTAAATGACCTAATTTCTTCACTTCCGATATCCATTTACAAAATAACACGTGTAATTCGTGTGAAACTTCTTCATCCCAAGAGATGCCTGTCCTCCATACTTGCTGGATCAGCGACTTCCCTTGAATCGTTATGGGTGATGCAAGTCCCAAAGGATCGAAGACTGACATCACAGCGCTAGTTATCTCCCTCTTCGTAGGCGGTCGTAAACCTTCCATCACCTCTTCCGGTGTGTTACGAAGGCTTGTGGAGAAACTTATCATATCCCGTTTGATATTCCAAATCAAACCTAACGTGCGCTCTGTGTGCTCTTTATCTCCCAGCGAAGCACTGTCGCTCTTATATTTATTTTCCATTTTACTTAAAACTTCGGGTCGGTTGCTAGCCCATCCCCTCAGTTGGAAAGAAGCATGTTTATGTAATTCGTACATATCGTTTACTATCCTTTCGGCCGTCGTCACATCGGGAAATGCCTGTAGATAGTCATCCATATAAAAATTGCTTTCCGTAGCGGAAGCTGCTTCTGGATAGATATGTGCGTTGTCCTGCGCATTCCTATTCTTTACATATATAGCGATGCATGGTGATGATGCCGCTTCAAATATGAGTGACGTCATTCTATACTCTTCCGGTGGCGCGTCACGATTGTGCCGCCATAAGAATCGAAGGCTATCCCTGTCTTCATCCCGGATTTTCACTTGCAGGAACATTTCTTTAATGTCTGCCATTACTGCCACGCTTCCTTCTCTGAATCGCAGCAGAACTCCGAACAACGACTTCAATAAGTCCGGTCCGGTTAACAACGCATCATTGAGACAACGTCCGCCCGTCTTTGCGGCGGCGTCGAAAACTATCCTTATTTTCCTTTTTTGTGGGTGAGTCACTGCGAAGTGAGGAAGGTACCACGTACGTGGGGAAATGGGTATATGGTTCGCTTTCTCTGCGTAACCATTAACGATGAGATTTTCAATTTGCTTCTCATATTCCTTCTTCAACTCGCTATTTTTGTCGAGCTTTTTTTCAATATTCAACAGGCGAATTTCAACCTGCGCTCTATTCGATGGCATGCACTCATTGTCTGTGCGCCATAACAAAGCAGTCTCGTACCTATTATTAGGTATACGACGTACCGTTTTGTTCAAAATACTTAAAGCTTGTTCTTCTGGGTCGTTCGCGGGCTTTCTAGCCGACACTCCCAGAGATTCCAAACTAAAATAATCCTTGATCAATTTATCCATATCTTCCTTCTTCTTGGCGGAAATGTGGTTAACGATCTTGATCGGTTTAATACCACCCGATATGTGACCATGTAAAACCCATCCAAGTTTGGTGAGCGATGCTACAGGTAGGTTCTTACGTCCTGAAATTAATTCACGAGTAACTATGAGATGCCAATTGTCCTGACCAATTAATATGGTAGGTTTGGACCTCTCATACATCAACTCATCCTTAATCGGTGTCAAATGAGAACATCGTTGCAATAATTCTCGGCTTACCGACTGAGGAGAAAGGTTAAGTGACTTAATTGTTTGTACACTTATCTCTTCTAAGTCGCTCGAGTAAATGCCTTTTATCTTAACGTTTAAGCGATACGAACTGTCGTCGTTAATTCGCTTACCTCCCACGGCTTCGATACGTAATCCCTCTTTACGTCCGCGAGGCGCTAATTTCTGAGCCATACACTCCTCTATGAGTGTCATGGTCGATCCCTCATCCAGAAGAGCTGTTGTCTTGACCTTTCCTCTAGGTCCATACAACTAGACCGGTATAATCTTTAAGTATGCACATGCCAGTGCATTCACTGTACTAACAGTTGTAATCTGAGCATCTTTACCCCCCTCGTCCCCTTGTGGCGAGGTTTTTTCATTGGGGTATCGGTGTAGCATTCGATGATGTGACATTCTACATCCCTCTACACCACATTTTTTCGCTTTGCACTCTAACCTCCTATGGTTAGGTGACAAACATTGGAAACATACTTTCGCTTTTTTGACCGCTTCCCATTTCTCGCGAATATTCATGTCCTTAAACTTGTAACAACTCACTATAGAGTGCTCCTTGTTGCATATAACACACTTATGTGTTACCCGACTTACAGGCTTGTCCTGGGTTGTCATAACCACTTGTCGGTTGTGCCCTTTACTATTTCGGCGTTCTAGACGCTCGCTCGAATTACTTCGGCGCATATAGCGCTCGCTCACGGCACAGCTGCGTACACCTCCCTTTGAAGTGTGTACAGTTTGCTTCCTGAATTCAGGACGCTTCCTTTTTTCAGGCGCATTTTCATTGTTTAAGGATGCTCCAAATTGTTCACTTAATAAATTTAAAAACTTGGCCATCTTCTGTAACTCTGGCTCCAAAGGATACTGAGCTCGATATTCAAACCATTTAAATTTAATCATAGTTCCGAGCTTCTCCACTATGCGGCTCACTAACTCCGGTGAGTACAAATACTGTGGTTGATTCAACGCTTGTATCGTGGCAACCACGTTCGTAATACGACTTGCAAAAGATCCGGCAATCTTCTGCCAATCTTGGCATACGCTTTACATTCTCGATTTCGGCTAGAATGAGCATCTCAACCCTACCGAATCTTCTTTCGAGAGCGTTCATTATTTCTTCAGGTTCACACAAAGTAAACAACAACGACTTAACCGCTTCCTTAGCGGTGCCCTTTAATGCCCTCCTAAGGCGTGCGACATTCTGCACCCCTGAAAATTGGCTTCTCGTGTCTTCAAACACCGTTTTGAAAATTATCCATTCACCCGGGTCTCCATCGAACACCGGTAATTCCTGGAGGAAATGAAGCTGGGAAGACTTATCTTTACCCGCTATTTTTATTGCACTCACAATCGCTTCGGTCAATTCTGACACCTCACTCGCGTGTGTTTTCTGTGCATTTCCTTGGTTGCGCTCGATCTCCGCCCCTTTGCGGCGTGATCCTTTACACGCTTCCTTATCAGTAATATCGGGTTGTGCTACACTAACCGGCGCGCTCATTATGGTCTGCTGAACCCAACTCCTTACGAAAGGTTCCACCTGAGTATTCCGCTCTTCATCGTCCTCACTCGAGTCGATCTCCTCTTCTCGGTTGAGTCGTGCCAACTCCAATTGAGACTTGGCTAAGGCAGCAGCTGCCTGTTGTCGTTCGAGCTCTGAGCGTTCGAATTTAATCCGCGCCTCTAATTCGGCTTTCAGCCTCGCGATCGCGATGACCTACTACCTCTCTGTGACCCTTTATCACTAGTGTGCCCGATTACTGTCCTTGACGATGCCGCTTCTTCGGTCCTTTGACCTACTTTTTCGACCACCGTTTCACTCCTGGATATAACGGATTGTTGTGCGGTGCTGGCCTGCGTACCACTGGTGTCCGTCCTGTTGCTTGTCGTTGCCACGGACGTCCCTGTGTCCCACGTGCATGTGGACGTGTCGGTGGTGGCTCCACTTGAAGGAGTTGCTCCATTTGATGCAGTAGCTGTGGTCGCTCCAGATGGTTCCGCTTCTTTACCTTTTCTTGAGAGCCCTGTCCTTGTCCTGCTCCCTTCGCTTCTCCCTGTCTGGTCTTGTGCCTTTTTCATCTTGCAGGAAGGTGATTGTTGGCCTGTGGTCCCTAACTGTCCCTACGGTCCCTATAACCCCTTACCTACAACCCTTCTACACCCCAACCTAACACCACTACCCCTCCCCCCCTTATCTCCCAACCCTACAACCCTACTACCACCCTAACAGCCCTGAAGTGATGTGGGGAGATTCTTAATAAATTACTCACCAATCACTTTCTATAAAATTTATTGTAAGCAGAACAGTTCACACAATTAAATAGTTCACAGCTACAATAATTCACGAATACTATAATAGTTCAGGAATACAAGAGTTCACATATAAAATACTGTTTATAATTTAGCACAAAGCGTAGCACAGAAGTTATTAGCACAAGAAGGAAGAAACAGTTCAAAGCAAGTAGCAAATAAAAACAATAGCCGGGCGCAAGCGTCACACGTCTTACCGTCACAGTAATATATTCTTACTAACTGCGTGGCGGGTGCGCCGCTCCGATGTCTTCAATCCTTTGTTCGATGCATTATCGGGGCGTCTTTACTACTCAACGACTTGATCACGATTTCTGCGACGATACGACACGACTTCAAGGTAAATTTTATATTACTTATTTATTTTCGTATTTTATTTTAATTTTAATTGTTTATTTCTATTTTTCAGATTAATGACGCCACATCACTCCCCCCCAGAGACCATCTATGATGGGCGATAATAATCAGGCAATTTAACTCTGCGTCCTGAGCGTGTACAATTTCTCTCATACTCTTCTTTTTTGTTTGCAGGTGGTGTTCGACATGCAGAAGCGTCAGAGGGTGTATAGGCAGGTTTTATTCTATCTATTGAGACAGTTTGTTCTTTGCCTTTCACGAGTAATTTGTAAATCTTATCTCCTCTTTCTAGCACTTTGAAGGGACCGGGGTACGCTGGTTGCAGTGAACCTTTCACAGAGTCATCCCTGACATAAACGTGAGTCGCGTTTGGTAAGTCTTTAAAGATAAATACTTTTTTACTACCGTGACGTGTTCCAGGTGATGGGCGAATATTGTTCATTATCGGCCTTAAGCGTGATAAGAAATCCGTTATGTCTGTGCTTCTTTCGCTGTTGTTAGAATGCAGAAATTCTCCTGGTAACCTAAGTGATTCACCATAAAGTAACTCAGCGGGTGATGCTTGAAGGTCTTCTTTTAATGTATTTCTCATACCTAATAGTACTAATGGCAATGATTCTGTCCATTGTTGATTATTGTGGCATACAATAGCGGCTTTAAGCTGTCTGTGCATCCTTTCTACCATACCGTTGCAAGCTCGATGGTAAGATGTAGTTCGCTTATGCTGAAATCCGATTAGATTGGATAGATGTTTAAATAAGGAACATTCGAATTGTCTTCCTCGGTCTGTGATGATTTCAGCAGGACACCCAAAACGCGAGATCCAGCCATTAAGAACTGCTTTTGCAACAGTTTCAGCAGTGATATCTGATAAGGGTATTGCCTCAGGCCATCTGGTAAATCTATCAACTGCTGTAAGACAATAGCGATATCCATCGGATACAGGTAAAGGTCCAATGATGTCTATATGGACGTATTGGAATCTGGCAGGTGGTAATTTGTATGTACCTAAAGGTGCGGAGACATGACGCGTTATCTTTGCACGCTGGCAGGGGTGACACGTTCTTGACCATTCACGACAGTCTCTCTTTACTCCTGGCCAAACGTAGCGTTCTGTTATCATCTTTGTTGTGGCTTTGACCCCAGGATGGCTCAGCGAATGTAAACTCTCAAAGACTTGCTTCCTTAAGTTTTGAGGTACGTAGGGCCTTTGATTTCCAGTTCCATCATCACAATATACGTCTGTCTTCGTGCCAGGTATTGGTACCTTAACTAATCGAAGTGATGTCCCACCTTTCAGAATTTCTTTCAATTCCATATCCACGTCCTGCATTTTGGCTAAGGTAACCAGACTAACAGGCTGAGCTAATTCTTCAACTCTTGAAAGCGTATCAGCTACTATGTTATCTTTTCCAGAGATGTGTTGGATGTCGGTGGTGAATTGAGATATGAAATCGAGATGACGATACTGGCGGGGTGAGCACTTATCCTTTCTGATGTGAAATGCATAACAGATTGGTTTGTGGTCAGTGAAAACAGTAAAATGTCTTGCTTCAAGCATGTGTCTGAAGTATTTCACTGACTCGTATATAGCAAGAAGCTCCCTGTCGTATGGCGAGTATTTCTGTTGCGTTGGTTTCAGTTTCTTAGAGAAGAATGCAAGTGGCTGCCATGATCCATTCTTTACTTGCTGCAAGGCGGCACCGATTGCCTTGTCTGAGGCGTCGGTTACCAAACCTAATCTTGCGTTCAGATCTGGATGTGCCAAGAATGCTGCTTGACAGAGGCTAGTTTTGCACTGCTCAAAAGCATGTAGGGCTTCTCCTGATATATCCACGGAACGTGATCCTTTTACGGACCCCGTCAGCAAAGAGTTTAATGGTGCCTGAATTTCGGCAGCTCCTTTGATAAATCGGCGATAAAAGTTTAACATCCCTAGAAAACGCCGAAGTTCTCGTACGTTTTTCGGAGTGGGGAAGTCTTTGATGGCTTGAACCTTACTGTCCAAAGGCTTAACACCGTTGGCTGAGACGTGATACCCTAGAAAGGTGATCTCTTTCTTACCGAATTCACATTTGCTCGTGTTGATAACCATACCGAATTCCTGAAGTTTTTCAAAGATTTGGCGAAGGTGGTCAAGATGGCTGTCTTCGTCCTGGGAAAATATTAGAAAATCATCCAGGTAAGCGAAGCAAAAATCAAGTCCTCGCGTTATTTCGTCTACAAACCTTTGAAAGGTTTGGCTCGCATTTTTTAAGCCATAATTCATATATGGAAATTCGAACATACCAAATGGTGTGGTGATGGCTGTCTTCGGAATATCATCTGGGTTGACTGGTATCTGGTTGTACGCTTTCACTAAATCTAGCGTAGAAAAAATTGTACAACCCGATATGTAATGGGTAAAGTCTTGTAAGTACCTGATGGGATATTTGTCTGGAATTGTCTGTGCGTCCAACATTCTGTAATCGCCACATGGCCGCCATCCGTTATCTTTCTTTGGTACAAGATGGAGCGGAGAAGACCACGGGCTCTCAGATGGACGTGCTATTCCACTCTTTATCATTGCCTCGAATTCTTGCTTCGCTATTTTCATTTCATCATTTTAGGGATGAATTACTTGGGAATAAAACAGCAATTATCTTCAAACCGTTCCGTGAGAGAGTAATCACTTTCCCTATCACTTCCCTACACTTTTTCTTCTTATTGACTGCTGGTTTTTCACTTTTCCCGAAGGATTTTCTTATTTTTCCGAACTAATTCCCCGAACGAATTGCAATAAAACCCGTTCACTAAGCTACCCCCAGAGCTATACGCGAAAGTGAGCCGCGCCATTCGCGTGCCTGCGCAACTTAACAACATGAATTTGTACTATTACTCTCTCACGTTTCACTTAATTTCTTTATTCACATAAATCATACATAAATACAAGTTATCTATTTAGATAGCACAAAACAATATCTACACCATGATATATATTATTTTTTCGTGTCACAAAAATCCTTTAATTTATAAAACAAAACATGCCTATTTTAATCACAAATTCAAAATCCAAACTTCTTAAATATTTAACACAGAAAGTTAAAACAATGTTTCCCACTTGAATTTATACATATGTTAACTAATACAATAGTTTAATTTACATTTTCTCTATTTATTTCACTATTTAAAACACTTTTAAATTTCTTATACAAAACTATCATTATTTCACTTATACACAGGAATTTTCACATAAAAATAACACAGAATTCACCTTTTTAGCACGTACAATCAACCTGAAATGTTTTACAAGTCATTTTTACATAAATTGCTGAAATTACAAACATTTTAAATTTTTACATATTCGGCCTCCTAAGGGCGTGGCCAGCGTGCTTCCGTGAACTCACACTATTTGAACAACTAACTTTGCACGGCTCTCGGCTATCGGAAAAATGAAAGTCTGAAATACACTAATTTTAACAATATTAAATAAATAAGTGCTTCTACACAATTTTCAAACTGTAGGAAACTATCTCTGATAAGATTCTTATCAGTTATCATGTTTCTTATCAGATAATAATACAAGTGAATGTTCTCATTAATCGATCATAACAAATAGGCATTTGTTTTCGTACAAAACATATCAAACTTATACAAGACAATACTTATGCAATTAACTTCCGTTAATTCTGTTTGTGCACAGAGTGATCATCTCGACCGGGGAACAAATCCGATCTCTAACTTCACTTTAATATTCTTTTGAATTCACAGCGTTGGAAAGACGATTTCAACCGGGGAACAAATCCGGTAACATAACATAAAATTCCCTATATGAATTTATTGAAAGATATATGGGGGATAAGTCGCTCGCGTCCGTAGGCTTCGACCACCTAATCCTAGGCCCACCCTACACGTTTCCCCCGGGTGGTGCTAAAAGAGCGACAAAGCCGAAAGAACAGACTCGGCTACTCACCGTGTGGTAGCGGCGTAAAATATGCCACGCCCTAGTTTTCGCACCATGAGGCAAAAAGTAAAAGAAATGGCCCCGAGTTCCCGGCGCCCCTTTAATGGGGCAGGGGTGCGAAGAATCTCCGGGAGGAAAACCGGCGACGAGGTTCGCTACCCGTCACGTTCTGTCTCCCAGAGAGGCGAAAAGTGGATTGCAGAGGCCCGTCTGGCTACGTTGAATATATGTGGGGCAATGAATGATAAAATGGATGAAGTATGCGATATGATGTATGATAGAGGAATAGATGTATTATGTGTAAATGAGACGAAAAGGAAGGGGAAGGATGTCACTGCACATCGCATGTATACCGCATACTGGTCTGGTGTAGACGAGATCGAGCGGGCATGCCAGGGAGTAGGGATCATCCTTTCAGAACGAATGGGCCAATGTGTGAAAGAGTATGAATGTGTAAGCCCAAGACTGCTATGGATACGAATGAAAGTGGGCTTAAAGAAGTTGTTTGTGTTAGGGGTCTACGCCCCAGACATGTCTAAGCCCACTTATATCCGGGAGCAGTTTTGGGAAATGGTAAGGATGGTGCTAATGAAGTGTAAGGGAAATGAAAATATTATTATGCTAGGAGATTTTAATGGAAGGGTTGGGGTGAGGAGGCTTGGTTATGAAAGGATATTGGGAACGTTTGGTGATGAAAGTATAAATGAGAATGGTGAAAGCCTCCTCACCGTATGTGTGGAAAGGAATCTTTTTGTGACGAACACTTTCTTTCGTCATAATAAGATTCACATGTATACTTGGGAAAGAGGTGATGATAGAAGCATGAGAGATTTCATAACTGTGGATGAAAGAATGAGGAGCGCAGTGGTGGATACAAGGGTTTACCGGGGGTCCAACGTAGGGACCGACCACTACCTGGTCTTATGCCGAATTAGGGGTTTATTCAGACGTTGGCGGCATAGGACATCTGTGTCTACCACTGCGTTACAGCGTATAAGAATTGAGAGGTTACAAGATGAAGACGTGAAAGACAAGTACAAATGCAGACTGAGAGAAAATATAAGTAATTTGGATGAGTTGTGTGTGAATGAGTTAGACTTGGAGAATGTGTGGCATAATGTTAAGAAAGGTTTAGTGGATGCAGCTACCGAAGTATGTGGTGTTAGTAAGAGAATGAATGAAAGGAAAGACAATACGTTATGGTGGGATGACGAGGTACGTATGGAAGTTGAAGCAAAGAAGAGAGCATGGCTAGATTTACTAGCGACCAAAGCTGGTAACTCTGGCGGTAAGAATGATGAGAATGAAAGGAAAAAGGCAGAGTTTAAACGTTTAAATAAGAGAGTAAAAGAATTAGTTGAAAGGAAAAAGCAAGAAAGAACGGATAGGAATGATAGAAGAATATCGGATAACTTCCAGGCAAATATTAAAATGTTCTGGAAACTCGTAAGAAATACCAGGGGACTTTCAAAACAGCCTAGATTGAATGCGATACGAGACGAGAATGGCTGTATCCTGAATGATGAAGTGTTGAGTCTAAAGAGATGGAAGGAATATTTTGAAAGCGAATTTATGAGTGAGGAGAAGTGTGAACTAAATGAAATAGAAATTCCGAAAGAAGATGAAAGGGATAAGGAGATAAGTATGGATGAAATAATGAAAGCAATGAAAAGCATGAAAGTAGGTAAGGCAGCCGGATATGATAGAGTTTCACTCGAAATGCTAAGGGCTGGAGAGGACGTGGTGGCAGGCCTGCTGTACACCTTGTTTAATTTATGTTGGGAACTAAAGCGGGTACCGGGAGACTGGTGCAAAGCCGTGATAGTCCCAATATATAAGGGAAAAGGGTCACAGCAGGACTGTAAAAACTACCGTGGTATCAGCCTTCTTAGCATTGTGGGAAAACTGTATGCTAAGGTACTAATTGAAAGAGTTATGAAAGAAACTGATGAAAAAATTTGGGATGTGCAAGCGGGATTTAGAAAGGAAATGGGGTGTACAGATCAAGTCTTTTCCATGCGCATGATCGCGGAGAAGTTTTTGGCGAAAAACCAAAGAGTTTTTTGTGCGTTCATGGACTTGGAAAAGGCTTATGACAGAGTGGACAGGGATGTGTTATGGCAAACGCTGAACGCATTTAGGTTGAGCGCTGGTTTGATACAGGCATTAAAGTCTCTGTATAGGGACTCGAGTGCTTGTGTTAGAATCAACGGGGTCTACTCGGACTGGTTTGGCATCCATAAAGGTGTCAGACAGGGCTGTGTAGCTTCCCCGTGGCTGTTCAACCTATTTATGGACAGCTGTTTGGAAAATTTGAAAGTTGAAGAATGCGGGGTAAGAATGGGTGAGTTAACCATCAAATGCCTTTTGTACGCCGATGATCAAGTCATACTTGCGTCGTCGGCGGCCGAGTTGCAAATGATGGTTACATTAATGAACAGGTCATTAAAAGAAAGGGGAATGAAAGTGAACGCGAGTAAGACGAAAGTGATGGTTTTTGAAAGAGATGAAAGCAAAACGGTATGTGAAATAAGAATAGAAGGAGAGTTAATTGAGCAAGTGGATGAGTTCGTATATTTGGGATGTGTATTCAGCAGGGATGCGAGATATGATAAGGACATTGAACGACGAGTGAATGCAGGAAATAAAGTAAATGGGGCTCTACACTCTATTGTGAAAAGTCAGAATGTGTCAAAAAAGGCACGTATGGCAATTCACAGTGCTGTATTAGTCCCTACTTTAACGTATGGTAGTGAAAGTTGGGTGTGGCAGAAGAAGCACGAGAGTAGAATAAATGCGGTAGAAATGCGATCGCTAAGGAGTATGTTAGGGCTGAATCTGAGTGACAGGGTGAGAAACTGTGTGATAAAAGAAGAGTGTGGTTTGCAAGATGATGCGGTGACCAGGATTAAGAAAGGAATGCTTCGGTGGTTTGGTCATGTAGAAAGAATGAATGCGGAAAGACTGACAAAGCAAATATATGTTGCAGAAGTGAATGGAAGAGTCGGAAAGGGACGTCCTAGGCGGAAGTTTGTCGACCAAATTGGCGATATACTAAAAATGGGCCAAATTAAGAGTACCCTTAACCGACGAGCATGTATGCGTAGGTATATGAATGTGGAAGAGGCGAGAAAGGTATGTCAGGATCGTGCTAAATGGAAGTCTGTAGTCTCTGCCTACCCCTCTGGGTGACAGGCGTGAGTGTTTATGTATGTTATGTTATGAAAGATATTACTTAGAAGACAGTAAACTAGTCCGGCCTGGGAGTCGAACCCAAGACCTTCATACCATTAATTCGACATTTCTTTAAGATTTAACTAAGCATTTTCTTATCAGAACATTTCTATTGGACAATGAGTCTTTGAAAAGTTATTCGTCATCGGTTGACTTAATAAACTGAAATATTCTTATAGGCGCGTCGCCAACAGGGAGGCAGGTGCTCTTCAATGATTGATTTATTGAACGTTTGTTGGTTATATTTAAGTCGTCTTATTGCTAACAGTGTGTATCAGGTAATAATTAAAATTTAAACAGACAGTTCTTATAACTAATTGCACGACGTGCTGTGATTGGTTGCCAACAATGACGAGCTCTGATTCGTAGATAAAAGTTTGGTGTTCCGGTGCGTCGCTAGACGGCGTTAGTAGTCGCGCCAACACATTTTTATTATTAATTAATTATTATTATTATACAACAAATTTTGTAATAACTCCCAATTAATTTTAACGCCGAACGCACCTCGATCACCGAGGTACTGCAATATTTATAATAGTAAGAAAACTATAATTATCAAGTAGTTCTTCTCCTCCTGGCCCAAGAACGCATTTAAACGATCGATACGACGAACGATATCACCCCTGTGCTAATAAAAAAATTTGGACACATGTTTTTATAATTAATATTGAAAAAATTCACAATGATTTCGTAGATGAAGTTTTGAAGTTATGGCATGAAAGCCAGTCACTTGGTGTACGCCTGAGAGTTGTGTCAGACTGGCAGCAGATACCAGAACTTCCTGCCTACGATACGCACCGCGAAGGCATCGTGTTTGGTGTCGGCTGCCCTGAGAGTGAACTGGTCCTTGCAAAGGTACTCTTTTACGAATATTATATTGGAGTGAAAACCGTGTAGTGGTGGTGTAAGAATACCTATGCACTATTTTTTTCATTTTCATTATTATCATCCCGTTGGTGTCGATGGAGGCCATAGAGTAAAACAAATTAGGAGCAGCGTCTTCCTAATGTTCACACTCATTCACGTATAATTGTTAATAATTTTTTTTTACAAATAATTGAATGAAAAACGAACATTAAAAAAACATTGAAAAATGTTTGTTTATTAATTTTTTATTTCGGTGTTTTATTGAATGTAAGATCGAGCGAAGCGAGCTCGGGACTTAGGGGATCACGACTCGCACAGGTTAGATTAGATCTTAGGGGATCACGACTCGCACAGGTTAGATAGATAGATGGCGGGTTCGAGTGAGCAAGGGAAGCGGGCGAATAGACCCCGCCATCTCCTTCGTGGTTATTTTTTTATAAACCATTCTGAAGTAGGAGCCCCGCAAAGCGGGGCTTTGTCGCTCGGGCTTCCCTCGACTGCGCTAGCCCGTCATGCCCAGTCTGAGACTTTGTTGAACAAAGTCTCGGACTGGGCGCGACTAAATCTAGTCCAGTTTAATCCCCAGAATACACAACTTTGCGCGTTTACCGCTAAAAAGAACCCCTTTTGTCGTATCTCCTCAGTTTGAAGGCCCTTGTTGCCTCAGCCAGTATCGGTATCCTCGGCGTCGACATATCGAGTGACGTGCAGTTTCGTGGTCACTTGGAAGAGAAGGCCAAATTGGCCTCTAAAAAGCTTGGTGTGCTCAGCAGAGCGGGACAGTATTTCATGCCAGCACACCGCCTGCAACTTTACAAGGCGCAGGTTCGGCCGTACATGGAATACTGTTCCCATCTCAGGGCTGGGGCTCCCCAGTGATAGCTCATTCCAAAACATCGCATTCAGCGCAGAGCTGTTCGAATCGTCGGCGACCGAGCTCTTTCCGATCGGCTTGACTCACTGGCACTGCGAAGAGAATTGTTCGAATTAAGCGCACAATTCCAGTCGCACAATTTCACAATCGCACATCGGGTCAAAACTCGCGATACCATCCATACCATCTGGTTGACTGGTGGTCCACCACTGTGCGATATGAAAGAAGTTTTCTTCCTCGCACAACTTGCTTGTGGAATTGACTACTACCAGAGATTTTGCCGGACCGATACGACCTAGTGACGTTCAAGAAAACAGCCTATTCCTTTTTAAGAGGCCGGCAGCGCATCTGCAATTCCTCTGGTGTTGCATTTGTTTATGGGCAGCGATAATCACTTACCACCAGGTGAGCCGTACGCTCGTTTGCCCCTCCTTTAAAAAGTCTCCTATAAAAAAGGTGTGAGCTCCTTTGTCATCTTTATTCCATAAAAAAAGAAATATGAAAATAACCGAAATTTCATAAATTTTAATCAAGACCTATCACTTAGTTCAAGCTTGAAGAAATGTAAGGTGAAATAAAGAATTGACACAGTTATTTAAAAGAATTAAATAACTGTGTCAATTCGAACAACAACAACGAACAATACGAAGGTGTAAAAGATTCTAGTATTTAAAACCGCTTTCAGGCTTCAGTGAACCGTGCTTTCAACCTACGTTATTCCTGGCTCTTTATAGAACACTCACTGTTCAATACTTCAACAATAGAGGCAGTTTTGGGAGATTATGACATCCTCCCAGACGCGGATGCGGTATGGACATCATCAGATTTATCAGTGGATGTGTACAGAGTCAAGCAAGGACAGCCTCTCCTTGTCTCTAAGCTTGCAATATACAGAAAAATGACACGAGTGGAACTGGAAGCGACTTGGAGACGTATGCCGACTGCGGTAGCGAGGCGGAAGGATCTGCACAATGTCTATTTAAAAGCCGCCACAATAGTGAGTAGTGGAAAAGATATCTCTCACTCCACCTCATTCCTTGTGTGTATGTGTGTGCGAGTGCGTGCGTGCGCGCGTACGTGCTTGCGTGCGTGCGTGCTTGCGTGTGTGTGTGTGTGTGTGTGTGTGTGTGTGTGTGTGTGTGTGTGTGTGTGTGTATGTGTGTGTGTGTGTGTGTGCGTGCGTGCGTGCGTGCGTGCGTGCGTGCGTGCGTGCGTGCCTGCGTGTGTGTGAGTGTGTGTGTATGTGCATGTGTGTTACGCATGGTTAGTGAACTTTTTCGTCCGGCACATTTTGTAGACAATGATATTATGATGATATAAATTCAAAGGCAATTTCGATCGAGGCACAGTTGCATATGGCGTATTGGATTGTTTAGAAAATATATAACGACTTCCATTCATATATTATTGGGTCTGGGTTATATAATCTATTGGTCAAAAAATTGTTCAATCGGTTACATACGTACATTTAAAAAAGAAAGTATTAAATAGGGTGACCATGTTGTGGCGGTGTAAGAATATCCACTAATCATATATCATCCCGTGGGTGTCGTAACACGTGACAGAGGGAAATAACCGAGAGATGGGCAGCTTCCTTTTTTTATAGGATAGGGTGCCAAACGAGCGCACAGTCCACCTGGTGGTAAGTGGTTGCTGCGGCCCATAGACATCTACGTTCATCCTCGATTACAAATCAAAATGCAGATGCGTTATCACCCGTGAGGACTAAGATGGAACCCCTCGTTTCCAGTAAAAAGGGTCTCCGGTTTTCTACATTCATCATACGAAACACAGCAGCATTAAGCTACTATTTTACGCTGATATTATGTGAGATCGTGTTCCATCCCCGGTCGCGCCGACCCATTCGTGCTACAGCTATATTAGATACTAATATAACTGCCGCGCGGCTCTACCGCGTATAAAATTCCTAATATAAGGTAAAAATAAAAAAAATGCGGTTGCCAATCCACTTGCCAAGCGTGACAGCTGTGGAAAATATTCCACCTATGAACCAATCTATGGGGGAAGCCTATGGTCGGAAGTAGACTTTTAATAGGTTATGACGGAATTAAAGTTTTTATATAATGCAATCAAACCAGATCAGTCAGCCGCAGCACTTCAAGGGCTGGTCGGACCTGAACAATCGCGCCATCGACACCTTCCCTAAGCTCACTTACCCACTCCTCATGCTCGCCGCCGAGGACCTACACTTTCGGTACGTATTTACTTCCCGTTACATTTTTTTACAGGATACAAGTGACAAACGAGCACAAAGTCCACCTGATGTTAGGTGAAAGCTGTGGCCCATAGACATCTATCTAGATTTATCTCTAATTAAGAATCAAAATGCAGCCGCGTTGTTACCTCGGAGGACTAAGATGGATACCTCATTTCCAGTAAAAAGAGTCTCCGGTCCTTTACACTCACGTGGTACGTAGCTGCTATTTTACGCTGGTATTTTGTGAAGCGTGGTAATTCTTCGGTTGAGCCGAGCCATTCGTGCTGACGTGATATGTTTGCAGCGTGGCTCTAGCGCCTATAAGATATAAACATGCCTGTGTCTATGGTGGCTCTTTGCCTTAGTTACGAAATAATAACAGAATTGTATAAGAAAATTAAAGTGAATTAAATTGTTGTATTGTTTAAGAGCCCATCGAGCACAATACTTCAAAACGATAATCACTGTTAAGTGAAATAATCCTTTATGGTTACAATAATTAATATAAAAATAATTTATTAAACATCAATAAGAATGTACTTACCTTTATTCTGAAGCAAAAATAAATAAATATCTTTAGTTTCTGTTTTAAAAATGTATAAAGTTAGACAAAATCCTAAAAATGGTATGTTGCCATTGGGGGTCATTGTAGAAGCGTGCTCGTCGCGATCACTGCCAGCCCTTTTCAGGGCTGCAATTCTACACAGCTGCGCACCCATGCAAACGAGGATTAGGGCGTCCCCCCAAGGCGACGCACACCAGCTCGTCCCCGTTGGTGTGGAATGCAGCGCGATGGGGACCGCCACCCGTCACGCACAGCCCAACACGGCGAAAGGTGGAGGACAGAGTGCAGAGTTGGCACGTGGAATGTTAGAGGGGGCATGAGAGATAAGACGAATGAGTTGATCGAAATAATGAAAGAAAGAGAATTAGATGTCGTGTGTATGTCGGAGACCAAACGGAATGGCAGTGGTACTGAAGAGCTCCCTGGCGGGACGTTAGCTATATGGTTCGGAGTCCCGGAAAGCGAGAACGCCTGCCAGGGAGTGGGAGTGCTGTTGTAGTCCCGGTTGGTCGATCTTATGACTGAATACAAGGTTTGAACTCAAGACTTCTCTGGGTTCACTACAAAATGGGACTGACGAAATTATTCCTTTTGGCTGTTTATGCGCCGGTAGCTTCGTCGTCCAGGGCTGAGCTGGAGGAGTTTTGGGAAAATGTAAGAGAAGTTCTAGATTTGGTTAAGGGAAACGAAAGAACTGTTGTATGTGGTGATTTGAATTGATGGGTAGGTATCGCTCGACCAGGATACGAGTCGGTGCTTGGAAAGTTTGGCGATAAAAGGGTTAATGATGCTGGCAAGCTTATACTGGCTGTATGCAAGGAAAAGGGTCTTCTTGTGACAAACACTATGTTTAATCACAGGAAAATCCATATGTACACTAGAGAAAGAAAGAATGAGAGAAGTATGATTGATTTGTTCCTGGTGGATGACCGACTGCGAAAACAGGTGATGGATACACGAGTGTTCAGGGGTGCTGACCTGGGAACGGATCATTATCTAGTAATTACTAGATTTAGGGGTTTGTTCGCGGGTTGGCGCTACCGGACGGCAGTAACAGAACCACAGTCGGTCTGTCGCATCCGAAGCTGGAAGCTTCAGGAAGCGGATACTAGGGACAAATATCACACGAGGTTGGCCGAAAAACTTGACACCATCGATGGCAGGAAAGAATGTGTGGAGAGAACATGGCAGAACCTTAGGGATGGAATGGTAAGTGCAGCGGAAGAAGTATGTGGAACGACAAAAAGAGGTAGTAGTAAAAGAAAAGATGCATGGTGGAATGATGAAGTGAGAGAAGCTGTAAAAAAGAAAAAAAAGCATGGTTAGACTACTTGGCCTCTAGTAACGATGAGCATATGAGAGAGAAGATGAAAGAAAGATATAAGCTGCAGAAAGTTCATGCGAAAAACTTGATTGAGGAAGTACGTGAAAGGTGTAGACTAGAAGTTGTCGCACAACTTTAGGGAAAACTCCAAACTCTTCTGGAAAGAGGTAGGAAGGTCCCGGAGTGGTGCGACAGCCTTAAGAATGAACAAAGTGCTTTCGAGAACCAATGACGTCCTCTCAGAAAAATCGGACGTCATGCAGCGATGGAGTGAATTTTATAGAGAAATGTATGAAATAGAAATAGAAACTTTTTTATTCAATGTAGATTATAAAAATACTTATTGAAAGTCACTTTTTTAATTTACCACTGGTTCGCAAAAAAAAAACTGTGTATGCGTGTCATGATCTTAGTGAAGAATCCGGGGGTGATGCCGTGACTGGCACGCCGGACACGGACCTCGATGACACTGAGGTCATCAGCATGAAAGAAATTGAACGTGCGGTTCGAAGTTTGAAATGTGGTAAGGCTGCGGGACTAGACAGAGTTACTGCTGAAATGGTCAAGTACGGTGGGCCTCGCGTCTGGGACAGCTTTCATCTGCTGTGCAATTTGTGCTGGCGGACGGGAGATGTCCTGGATGATTGGCGATCTGCGGTCATTGTGCCTTTATATAAAGGTAAAGGTTCACATTTTGACTGCGGGTGCTATCGGGCGATCAGCTTGACCAGTTTAGCAAGTAAAGTTTACTCGAAGGTTTTGACACGTAGGATGCAAGAGAAATCGGAAAGATTCTTATGGGAGGCACAGTGCGGATTTAGACCTGGAAGAGGATGCACGGATTAAATGTTTTCTCTCCGCATGATCACGGAGAAGCTTCTGAGTGTTAACCAGAGGATTTTCTGTGCTTTTGTGGATCTGGAGAAAGCATTTGATAAGGTTATAAGGAAGAAAATGTGGGAACTCTTGCCGGGATATGGTGTGGATGGTCGATTGTTAAGGGCTGTGCAGTCACTTTACTATGACTGTAAAGCCTGTGTGCGGGTAGGGCATGACCTGTCACCCATGTTTAGCGTCCAAGCGGGCGTAAAACAGGGTTGTGTCATGTCTTCCTGGCTGTTCATACTGTATCTCGACAGCTGTTTACAGAAGCTGAAAAATAGCTGTTTGGGTGTGAAATTGGGTGACATAAAAGTTAATTGTCTGCTGTATGCTGATGATGCAGTGCTTATTGCACCATCAGAAGCAGAACTGCAGGCATTAGTCAAGTGTATGAAAGAGGAATGTGAAATTAAAGGTCTCCGTTTGAATGCTAATAAAACTAAGGTTCTGGTATTTGAAAAGGACGAAGAGAGAACGAAATGTGAAATATGGGTAAATCAGGAATGTCTAGAACAGGTAAATGAAATTGTATACTTGGGGAGTGCTTTCAGTCGGGATGGAAGATGTGATTTAGATGTGGATAGGCGTGTCGCTGCCGGAAACAAAGTCAATGGTGCCCTGAATGCATTAGTAAAAAGGCAAGGCGTGGTGAAGAGTGCACGCCTTGCAATACATAACGCAGTTTTGGTACCGACTTTGTTATATTGCAGCGAAACCTGGGTATTGTGACGGCTCAATATTATTAATAATAATTAAATTCAATATAAAGGGGCGTCAAAAATAGTTTTAAAAGATATATATTAAGCAATAAAGTTAAATTAATAAACATAAAGTTAATATATTTCAGACATTATCCCAATAACATAGCAAATTAAAGGCAAAATTATTGTTTCTCGTAATAAGTAAATTTATTATAAAAACTTGTAAAAATATTTAAAATAAGATGAATAATAGAAATACAAGTCAAAAAATATTATAAAATTAAGTTAAATAACGTTTATAAGATAATTAGAAAATTTGTTAAAAATTGTTTAAGTCATGGGAGGTGTTCGTGTATAAAAGAAAATTTTTCAGTAAAGTTGTGGAAGGAGTTCACGTATAGATGAAATTTCCTAAGTTGTTGAAGGAGTTCATGTATTAAGGAAAATTTTCCTAAGTTATGGAAGGTTTTCACGTATAGATGTCTTGTATGGATGAGCTGCCGGAGATACATTCCTGCAGTTCTACATATATATGGGGTGGTCGGGAGCCCGACTGCCTGAAGTACTGTAGCACAATGACTAGTCCTATATTAGGGACTTATGATATTAAACTCAATGATACAAAAGCAATACTATAGAAGGTCTCCATGATGAATTTGCATTACAATAGTAGGGTCGTGGGTTCAACTCCTATATATGAATGACTTATGAAAGTAAGGTCTATGAATCAAAAGCAATACTATAGAAGGTCTCTGTGATTAATATGCATTACAATAGTAGGGTCGTGGGTTCGAATCCTATATACGAATGACTTATGAAAGTAAGGTCTATGATTCAAAAGCAATACTATAGAAGGTCTCTATGATTAATATCCATTACAATAGTAGGGTCATGGGTTCGAATCCTATATATACATGACTTATGAAAGTAAGGTCTATGATACAAAAGCAATATTATAGGAGGTCTCCTTGATGCATAAGCATTGTATGGGGTGGTCGGGTGACTGACTGCTCCTAGTATTGTAGCAAAATGGCTAGTCCTTATTAGGGACTTGAAAAGGAATATTATGGTGGCGTGTGTGCTGCTTCACGAGCAATTGGTCCGAGGTAAACTTGGACTCGCTAACCGATGTGTCCTAGACATATCATCTTAGTGCCGGTGGTAAGCGGGTTTGTTGTAGCAATACGGCTTTCCCGTGGACATCGCACACCCATACCGTTTGTGGGCGGCGTAGTAGCGCATAGCGATGCGTCGTCGTCGTCTATATTTCGGATTGGGATGATGAGTGTGTTTGGTAGCACTTTTAAGTGTAACAGGCATACTCAACTTCATGTCTTAGTGCATTAGCGCTATGATACGTGGAGTTTTGTTCATTGACGTCTTAGTAGCGTGCTACTATGATACGTTGGTGCAGTTTTATATAACAACAATCTTAGTGCCGGTGATGAGCGGGTTCGTTGTAGCAATACGACTTTCCCGTGGACATCGCACACCCATACCGTTTGTGGGCGACGGCGTTGCGCATAGCGATGTGTCGTCTATCTTTCGGATGGGGATGATGAGTGTGTTTGGTAGCACTTTTAAGTGTAACAGGCATACTCAGCTTTATTTTATTTTATTTTTATTTATTTTATTTTAATAAGGATAACAACAGCGTATATCACTAAATACAATTTCAAATTTACTTCAAGTATGCCAATAACAGTTATCCACATATTAAATATAAAGGTAAGCTATTATTAAGATAAGAAATTAAACAAATTAAAACAACTTAATAAAATAACAGTAATAAAATTAAGTAATTTTAGGTTAACTAACACTAAGATATTAGGTTTTTCTGACAAATTCATGTGTGATTTACTTTTCTAGTTAATTTTGTAATTCATTTATTTGTATCATGACAAAATATATTCTATATATCATTACATATATACATACAAGTATATGACATATATACATATATATATATACATACATACACATACATACACACACATACATATATATATACCTATATACACATATTGACATGCATATACACACACATATACATATATATATATATATATATATATATATATATATATATATATATATATATATACATATATACATAATTTACTAAGATAAATTAAACAACAGAAGCTGTGTTTAATATGCATGTACGTACCTTGTTTCTAAAATCACTTTTACTACCTATAAAGGGATCAATGGTATTAAATGTTTTGTTATAACTAGATAGCAAACGTGTTGAGATACTATTTTTACCATAAAGTGTGGAATGACGAGGTATACTAAACAAAGTTTTCTTGGTGATTCTTGTACGTTTTCTTTGCACATTAAAAGTAACAGTATTCAGTAAATCCGGGCAGTCAATACCATCGCGTAAGATGTCGTATAGAAATCCCATATCTAACAGTTTACGTCTTTCTTCAAGCGTAAGAAGGTTATAGTGTCGGCAGTCATCTAAATATGATGAGCTTTTATGTTTAAATTTATAGTTCAGGTGTGAGATAAATTTACTTTGAATTCTTTCAATATTATTAATGTAAGTTTTAAAAAATGGTGACCAAACCTGGCATGCATACTCAAGAGTGGATCTTACATACGAGAAATAAACTATTTTAAAACTTAGTAATTCCGTAAATGGAAGACATGTACGCATGACAAATCCAAGATTACGAAATGATTTACTACATATACTATTGATATGATCTCGCATGGTCATAGCGACATCAAAGAGTACGCCTAAATCCCGAACAACTGTGACCCTCTTAATTAAAATTCCATTAAAATTATAGGGAAATACTATTGGGTTTAGTTTTCTGGTGAAAGATATACATTGACATTTGGATATACTTACATTAATGCCGTTAGCTACGTAATAGTTGTATAAAGAGGTAAGATCTTTTTGAATTGATTCACAGTCTTCAATAGTACGAACTTTGAGAAATATCTTTTTATCATCGGCGTAAAGTAAGTGATGGGAGTTACTTATAAATTTATGTATATCAAATATGTATGCGTTGTAGAAAAGAGGGCCAAGATGAGAGCCTTGAGGCACGCCAGATGGAATAGTTATAAAATCTGACCTGTAACCTCCAAGAACAACTGCCTGAGATCGATTAGTCAGATAAGATTTGACCCATCTAAGCAAATCCCCATGAATTCCGAGCGCCTGGAGCTTTTGTAGCAATACAACATGATTTACACGGTCAAAAGCTTTTTCGAAATCTGTGTATATAACGTCAACCTGACCACCATTTTCCATATTATTAAGAACGTACTCAGTAAAGCAGGCAAGATTAGATATTGTAGAGCGTCTTTTCAAAAAACCATGTTGTGAATTAGGTATACCTTTTATAATAATTGGATAAATTTTATCAAATACTAGTTTTTCAAAAATTTTCGCAACAGTGCTAAGGATCGAAATTGGACGGTAATTATCTATTTTAGTTTTGGTTCCTTTTTTATGAACAGGAATTATATGCGCCCTTTTCCATGAGAATGGGAAAACAGAATTTTGTAAAGAAAGTTTAAAAAGTACAGAGATTGGATAACTTAAACTGTCGGCGCAAGACTTCAAGAACACAGGAGGCACTCCATCATAACCAGCACCCTTGTTAGAATCCAGGCTTTTAAGATACTTGAGGACAGCTTCGCGGGATACATTTATGCTAGAAATCTGGTCTACACTGATATTAGTATAATTTTGAAACTCACTTGATGGTAAAGCAGAAGCAGAAAATACGCTTTTGAAATAGCTGTTAAATGCTGAGCAAATGTCCTGCCCATGACAGTAATATTTATCGTCAAGAGAGAAATTTTGAAGGTAAGTGGATGTCCCTCTTTTTGACTTAACATATTTCCAAAAGAACTTTGGCGACGTTTTCAATTTTTTTTCAGTATTATACGTGAAGTATTCGAAACATTTATTTTGTATACGATGTTGTCTATCTCTAAGAAGTTTAAACTCTTCATAATCACGAGGATTCTTCCATTTTTTCCATTTTTTATGGGCTTTTGATTTCTCCCGCAAAATTTTTATCAATGCAGGGCTGTACCAACATGGATAACAATTATTACAAGAAGACACAAGGGGAACAAATAGAGCAAAGCATTCGTTTAGTTTTTTATAAAAAATTTCTACAGCATGATCTACTGACGCGGTATTCATAAGCAACTCATTCCAATCAACATTATTCAAAAAATCATTGATGATTGTATAATTACATTTACGGAAATTATACTTCGGTTGAGATTTCTCTTTTAGAGGTTTAATGGAGAGATCAGGGACTTCAACCATGAATGGAGGATGAAAATCATCCAATCTGGAAAGAGGATCCGATTTATTTATTTCTAAGTGTAAATTTGAAAAACACAAGTCAAGGACATTATTACAACGATTTTGAATAAAATTAAATTGATTCAAACCTAAAAAACTCAGATCCTCGGCCAAGGTATTAGCAGCTACCTGAACCCCATATTTGCCAATCGGTATTAAAGACCAACCATCAGCATTCCATGTTAAACAAGGCAAATTAAAATCACCAATAATCATAAAGAAGTCAGAATGTGACGTTTGATAAAAACGCTCAAAACTAATTCTAAATTCATTAATATACTCAGCTAATTTACCTTCATCTGGTGGTATGTAAACTAGTATAATATTTAAGTTGTATTGTGAGCTGAGAGATCGGGCTGGTAAGCTGACACATATAGATTCAATATAATTACAACTCCAATCTACACGCTTAGTCGCACCTAGTTCACGACGGGTACAAATCATTACACCTCCACCTGAACTCTTATTCGTAGCCATTAAGTCCCTGTCACAACGGAATATATCAAACCTCCCATCACATAATTCGTTATCAAATATATCATCTTGCAACCAAGTTTCAGAGAGGAGTATAACATTATAATTACACGATAGTATATTATTATATAAGTCAAGGCATTTTGTACGGAGACCACGTACGTTCTGATAAAATATATTTAATTTCCTATCTATAGACACCATTAAGGAATGAATATGAATCTATAAAGTTTTTTTAATAACTTCCCGTACAACCAGCACGGTGCAAACAGTAAATAAAGATATTGAGCAGTGAAAGTAAACCCAAGAGTACGTTTTTGCATACAGCATAAATAAGTAACAGCCTCACAACAATTACAGTAGTGTATTACCTTAGAGACGGCCAAAACGTGGATACGGATGGATATGGTGGATACGGTGGACACATATGGCGGCAGTGAAGATATGATTCCTACGATGCGGTAAATTATAATAGTTAAAAGAGTTTTACAAAATATGTTTTGTATACACCTATATATAGGTAGCAATACACACAATAACGCTATGAGGCATGTTTTATGTAAACGTTTTAAGGACTTTATATAAATAAATGAAAAAAATACTTTATACAATAGTACGTATAAATAAACATATAATCTTATTGTTATACATACATACATATTGATATTATTGATAACAACTAAATAATAATGCTTACCTAGATAAATATAGCCTAACTTTGTGCACAACACAGTATGTTTACATATAATATTATATAAGTACTGGTAGATGCAAATTACGATTAGATTAAAACTTACAAATAGTCAAACAATTTTTAAAATATCCGAGCTGTCTTTAATACGTAAAGAGTGAGTGGTATCGTTTTTCCTGACGAATATTTTACCATCACGAACCCACAAATATTGGTATAGGGCAGACTTCATTTTTAATTTAGTATTTTTAAGAAGTAGTTTGTTAGACGGCGTTAAGTGTTCATTTACATATATTTTGGACCCCTCGTCAGGAAAGCCGATGTCACAAAGTCTAAGTCCTTTTTTAGCACGCACCGCAGCAAGGATTGAATCACGTAACGAACGGGAACTCAGCTTCACTACGATTGCCTTGGGACGACCGGGAACCACCTTAAACGGACGAATCCTCGATATGTGAATTACGTCATTTGCTGATACTTCGATTCCCAGGAAATTAGTTAAGTTACTAAAATGCAATAACAAATCCTCTCGTGTTTTTTCAGGGATTCCAGTAATCTCTAGATTGTTGAGTCTAGCTTGTTGTTCAACTTCGTCCATTTTGATCTCAAGGGATCGAACTTGTGTGGACAGTTCTGTAGATTGAGAAGTTACACTCTCACATGCTTGCAATCGACTCTCAAATAAATCCAGCCTTTGTATGGACGTGCTTAGAGATATTTCCATTTCGGATAAACGAGAATTGGTTTCAGAGAGTGATTTATTAATTTTAGAGTTATCCTCAGTAAGTTTTTGTAAGGTTAAATTTATTTCACACAAGTTCGAAGTAACGTGTGATAGTTGTTCGGTAATTGCAGAGTTGACGGCGGTTGTAATACAGTTAGTAA
The DNA here is from genome assembly GCA_036936625.1 of Parnassius smintheus behrii. NCBI lineage: Eukaryota > Metazoa > Arthropoda > Insecta > Lepidoptera > Papilionidae > Parnassius > Parnassius smintheus. The sequence continues at coordinate 55,195,382 of JAUPFT010000008.1, read as the reverse complement.
TGCTGTCATTCAAAAGTTTCATTTGCTGTTCCATCCTTTGCTCAAAAATTGCAAGCATTCCATGATGTTCGCATTCCATTTGTTTCCTTTTACGCGAGTTAACGTGAGATTCCATATCTACCGACATATTAGATAAATCGGGGTTCGAGGAGACTTTGATCGGAGATGCGCGTTGCGAGTTGTTCATTGTTTACGACGACACAAAAAGTTACACGATGAGTAGGACCGGGACGAAAAATAGCAGTCAGACTCTTCACGCGGGGGTGAGGCGCCCCTCAGTTACGACCACGAGCAGCGGAGCGAGAACGAAATCGAAACAGTGGCAAAAAAAATTTAATTTGCCCTGCACTTTACGCACACAGTATTAGCGCTAATCGTTATTGCAACTAGGGTGACTATAACATGCACATTATAGACTAATTATCGCAAAAAGTTGTACACAACTGTTCACAAAGGCAGTCACAGTAACTATGTCATGACATGAATGATTTATGAAAGTAAGGTCTATGATTCAAAAGCAATACTATAGAAGGTCTCTATGATTAATATGCATTACAATAGTAGGGTCATGGGTTCGAATCCTATATATACATGACTTATGAAAGTAAGGTCTATGATACAAAAGCAATATTATAGGAGGTCTCCTTGATGCATAAGCATTGTATGGGGTGGTCGGGTGACTGACTGCTCCTAGTACTGTAGCAAAATGGCTAGTCCTTATTAGGGACTTGAAAAGGAATATTATGGTGGCGTGTGTGCTGCTTCACGAGCAATTGGTCCGAGGTAAACTTGGACTCGCTAACCGATGTGTCCTAGACATATCATCTTAGTGCCGGTGGTAAGCGGGTTTGTTGTAGCAATACGGCTTTCCCGTGGACATCGCACACCCATACCGTTTGTGGGCGGCGTAGTAGCGCATAGCGATGCGTCGTCTATATTTCGGATTGGGATGATGAGTGTGTTTGGTAGCACTTTTAAGTGTAACAGGCATACTCAACTTCATGTCTTAGTGCATTAGCGCTATGATACGTGGAGTTTTGTTCATTGGCGTCTTAGTAGCGTGCTACTATGATACGTTGGTGACATTTTTTGTATAACAACAATACTAACTTTGTTGCCAAAGTCGATAGGAGTCATGTGGGTGTGTTGTGAGGGTGCGCCGGCCGTATGATAGTTGCATTGATGCTCACTGCTGCTTGCGGTATTGCGTCTTGTGATGGATCTGCGGGTGTGCTGCGCCTGATTCGACGCATTCCTGTTGTTCTGGTCGATGGAGGTATACAATTAACATCTTAGTGTCGGTGGTAAGCGGGTTTGTTGTAGCAATACGGCTTTCCCGTGGACATCGCACACCCATACCGTTTGTGGGCGGCGTCGTAGCGCATAGCGATGCGTCGTCTATCTTTCGGATGGGGATGTTGAGTGTGTTTGGTAGCACTTTTAAGTGTAACAGGCATATTCAGCTTCATGTCTTACTGCATTAGCGCTATGATACGTGGAGTTTTGTTCATTGGCGTCTTAGTAGCGTGCTACTATGATACGTTAGTGATATTTTTTATATAACAACAATACCAACTTTGTTGCCAAAGTCGATAGAAGTCATGTGGGTGTCTTGTGAGGGTGCGCCGCCCGTATGATAGTTGCAATGATGCTTACTGCTGCTTGCGGTATTGCGTCTTGTGATGGATCTGCGGGTGTGCTGCGCCTGATTCGACGCTCTCTTGTGGTTCTGGTCGATGGAGGTATACGGGTGGTGATGTCTGCTGGGATGTATGGGGGACCTTGGAATGGTGTAAGCCCGACGATAGTCGTATTGATGCTTGTTGCGTTCTGCAGCATTGCGTCTCTGCGATGGTTGTTTGGTGGGACGCTATTCTCAATGGCGCTCTCTGCGTCTTGGTTTGACTCACACCTAAGTAGCTTTGCCCAAGTCGGGTCCCTTCATTGCGGGGCTGCAGACTGTCTGCCCTCCACGATGTTTTATACAACAACATAATATTATATCTCTGTAACTTTCCCACCTTTGAATGATTGAAGGCAACTTGTTGGTGGGTGAGACAAACATGATCGAAAATGCATTTACTCAACTTCAGTGACACAAACCCTTTCTGATGGCGAATTATTACTCTTATCTTATAACTGCCTTTTGGCTATATCTGCCGTTGTATTGGTTGGTGGAGCATATGTGTCGACCTCGTGCGGGTGGTAGCTGGCGGGAGGATCTGAGGAGACTCTCAAGGCTGCGGTCGAAAGCCGCACAACGTGGGACCCCATTCCCTTGAGGTGAGCGGTAGACTCATGACACGCTCTGCGGCTAGTAGCCGTGCTGATCATGCAATTGGTGGTGATGCCATACACTTACATCACGTCTGCAGGAGCGGCGGTCTGGCAGGTGGTGGCGCTCACGGAGGGTTTACGGCCAGTGTGCCTATTTGCCTAAACCATGTGACGTACATTCACTGTGGCTGGATTCGTTCGTATTCTGTATGGCGTTTACACGCATAGACATGCGCGACTTCGGTCGATGTTTGTGCTTACGCACTAACAAGGGGCCAAGCCTCTTTTACTGGTTCGCCAGTTATTTTGCTGTGGACTACGGTCCAGTTCCCGAATTAGCGTTCCCTTCGGGGAGAGTGCATCAAAATGGTTGGCGCTCACCGTGCACGGCGTGTGTGGGGCCGTGTACCTCCCCTACATTTTTTTAATAAATGTAGGAGAGCGAAGCCCTTGTATCGGGTATTTTTGTATAAATATATTTTGAGCCTTTTCCGAGCGGAAAGGGATAATTAATAATGTAAACCTGATACAAGCGGAATAGGGACGTTTTATGTTCTTAACCTTTTTCGAGCCCTGTCTTCGTGAACGGGGTTCACCTAGCTTATAAGGCACTACCAACAGCTTTCAATTGCTCTAGTGAATATTCATTCTTCCAAAAGACACCTAAAAGAACTAAGTTACTAAACAAACACAACGTAAATAAGAGTCCTAACTAAGACGATCACGCCAAATTATTACAAACGGCCTATTATTAAATCTTTAGAAAGATCATTTAGAAAGATCAAAACATAATTTTTTAATCCTGGTCAAATATATATAATGTTATTTAAAAGGGGATATTTTTAATATTATAAATTTTTTTTTATTTAGATAGAAGGGGGGAAATCGTTACAGTATGCCAGAAGAAGCATAAAAGCAAGTTGAATCCGGTGGAGATGCGATCTCTTCGTAAAATGTGTGGCGTTACCATAGCCGACCGAAACCGAAACGAAGAGATTCGCAATATGGCAAGATTGAAAGATGATCTTATCACAAAAATTGATAGGGGCGTACTCCAATGGTTTGGGCACGTTGAACGAATGAGTGAAGACCGAATGGTGAAGAAAATATATAGAGCGAAAGTAAATATTAAAAGGTGTCGAGGTAGACCGAGACTAACTTTCGAAGACCATGTGAGCAAATTGCTCGAAGAGGGGAGGGTCAAGAGTACTCGGATACCTAGACATGCATGTATGAAGAAGTTAATGAACCTGAAAGAAGCGAAAGAGGTATGTAAGGATCGTGACACTTGGCAATCTGTTCTCTCTGGCTACCCCGTTAGGGATTGTGCGTGAAGATAAGTAAGTAAGTAAGTAAGGTATGTTGCCGTTTAGTTAAATTTTTATCGAAATTAGTTCAATTATTTCAAAACATGAAATTCATATTAATCTACAACGTATGCACTACAATTCGTCCTTTTTTCTTTCTTCGTGATTTAGTTCCCAAAGCATCCCAAATTCGCCATACATTTTGTGTGAAAATTGGCACTGATAATCGTATTTTATAACTCTAAGAAATTGTTTGTAAATTTGTGATCTTTTGTATTGTTTGTAAATGTTTTGATTATTTTTGTAATACATCTTTATTGTACTTTGTGTGAAATATAATTATTTTATGATATTGTTATGGGCAACAAAGATAGCTTGAATCGAAATGGCGTTTTGCGCACGGTTCACTTCACAGTATAGGCAGGTGGTTAAGGATCTCCTAGGTGTGCGTTATTCGTAGTTAGCAGTGGCTGCAAATAACCGCCGGTATGACATACTCCGCCGATCGTTGAGTCCCGTGATTCCGTGAGGCGTCGACGTCACCGGCCCCTAGGTGATTCTTGGCACTTTATGCGTTCCGTGCATTCCGTGCCCAGTCGCGCATTAAAGTGCCACCTCCGCACTTCCCCCAACCCTTTTGTTGCAAAAGGGGTAGGCAGTGCCCCAAGTGAGGATAGTCACTTTTATAACATCACCACCATCCGCGTCGCGCATCAACATCCACTGCCGATCGGATGGAATTTAGATAGGGCCTATAGCAGATTACCGCTGACTGTTAGGTTAGGGACATGTCAGGTAAAGATAAGGGGGAGCTTCCTCCTAAATCGAGGAAACCACCGGACTGACCGGGCGTATTGGAGAGGCCAATCGCCTACCGCGATATCTTCAACCCGGAGAGGATGAGAGTAGTCTCTTCATACTCTCAAATACCAACCCGTAAGCCTTCGTCACCGGGCAGCACTCTCGCCCAACGTACCTGAGTGTACGACTGGGCGTGAATCGTTGCCCTCCCAACAACAGCGGCCTATGAAGACGCCACGAAGGCACACGCCACCTGAGACCGAAGAATCCCTCTATGAGAAGAGGCAGCGCATCGGTGACTAATCAGAACCATTATCAGCATCATCGGATGATGAGGAGCCCCAAGCAGCGACAAGGAAGAAGGTCCACACCTCACCTCCTAAGTCACCATCACTGCCACAACAGCCACCATCCATCTCTCTGGACCGACGCAGTCATGACTCGGCCCAATTCGAGCAAGGAGGTGAGGAGTCCTACAGCTGGGGCTCTACGACGTACGCAACCCTAGCTGCATCAGCCGGGAGATCATCCCCAGTGCAAGCTACCAACCCGTCCGGGTTAGCTCTTGACGACGGACAGCGGCCGTCAACAAGCTATGCCCACATAGCTGCGGCCCCTGCAGTACCACGACCGCAATCGGCGGAGGAGCCTCAGAAAACTGAGAAAGAGAAGGAGAAGTCTAGATATCCGCCGGTTGTGGCAGAATGCCTCCCGGACTGGACCAGGCACTTCGAGGTCCTCAATAAGAAATTGGGCCACCCTCCCAATGCCCGTCCGTTCGGGGAGGGAGTAAGATTTTCACCCCAGAGCCCGGAGGAGTTTCGCACCATTCAGAGATACATGGTCGAGCTCTCCGAGAAAGTTCCAATCATGTCGTGGTACTGTTACACCCCAACAGAGGAGAAGCCCACTAAAGTGGGCATCCGGGGCCTGCCAGTGGGCACCGACACCAAGATGATCGAGGAGGCTATCCGGGCAAAAGGCCCGATCGCCTATGTAAAGGCCATACCACCACGTAGAGGCAGACCGGGCTGCCTCTACTATGCACAGCTGGAGCATCTGAGCCTGGAGCGGCTCCAAGAACTATACCGTATTGACGAGCTCCTCTACATGAGAGGAGTAGTCATCGAAGCCTGGCAGAGAAAGACGGGACCAGCACAATGCCACCGTTGCCAGGCTTTCGGACATGCCTCCGCAAACTGCTTCAGGCCAGTGAAATGCGTTCGCTGTGCTGGAGAGCATATTGCCAGCCTTTGCCCAAGGGGTAGAGAGGAAGAGCCAAAGTGCGCAAATTGCGCTAAAAGCCACACGGTCAACGATCGCCGCTGCCCAGTCCTGAGGAGGATTGCCAGGAAGCAGGGGATCGTTCTACCTGGGCTATTCCCGGAGAACCCTAAGAGGATCCCCCAGAGTCGCCCAAAGGCTGTTACCATACAGGAGGATAAGTGGACCACAATCACCAGAGGAAAGGGTAGGCAACCAGCCCCCCCACCCCCTCCTACAGCACCAATGGAAACGGTGGAACCCATAGAGCTAAGGGCAACCACCGGGGCGACTCTCCGACCTCCTGCCAACGACGCCACTGAGAGGCAACCCTCTCAAAGGAAGAGGCTGAGGAACAGGAGTACGAAAACAGAACAGCCTCCTCCTCAGGCTTTGAGTACCTCTACCCCTACAACTACAAGCCCGATAGCCTCGCAGGCGCAGGTTACTGCAAGAACACCAGCAACAACTACGACAGGTAGAGCACCAGAAAGGGCTCTACCCAAAAGAAGACCATCACAAATACCCCGAGACCAGTGCCTTCTCAACGTAGTAATGAACGTAGACCACCAACATCCGGCTTCGAGATGGCTGATGCCATCCACAGATTGGTAGGCATAGCCATCGAAGTCGATACACAAGTCCTGGCCGACATAAGGGCCGGGACAGACCCCGTTACCGCCGTCTTGAAGGCGCTGGCATCACTACTGGCAAGGCATTACGTAGGATAGTAACCTGCATCTGCTTTACTGGAACCCGGACGAGATTCGACAAAGGATCCATGAACTCCGTACGGTCACCCAGCAACAGGACATCCAGGTGATTTTGCTGGGTGAAACCAAATTACGACCAACAACGCATCTTAAGCTGCCTAACTATACCATCTACAGGAGGGACGAGGTCGATCCTTAAGGGATCGCTTATAGAGGGACAGCGATTTTGGTGAGGAGAGACATCGTCCACCAGAGAGACAGCTGGACCTGCCAGACTTCCAGACGATGCGTTAAATCGGCATAAAAATGGAGGCGACGGGCGAGGAACTAAGGATCTTTGCAGCATACCGCCCGCCAGGGACTCCATTTCACTCCTCAGACATCCGGACGGTAATGGAAGATACGGCACCCACCATCATCGCCGGGGACCTGAACGCCAAACACCCGGCGTGGGGGTCCAGAGTGATCACCCCGCCGGGTCGTGAACTATACGACGACGCAGAAAGCCATAATTATTACGTTCTAGGTCCCGAGGAACCGATGCACATCCCTACTGACCCTAGGAAGCGTCCGGATGTATTAGACATCGTGCTCACTCCGGAGGACTGGAAGAAAGGCAAAGTCATCGTCTTGCCGAAACCCGGGAAGGACAGGCGTAGAGCTGGCTAGCTATATGCGGTAGCAGCGTGATCGGCCTGTAGGCGTAGAACTACAGGCCGATCACGCTGCTACCGCATATAGCTAAACTGTGCGAAAGATTACTGCTAAGACGTCTCCGCCCGTGCATCCAACTTCGGGCGGAGCAGCATGGATTCAGGAGGGATCACTCTACAGCAACACAGCTGACCAGAGTACTGCACCTGCTTGCGGCCGAGCACAACTGCGGCCGCACATCGTTGGGCGTCTTTCTCGATATCGAGAAAGCGTTCGACCGGGTGTGGCACACAGGATTACTCTACAAGTTAGACGTACAAACAAGTATCCCTCCTGCTATATTGCGGCTAGTGGCGTCCTTCCTCGTAGACAGGAATTTCTACGTCTGTGTAGAGGACGCCGAGTCCAGGTCCAGCTGCCAGGATGCAACGTCTGCTGGACCTGCTGCCACCATGGTTGGATGAGTGGAGGATGGCCGTCAATGTTAGCGAGACGACCGCTCTGCTCATTCGCCGCTATAGAAATCTACCACCACCGCTAACCCTCGGAGGCCAGGAGATCGCATATGAGAAGGCCGTGACCTGCCTTGGATGCCGGATCGACAGGATGTTGCGTATGACTGCACACGTTGACTTTGCTATACGCAAAGCTCGATGTGCGCGGGCAATGCTCCGCCCTATCCTGACATCCAAGTTACCGACAAAGTCGAAGTTAACAATCTACAAAACATACATAAGACCCCTGCTAACATACGCTGCTCCGGCCTGGTGTGCACTCCTGAGCGATCATCAGAAGCGGCGACTTCAGGCCCAGCAGAGTTTGTCATTACGAACTATAGTCGGTGCGGGTCGCCACGTCCGGAACGACGTCATAGCGGCCAACCTAAAGATAGAGAGCCTACAAGAATTCGTGGTCCAGCTGGCGCGCGGTATGTTCGACCGCGCCGACAACGGGCCACGTGAACACCTATCCAAGAGAACTCCTCCCTATATAGATTAGGGAGTCGAGTAAACCCCACAATGCCGCAGAAAGGCCAACTCCGACATAATAATTTGTGTTAAACACAATTATTCAGATAACCACCTTTAACGACATTTTACCCGACTGCGACAAAAGTCGCTAAATACATCACGCCGATACTACCAAGGCGCCCAGGACCTGCACATTGCAGTGTTCCGTGAGGAACATCCGGGTAAAGGGGTACACCCCGAGGCCCGAGACCTGCATGGCATTATGCCTTGCAGAAGACAACAACGACGTTCGGGACAAGTGTCGTCCGGACCGCACTAGTGAGCGGTCTCGTCCGCCGGTCGTCGACTCCCGCCCGGGTGGGAGAGGTACAGCGCGTCGCTTCGCAGTGGGTGCACGTGCTGTGGGGCCAAATTGGCTTACGTGGAGCCTTGAGGACGCCACTGACCCCACCCGGGATGAAGATCACTTAACGCTGCGTTTCGCCTACACGCTCGGAAGTGAACTCCGAAGGTCCGGCGCGCTACTCGTGAGCTCGCGCCTGTTGGTGACTTCCGCTCCGCGTCGAGATGCGTCTCCGCGGGACCTGGAGGTTGCTGACCCTTCGGCGGATCCCTTCCCAGAGGCGCGAGAAACGCCAACTTCTGCCTAGGGATACCAGGCCTTCATCTAGAGCCAGGAAGGAGCACTGGAGGCCCGGAGCAGCTGCTGTCCGGAGCGCACTCCTGTCAGCAAGATTGGCCCTGCGTCGACTCCTTACCTCGGGACTCCGCGGGGCTTTGAGACGGCCGACCCTCCGGTAGCACTCACCTGGTAGCGCGCAATACGCCAACGTAAATTACCGACAATGTCGTACTTGTACGGCTCCCAAGGCCGGCCCATAGATATGAGCTGTGAGGATTACCCGGGTAATGGGGTACTCCCCGAGGCCCGAAACCTGCATGGGATAAACAACAGTAGTCCCATAGTAGATGACAAAAAACGTTCGGGACCAACTTACAGTTTCCAGTTCTAAAGCAAGAAAGAAAAAGAAATTAGGAAAAGTAAAGTGAAAGTTATAAAAGCAGCGAAAGTTTCAATATTGCATTTCCGAGGGGAATTTACGAATAATTGATGTTTTATTTGAAGAATCCGTCAGTGCTCCCCGTAATTGTAGGGAAGTAAGGGAAAATACATTCCATTGGGTACATGACTGACGTCAAGACCGGGACCATTTTTAAGGACACGTAATCTTAGTCGTCAACCTTCCTTTTGAGAAGGGGGCAAGGTTCTGAGTTGAACGTCTTACTCAATGGGCGGGAGCAACGAGGTGGGCTTGACCCCTGAGAAAGACGTTCAGTTTATATATTAAAAAAATTTAGAATCCCGAGCGGATGGTAGCAGTCAACTATTTCCTCTATTGGAATCAGAATGTTTATGATTTCAATAGCCTCGCGAACACAGAACACTTATAATAGCTAGTAGAAATGTTATACGAGCCGGGAACGCGCGCCGTGTATATGGCTTAAAAGCCAACTACTAGAATTTCATGACTCAGTTTGAAACAAACCGTCGTCACGCGTTAGTCGTGGTGCACGTGGTTAAAAATGGTCTATTGCAGTGTTTCGAACTGTTCAAACTGTTCAGGAAAGGGTTATTGTTCTTCTAAAGAAATTTCTTATCATTGGTGAGTAAAATAATACATTTTTAAATCGATTTTATTGAACGATACTTTGCCCTTCAATGCATCGTAGTATGGCCGCTGGTCCCAGACGCCAATTAAGGATGTGCTTAGATTTTAGTTTATCGACGCTATCGATATTCTATGCCTTGTATAATCAATTCTAGCAGGTTATTTTTAGAAATAAGTTTTGCTGTTGAATAAAAAGCGTAAGTTTTTATTTAACAATAAATATTTTTTTCTTATTCAATCAATATTCTTATATTTTTCCGATGGTTGCGCGGAAAAACCATTCGTATTTATTTATTTGACGGTAGGCTTGCCAAATCGTTTATCCCTTTCCAAACGATATCATTCATACCCTCCTCTCGACACATCGGGGTGGTGGGGTGGGAGGGGAAAGAAGATGATTCTAGAATATCACGTAATCATCGCAACCGAAGGAATAAAAGGCACGCGTGGCCGACGCGCAGCCTCTTCCCGCCGCCCTCGTCAGTGGAACCACACCGCTTAAAACAATAGTGTAATAGAAGGATTATTGCCCACGCGCACCGCTTGTATAACCGCTTTAGCCTGGACGCAGTCGAGCTCCAGGAAACCCGCCTCACCTCGTGTGAGAAATAGTCGCGCACCGCAGAGAGTCTACCCAGAGATTCTACCCAGAGTATCTTCCAGAAGTCGCAGCTATATAGTACCCAAGCAGCATAGAAGCAACACCCCGGTGAGTGAACATTCCTAATAGTTCCTGCTTGATATAATTGTGTTTAATAGTTAATCCGCTCCAATTTTATTTTCTCCTAATCAAGCAGTATTCCTTTCATAGATTTGGCAAATAATAGTTCGTTTTAGGGAAGAGCGAGTGCATTGTATGGGAAACCGCGTGCTATAGTCGCCATTTTATGTAAACGTAGAAGCATTTCGCATATACAGTCCACTTAGGTTAATATCTCGCGTAATAGGTTTAACGCTCGACCGGGGAATTGGACTTTGGTAGCCTTAGGCTCGTCGCTCCACCATTTTATGGTCACTTCGGCAGAATTTGGACTGGTGTTTAGTAGTCGTTCAACCATTTTCTGGTCGAATTATTGGATTAATTATTTAGATAATGCACTCTAATTTATGGAATAGACTTAAATAGTGTTCGTTTAAAATTAAACTTTGGTTAGTTACTTGCAAATAGAATTAATTCTTCACTTTAATAGTACTCGTTTAGTTTAAATTTAAATTTTGGTTAGTTACTCGCAAATAGAATTATTCATTTAAATAGTGTTTGTATTTGGTTTAAATTTAAAGCTTATTAGTCGCTTAAATAATTGAAACAGTGTAATCGCAACCGTTTTGTACGCTTACCCGACAATTTTGATAAAAATATATTGAGTTTAGCGAGCGACACGTGTCACCTCGACTCGCTGTAACAGGTGTTCAATTTAATGACGTAATACGGCGTACGAGTGTCCATCCTCCAGAGTTGTGAGATTAATTGTGATTAATATAATTTTATTATAATAATTTAAAATGGCAGTTAGTGGAAATAAAAATCAAAATTAAAACGCTTTATGCCAAGAGGGACATACTTTTTTCACGTATAAAGTATTAGTGATCACATAAAGAACATTAATGTAGAAGCAGTGCAGGAAACTTTTTGAATGAAATTGAAACGGTGGATTCTTTGCGGACGGAGTACGAAAGAATATTAGACCAAATTAATCATTTGGAATTACAAATCGATCCGAAATATATAGTGAACTACCAACCGCTTCTGGCATTTGAAGATATGTTGTGTCGCGTGAAAAGAACGGAGAAACTCTTAGAGTCTCCATCTCAAAACGAAGCAAAGCCGGAAACACAGGTACACCCACGTGACTCAATTAGGTTGCCGCCAATAGATATTCCGGTATTCAATGGTGATATTAAGACATGGCTCTTCTTCTTCAGTAGTTTTCAAAACAATATACATACCCATCGTTATCGGACGCTGAAAAATTATATTATTTAATAAGTAAACTTAGTAGCAGGGCACAGTCAATTTGCTCGGGTTTTACACCTACAGCAAACAATTACTTGTTGATATTCGAAACGCTTAAAACTAAATATGAAGATAGGAGAATGTTAGCTTCCGAATATTTGAACCAGATATTCGATCTTAAACCTATATCATCCGCGAACATCAACGGCTTAGAGCAGTTTTTAGATAAATTTGTGGCATCGGTGGCTGCACTTAAGAATTTGAAATTTAATGACCTTATGGACGTGGTGTTTCTCCATATTGCACTAAAGAAATTAGACCCCGACACCGTGCGTGCGTTTGAAATGGAGCATCGTAGCTCGGAGATGCCTTCCTTTCATTCATTAGCATCGTTTGTGCGAGATCAAATAAAGGTGATGCAGCGCTCCCCGAACGTTAAACGAGAAATTAAAAATGCGTCGACCGTAGACGGACTCAACCACCTAAAACAGCAGGGTCGTTAACGTACGTAACCACTACGTCGGCACCACTTCAGCATGCCTGTATCATATGCAAAGATAAACACGGTAATTTATACAATTGTGCGACCTTTCGTAAATATTCACCAAGCGAACGTTATAAATTAGTAAAGACAAACAACCTATGTCTGAACTGCTTAAGCGATAAGCATTTAGTTGCAAAATGCAATTCTAGTTCCGTATGTAGCAAGTGCGCCAGGAAACATCACACGCTATTACATTTTGAAAATAGCAACATATCGGCGTCAAGTAAAGCGGACAAGGAATTCACCCCTACTAAAGTCAACGATTCTAGCGGTCGACCTGGTGATGTCGCTCTGTGCTCATTGGCAAATATGGGAGCACAACCTCCTTCAACCGTGTTCTGGGTACGGCACGTATTTTGGTTAGGGATTCGCGTGGAAACGAACAAAGCGTCCGTGCACTGCTGGACAGCGGAGCCCAAAATAGTTTTATAACGCAACAATGTTGTCAGCGCTTAGGCTTAGTAACAAATAGGTCACTTTCATGTCCCGTAGTCAAAGGCATCGGAGGTACTAGTAAAGCTACCCAGGGATATATAAATTTAAAATTTTATTCTCGGATAGATCGTAATGTTAACTTTGATATAAATGCACTAGTAGTAGATAGGGTCACTGAACGGCTGCCAACCGTTTCGGTTGACACCTCGGCAATGATTGAATTTAAAAATTTGACTCTAGCAGACGACACTTACGCCGTTCCTGGAAACATAGACATGCTCATTGGAGCATCGCTTTTCCCTCATCTTTTTTTAAACAATAAGGTCAGGGGCAACTCCTCGCATACCGCGCCGGCTCCGCCCCCATCATGGATAGTATTTCGGCAACCTCTTATTGTGGTATGGCTGTCGAACCGCTCGAGTCGTTAGTCCGCAAATTTTGGGAGATGGAGGAGGTGGACGTCCCACCCATAGCTAGCTCAGATGACAGATTATGCGAGGAAATTTACGTCCGCACGACCGTTCGTGATCGCGACGGTAGATATAGTGTAGCGCTACCCTTTAAATGAGATGTTTTATCTCTCGGCGATTCGCGTCAAGTTTCTACAGCTTGGAGCGTAGGATGCTCGCTTCACCCCAGTTAAAAGAAGCTTGTGACGGCGTCATTAACGAATATATAAGGGAAGGTTACATATCACTTGTGGCTTCGAAATTAGATAACTACGAAGATACACCGTCGTATTTCATACCACACCACGGGGTTATTAGGGAGGACAAACTTACATCTAAGTTACGTGTAGTGCTCGACGCTAGTGCTAAAACTAGCACTCACCTGTCGCTTAACGATATCCTCTATAGTGGGCAAAATTTACAGGGCAGTTTATTTAATATAATAACCAATTTTCGTTTGTTTAGTATAGCACTATCCGCCGATATTCGCCAAATGTTTCTTTGCATAGGGGTCTGTGAATGCGACCGTAGATTCCAACGCATTTTATATCGTTTCAACCCAAAGGAACCTCTAATGGTGTTTGAATTTAACCGCGTTTGTTTTGGTTTAAAGTCGAGCCCATTTCATGCGTTACGCACGGTGAGACAGCTCGCTCACGATGAAGGTCCCTCTTACCCTAAAGAAAGAAGGCAATTGAGAGCGGATATTATATGGATGATTTTGTGTACTCGGTCGATAGCGTGGAGGAGGCCACCCTAACCACCGCCGAGGTTATAAAGCTCATGAAATCGGGTCAATTCGATCTTGTCAAATGGACTAGTAATTCGCGTCCGGTTTTAGACACAATCCCACTATCATACCGTCTTTCGGTGATAAAGGAATTCGACGATTCTGATACACACAAGGTGCTCGGTCTGTGTTGGTCACCAGAGTCCGACGTGTTTAGCCTTAAGGTAAATCCGCCCGTAGAGAAGTGCACAAAGCGCACAATACTGTCATGCGTTGCTAGATTATGGGATGTCATGGGTTTCGAAGCTCCGGTGGTATTATACGCAAAGCTTTTGATTAAACAACTTTGGTTATTTGAATGCGATTGGGATGACTCGCCGCCTGACAGCATTGTTCGGTTGTGGCAGCGTTTTAGAGAGGAACTTCCTTTACTAAGAGAAATTAAAATACCGCGTCATATAAACGTCGATAGAAATAGCGTCATCACGGTCGTTGGGTTTGCAGACGCCAGCGAGAAGGCTTACGGGGGCGTTGTATATTTCCACATCCAGAATAATGGTAGAAATTCGATTAGCCTCATTAGTTCTAAGTCGAGAGTCTCCCCCCGTAAGGTTGTCTCTCTGGCGCGCTTAGAGCTTTGCGCAATATTAGTACTTACCAAGCTTATTACCGCAGTTATCAGCGCATGTAGGGATAGAGTTCACATAGAAAAGATATTTGCCTTTTCCGACTCCACCGTCGCCTTATGCTGGGTTCATTCTTCACCTTCCCCACCGTTGGGATACGTTTGTCGCGAACCGAGTGGCCAAGATCCAAGAAGAGTTAGAAACGCAGAACTTTTATCACGTGTCCGGTACGGAAAACCCTGCCGATTGTCTATCCCGTGGACTCACCCCGATGCAAATAATGGACCACCCGCTTTGGTTCCACGGACCTTCTTGGGTTCACTTGGATCCCTCGCAATGGCCAATAAACGATTTCGAACCTTCGTCAGTGTCACAACCGCCGGAAGAGAAGAGACACGCTCTAGTGGCGAACGTTTCGAGCGAGGTTTCTCCAATCATTGCTTTGGCGAACCGCTTGTCCTCTTGGTCGAAATTATTGCGTAGCGTAATTTACGTTTGTCGATTCGCGAAGCTTTTACCGCGACGTTAGTATGTCTTAGCGTCCGATTACAACTATGCCGAGTCGCTAGTATTACGTGAACTTCAACGTGCGCATTTCTCTGAAGAAATTACAAGATTACAATCGAATAGAGCTTGTAGTCGCGCCTTTCAACGCCTTAAGCCATTTTTACAGGATGGGATTGTAAGGGTAGGTGGACGCTTGTCCAACTCGCAGTTAAGTTTCGACCAACGGCACCCTATAGTTTTACCGCGTAAAGACCATATCATGAATTTATTAGTCTATTACTATCATAAATTGATCGCGCGCTGGCCCCGACTTGCTGATGTCGATATTGCGTCAGAATTATTGGATTCTTTCTGCACGTAGTTTAATCCGCAATCGGGTGCACAGATGTATAGCTTGCTTTCGGGCACGCCCCAAGCCGTCATTTCCGGAAATGGCGGAACTTAGATCTTGTAGAGTAATACAATCAGTAAAGCCCTTTACGCACACCGGGTCTGATTTCACTGGTCCGTTTAAGGTCACGCTCACTCGCGGGCGTGGTATAAGATCCACAAAGGCTTACGTCTGCATTTTCGTATGTCTAACTACTCGAGCGGTGCATATAGAACTCGTTGGTGATCTAAGCACAGCAGGCTTTATGGGTGTATTTAAAAGATTTCTTTCCCGCCGTGGCCCTGTAAGTAAATTATATTCGGATAACGGTACGAACTACGTCGGTGCAAAACGTATTTTATCAGAAATACATGAGCTCTTAGCTAGCAAGTATTATAATTCGGAGTTCGCTCACATTCTAGCCGAGAACCGCATTGAGTGGTCTCTGAACGTCCCAGCTGCGAGTCATTTTGGGGGCAATTGGGAGACTAATATTAAGAGTCTAAAGAGTCACTTATACCGAGTAATAGGAGACCAAATTTTGTCCTTCGAAGAGCTAAGTACGATGCTCACTCAAATTGAATGCGTAATAAATAGCCGCCCACTTTGTCGTACGTTGTCTAGTGACCCTTCGGAGCCGCTGGCTCTAACTCCAGCACATTTTTTGAATTTAACGCCTTTAAAGTATTTGCCCGCCGTAGATATGGATGAGAACAGACTTAGCATTTCCGCACGCCACAAATTATTAGACCGGTTAGTGCAATCGTTTTGGAAACGATGGAGGATGGTATACTTGCATACTTTGCAGTCTCGGCAAAAATGGAACACAGCAACTGACCCTGTAGCTGTAGGAACTGTAGTTATGCTCACCAAAGAGAATACGCCGCCTCTCCATTGGCCGTTAGGAATTGTCGAAGAGGTCTTTCCCGGTTCCGACGGAGTAATTAGGGTAGCTCGCGTTAAGACCACGGTTGGGTCTTACATGCGTCCTGTTGTCCGTTTGTGCCCCTTGCCTCTTCCATAATTTAAATTAGCTTTCTAGATTAGAAATTGTAGTTGAATTTAGGTAATCTTAGCGTTAGTTAGTTATTTTGTTAGTTTGATCTCAGCTCTAGTTGTTTTAGTTATTTTTTGAAGGAAATCCTTCAAGGGCGGGGGAGATGGTTGCGCGGAAAACCATTCGTATTTATTTATTTGACGGTAGGCTTGCCAAATCGTTTATCCCTTTCCAAACGATATCATTCATACCCTCCTATCGACACATCGGGGTGGTGGGGTGGGAGGGGAAAGAAGATGATTCTAGAATATCACGTAATCATCGCAACCGAAGGAATAAAAGGCACGCGCGGCCGACGCGCAGCCTCTTCCCGCCGCGCTCGTTGTTGGAACCACACCGCTTAAGACGTTAGTGTAATAGAAGGGTTATTGCCCACGCGCACCGCTAGTATAACCGCTTTAGCCTGGACGCAGTCGAGCTCCAGGAAACCCGCCTCACCTCGTGTGAGAAATAGTCGCGCACCGCAGAGAGTCTACCCAGAGTATCTTCCAGAAGTCGCAGCTATATAGTGCCCAAGCAGCATAGAAGCAACACCCCGGTGAGTGAACATTCCTAATCCTCCTGGTTTGCCAGTTACTTCAAAAATAGGTCACAGCAAGTTGAAATACAATTAAATGGAAAAGGTAAAGCTATTTCTGGGGAGCGTCCTGTGAACCGAGGAGTACCGCAAGGATCCATTTTAGGTCCCTTACTTTTTATAATATATAGTGCAGACATTATTAAAAATATAGAGTATTGTACCACATGTACGCTGACGACTTACAGATATATATATCGTTTAAGCCTTGTGATATTCAAGTAGCAGTGACAAAATTGAACTTGGATTTGGGTCGGATATCTTTGTGGTCAGAGCGTAACGCATTGGTTCTCAATCCAAAAAGTCGCAGTACCTTATTCTAGGATCGCCAAATCAAATAAGAAAGATCACACTAAGCCACCCTGCCATTATTGTAAACAACGAACCTATTGTGATAGTCACTGAAGTCAGAAATTTGGGGGTAATAATGGACGACAAACTTCGTTTTGAGAAACATGTAATGGATATTGCACGTAATTGCTTTTATAGGTTGAAAGTACTTTACCGTATTCGCGAGTACCTAAGTGTCACCTTACGTATACAACTCTGCGAGTCTATCGTGCTTTCAAAATTCAATTACGCGGATTCTCTCATAGGCCCACGACTATTATCTCGAACACAGCAAATAATACAGCGGGTACAGAACGCCTGTGCACGCTTTTGTTTCAATGTCCCACCACGTGCACATGTAACCCCTTTCATTAATAACGCTAATATTTTAAAAATGGACTGTCGCAGGCGACTACACTTTGCTCGCTTTTGTTTGGAGTTATTAAAAATAAAGAACCTTTATATTTATATAATAAGTTGATTTGGTCTAAAGATCAAAATAAGCAGTATAATACCAGATCATCCAAATACAAGTTAGTATATCCTTTCTACCGGTCGGCCGCTTTCAGAGGTAGTTTTAAATATAATGCCACTAAATGTTGGAATAACCTCCCGCCTCCACTGCGTGACCTGAAAACAAATAGTGGGTTTAAAATCAAATACAGGTTACACTTACTTTCGGAACAAAAAAATACCGATCTATAAAATAAACTGGTAGGAGGTTAAGTTCTTTCAACACGTCATTAATCTCAGTCCCATAAATTATGTAGATATTTTTAATTTTCACTTTATATAATATATATAGTTTTATATATATATAATATATATATATATATATATATATATATATATATATATATATATATATATATATATATATATATAAAACTATTTTATTAAATATTTATATAATAAATTTACTTTTTCTGACAATCATTTTCTTACCTTTATTCTTTAGCCAACGTTTATTCCGCATTCTTAATAAATAAAATTGATATATTTAGAAGGAAAACGTTAATTCTATTTTGTACTTACCTTCATTAGACTAATGATATCCACTATTTATGTGAATTAAAATTTAAAAACATATATTTTTTTTATACATTCCGCGTCGCATTATAGCATGTGCATGGAGGCAGCCGTCCGAGTTACGTCGGAGTGCGGGCCGGACTGAAAACCAGTGTCGGGATCAGAGCAATTCGTGTTTCTGTATCTCGATTTTTACTGAGTCCTGTCCATTTCACGGTCTTATGCTGCTACACAGACTCATTTTATATTATTTTTACATTTTTGTTAATTTAGGGAAATATTGTTTTATTTTCTGTTTAATTCCAATTTCTTGCTTTGTTTTGTATCTATTGTGATTAGACCGTGAATAAATGTTTTTTCTTTCTTTCTTTCTTATTAGTTCCTGCTTGATATAATTGTGTTTAATAGTTAATCCGCTCCAATTTTATTTTCTCCTAATCAAGCAGGATTCCTTTCATAGATTTGGCAAATAATAGTTCGTTTTAGGGAAGAGCGGTTTCCCATACAATGCACTCGATTGTATGGGAAACCGCGTGCTATAGTCGCCATTTTATGTAAACGTAGAAGCATTTCGCATATACATTCCACTTAGGTTAATATCTCGCATAGTAGGTTTAAGGCTCGACCGGGGAATCGGACTTCGGTAGCCTTAGGCTCGTCGCTCCACCATCCGATAAACCCAGAAGTTAAGGAAAAATGGATTTGGCGACAGGGAAAAAAAATTGGTTTCCTTCTAAACATAGCAAAATATGTTCAGCACATTTTCAAGAAAAGGATTTTAATCCTACAAGAAAACGACGTGTTCTTTTGGGTCATGCTTATCCGACTATTCACGTTTGGACAACTTCTGAAAATGTAAGTATCTTCTAAATAAATAAAGTATTTTAGTAAAACACAAACCATCCCGTGACTCTATTATGCAACACAGTAAAGAAATTATGTGGCGCCACTAGTACATTTTTGATACTTTATAATTCGGAAACGAAACGCTTTACATTTTGTGTAATTATACTGAAATGAAGTCAGTCTTGCTGTCGCACGGACGGGCCGGCTCGAACCGGGGTGGTACCACGATCTCACAGAAAGCTAGCGTGAAGTAGTGGTTTACCTCTGCGTTTCGCTTGGTGAGTGGTGAGTGCAGGTGGCCGGAGGCCCTTTTTACTGGAAATGAGGCATTCTATCTTAGTCCTAGTCGTGACAACGTATCAACATTTTGATTTGTAATAGAGGATAGATGTAGATGTCTATGGGCCGCAGCAACCACTTACCATCAGATGGACTGTGTGCTCGTTTGTCACCCTTATCCTATAAAAAAAGTCAAAACAAACAAAATTCTATCTACTCGTATTTATGATAGTTTCAGCTCGCAAATGATGGGTTTGTTTTTGTTACTGTAACTTGTTACTTCATTGTAACTGCTCACAAAATACTCGAAGAAGTCGATTGATGTTCTAAATATAACTAAAATCATTTCTATTTTCGGCGCTAGTGTGCGTGTCGTACCACTTTAAAACCCCTTTTTGAGAATGATGAATGGAAAAATGTTTGTTAATCATTATGTTTTAATTCTATATTTGTCACCTTGCTACTTTTTGCAAAGTAACTATTTAGTTACCAAACATGTTATTTCAGGTCTCAGATATCCAAGTTAACGTAACACCATCAAAATCTCCGTCACCTTCTATGTTATCTAAATCTGCTAAGCGAGCAATACAGTTGATCCGGACATAATGGAAACTCCCAGAAAACGAAAAATGCAACGTATTATAAACGAAAAGCAAAATGTTATAA
This sequence comes from Parnassius smintheus behrii, assembly GCA_036936625.1. Lineage (NCBI taxonomy): Eukaryota > Metazoa > Arthropoda > Insecta > Lepidoptera > Papilionidae > Parnassius > Parnassius smintheus. The sequence continues at coordinate 55,175,327 of JAUPFT010000008.1, read as the reverse complement.
AAACTCAACGATCGAAAATAAAAAGTTTACAAGGTAAAAACCTGAGATATAGAAAAAAAATTATAGAGTTGCAAGAAATAATAAAGAAATTACAATCAAATAGATTAATTAATAGCGACCAAGCCTTTTTTTAGAAAACACCAACGTTAACACAAAAGAGTTATTTAAAAGATGTGAGAAAAAATAAAAATCTAAAAAATTAACACGTGAAAAATACTCACCGAGCCATCGGAGTTTCACGATGACGCACATTTTTATTCGCCGAAGGCATATCTTTATGTAAGGCGCAAGTTTGAGACCTGCTTGCCTCATTCCAGAACCATTAAAAAATGGTATCAATCTTTTGACGCAGAACCTGGTTTTACCACAGAGTCCCTTGATGCTATAAAATCTAAAGTTCGATCTACACAATGTCCAATATTATGTAATTTGATGTTGGATGAGATGGCGATTCGTCAGCACATCGAATGGGATGGGAAACGTATGCATGGTTATGTCAATTTCGGAAACAATTTAAACGATGGTGGGAATAATTTGTGTGAAGCTAAAGAGACTTTAGTATTCCTTGTTACTGCAATTAAGGGGGCATGGAAAATACCTGTCGGATACCTTCTGACAGACGGTGTAACAGGTGAGCAAAAGTCAAACCGAGTGAAACAGTGTATTTAACTTTTAAGCACAACTGGCGTTGAAGTTGTTTCTCTGACGTTTGACGGTTGCCCTGCTAATCTTACAATGGCAAAAATTCTAGGATGTTCTTTTGACATCAATAATATAAAGACTTGTTTTAGCCATCCCGTTTCACAAAAACCAGTTTACGTTTTGTTGGATGCTTGCCACATGCTTAAACTAGTAAGAAATGCATTCGAATCAAGCGCAACATTAAAAGACAATTTTGGTAGAATAATATGGTTAGGATGGACCAAGTGGTCGCACTTGGTCCATCCTAACCATCTACAGGAAAAGAACATTTGCATCTTGCAAATAAGTTTCTGCAAGTTCTTGCAAGTAAGACGTCGTCATATTTATTTCTGCAACCAAAAAATGAAAGTTAAGTTGGCGACACAACTGATGAGCAGTAGTGTGGCTAGAGCTTTAATTTTTTGTTCCAAAACTAACCAACCGGGGTTCACCGATGTTCAAGGCACAGTACATTTTTTGGCAAAATTTTAATGACTTGTTTGATGTTTTAAATTCACGAAATATTAATCAGTTACACTATAAGAAACCTATAAATTTCAAAAACAAAGATAAGGTGTTCATTTTATTAAACAAAATGGAAGCATATATAAAAAACTTAAAAATGTATAACGAAACGGAAATAATTAAATCACCTAAAAAAACCGGGTTTTTAGGTCTTTTGGTGTGCATCAATAGTGTCAAAATTTATACCTAGGGCTTGTCGAAGAAAAAAAAATTTTAATATTTGCCCATCTATAAGTTGTCTCAAGATCATCTGGAGTTGTTATTCGGTAATATAAGAGCTCATGGTGGATGTAACAACAACCCGACAGCGCGACATTTCATGGCTATTTATAAAAAACTAATAGTCAAACTAGAATTGAATAATTTAGAAAGTGGTAATTGCATGGCACTTGAAAATATTTCAATTTTGACTTGTTCTTCATCAGTGGAAAAAATAAATAAATCTACTATATCACCAATGATTGAAGAAGAAATGGAAAATGAAGAATATATTAAAGAATTTGATGAAGTTTTGAAAACGGAAAATATCATGACAGAATTTAGTTTTGTACATAGCAGGAAATGTGGTACATTTTTTACTAAACAAAATTAAACGCGAAACTTGCATTTGGCTCTTTTAAATTCCAATGCTATTAAAGACAATTTTAAATTGATACGGTTGAAAGACAACGGTGGTCTTATTTTTCCTAGCGGTGACGTAATTTTGATTTGTAAAAAAATTGAATCAATTCTTAAAACTTTTTCTGTAGATGCTCAATTAGTCAAAAATTTTGAAAAGTTTAAAGAGCAAATAACATTCAGAGCCTTACGTCATTTCATTGGCATTGAAGTATTCAGAGAAATCGATTTTCATCAATTTGATCAGGGACCAATGGAAAACCATGTAATATTGTTAACAAAATGTATTATAGAAAGGTATATAGATATTCGCCTTCACCATTTGAATGAATGAATGAATGAAAATACTTTATTGCACACCACAAACAAATTTACAAAGAATATAACAGAGAGCAGATTACATGTACAATTTGGCGGCCTTATCGCTACATAGCGATCTCTTCCAGGCAACCAAAGGTGTAAAGGAATAAAACAGTGAGTACTAGGTAGGTGGTGCAATATAAATATACCTAATATAATATCAATACATGCAATAAAATAACATATAAATAACTAATACATTAAAAATATGATACACATATACATACGTATATACATAAACATACACACACATACATATACATATACATACATATATCCTCAAATATATACGACTAACATAAACAAATAAATACAAAATACATTTGATGAAAACCTCAGCACAAAAAGTATCAAAAAGACAACTTTTAAATAAATATTTGCATTTTATAGGACAATAAATAAATAAATATTTTGTTTTTGAAATGACGAAAATGTCTTAATTTTTTTTCTATTTTACTGTATAAGTTTTACTCCTTGTAATTAATTTTTTTTCTACTTTACGTTTTTTTATAGCATTAAGTTTATTTCATTAAATTTACGTTTCATATTATATCATTATACTGTTTTATTTTATCAAATATTTATTACCTACATTATTCCGTGCCGATATTTTATCGATAGTTTTTTGTCAAGCACTAGCGTATATGAGTTGAGTGTGTTATTATAACTACCTGCGGGAGTGGGGAGACTAGCGGCGGCAGTGGTACTGCAAGTAAATTGAAACAAAGGCATTTCTATTCCGCTATATTAGGTGTTCTGTGCTCGCGAATCATGCTTGGTAAGCATCAGTGTTCTTTTGCGAGGATTGTGATCTTTTAAATTAATGTGATGTAATGGCGAGGACAATCTTGAACATTTTCACAGACTGAAAACTTTCCGGGACGTCGGTGCTTTACGTCAGCTATACGTGGTGGAACCATGTTGTAGATATTATTTTATATATTACGGTTGTAGCACGAACGGGACGGCTCGACCGCGGAAGGACCACGCTCTTACAGAATACCAGCGTACAACAGTAACTTTTTGTTGCTGCGTTTCGTATGGTGAGAGTGAGGAACCGGATATCCTTGTTATTGGAAATGAGACATTTAATCTTAATCCTCAGGGAAAACAACGGATTTACACTTTGATTCTTAACTGAAGATAGATGTAGATGTCTATGGACCACAGCATCCACTTACCATCAGGAGGGCAATGTGCTCGTTTGTCACCTTTACTCTATAAAAAAATATTCTTTCGGGTTTTTATAGATCTTTTTGTTTGTTCTACGTAAGAGTTCCACATTCACAATCAAGCTCGTACACTCCTGCAGCTTGTTGAGTAAAAACTGACTAATCTTCTTCGGAGGTATTCTTTAGGGAGGATTTTAGGTCCGTTTAACATTTAGCCAGAAATGATCGTAGGTCTTTGCTCAGCTGTGGGTCGTGTAAAGGTTGTACTATTAATTCAGTTTACTACACAACGTTGATGTCAACTGTGCAGGTACAATCTGAAGCAGGTTGATCTGTACGGCGAGGAGCACAACGGGTCGTTCGACGGACTGGCGGGTCTGCTGCAGCGCGGGCAGCTGGAGGTGGGCGTCACCTCCATGTTCATGCGCAGCGATCGCTGGCGTGTGCTCCACTTCTGCTCCGAGACTGTAGAGCTTAGGTTGTCAACAATGTTTAGAAAAAATCAACACATTGAAAAGTAAAGATATTAATGGTTACTTTGCTACCATCCAAATTATATCTATAGTAACTATTAATATCTTTATTATAATGGATTTCGGCAAAGCAACGCCTGAGTCTATCAATTACATTGAAAAATATAAAATAAAGTTTTATCCACGTAGGTTTTTTTATAGAATAAGCGTGTCAAACGAGAACACTGTCCACCAGATGGTAAGTGGATGTTGTGACCCATAGACATCTACATTTATCCTCGATTAAGAATCAAAAAGCAAATGCGATGACACCTCTAATGACTAAGATATTCGTTTTCTCTATGATAATAATTTAAAAAAATGTTATTTATTTGACGTCCATTTTTATAAATGCTATTCGTTTGTAGAATATATTCAGTCACACCTGCAGACGCTACAAAGTGAGCCGGTAACAGCTGCGGTCGCCCGCAGCTATAATAGTATTGAACAACTGTAATGTCGGGCTTACACGCTTGCCAAGTGTCTGTGTGGGTTCACAAGTACAAGCCTGTAAACGGGGGTGTTTGGCTTTTTCCGTGAACTTGGAGAAGCTAGTTGGCGTTCTGATCCAGGGTCGGTTTTTGAACACCTTTCAAAGGGGGTTTGTGATATGCGTTTGGGACGCATTAGTGCGCGTTTAGTATCGCTTGTGATCTGACCTGATGATTAAGATAAAAAGAAAGCGACATATGCCTGGAGTCGTCTTGCCGAATTAATGTAAAATCCAATAAAAGAATTAAAAGCTAAAAAAAGAAATATTGGTGAAGACTTTTCGCAAACATTTAAAGGAACTAAACGCAATAACTGAAACAAGTTCGGTGTCCGCCATGTTTGTCTGTTCGGAGCACACTGTCATATTTACAAGCATGTAAATGACTACCAAGTGCAAGCTTAGCATTTGTATAGGCTTGGATCTTGTGGTCGCTTGCCGAGTCTCTGTTCTTAGTAGTCTCGGAATTTAGTATAAAGGTACTAAAGGCAATAGCTGAACAAGTTCGTTGTCCGCCATACTTGTCTGTTCATTGTAGTTCTTCCAAATGCGAGCCAGGAATTATAGTCTTGGGGAATGTGGTAGCTTGCTAATGGTAAACGTGTAAACTTAGTATAAGGATGAGGGTATGCGCAGGGGTGCGTTCCTGTTCCGGCAGCCGGCGCAGTCGGCGGTGGCGAACGTGTTCGTGCTGCCGTTCAGCCGCGGCGTGTGGGCGGCGGCGGCGGCCGTGTTCGCGGGCGCGGGCGCGCTGCTTGCGCTGCTGGCGGCCGCCGCGCGCGCCGCGCGCCTGCCGGACCCCGCCGCCAGCCACCTCGCCACGCTCGACTGCCTCACTTTCGTCATCGGCTCCATGTGCCAGCAGGGTATACAAATCTGCTTTGTTCTTAACATTCGACAGTTCAGGCATGCAAAGGTCGTAGACCATACAGCCTTGTTATCGGTTCCGTGTGAATGCGGGGTATAAAGCTCAAACAGGCAAAGGTCATAGACCGTACAACTTAGTTAGTATTTTGTTCGCAAAACTACATAATATTACGCGCATTACGACACATATTTTATAAGATTGAAAAACTAATTCGACATTAGTACCTGTTGATAAACTGAATGCTTGAGAATTATTTTTATTTCTTAGACAATCAGTATTCCTCGAGATGTTGTACTTCACCGTCGAGCACGTGGTAAAGAGATAATATGCTACCATGTATAAAACGTCGAAATGGCAGGAAGTGGGTAGCTTTGAAAGGCATACCTTTGTAGAGAAACTGACTGACTGAAGTTATTGTTTTTTCTGTGTTATTTTTTTAGAAAAAATGATATTTCTTATGTTTCCGCAAACACTACTCATAGAATAAAACTAATTTTACGGATTTTATCACGCTTAATTTTAATTTTAATTCCCGACGTTTCAGGTATGGTTCAGGTTTAATTTATTGTATCCACTTATTTTATAGGGTTCTAAATTCCGTCTACATTCGAGCCAAAGCTAGCAGCAAGTACCAAAGTGCAGCCAGTAAATTGTTACTATCCCCTCTTTTTACGCCGACCCATTTTTTTAGTTTTAAAGTGACTGACGAACCAACTAACCTTCTGATGGTACTAAGGTACTGCGGCCCATTACACCTGAGACAAATTCGGATAAAGAAGGCCTCACATCACTCCTAAAGACTAAATGACACAGTGGCTCTACCGTGCTTTAAACGTGTCAACTTAAGTATGGTTTTAACTTAACGCAGCTACAGTTACAGCACAAATGGGTAAAGTAAACCGAAAAATAAACAATCTCGCTTAAAATTCCACGTCAAATAGCAACATAATTCTCTAGTGTTTCGAATAGTGAAAAACGAGAAACGGAGAGCCTTTTTATCGTTACCAAGGCGTTCCATCATATTCCTCAGGGGTGACAACTCATGTGTAGTCTTCTTTGTCTGAAGTGAGCTGTAGGTACGGACTGTAGTCGCCACTTACACGATTACTTACTAAGTTTAAGGATAAATTGCTTACAGGTTCCGACCTCTCACCACGTCTGTGGTCTCTGCGACTGGTAATGTTTTGTACGTTGCTGGCTTCCCTGTTCGCGTTCACATCGTACTCTGCGAAGGTGGTAGCTATCCTGCAGTCACCCAGCAATGCGCTGCAGACCATCGACGATCTCACAAACTCTCCTATGACCCTCGGTGTTCAGGAGACAACGTACAAGAAAGTTTATTTTGCTGTAAGTTGTTTCATAATGTACGCCTATGTTACCATCGCCAGTCTAATGGACTCTGACGCGGCATTTAAAATGGAAAAAAATTTGTTCGACTTCACCTTGTAATTTCTTGATATGGGGCAATATTTTTTTTCTTTGCGGGTAAGGGGTAATGTAAACATGCAAACTCAGTGTGCTAATTGGTTTTATTATTATTAAATTATTTAAAGTATTCGTTCTTTCTTAACAAATGTGCTAAAACACTGCTAAAGTCTATCAACACGTGTTATTCTTAACACTTTCTGTCTTTCTATTGCTAAACCACAGTTTTACACAACAGTCTAATATGTAAATAATCTTGACGAACTGCAAAAATATTTTCTTCTCGCATGCACCAGTTCACCCAGACATTTCTTCACTGTCCAAGGATTTCACCGATTTTAAATCCTTTGTCCATCGCTATCACTGATCAGAAAACAGTTGAACTTAGTTAAATACAATATTGACAAACACGAAACAGCGATGAGAAGAAAAAGAAGAGAATTTGCATGAGTCTATAAATAAGTTGTTTTCCGACCAAATGAAAGCGACCGATTTGAAAGTCGAGGATATACAAGTATGCTATCGTCTAGGATCTTCTCAAGCCTCAACACGTCCAGTGCTTTTAAATTCAGAAGTCTACAGAGTCGTCCTCTTGTCTGGCATCACAATATCTGAGTTTCTGACTAAGACAAAACACAAAGTATTTGTGAAAGCTTACGAGCACACACATATTTCAGGATTAGGAACCGCTGGTCGCTCAAAGGTAAAATAGCTATTATTTTACCGGATAAATCACGTCAGAGGATTGAATCTATGGCAGAGCTAAAACCCCTTATTTGCCAATATCTCGACAAGTCTAGTACGGCCAACGACCCTTTTACGACAAAATCCTAGGAAATATACAAGCCTTGTTTATTACGAAGTTTTAATTTTTGTTGACAAAAGCTATTAAAAGGTTTATAATATATTAATGAATACGCTGTTGATAAAATACCCTAGGATTGATGTGAGGTTTTTATAGAACAAGGGCTGAGGTCCATAGACATCTACTTCTACTTCGAGATGCGTTGTCACGTTGTCTTGAAGATGTTATGAGAGACAGTGGTTTTTCCCCGGTTGAGTCGACTCATCCGTGCTGAAGACATAATACAGTTGCAGTGTGGCTCTACCACGTGTAAAACTTTTAATAAGTATATATTATTTATAATTTATATAAAATAATAATCATTTTATTAAATTCTATTCACCCCCTTCACACCAATGCAAAGCCATGTGCTGCTCCATGGTGGGTTCGTTGCACAGGTAGAATTAGAGGCTGCGGAGGAAGGCACGCCTTGTGTTCTGTTACGGCTTTCCTAAGAAGGAGAAATAGAGAAGTAGTCCTCTCTCGAGGAAAGGGCTACCATAGGGTACACCAGGAAGCAGTAGCCTACACCAGGGTAGGCGTTGGTTGAGCTGTGGTGTGTGTGTTATCGTTTCCGTGGCCCAACCAATATGCGGCGAAGGTGGAACACCGCGGGGTTTTGGTTGTTGCGAATTCGAAATAATGTGTAGTGTCATTTTCCAATGTAAAAAAACTGTTCCAGGGTAACAGAAATATACGTGGAGGAGCCGCGCTGCAGCTATATTATGGTTATAGCAAGAATGGGTTAACTCGACTGGGGTAGGATCACACTCTCACAGAATACCTGCGTAAAATAGCAGCTCAATGCTACTTTGTTTCGTATAGTGAGTGTAGTAAACCGGAGACTTTGTTTACTGGACACGAGGCATTCTATCTTAGTCGTCAGGGCATCTGCATTTTCCCCCCCGAACGGGTTCCCGCCTTGTCGTGGCGGGGGGGCTTAGTAGCCGTGGCTTGGTCTCCCACGGTGAACAAAGAGGAACCCACGTGGCTGGCCCGAGGTGAAGGGCCGACCTGAGGTGGCCACTCCGAGTGGGCTTGGGGAGCCCACTTCGGATGTGTGCTGGTGGACTGCAGCGAGTGGGGACTCCGCACCCTCTACCGCTGCAGCCGAGGTGGAGTCGCGGAGGAAGAGGAGTGTTGGTATGGCGATGCGCCACTCGCCCTATCCTCCGCGACTCAAACGGGGCCGCACCGTTGATGCGGTGGTGATGGGGCTACGGGGGGAGAGCTCTCCCTATCCTCTGCAGCCGAATCTTGGTTGGCGGCGGAGCCATAGACCAGATCTGCCGCTGGGGTCGGGAAGGCTAGTACTTCTAAGTGCTCGTTTTTCCTGGCCCCATGGCCTTCGCGCATCGGACGCGGGGGCGTCTGTTGCGCAGATGTAACGTGGAGGAAGGCGCGCCATGTGTTCTGGTGCGCCTTACTTGGGAAGGAGAACGGGGGGGAATATTCCTCTCCCGAGGAGGTGCTGCCATGGGGCGGCAGTCGCTGGTAAGGCCGCGGAAGTGTGCAAAAGCGTTCTCGTAGCCCTGCCAATATGCGACGAAGGTGGAACACCATGGGGTTTTAGTCGGTGCGAGTCCGACACAACCCGTCCTTGCGCCCGCGAGGCGGGTATGCGTAGGCATTTCCCCATGTAGAAAAAAAGGACATCTGCATTTTAATTTTTAATTGAGGATAGATGTATATGTGTACGGATGTGTACTTAGCATCAGTTGGACTGCGTGCTCGTCTGACGCCTCATGCTATATTTATCTATATAAGCGCGGGTATCGCAGGAGAGCCGCTCGGCGGCGACGCGGCGGCTGTACCGACGCAAGCTGCGACCGCTCGGCGAGCGCGCGTACCTCAGCGCGGCCGCCGGCGTCGAGCGCTTGCGCACCGGACTCTTCGCCTTTCAGGTACCCTAGCTGACTTCTCTATCTATCTCTAGTAATATATACATACATACACACAAATACATATATATATATATATATATATATATATATATATATATATATATATATGTATACATATATACAATATGTAACAAAAACCCTGTGGTTCCCGTTAAGTGCGTTCTCAGAATCAGTATTTAAACGTATAGAAATAACTTTACTTCAGAAAACTCGACATAAAAATAATCAAATAAAATTTTAATTAAATAATATTTGTAAATTTTATGTGGATTGATTACCTCTGCCTGGAATTATCGACAGCGGCGGGTGGCGGCCGGCGGTGACGTACATCGACGTACGGGGGCCCGCGCTCGCGCGTCTTACCTACACTAACTGCACACTGAGGTCGTGACCTCGTCACATTACAGCTGTTATAGTCAAACACTAATTTATCACTACGTCTACTTGACGAGCACGAGGATGTTGTTCAATATGTCCACCTTGTACCTCTATACATTTGTGACACAGACTTATAATGTCTGAACGCACGCGTTGCATAACAGACATTTCGGACTTTATTTTTTTTCAAAAGCTGCGACTATACGCATACGCATTTCTGCCTCGGTATCGCATGTTTTTTTTGGAATACAGTCTGCTTAATCGTACCCCAGAGATAAAAATCTAAATGAGTGAGATCAGGTGATCGTGGCGGCCAGTTGACCGGTCCACCGCGGCCAATCCATCTTTCACCGAACTCAGTATCCAAAAAACTTCTTACACAACGGGAGAAATGAGGTGAAGCATCATTGTGTTGAAACCACATGCGACGAACGAGGTCTAAATTTATTTCGTCAAGTTCATTGCTTAGTTCTTCTCGCAAAAAACGTCCGTAGTTTTCACCGCTCATTGTGTGGTCTAGAAAATACGGACCAATAATTTTGTCACCTATAATTCGCCCACACATTGATTTTCCATCGGTGTTGAAAGTGGCTTGGTTTATACGAATGCGGATTTGTCGTTGACCATACGTGTTCATTATGAGCATTAAATACACCTGTTCTAACAAAAGAGCATTCATCCGTAAAAAGTACGCGGTTCAAAAACTCAGAATCTCCTTCAACCTTATCAAGTAACCATCTACAGTAATCCATTCTCGGCTCGTAGTCGTTAGGAAGAAGACACTGAACTCGACGATAATGATATGGGTGCTGGCCATCATCTTTGAGGGCTCTCCAAACGCGCATATGGTTCACACCTAGTTCACGTGCCACCGAGCGCGTGCTCCGCGTTGCATCTTCCTCAAACATGTCGAGAATGTGCTCCTCGATGTCGTCGTCGTACATCCTCGGTCTTCCTGAATCTGTACGTTGTTGATCACGGTCATGCACACTGCCAGTATTGTACATACGAATGTGAAGTTGTTGGAACGTCATTGCCGACGGCAATTGTATATTTCGTGGAGTAGCAAAGCACTCCCCGTAAAGTCTTTGTGCTGCTGCATAATTGCAGTTACATTTCCTGAGACACATCAACATATTAAAATATCCCTCGTTTGAGTAAGACATCGCACACAAGTCACTCACGGCGGAATATTAATTTCGCAATATAAAACACAACCGTCAATATGAGTGCTAACGCGCTACTGGTGCTTGATGCTTGTTTGTTTGCATAGACGTGGCAAAGCTATTGTACTCTATAACATAATTTTGATATTTTCTAAATCGATAAAAATTTCGTGATTTTTTTATGTTATTTTTTTAATAATAGTTATTATTTATTTATTTATTTCAGACAGCGTCCGTAAGTGTTATTACAGAATTAAATTATAGCTAGGATTAATAAAAATACATTAAAACACTTTTATAACAAGAAACATTTAAATAATTGTGTTATAAATCCACACAATAACAAATACTTAAACTATTATGCTGCTATGTTTTTCAAAATCTAATAATTAGCATTTTTTATCGACCGACAATTAACAATACTTATTTATATTTCTATTCTTGACCATAGAATTGTGACAAAATTTTATGTTTATAAAACTTCCCATGTTTTTAAATATTACCACTAAATATTAGCACAGAATAAATAATAGATACGACGACCACGAAGATGTTGTTCAATATGTCCACCTCTCACACATTTGCGGCACCGGCTTATATGTTTTATCGACCGACGATAAACAACCCTTATTTTTATTTTTGATCACTGAATTGTGACAAAATTTTATGTTCATAAAACTTCCCATGTTTTAAATATTACTACTAAATATTAGCACGGAATAAATAATAGATATTGGATCAAAATTAGTTGACATATAGTGGACGCTTCTTTTTATCACTCGAAGAGTGGAGTGTTTTGGGTTTTTCCTAGTACCTAAGTCCTTCGTCGGCTTTCGCTTTTGAGTTCAAAGAGAACGCAAAACGCCGCGTATATTACCTATTAATTTTGTTTTGCTTATTATTTTCTAGCAATAAACTACAATATGAATATATTTAAAAAAAAATAATTACTACTACATAAATTCTTTATCGAATATTATTTCATATGAAAAATACATACTAAATTTCTCCTACAAATAGTTGCAAATTTGGAATTAATCACGATATTTTATGCATGAAATAACCTTTTTAAATATTTTCTTAGATCTATTTAGCAAAAAAATGGAAATTTATAACATAAGTATTCAAATGATACTTATAATATACATAATGATACTAGATGTATAGTTGTAGCACGAATGGGTCGGCTCGACCGGGGAAGGACCACGCTCTCACGGAATACCAGCGTGAAATGGTTGCTTAATGCTGCTGTATTTCGTATGGTGAGTGTAGAGAATCGGAGAACCTTTTCACTGGAAATGAGGTATTCCATCTTAGTCCTCACGGGTGACAACGCATCTGCATTTTGATTCGTAATTGAGGGTAGATGTAGATGTCTATGGGCCACAGCAACCACTTACCATCAGGTGGACTGTGTGCTCGTTTGTCTCCTTATACTCTAAAAAAATATTATGTGTATTGGGGTTGAAATAATAACCATTTCATTATAGTTTCTATTATTTTGAAATTAAAATTTTCTGAGAATAACTGAGTCTAGATAGGTATAAAGATTTACACAAAAACCTTGGGGAAGCACGCGCTGCTTAGGGGCTTGCTTTGAGTCGGCCATGTCAGTGACCTCATATCGGCCGTAGACTATTATTTATTCTGTGACGTAGATAATATTATGTCGGCACGTGTCGGTAAGTTCAGAAGCAAATAACATTTTTAGTAATTTTATATTTCTTAAGTTATCTTATTAGAAACCTAAAAACCCCATTTAAAGCAACTAAAAAAATTTTCATTATCATAATTACCATGCCTATGTGTACACCTATACGTCCCTGAAACGACCAACAGAGTTTTTGTTACATACTGTATATATATATATATATATATATATATATATATATATATATATATATATATATTAGGAGTACCTTTAACCGACGATCATGTATGCGTGGGCATATGGATGTGAAGGAGGCGAGAGAGGTCTGCCAGGATGGAAAGGAAATGGAAGTCTGTAGTCTCTGCCTACCCCTCTGGGTGACGGGCATGAGTGTTTATGTATGTATGTAGGTATATGTATGAGAAGAGGACTGTGACAAGCAGTGGGACTTATTATAAAATACTCGTATCATTTTTCCTCTACAATACTACCCTCTTACATACTTGTGTCAACAATCATCGGTAATCACCCTACTGTGATTCGATTGGGAGGTTATAGGAATGGTATTACAAGCTGTAAGGCATTCCGTCTTAGTTCTTAGGCCTTAGGGCTGCTGCAGATGCATTGGCTACAGTTATAACTTAATAGACATTGTCTGTAAGGAGGTAAAGTACCAAATGTCGTCTCGATGAAGCATGGTGTACAGATAAACTTTGTTAGGTTTTTGCAACACCGCGTTTTAATAAATTTGAGCTTTGCATTTGATTTTTAAAAAATAGTGGCATTCTTAGTTTGAAGTTAATTTTTGGTTTTCATAGGCTCCAGTAGCCATTTACCTAAAAGTGATCTGATAAGTCGGTATAAAAAAATAAAAAGTTATGTCAAAAAAGGAAGACGTTAGTGTTATAATTACAGGTGGAGCAGGGCTCAGGCTACGATATTATCAGCAAGACCTTTACGGAGCACGAGAAGTGCGGTCTGAAGGAGATCCAGGCGTTTAAGTTGCCCATGGTGGCCGTGCCGATACGTCGTCACTCGGGATATAGAGACTTGTTGGCTTCTCGGTAAAGATCATGCTTTTCTTTCTAATGATACACTTTTATTACAGAAACTTATTTATTGTACGTTGGGACTGAAGACCATGGACATTTGGAATCTGTGGTGTATTAAGATCAGAGATTTAGTAAAACAACCAACTACAAGTTAGTCGATATAGAGCTCAAAGGGAACGTTTACTCGCCACCGATGACAGATTGGCATTGCGTGAGTGTGTGAGACACCACTGCTGGCTTGTGTACTAGATTTTCACACAAACAGTTTCAAACAAATAACCCTTTTCGTCCTGTTAGCACCGTGAACGTAAAATATGTGTGTACAGGTGATGTTACACGCATTGCGTGTGGTGGGTGTAAAATACCTAAACTGGTGGTAGGGAGTAGCCATACTATAAGATGTCCGGTATTGTGCCATTCCGCTGGTGAAGCATTTAAATGACAAATCTTCTCTACCCATAAGGGAGGTTTATTCAGCAGTGTACTACTGAGAGATCTCTGCTCGGTAGCTAAAGAGGTAGATGTTTTCAGGATCATTAAGATTATATTATTTTATAAATTTTCTTATATTAATATATTATTCTATACCTATCATATCAGATATTTAAAAACGAGCACACAGTTCAACTGTTGGTAAGTGGATGCTGTGGCTCATACACATCTACATCTATTCCCGTAATTAAGAATCAAATGCGTTATCACCTCTGAGAACTAAAGAATGGAATACATCGTTTTTAGTAAAAAGGATCTCCGGTTTTCTACACACTCACTATACGAAACACAGCAGTATTGAGCTGTTATTTTACGCTGGTATTCTGGGAGAACGTGGTCCTTCCCCGGTCGAGCCGATCCATTTGTGCTACAACCATAATGTAGCTGCAGCAAGGGTCTACCATATATAGTGTCTGAATTTTCTGACCGTGTCGAAGATATTGTTCACGATTGCTATGTAATTAGGTTGCGGTGGCAGCGTGAGACGGGTATGACAGCACGTGCGCGGTGCACGTGGCTGGCCGCGGCTCCGCGCTGTGCTGGAGGAGGCGCGGGCTTTGCCAGCGTGGGGCTGCACGATGTGCTGCCAGCCCTGCAGGCGCTACTGATCGGCTTCACGCTCGCCGCGCTGCTGCTGCTGTTTGAAGCGCTGCTGTACGCCATGCGCCGCCACTGAGCGTGCGCGGTGTCTATGTCGCCAGCACTGCACGTGCTACTGCAGCCGCTTGAGGGGTTTCTAGATGAAAATGATGACGACCATTCATGATCGACATGAATGACGATGATGAAGCGCCGCTACTGACACTGAACGTGCCTAATGTACCTACTGCCAGCACTGCACGCGTTGCTGCACCCGCTTGAGGCGCTGCAGCACGCTACACGCCGCCATTTAGCGTGCAAGGTGCTTTTGCTGCCAGCGCTACCTACATGCACTGCTGCCGCCGCTCGAGGCACTGCTGCAGCCTACACAGTGATGCGCCACCAGTTCATTACTTTGCTTATTGCATTATATCTGCGACTACAATTATTATTTTGTACGGCTATGCCATTTATAGGCGAACGCTGACAGTACTGCACTTTAAATCGAGAAACTCGTTCCGCTATACCGCATAATCATTCAACGCGTGTGTCCTATTAAAATCCGATAATTGTCAAATTCGTCCAGTAATTATACTCAAGAGTACCAGAAGTCTTTTTATTCATACAACCATGTGTCTATGAGGAACACATTGCCTTGTGTTATACATCTGTCTTTATAGTCCTTTAGAAGGGTTGTAGTGGTGGTAAGTATCGGTCAGTAAAAACGGACAGGACTCGCAGTAATCATTGCTTGCCAAGTGGCGTAACATTAAACCGGATTGTTTATTTATTTATTTATTTTTATTCTTTATTGCACCAAAGATTTGTACAAAAGGCGAGCTTAATGCTATATGGCATTCTCTACCAGCTAACCTTGGGTAGAACAGAGAGTGAGTTATGGGCAGTAAAGTTGTCATGATCTCATTCAATTCAAAATGTACATGCTACACATACATAAAATATATATATATATATATATATATATATATATATATATATATATATATATATATATATATATATATATATATATATATATATATATATATATATATATGTATATGTCGCCGCAAGGACAGCTTCTGTTGACGAAGCCTAAACTTTACCTTGATGAAATGAAACTTTGATTGTCTTTTAATTATTATGAATTATAATAATCAACAGTGTATAATTATTAATATTACAATTTAATAACAGCAATTTATCAGAAACATGTAATTACTAAAACTAGCTAGTTCTTTAAAACTCTTTTGGTTTACAAATCTCTTTATTGACAACTAATTCCTACTAAAACAACTATTTATTCGATTATCAACTTTTAACTCAAATATTGTTTTAAATCATAGAATAAATAATTGTCGATTTGATTATTTATCCTGGTAATTGAAATTACTTAAGTAACCTAATTAATTCAATAAAAAGTTATTGTTTAGTGAAGTATTGACCAATCAAATCGTCGACCAATCAGAGCACACCTAAGACGTTATTACGTTTTCCTTATTGTACGAACGCGGGAATAGGCCCGCGCTCTTCGGTGTAACTCTATTTTTCTGTTTAAAACTTTACCTTTTCTTTGTGATTATTATTTGTGAGTTTTTATAACAAGTGTAAAATAAAGTTATTGTGGTATAGAATTAAAAGTGTGTGATCTTAAATCTTTCATTATAATGGACACAATACACGGTAGCACGACTGAACCCTTGGCACATGGGGACAGTGGTGCTGCCTCACAAAAAAACAACTCCGAGGCATCCGCGCCGACATCAGAAGTGGGATCGCACATGCAATCCATATGTGCCGGCAATCCTCAATGTCTTGCATTACGTGAAGGTTGCGCACCCGTAGCTCCCGAAGGTATTCCGAAAGAATTTTATATGGAAATGGTTAATATGATGCGTTCTATGAGCGAGAAACTCAGCACTCAGTCACCAGAACAAATTAAGATTACTGATGTATTTCTACCCTCTTACGACCCTGATAGTAATGTGGGCGTTCGCGAATGGTGCGATCATATTTCGACTGCGGTCTCAAATTACAAGTTAAGTGATTATGATGTAAGAATGAAGGTCTCAAGTTTATTAAAAGGTAGAGCACGGATTTGGGCCGACGAATGGCTCGTGACTACGTCATCGTGGGAGGAATTACGCCAAATTATCATAACTACGTTTTAACCGGAACATCGTTATTCTAAAGATGTGCTTATGTTCCGTGAACACGTGTACGACCCATCTAAGGATCTCGCGGAGTTTCTATCAAAGGGATGGATGCTATGGAAACGAGTCACTAAGGATAAGCTTGATAGTGCGGATGCGGTAGAAGCAGTTATTGGGACAGTGAGTGATCAGCGCCTAAGAATTGAACTTATGAATGCCAGAGCCAATTCAGTACCGGAACTCATATCTGTAGCTTCGTCTATTCGCCCTAAGCGTTTGCATTCATCGTCGTCTTATAATACTAGTCAACCAATCACGAAAAGACCACGCTTGGAAAATAAGGATACCCCTTTTTGCACATTCTGTAGAAGAGTCGGTCACTCAACTGATGAGTGTCGTAATAAGGTAAGGTATACTTATATTACAAACGATAATAATGGTTCTGATAGGCTACGCTCAAACGCTCCTGTGAATTCTATTTCATGTACGTTTTGTTCGAGACAAGGTCATACTTTTGATGTTTGCCATAAACGTTTAAAGGCTATTGCTCCTAACACCTCTAGTGAACAAATTACTAAACGCGTTAATAGTATTGCTAGTTCAATTTTAACTTGTATGAACATTCAAATTGGCAATATCCAATTAGGTGCTACTTTTGATAGTGGGGCAGAATGTTGTGTTATTCGCGAATCAATTGCAAAAAAATTACCCGGCCGTAGGTGTGATGCCGTAAATTACCTTCAAGGAATAGGGTCGTTCCCGGTAATTTCAGTCGGTACAACCGAATGTATTTGCATGATTGACGGTATTCATGTCGAATTACAGTTCCTTATCCTTCCGGATTATGAGCTCACGACGGATATCTTAATCGGTACTAACTTGTTAAAGAAAACTGGTCTCAGTGTATTAGTAACTAGTAACGGTGCCAAACTTATTTATCAATCGCGAATTATGCAATTACAAAATAAAAACTCACTGTTTGAAAACATAGATCATGATCTCAGCGATGAAAGCGAAATCGAAGAGCTCCTCGTGTTGTTAAATAAATACTCTCATTTGTTCATTCGCGGTTATGCTAGGACACGTGTCAATACTGGTAGGTTAGAAATTCGGCTTAAAAATCCTAATAAATATGTTGAGCGTAGGCCATACCGACTAAGTCCTTCCGAAAGAGAAAAGGTTCGCGAAATAGTTCATGAATTGTTAGATAACAATATCATTCGTGAAAGCCAGTCGCCCTTTTCCAGTCCAATTATTCTAGTAAAAAAGAAAAATGGTACAGATCGTATGTGCGTTGATTATAGGGAGCTAAACGCAAACACTGTACGTGACCATTACCCTTTGCCCCTAATATCAGATCAGATTAATAATTTATCAGGTGGTAGATATTTTAACACGTTTGACATGGCTTCCGGCTTTCACCAAATTGTCATTTCGGACTGTTCCATAGAGAAAACGGCATTCGTTACGCCAGATGGACTCTATGCTTAACCATGCCTTTCGGTTTATGCAATGCACCAGCAGTGTATCAAAGGTGTATCAATCGGGCTCTGGGGCCTTTGTTGAAATCTGGTAGTGCTGGTACTAGCGATAGTGCTCCGAATGATAGCGTTGCACAAGTTTATATTGATGACGTTATCAGCAAGAGTAAAAACTTTAGGGATGGTATAACCTTTATGGAGCGAATTTTAATGGCCTTGGAAAAATCTGGTTTTTCCATTAATATCGACAAATGTCTCTTCTTTAAAAAGTCTGTGGAGTATCTAGGTAATATCATAAAAGATGGCAACGTAAGGCCTAGCCCACAAAAGGTAGATGCCCTTGTTAAATCACCAATACCCACTAATGTTAAACAGGTCAGGCAATTTAATGGTCTGGCTAGTTACTTTCGTCGGTTCATTCCAAACTTCGCACGTATTATGATTCCCCTTTACGAACTAACTAAGACCGGTGCTAAGTGGCAATGGACTCATAGGCAAGAGGAGGCGCGTAATAAGATCATCCATTATCTTACTTCCGCACCCATATTGATGATATTTCGAGAAGACGCACCAATAGAGCTTTTCACTAACGCAAGTAGTCTAGGAGTAGGTGCAATACTTGTTCAAGCAATAGATGATCGACAACATGCAGTGGCTTATTTTAGTATGCGCACTACTGAAGCTGAAAGTAGGTACCACTCCTATGAGTTGGAAACATTAGCCGTAGTTCGAGCAATCAAACACTTCCGCCACTTTCTCTACGGCAGACACTTTAAACTTATAACTGACTGCAATGCACTTAAAGCTTCTAAACACAAACAGGAGCTTTTACCAAGAGTATATAGATGGTGGGCATTCCTACAAAATTTTGATTTTGAGATTGAGTATCGAAAGGGTGAACGCATGCAACATGCAGATTTTTTTAGCCGAAATATAGAGACGCATGTTGTGAACATAATGACTAGAGAACTACAATGGCTGAAAGTAGAGCAACGTCGTGATTTGACACTGCGCTCTAAAATTGACTCTTTACACAAAGGTGAATCTGTTAAGAATTTTATATTTGAAGATGACCTTTTAAAGTATAGAAGGCAAGATGAGGTCCTAGGTGGACAATGCTTGATTGTAGTGCCAAAATCATTCTAATGGAGTTTGATAAATGCATACCATTCTAGCTTAAAGCATCCTGGCTGGGAAAAAACATTCGCTAAGATAAGAGAGACTTACTGGTTTGACAGGATAAATACTACAGTTCGAGAGTTCGTTGATAACTGCATCATTTGCAGAACTTCAAAAAACACGTCGGGATCCATTCAAGCACAACTGCATCCAATCAAAAACCTACTGTACCATTTGAGATAGTCCATATGGACATAACAGGAAAACTGGGTACATCACCTGAACAAAACTATGTTATAGTTACAGTAGACGCATACACTAAATATGTTTTATTGCACCATACCAACAACAAAAACCCTCAAAATACTCTTGCAGCCCTAAAACAGATGATACACCTGTTTGACACTCCTAAACTAATCGTAGTCGACGGTGGGTGTGAGTTTCTAGGAGAATTTAAGATTTTTTGTGAAAGGTTTGGTTTGGATCTATAATCTATAATCCATTCTATAGCCCCTGGAGTGAGCAGAGCCAATGGACAGGTTGAAAGGATAATGGGGACCCTCAAAAACGCTTTAACTATGATAAAAAACTACGAAACCGCTGACTGGCATACTGCTTTAGACAGTCTTCAGCTCGCACTTAATTGCACAACACACCAAACAACTGGTGTTGCACCACTTACACTGCTTACGAAACGCCAGCATTGCGTACCACCCGAACTGTAAAACTTAGTGCATTTAGATGACATGTCAATAGATTTTGAGACTTTAGAACGTACTGTGCAGCGCAGAATGGACGAAGCGGCAATGGAGTCCAAACGAAGATTTGATGCTAAAAAAGCAAAAATATTAAGATTTCAAAGGGGTGAATTTGTTTTAGTAAAGAATAATCCAAGAAACCAAACTTCTTTAGACATAAAATTCAGTGCACTCTATGAAATCTTTAGGGTGCTGGACAATGACCGTTATCTTATTAAACCAGTGGTGGGACGTGGTCGTCCACGTAAAGTAGCTCATGACCAGTTGCGACGGGCACCGCAGCCTGGTGAGCAGGCAGCCGTGTCGCCGAGGAACGAGCCTGTCAACGAGCCAATAAGTGATGATGGATCCCATAATTCGCTTTCCCTAAACGATTTACAGCCTCAAAACGTGCAAAATGACGACGACAATCTGGTAGACAACGCTGCTGGACCTTCAATCATAATAGACGCTACAAATTAAACGGTGAGCAGCTTCCAATTTATTCTAAGCTATATTATAATTACTGTATCTATTAATTACATAACTATTAAACTAAACAATTTTACTTCATTCACATTAAAAAGCCGTGGAGGCAAACATAAACATTAAGTTATTCTCTAAAAAAAAAAAAAAAAAAATAACCACAAGCCGTGGAGGCGACAATTTATACTCTCATGTTATCCTGCTGGGACCACGGCGTCCATAACCGCTCAGCACCCAGTTCCCTATTTTCCCGTCAAATAAAGAGACTTCGTGCCTGTCACGGAGCAATGGTCCTAAACTCCTTACCTTACTCTCCATCAGATCAAAGACTTTGTGTCTATCACAGAGCGGTGTTCCTGATCCTATTTCCTCTATTCCTTCAAATCAAAGACTTTGTGTCTATCACAGAGCATTACCGTCACGTGAGAATGAAACAATACTATACTCGTACCTAATTGAAACTACAACTACAATCTGTAACTTTACATATTTATAAATGCAATAAGAATAATTTATGGTTTCAATTATTAAAATTAAGTGTGCTTTTTAAAGCTTCACTTTCTATACGATCATCTCATCATTATTGGGTATGGTTCCCAATCAAGGGCATTATTTACAAAATGAATACTGTGTTAACAGGTCAATGGAGATAGAAGATTATTCACGGCAGGTGCAGAGCGCGCACCGCCGATCAGAATGGCCGTGTCGCCGCAAGGACATCTTCTGTTGACGAAGCCTAAACTTTACCTTGATGAAATGAAACTTTGATTGTCTTTTAATTATTATAAATTATAATAATCAATAGTGTATAATTATTAATATTACAATTTAATAACAGCAATTTATCAGAAACATGTAATTACTAAAACTAGCTAGTTCTTTAAAACTCTTTTGGTTTACAAATCTCTTTATTGACAACTAATTCCTACTAAAACAACTATTTATTCGATTATCAACTTTTAACTCAAATATTGTTTTAAATCATAGAATAAATAATTGTCGATTTGATTATTTATCCTGGTAATTGAAATTACTTAAGTAACCTAATTAATTCAATAAAAAGTTATTGTTTAGTGAAGTATTGACCAATCAAATCGTCGACCAATCAGAGCACACCTAAGACGTTATTACGTTTTCTTTATTGTACGAACGCGGGAATAGGCTCACTGGAGTTCCCGCGCTCTTCGGTGTAACTCTATTTTTCTGTTTAAAACTTTACCTTTTCTTTGTGATTATTATTTGTGAGTTTTTATAACAAGTGTAAAATAAAGTTATTGTGGTATAGAATTAAAAGTGTGTGATCTTAAATCTTTCATTATAATGGACACAATACACGGTAGCACGACTGAACCCTTGGCACATGGGGACAGTGGTGCTGCCTCACAAAAAAACAACTCCGAGGCATCCGCGCCGACATATATATATATATATATATATATATATATATATATACATATATATATATACATATATATATATTATATACACTTACACACACACATATATATATATATATATATATATATATATATATACATATATACATATAAACATACGCATATATATATATATATATATATATATATATATATATATATATATATATATATATATATATATATACATAAATTTATTATTATGAGACGTCCCACAGCTTTGACATGGGCTCTAGATATTTTTCGTCTTGCGTAAACGAAATGGTTTCACCGCCATCTATCGGAACTTACAAGAGTTTCTAGCATTTCCCATAATCACCTCTCACGACACCCAAGATTTAAAGTTGGGTGGGCTCCCTACACCACATATTTTAGTTCACCAATGCCTAACGTAGTAAACATTCCGTATAACAACTCAGTATGAACGAAGAAATTAATTGTGTAATGAATAATGATTTACTTTACACGAGTACTTAACCTTGAATATAACTAGTTTTATGCATTTTATCGTATTTAATTTAACTTATTTTAATTGCTGACCTTTCAGGTGCTTTACGGCACCAATAGTTTTCCGCGTAAAAATTAAAATTAAACGCGATAAAATTCGCAAAATTAGTTTTATTCGATTATTATATTTAAAGAGTTCCACTTTTAATTCATTGTTTACAAAAAGGAGCGCTTCAATAAATAATTTTTAATTAGCCAATAATTTGTTTCATTTAACATTCCTCTTACGATTTTATTTAATATACTTTCGTCGAAAATTATTAAAAAAAATTATAGTACTATTTCAATCACAATTACGTAAAAAAAATTTACACATTTTAAAACGTATGAAATATTCAGCCACACTACAGAGACTGAATTTCGCGTCGATTTTGCAATCGAAACCTTGAGTAAAGAGTAAAGATAAAATTTGATACTGAACTAAGCCTTTTCAAAATCCTTATGATTCTGACATTGAAACCCTGCCTCCGGAAGTCCAAATGGAAATCGTTGATTTACAGTGCAGTGATGTGATTAACAACAAATATCAAAATTCATTATTGTTGGAGTTTTATGTCTTCCACTGTTACAATGTGACAAATTACATAAGCTCGTGGGTTCGTTTTCTGTTGTAATTACTTACTTGTGTGAGAAAACTAATTTTCCAAATTAACCGATGAGCATCTTAAATCTCTTTTAATAATTGGTACAAGTAAAATTGATCCACAACTACAAACTATTGTCGGTGGAAAATCACAATTACATTAATCTCATTAGTGTTTTTTGTTGTACTGTGATTAGTACGATTCATTTTAATTATTTGTCAAGTTTTCTGAGTCATCATTTCTGTCGTCAAGTTTTACCTTGCGAGTGAATAAAACCGAGTAGTTATTCCGTTTTCTTCTTCAACTTATCGCAGCAATATTAACAACAATAAGACACTGGCTGTTGCGGGCCCGATCAATGGCACTGGCGGGCCGGATGATACCCGCGGGTCGTAGTTTGGAGAGCCAGTCATAATAATAATATTAATAATAATAAACGTTTATTTCGAACATCATGATTCATATTATAGGTTAGTAACAATTTTTGAGCTTATAACTAATGTTAGTAATTGACAATTGAAACATAACACATATAATATAAAACAAGGACAAACAGAAAAACCACACAAACAAATATGGCCCGGCCCCGCCCGCAAGATGACTACTTGATTGCGTACAGCCGTATCCATCGAGCAAGCACCGGTGAGTCGCAACGGTCTGCCAAAGCACACAAGATACTGTTGGGGCTGTCGCGAATGCGCCTAAGGTGTGAAGCGCAACGTTTACGCATTATGGCGGTGAAACCATCTACGTGAGCCTCCGCAAACATAGCAGAAGCGCTACAGAAACGCGGCAGCCCCATCAACACCCGGAACGCGTTATTGTATTGTACGCGAAGATCACTGTATGCCCTCTACGTAAAGTTAACCCACAGACTGCACGTATAAAATGACTGACATTAAGCCTTGAAAAGCGTAATCTTTGCTTCGTCAGTACATTTAGCAAATCTGCGGGCCAACATATTACAGCGGACAGACAGCGACCTCCGCTCCCTCTCAATATCCTGGTTGTCTTTCAGGTCATCTGTGATCCAGTGGCCCAGGTACTTAAAGGTCTCAACTTTTTTCAAAGGGGTTCCACAGAGCTTAAAAAGTGGCACATTAGTGTATCGCTTGTGGTCCGGATTGAACATCATGAATTCGCTCTTAACAGCATTATATTTGAGCCGCTGGATCACAGCATAAGATTCGCATATAGTTTACATTTTCTTTAAGGCTGCACTTGATGGACTCAGCAGCACCATATCATCTGCATAACTTATGTTATTAATACAAACTCCGTCTATGTGGCAACCGATACCGGTACTGCTGAGCTCATCAAGGAGCCTATTCATATATAAGTTAAAGAGCATAGGAGAGCTTAAACCACCTTGCCTCATGCCGCATTCTAATCTGTATTCTTCTGAGAGCGAGCCAGCCCATCTGACATTGTTCTTTTGGTTGCTATACCAGTGCTGAAAGAGCAATACAACTTCTTCGGGCAGGCTAGTCTCAGATCTCATCTTATCCCACATGCGTTGGTAAGCTACTAAGTCAAACGCCTTTGATAGGTTCAAGTAGCAAACAAACACAGGTGTCTTCCTTGCTGTGTAATACTGGACAGTCTGCTTGAGACACAAGATAGCACTCTCGGTAGAAAGACCTGGTCTAAAACCGAATTGAGCATCATTGAGCGTGATGTGCTTATCCAGGAACCCGTTAAGCAAACTGTGCAGTACCTTAGCGATCACAGAAGCAAGGGAGATGGGCCTATAGTTGGACACATCAGAGGCGTCACCAGTCCTGTTTTTTGGAATAGGAATAACAATAGTTCGCATCAATTTGTCAGGGAGATATGAATGTCCAATACACAAATTAAACAACAAGGACAAAATCCTTGGCAAATGAACTCCAGCCTGCCGCAGGTGTTCAATGCTGAGGTGGTCATACCCAGGCGACTTGCCTCTCACCACGCCCTTAATGACTTTAGCTACATCTTTGGCGGTAAAAAAAATACACTACGCTTCAGACTACCTGCCTCAGCATTAGACACCAGCGGCTCTGCCGGTCCCAGTGGTGATTCCACTCTAAGGTATTTTCTGAACACCTTAGCAATATCACTAGGATCACAAGCTCCCGAAACACTCACTGGAAGGCTCAACTTATGATTCATTTTATTGGTGGCTTTCCAAAACTGACCGAAGTTCTTTCTTTTGTGGTGTTCAGCTATTATGTCCATTTTTATTTGTGTCTGATTATTTTGACACCATTTTAATTTAGCTTTAAAAATACGTCTCGATTCACACATTTCATTATATGCGTGACCAGAGCTGGGTCTGCCATGTAGTGACCAACTTTGAAAACAACGTCGAGCCCTCCCATGTGCCTCGCGAACGTGTTTGTTCCAACCAGGTAAGTATTTACCTTTTCGCCCCGTCCTAATACTATAACTACAGATAGCGGCCTCCGAAAGTATACACACAATATGTTCATACAATCTGTCAAGCGCTATTTTGTGTTGATGGTTACTACACATACTATCGCAACAATCCGAAAATTCTGCTGGAAAATCTATTAATTTTAACCTGGAGTTACATTCATTGTAATATTCGCCAATTTGATCATTATCACGCTGTCCCCATATGATTTTATTAATACAATTATTTGACTGAGCTAATTTTGGTGTTACAATATTGAAATTACACTCCATCAATACAGGAAAGTGATCGGACCAGTACGTGTCGTAAAGAACACATGCAGAAAGTACAGTAGGCCTCGCCGCGGTCGTGACCACAACATGGTCCAGCCACCTTAAACTACCATGCGCTTCGCCCACAAAAGTATAGGTATCCGATGACAACAAGTCTCTGTCTACACACGTCCATAATTGTTCAGAGCAAAATGACAATAGTTCTGTGTCAAAAGCCTCCCCAGGGCGCGCGCTGTCCCCTAACATAAACACAGTTCTGTGTCAAAAGCCTCACCAGGGCGCGCGCTGTCCCCTAACATAAACACAGTTCTGTGTCAAAAGCCTCCCCAGGGCCCGCGCTGTCCCCTAACATAAACACAGTTCTGTGTCAAAAGCCTCACCAGGGCGCGCGCTGTCCCCTAACATAAACACAGTTCTGTGTCAAAAGCCTCACCAGGGCGCGCGCTGTCCCCTAACATAAACACAGTTCTGTGTTAAGCCTCCCCAGGGCGCGCGCTGTCCCCTAACATAAACACAGTTCTGTGTCAAAAGCCTCCCCAGGGCGCGCGCTGTCCCCTAACATAAACACAGTTCTGTGTCAAAAGCCTCCCCAGGGCACGCGCTGTCCCCTAACATAAACACAGTTCTGTGTCAAAAGCCTCCCCAGGGCGCGCGCTGTCCCCTAACATAAACACAGTTCTGTGTCAAAAGCCTCCCCAGGGCGCGCGCTGTCCCCTAACATAAACACAGTTCTGTGTCAAAAGCCTCCCCAGGGCGCGCGCTGTCCCCTAACATTAACACAGTTCTGTGTTAAGCCTCCCCAGGGCGCGCGCTGTCCCCTAACATAAACACAGTTCTGTGTCAAAAGCCTCCCCAAGGGCGCGCGCTGTCCCCTAACATAAACACAGTTCTGTGTCAAAAGCCTCCCCAGGGCGCGCGCTGTCCCCTAACATAAACACAGTTCTGTGTCAAAAGCCTCCCCAGGGCGCGCGCTGTCCCCTAACATAAACACAGTTCTGTGTCAAAAGCCTCCCCAGGGCGCGCGCTGTCCCCTAACATAAACACAGTTCTGTGTCAAAAGCCTCCCCAGGGCGCGCGCTGTCCCCTAACATAAACACAGTTCTGTGTCAAAAGCCTCCCCAGGGCGCGCGCTGTCCCCTAACATAAACACAGTTCCCACATTATGACTTTCAATAATAGCCGCCATCTCACTAAGACACTCTGTGAATTCCACTAGATTTTCTTTTTTATCTATCGGCATATACACTGAAAAGACTATAAAACAACGATCACTTAGCTCGATTTTAATCGCCGCAAGCCTGACACTTCTACACTTCACTACGGTTACATAAGGAAACACAGCTCTTCTCCAGAGAAGGGCCACACCTCCGTATGGTCGCCCGCGTAACACACCGTCCGCAGTATCGACAGCTGAGGTGCCCGCGAAAGCGAAATCACTGTCGATGGTTCCTAGGAAAGCGAGGTCGTGTGACAGCAGCCAGGTCTCCTGTAGGGCGACCACGTCCGCTGAGCGACATAGCCGTCGCACACACTCTACTGATCGAACTACGTTCTTACAGTTAAAACTGACTAATTTGGTGTAACCTATTTTGAAAGTTGTTTTTTCACCCCGGCCTTGACGGCACTTCCTTTTTCACGATATTTGAAGTCAATAAAACGCCTGTAGGCTACTCCTTCCGGCCAAAAGGTTTCTGACATAAATACATTTAATTTATGTTTAGGATATTTTGTACGACTCGTAATCTTTTGTTATTTTAATTTTCATCTTTTCTACGTTGACGTCAAGTTTACTCTTTTTCTTTACGTAATCGGTTATATCACTCACAGACACTCCCTTCGCCACATTATAAATGTATACCGGGACCTTAATCTCTGCCGCTCTGAAATTGTCTCCAGGCTCTGAAATAGCCTTCCCTCTGTATCCAGAAAAACGATTACGCAACCTTTTCTTTTGAACCTTTATCCACTCATCACTAATTACTTCTGATCTCCAATTGCCTTCACGGACAATTTCTGACATAGACTTTGCATGCTCTTCACTACGTGTATTCTGTAAATTCGTTGCGAGTACATCAGCGTTTACGCTTTTATTAACCTGCAATAATATTGGGTCGCTCGGTTTTATGCGTGCGGCGGCCGTGTGTTTCGCGCTTTCGTCGGCACAAGTCTCGGTGTTTATTCCTGAGCTGTAGGCACCGGTGGCGGCGGCTGACTCAGCTGAGCCTGTGCCGGGTGAGTCATCATAACCGCTATCTCGGGTGATTCACGCAACTTACTATTGTCGGATATCGGCGCGATACGACTACCTCCAGATGACTTTAATTTCAATTCCATGTCCCGATATATTGATTCTCGTAATGAGATATCGTTTACATCATTAGGCCCTTCACTAGGTAAGGGAGGCAATCACATAGGACCACTTTGGCACTCGAAGCTGTTTTGTAGGAAGCCTCCGCGACGCAAGTTAATGTTGCGCCCATACTTATTTACCACCGACGTATCCTTAAGGATATTTACCTTTTTTTATGGAAAAGGGGGCAAACAAGCATGCGGCTCACCTGATGTTAAGTGACTACCGCCGCCCATGATCAAAAAACCTCAGACCAAACCTCAGACTTCAGCCGGTCTAAGTCCTCCTGCTTCACACAGTCCTTCATAATCATGCTGATATCTTGTTGCATTTTGACTATGTCTTTTAGAATTCTCGTCACATCTACATGGTCCCATAAGACGGGAGGTAGTTTTTCAAGAGCCCTAGCAGTAAACACGGGAATATTTTCGGAATGTGTACTCCGTAGCAGACAGATAATATCGTCCAGATCCTTCCGAGCCTTGCCGTCCTTTTTTCGAGTATCTTTTCTCCGAACTATTTTCCGCGTCTTTTCCGGGATCGAATCAAACAACAAGTTCTTTGCCGTTTCAATATCACTTTCTGAGAAAGCACTCACACATATATTTATAAGACTTTCGTCGTCCATAACATCTTTCTTGTTATCGATAAAAGCTAGAGTCTCGTTTATTACAATGTTGCAGCTCGAACATTTCAACACCCTTGAGGACATTTTAAATCCCTTACACACACAACACGCACAACTACTATATTCCTGTTTATATGTATATAGACTACCTATTATATTTCCTGTTTCGTTATATAAAATACGTTCCTGCATATTTCCGAGTTCTTCGGTTATTTTAATGATTTCATCCAGAAAAACCATCAAAGGGCGACCAGAGCGAGCTGTATCTTTGACATCATAATTCCCGGACCGAAAACACTTGAACCAAGTTTGTAACTTCTTACTGACACTGCATTAGGTCAAAAAACATCACAAATGATTTTCGCGGCTTGAGTCGCATTTTTCTTTTTTGTAATAAACTTCAAAATGAATCGAATTTCTAGTTAGATTTACTCATTTTAGCAGACAGAAAAACAACTGAAAAATGGCGGGAAAGTGTTTTTTTTTGTTTGCTTTTTATTCTTATTTTTCTTAATGTACTACATGTATTAATATTAAAATCAGTCAGTACAACCAATGAGATTTTTCTTCAATTTTATACAACCAAAATACGATGAAACTTTTATCCCGACCTTATATAATTATTTTAAAACTAAACTTTCAAGAACAATATACCGCCATCTATAGCAAACGTTCCCATAATTGACTTTTAACTTGTTGACCCATAGGATGTATAAGATAGGTATTTTAACAAGCAGTTGTTGAACATTTTATCAGAATAAAATCTAATAACCTGATATTGTTTTAACATAATAAATAATAAATTGATTCGAAACATAAATAATATTAGTTCGATTAGACATGAAAATAAAAATACAAGATAAAATTAGCTGCTTAATTGTTTATTTAAATCATTTAAAACTTACGCTGCCTACACTATAATACTACAAGTACCTATATAAAATATTAATTATGATTAATTGATAAAACAATTCTAAACGTTAAAGTTGAGCTGATTCCACGAAAAGGTTACTAACAAATTTCGAAAGATGCGCATCATTAAAAATAAATATTGCACATGGCAAGGAAATGTGGTATAAACACCTACGCATTATATTTTATATGAAGAAATATAATTAAAATGCTATATTTATAGTATGTGCACAAAATAATTTCTATTTTTATAGACTGTTTTGGTTGAACCGCGGGTCCAAGGCGGCGCGACTGTTCCCTTGTAATCTTACATCCGATTCAGATTTGAAAAATTTTCCGTGATACATACCTAGTATATATATTTACATAAGCCTGCACTTGTTCATTATTACCTACAGTCATGTGTTTAATGGAAATTTTATTCTTTGTATTTTTTATTTCTAACAAAAACAATTATAAGAAAGAGTCAAATGTTACATAGTTTGAATATCGAAAAATTGTCAACCCTGACCCACAAAAGCCCGAGATTGCTACTGCTAGATACTTTGATGAGAAGTAGCTACACGTAGACGCAGATTATAACGAAAACAGTAAGTACAAGTGCCGCCTGTAGCACGTAGTCCAACAGCTGGGCCGCCGCTGCCCACGCATTGCACTCGGCGCTCGACGTGCCCTGCAAATATTGAAATAAGCAGGGTGTACGCATTGTTAGTCACCCGTTAATACTAATACGAGCCTACTTCTTGATTCTTAATTATTTACTTCGCGTTACGTGATTATTGTTATAAAGATACTGTATGGTGTATTAAATAAAGGCCTGCGCGCACTGCGGCAACAGTTGGTGCAGTTTGCTCCCGCAGAAATCTGTGTTGTATATTAACCACAATGCAGGAGCGCGCATTGCGGTTGTTCAACCGCATGCGGCTAAAATATTTGTGATTTGCCACAGATTTATTGCGGTGCGGCGCCGCACGGTTTTCTTGCATCCTATGAACTTGTGTGAAACTCCGCGCACTGCGGCAGAAGTACCGGAGCCTTTCTTACACTGATATCGCTTTTCTCCAACTCGTATCCTTGTAGTAGATTTCGTTACCAACAATTCTTTTTAAATTGTCAAAGTCCTTTATGGTCATTCTGTAGTAATCAAAAAACTTTTTTGGAAAATTTCACAAATCACTATATTTCATATAGAAAAAACCCTTCATACGTCTCGTTGCTGTTAATGGATTAACCCAATACTGTTCGCATTTCTGCTTTCTTGCCGTTAATATTATATAAATGCAAATTCGGAGTCTGGTTTCGTAGTCCATGCTGTTTGACCTTCTGTTACGAAAGCTGAGATATGAATGGCAAAACTTGCGGCGGTTCAGCCGTAGTGCGCGCTAAACCAATTCAGAATTTTGTCATACCGGTTTTAAAACCGCAACCGCAACTTGTCGTACCGCAGTGCGAGCTCACTCTAAAAAGATAATGGTGCTGCCAGTGTGAAAGGTTTCAATTTCCTTTGGGCTTATAAAACCGCCTGGTTTATCAAGGCAGATATTGGCATATCCTTCATGAGCAGAGGGTCTGTGAGGTCGCGGAGCTGCACTGACCTGTGGCGTAAGGTCACAGAGCTGCGCGGCCGCGGAGAGGCAGGCGCGCAAGCGGCGCGGGGGCGGCGCGCGCGCGGCGGCCATGCGGCGGAGGAGCGCCGCGCAGAGCGCCGCCGCGCCGCCGCACGCGCACAGCGCGCCCAGCGCCGACACCGCGCGCGGGGTGGACGCGCCGCCGGGAACCCGCGTCAGCGCCGACATCAGCCTGCACGCGGTTTGCACGGTAATCACATTCATATGGGCTAAGTGGTAAAGTCTCGCTGCTGCTATATTATGCTTGTAGCACGAATTAGTCGGCTCTACCGAAATAGAACTACACACTCACAGAATACCAACGTAAAATAGCAGCTTATTGCTGCCATGTTTCGTATAAGTAGTAAGTGTAAAGAATCGAATACCGTTTTTGCTGAAAACAATACATCTATCTTAGTCCTCAAGGTTGACAAGGCATCTGTATTTTTTTTGCATATATTTTGATTCTTAATCGAGGATAAATGTAAATCGAAAGATGTGTATGGGCCACAATATCCACTTATAGTTCATTTCAAATAGGATGGCAGGATTCCACCTGAGACTTAGCAATTACAGCTATAATGTTAATCTATTGTTGTGTGATTATTTTATTGTTTTAACACTTCAAGTTAAGCATTTGTTGATAATACTGAACCAGTATAGCTGGAATGACGAATTTTGGTACTTGAACATTAAAACAAATTAAATTGTAGATAAAAAACCTTTATTACTTTTAACTTAACTATTTTAAATACTTATAACAACTTGTTAATATTTTGTTTAATCAATCACTCTGAAGAACATTCATCGGTATCTGTGTCCTCACACGTAGATCCTGCTGACACTATTCTACAAACAGTTCTTATAGGCACGTTTGTTAAATCCGATGTCTCTTTAATCATTCCCTTATCACCCATGCGTTTCAAAAGCTTATTGTAAACACTCAAAACTATGTCTTGAGCGTCTGAACTTAAATGTCTTTTTCTACGCTGAACACTATTTTCATCACTTGTAGATGCACTATTTGATATTTCTCATGGTCGAAACATGTTTATTTGTACGTCTGTGTAATAACGAAGTTACAAGACGACTGAATTTTTGACAACAATGTCATCGTGTATTTAACAAAAGCATCAAAACTTGTTTGCTGCCACAAAAATACCACGTCAGGATAAGGTCTTCCCAGGTATCGGTTGTAAATACCACTTCTTTTGTTATCGCCTAATGACCGCTTCAACGTTGATGTCTTCCGCTAAGACTGATGTCCTGCAGGTTTCGGGCCTCGGGGTATGCCCCAATTACCCGCGTTATCCTCGCGGTCCACCACTATGGACCGGTCCTGGGAGCCTTCTAATGGCATTGGACCGCTTCAAGTACAATCCTGCCATGCTATTTGAAATGAACTATACCTTCAGGTGGACTACGTGCTCGTTTGTCACACTTATTCTATAAAAAGAAATCTTACGTTCACCAGATCTCACTTGTTAGCACTAAAGTGATTTTATCTATCACGGATATGGTCACAGAGTATCATTTTGACTAAAAAGTTTTATTTCAAATAAAAGTTTTACTGTTTTTAGTATACGAGTATGTATACATTGTATACACAAAACGATACCTCAGTTCTGTGTCCTTTATAACCTTTTAAACATTTTAATTTTTTTTAATCCTTCTACTTTTAAGACTATCCGTAGTTTTATTTATCCGCTTCTAATCTAATTAATATAAAATATAAGAAAAATTAAAAAAAACATAAATCACTACACTTTTTCAACAAACTTTCCCCGCCATGAAATCTGTCAAATATCACCTCATTCCAAGGTGGCTCTAGTGGCAGAAAAAGTTGTGAAGGCCCCATCTGTAACTCAATCAATTTGCATCGTTCTTGTTATACTCATTAATATATATCAGGAACAATGGGAAAACGAGGTGAATGGCAGTGAGCTATTCTGTATTTTTCCCGGAAGTGGTAGCGTGACCCAATGTAAATTGGGTCTTACAGAATTAAGTACCAAGTCTCACATATCCTTAGTAGGCATGGATGTATCCAAAAGGCATAAAAGCTGTACCGTAATCCTTTTAAGGATAGGCATCATATGCTATGGGAGTGCGTATTGTATGATGACTTGGGGTGTAAA
The DNA here is from genome assembly GCA_036936625.1 of Parnassius smintheus behrii. Classification (NCBI taxonomy): domain Eukaryota; kingdom Metazoa; phylum Arthropoda; class Insecta; order Lepidoptera; family Papilionidae; genus Parnassius; species Parnassius smintheus. The sequence goes on along the minus strand of JAUPFT010000008.1, from coordinate 55,141,784 downwards.
ATAATCGAAGCAATGGCACGCGGAGATCCATCCTGTATACCCTCAAGGTTGTTGTGGCCATTGAAGGCGAATGCCTACTTGCTCAACTTTCTATCATTGTACAACCAAAAGGTCGGCGGATTACCGTTGTCGATATTGCACGTATCGACTTTACTGCTTCGTTATTCTAGTAACCATAATACCGATCAGAACAAGTTATGGGGTTATTCTGTCAAAGTCGCAATAACAGCCCAGAGTCAAGGAGTTGGCAGTGTTTCACCCCGTGCCTCGGAAAGCACGTCAAGGCGTTGATCCCGCGCCTGATCACTCTCCGATCGTGTCGAAATATCGTCCAGTCGGATTAGGTGAGGGAAAGAGAGAGGGTGAGAATAGAGGGTATATGCCTGCGTACACACTCCTACATTATAACCCTGCCCTGCGCAGATGGTTAGTTTCCGTTGAGACTGGCCGCCGATTTCGACTTTGAGGACATTATTATTACACACATTCGAACTAAACGGTTTTCTCTGTCTTTCGTAATTTGTATTTTCAATGCAAGGTTGAATAGCCTTTACAAGACAGTACGATTGACCATCTTTTCTATCACTACTACTACAAGTGGCAGTAAAAAATATTTCAAATACTAGACGACACAAACAAATAAAAAAAAAAAACATACATTTAATATGCAGAAAGGTAGTAAATAGACCATGCCATATAATTTTCGGTATATACTGGGTGATTCTACATAGAGAGCCGTGGTAGCTCAGATGGTTAACGCTCGCTGTAAATATAACAGAACGCGAGTAATTCGCGTTCGATCCCCGCCGGCACCAATGACATTGTTCATTGCAATTTTAAGTGCTGATTTACCACGTGCTCGGCGGTAAAGGAAAACATCGTGAGGAAACCTGCATGTCTGAGTAATAAGAAAAAATATTTCGAAGACATGTGAAGTTCGCAACACGCATTGGGCATAAAACCCTCTCGGAAATGATGGGGGGGGGGGCGTGCCCAGCTGTGAGACGTAATATATAGTCTGTAACTTTAATTTTTTAATTTTTACTGGGTGATTTGAAGTAGTGAACGGAATGGTAGCCCGTGGCACAGATATTTTGCAATTTATTTTTTATTTTACAGTAACATGTTATGAAATAGATCTATCAATAAATACTGCTAATTAGAACATTAAAACTTACTTATAAGATAACAACAATTTTTTTGAACTAAATAATTAATCAATTAAAAACTAATGAAATAAAACTATACGTATCCAATTAGTAGTATTTATTGATAGATCAATTTCATAATAATTATTTAATGTAAAATGAAAAAAAAAGTAAAATATCAGTGTGCCATAAGCTTCTATTTCGTTCATCTGTTACACCCTATTTGTTTCCAGGGGGGTAAAAAAATTAACTCAGTATGTGTGCCTAATTTTTTACTCTTGGTCTGAGCTTGACGATAGTGCAGCTCTACATCAAAGGTTTAAGGGAAAATATAAGTGAAACTTACCATAGCGCAGCAGTGAAGGAGGTGCATGCAAAGAGTGGAGATCGTTCGCTGAGTGGTAATGGCAGCGCGGCCAACAAGAGCAGAACGCAGGCAGCCAATACGAAGGCAGTGGCCACGGAGTGCGCCGGTGCCCTCCTCCTCAACGCTAACTTCCAGGTTGCGAGCTGCCGCTCTCTGCCGTCTCGCAGCCACATCTGAGATGACCGCGAAACGCCCGCCAGCTCCCACGCACCCGATTCGAATACCGTCACGTGCTGTGAAGCAGTTCGTCTGCTATGAGCATATATAACTATTCCTGAATAATTGAAGATGCATATTGCTTACTGTTAAGTATATAAGCGGTGCGTGGCTATTTTTTACATGTTATATTAATTATTTAATGTACTGAATATTAATTATGTTGCGATCTCCAACTGCAACTTACTCTTCAAGCCCAAATTTAATGTGTGAATCAGAGCAGAATCCAACAACGCAAAGAAAGCGAAAGCAGCCTGATTGTGAACTCATGCAAGGTATTATTGCTATTAGATCGGGTTTAAAAAGTGCTCTTTCAGAGTTTAGCCGCGATCTGAATTCAAAGTTGGAAAAAATTAACGGAAATATTTATAATATAAGAACAGATCTCGATTCTTTTACGACGGAAATGAGAAAAGAAATAAATCAGTTACGTTTAGAGAATTCTACATTGAAAACGCAAATTTCGGAATTGACTAGTGAAGTAGAAAACTTGCAACAGTCCTTACAGTTTTCAGACGCCGAGCATTCTAATCTCAAGAAGCGTTTCGATGTAATCACCATCGTATCCCATGCTACTAATAAAAACAATGCCATATTGTTGCTAGAGGAAAAAATTGACGGTATAGGACAACAAGCAAGACAGTGTAATTTAGAGATTTCTAATGTTCCTGAAAAGAAAGGCGAAAATCTTCTTGCCTTATTGGAGACCATTGGCAAAATAGTTAACTGTACTATAGTGCAAAAGGATATTATATCTGTTCACCGTGTACCCCACGCCCATAAAGAAAATAGGAGGCCTAGGAATATTATCGTCAGGCTTACGTCCCGCACGCTTCGCGATAACATCTTGAGTGCATCTCGTCTACATACAGGTTTAACGTCGAATCAACCGGGAATACAGGGAAGTTCTTACACTGTTTATATGAATGAGCACCTTACAATAAAAAACAAAAAGCTGTTTCGTGAGGTCAGAGATTTGGCTAAACAAAAGAATTTTAAATACACCTGGGTCAAACACGCAACTATACTTGTTCGAAAATCAGATAACTCAGCAGTGTTTGCTATACGTAGTTCGAATGACCTACACAAAATCCAATCCCATACCAGTTCTTCAACATAAGACTCAAGATATTTAAGTGTTAATATTAAATATTATTATCATTCTATAGGTTTAGTTTGTTTTTCTTTTTTTCGGAATAGATATAAGTTGTCATTTTTGCTTTTCTCTTATATATCCGTTTTTTTTTAAAGGTAATAAACATAACTTTAATCGCATTTTTAGCAATACCGTAGAATTAATAATACATTTTAAGCTGAAGGCTAGGTTAATAAATTGTAAGTTACTTGTTTTTTTTATGTTATAAAGTGTTGTTTTTGATTTTGTCTCATATCTCTGTTTCATTTATGTGAAAAATTTTACTTTTAAAACATATTTAGTTATATTATAGAATATATAATATATTTTAAATTTAAGGCTAGACCAATAAATTGTAAATTATAATAAGAGCTTATAAAACATCCATTACATTCTCTTTTTGACAATATTAATTTAAAATAAAAAATAAGTGCTTAACTAACTATTTAGTAATCATAAGAAAGGTAATATACGATGGATACAATGGACAATATTTGTATTTATTATCAAAACTGCAGAGGTTTACGTACAAAATTACACACGTTATATATGAATATTCTTAGTAACTGTTACGATATTATAGTATTAACAGAAACCTGGTTTACCTCTGACATATTTGATAATGAATTTATAGACCAACGTTATGTTGTATTTCGTTGTGATCGTGACCGCATCTTAAGTAATAAATCTGATGGTGGGGGTGTACTGATAAGTCCTGCAAAGCCTAAAGCCAACATTATGCTCATTGTCCAATGAAACAAGTTTTTCTAAATATCAAGAACATGTTTTAAATTCTTTCTACAGCTGTGATAGTAAAACTATACATATCATTAGTGCCGCTTATTTACCACCTAATCTTGATAAGGCAATTTTTGAATTGCATCTGAATACGATTCAAAACATATATGCAGATTCTCAATTTGATAATTTCTACGTACTGGGTGATTACAACTTATCTGATGTTGATTGGATCCCTAGTGGTACTGGGCAGGGATTAGTTTGTACTGGTACATCATCTACTTGCTTACAAATGAATTGTCTCCTATCTTTTTTAAATGCTTTACAATTCAATACTTTTCGAAACTCTAAACACAAAATTTTAGACTTGTTTATCTCGAATAAGCAGTGTTCTGTGCTACTACCTCAAGTTACTTTAATATGGGTAGATGATTATCATCCACCATTTGGTGCTTTTATTCCCCTAGAAAGAAAAATTTCCTCTATGAAACGTTTCCCAAACCGCAAATATAGTTATCATAAGGCAAATTATGAATTAATTAACTCTAGATTGGGAACAGTTACTTTGCCCACTCTCGTTAGAACAAGCTACAAATACTTTTTACGAAATTATAAATGGAATTGTTAAAGAGCTTATACCACTCTCCGTATCAAGACCACCAAAATATCCTAAGTGGTTTTCACCTCCTTTAATTCATATCTTTAAAAGTAAAAAGAAGGCATGGGCTAAATGGAAAAAATACAATAACACAGCAGATTATGAAACATTTTCTGTGTTTAGATAAGATTTCGTGACCAGTGCAAAAAAGCATATGATAAATATATGGAATCACTTGAGGATGCTATTCCTCATAATATAAAATATTTTTGGACTTTTGAATCTCATAATAGAGGTAGGACAGGTTTTCCTTCAAATATGATTTTTAAAGGCAAGTCTTCGTGCGATCCTGATAAAATTTGGAACATGTTCTCCACCTTTTTTCAATCTGTTTACGAAGCTTCAACTTTATGTCTAGATACGTGGACACCACCAACTAACTTTGCTGATAATGGTGTTCTTATAAATGAACTAAATTTTAACATTAATAAGGTTAAAAATGCTATAAAATCTTTAGACATCTCCAAAGGAGCTTGGCCTGATGGCCTTCCCGCAATATTTTTTTCTCGAACCAAAGATAATATATGTGTGCCTCTGCGTATTTTCTTTAATAAATGCATGCGAGAGGGAACTTTTCCTAATATCTGGAAGCGTGCTAATGTCGTTCCCGTACATAAAAATGGGTCAAAGCATAACATTGAAAACTATCGTCCAATTTCAATCTTATTTACTGCATCAAAACTTTGTGAAAGATCAGTACATAATAAAATCCGTCCAATTTGTTATAATACTATCATACCAGAGCAATATGGCTTCGTTAAACAAAGATCAACTATAACTAACTTGACCCTCTTTGTTGGTGAGCTATTTTTTAACATCGATAATCGAATTCAAACAGATACTGTATACACAGATTTCCATAAATCGTTTGACAAAGTTGACCATGAACTACTTCTTAAAAAAATAGCATTTAATGGAATAAGAGGCAATCTATTAAGGTGGTTTTCTTCATATATTTTAAATAGGACCCAGACAGTTGTTATAAATGGCCACTGTTCCAATACAATAACAGTAACATCTGGTGTGCCGCAGGGATCTATTCTTGGTCCGTTGCTCTTCATCCTCTTTATAAATGACATAAACGAATGTTTTAAGCACCCAAAATTTTTATTATATGCTGATGATCTGAAGGCTTATAAAAATATAAAAAATGTAAATGATTGTTTACTTTTTCAAGATCTTAAGAACTTGAGTTTGTATTGTCTAAAAAATAAACTTTATCTTAGTATCCCAAAGTGTCTAACAATATCTTTTACTAAAAACAAAAAAGTGGTTAAATTCAACTATACCCTCTGTGACAAACTGTTGCATAGAGCCTCTTTTGTTCGAGATCTTGGTGTAATTTTGGACCAAAAACTCCACTTCGATTTACATTTAGAAAAAATTATAAGCAAAGCGTATAAACTTTATGGTCTTGTCATGAGATCATCAAACAAATTCAAAAAGCCTTCAACATATTTGTATTTGCTTAAGTCCTTGATTCAGCCTCAATTAGAATATGCTTGTGTTATATAGGACCCTTACTATGCAAAATATAGTGAAGCCATAGAAAGAGTTCAAAGCAAGTTTTTACGCACCATGCATTATCGTCTTAAATATTTTATCCTTTCATATGCTATAAACTTCGTGTTAAATATAATTTAGTCACAATGAGATCGAGACGTTTATTATTGCAGGCTATGTTTTTGTTTAATATTTTTCTAAATTTGATTGCCCAGCGCTTTTAAACCAGATAGGATTAATAGTACCTCGCCATAATAACTTACGCAGTGTACGCCGACGATGTGTGTTCGCCGTTAGAGCCGTACTAATGCCGGCAAACGCATACCACTGCGACGGTTGATGTCAGTATATAATGATAAGTTTTTAGATATAGATATTTTTGCAACATTTTTATCCAAGGTCAAAAAACAACAACACTTAAAATAACATGTATGTTATGATTTTTTTTCTTTATTAATATGTTACTTTTACTATGTATAAATATATTGTATAAGTTTAATTTTGTTTGTACTAAGCAAAACTAAGTGAGACGTGGATAACATAGTTGATTGTACAATTAACCATTCAAATTCTAATTTAAACTTCTGTTCTTTGTAATATATATTGTACTATTGTTTGTTGTCCCAAATAAATTAAAAAAAATGAGCGATCTCGGTCACAGTCCTCACAAAAGTACTGACTATGAAATTCCGTGAATCCGTAGATAACTAGTTTAAATCCAAAATCAGCTTTTCTTTACAGAATTGGGTCAATATGATGGCAGCAATTTTATACCAGGTTCATCGCAATCGACGCGCTTTGAAGTAGTCGAATGAATTAGTAAATTCGCGTGTTCAGAAAATTCCTGGCGATACGTTTTCACAAAAACAATTTGAAAAATAACACTCGTTCAAAAACTTATAGGTAACCGCTTAAATTGTTTCTTTTTAAGTCGTCCTAATTTTCTAAACAATAAATGTTTAATAAAAATATTTTATTATTTTAGATTTTACACGCACTTCACATATAGTAGAATGGATCTTAGCTTAAAATGATAGTTTATTTAATATAAGAATAGGATCATAAGCTTTCCAATCGTAGGTACTTCTCATCAGCCCACCTGGAGTCTCTGGCTTGCATTAGGCGAGGGTAGTTTAGGAATAGTGAGTGCCTCTGCCACTGTGTTTGCGCGTATACTTGTATCTGTGGATAATAGCTTCTAATTATGAAGAATATGTCGCCATGGATGAAATCGATGGGGAGAATATTATTAGTAACAATATTATATAACGAACACGGCCAAATTAATTTCAAATTTATACAATTTGTCACTGTAGATGGATGGCGATGATGGTCAACAAAGTGAAGAATCTCTACCCTTAATTGGCGAATAATGTTTGCAGTAGAATGAGGTCACAGATCATGTCTTCCCAGACAGAAAGTATTGTCATTAAAAAGTCACCAAAATATTTATTAACCAGTTAAAACATATAAAACGACGAAAAACCACTTACTTCATCTTCCCTCAAGGACAAATCTATCTGATCTGAATCATGGTCTCTGGAAGCAAACTTGAACACGATGGTGTGCACATCTCGAGGCCAGGCATCGAGTTTTAAGGCCACAGGCGCAGAGAGGTCCAATCTGGAAGTCCATGAAACTCCACCATTGGAGACTATTCGGGCACGTTGTCCCTCAGTTTCAGCTCCTTCTGTGGCTGCGCTTACGAGGGCTACATCGGGAAGCCAAAGGCGTTCAGCAGATACCAGAGCATTGTCACAGCCCCAGTCCGATGCGTTCCATGTCAAGCGCTTGTCGTCCCAACTCTGAAGTCAACGATTTTGAAATTATTACATTTTCAGGACTTTTCAGAAGTTACTTACTAAAACTGACAAAAAAATTACAACTACGAAATAGGATAAAATTGTCTCTTAAAATTCCAGGCTAGTGTCTAAAATCATATAAACGTCTATCTACCTCACTTTACTCAATCATTCCAGCTGTTTGTAGTTTGTACTATACAAGATGGAACAGTTGTGTCACCTGCTTATTATTGAGTAACGGATGCAGCTATTACCTAAAAGAGTTCGAACTGCGACTAGGTGGTGTAACGCAAAAATTAAAACTAATTTTAAAAAAATACTCATATTTTTCTCTTAGATAATTATTTTAAAAGCAATGTCAGGTACAATTGTAGAATATATTTACTAGTTACGGAATAATCATCTAGTTACGCATTCTTCTGAGTTTAATCGGTAGCAGTTTTCCACCGTAGACAATCTGTGTATCTGAATACTGTTTATACAGACTGCGATGCTGATTTCGGTTAGTGATCGATGTCACTATGATATATATGTCCCTACGTCCCTTTACACCATATGTCCCTTTGTTTTTTCCCAAAATATGCATGTAACAATGAAACGCTAATACTGTTAGTGCTATCTATACGATGATATTTATTTATTTATTTAACTTCATATACACATTAGATGTATATAGGCGGTCTTAATGCCTGAGGCATTATCTACCTTATATATATATATATATATATATATATATATATATATATATATATATATATATATATATATATATATATATATATATATATATATATATATATATAAACTCATACTAATATAAGCGTATAAATATATACATATATAAACATTATGTAAGTATATATACATAAAATTAAATATTTAATTAGATTTGAACGATATCCGGTTTTCGGCACTCCTGATTTCGGAAGGAAGAGCGTTCCAAAGAAGAACAGATTGAACAAAGAACGTTGATTGGTATCACTTAGTTGTTTATAACTTTGGTGTATATAACCCGCTTAATACATAGAAGACCTAATTTTTCGCAAAGAAACACGCGTTACTTTAGAACATGATGCAGGAGCATCGAATTCAGATGTAGCTTCACGGTCATTTATTTAATTACCATCTTCAAGTCGGCCAGCATCCGGGCGGAAGATGTCTGCTCGTTGATGGTAGCATGTCGTACGTCCAGAGAGAGTTCTACCACCACGCGCGAGCTGGGCATCGCCTCGCGGTCGTACTCTGCCAACAATGTATCCAACTGGATGGAGAACAGCGTCACGTTCGTACACGCTGCAGCCGCGTTGTGTGCACCTGAACAATGAAGATACGATAAAATAAAATATCGTTTTAATTCTACTACTTCTTTGATAAAAAAAGTTAAATTTTCTTACAATATCTTTATAATTTGTACTTATTTCAAGAAATTTAAAACCTAACACAACATGTCAGATGTTCACTCTCAACGATAACAACAAGAACTAAGAATAAGACATTTTAAAATAATTGACGGTTGATAGTGCAGCAAATAAATTCATAAGGGGGGTGAAATGTGCGTTTCTTAATATTTAATAATCGTTTCTTAGCAAAAATATCCCTATTGACAACGGAACAAAAACTTATATTCAATTTCGTTGCGAGCACATCGTGTAATGGAGAAGCCTAAATGTTTTTCCCTGTCGCCCCGTTATAACTGACAAGATATTTCTCACTCGAGTCATTCTGATGTAGGTAAGGAAAATGGGGAAAATAACTTTAGCAGTGGCGTATTCAGGTGTTGCTGTAACGGAACTTTCTAATGTCAAAACGGTTCACACTGCTTTATAATTCCCATCTATCTCTGTAATAGTCACAAAAATCCTTTGTGTGGCTAAACACGTAATAGCGATTAGGTGTTGCAGACTGCTTCCATATCATTTGAGATGAGTGCAGCCTCGAAGCTGTTGACAGGACACTACGGAATATACGCAGAAGGGGATGTGGAATTTTCGCCAGACTTCAAAATTTGCATTGAAAGTGAACTTAACAGCACAAATAGGAGGAGATAGGTCTTCTCGAAAATCGGGATAAGAGTTTTCTAATAGCCGACGAAGAGCTCAAACTTATTCATGGAGATCCCTTTCACATATCGCAAAAAGAAAACTGATCGGGTAATCTTAACACCCAGGAATGACCGCGTCATTGAACAATTAGTTCAAAAAAATTACACACTGATAAACTCTGTTATTAATCCGGATGTTGCTACGAATAATCCGGTAAAATTTTAAAAATTATTTATATACTTCTAGTATTCCAGCGCGCAATATTTCGCTGAAGATTGGGGATCCCGTCATGCTCTTGCGTAACTTGACTCCATCAAAGGTAAGCAATAGGGCTCCACTGGTAGCCAAATTATATTTGCGTATAGAACTATTATTTATTCTGTATAACAGGTTAATTTTAAGTACAGATGCGAATTAAGCGTTTTCGTTTTATAGCGTATATATTTAGTAATTGACAAAGGCTTATCCATAAAGCACTAAGTCAACTTTTGTAATCCCATGTTAAACGTGCTTGCAATAAAAGATAAAATAAATAATTAAAATATCATCACTGCTAGTGTTGATATTGACTTTCTGGCTGCTCCCTACTGCTGTGCTACCTACCGTTTACTTGTCATACGTAACGTTATATACACCAGTTTCCTTTCCAGTCCACTACCGCAATCTTCGATGCGAACAATTACGAAACGATTATGCTGCGAACTTTCTTTCCTTTGTTTGATTCTAATGATGATTTTAAAATAGTTAGTGTCCCCCGTGATAATTGGTGCTGGAAAGCACCCGAAACGTCGGGAATTAAAAATCAATTAAAATGAAACGCGATAAAATCCATAAAAGTAGTTTTAATCAATGTGTAGTGTTCGCGTAAATATATGAAATCTACATAGTTAGTACTTTTTATTTCTATTGTGTTAAGCACGCGTTGGTAGTTTACTCCACGCAAGGTATTAGAGGTAAATGTTTACCTAGAAGCAGTAACAGCAGCGAGGCCAGCGGCGCGGTAACGCGAGTCGCCATCTTGCGTGGACTGGGCTACTAACCCCATGTTGCAATACACAATGGCCAGTTGTCCTAAACATTGAAAGCTAACTTAAACGATAAACCAATAGGTACTGTTTACACTTAGAAACACAATAACAAATTAATTTGATAGAGTATAGAAGTTTTATTTTGATTTAACCACTGGTGCAGTAAAAACCTCTGTCCTAAAAGAACTAGCAAAAACCCAGCTGCACTTTATTTCAAATTAATGTTTTATAACGAAGCAATTTAAAGATATACTCGTACACGTAATTGCCGATCATGATGACCCAGGTTCGAATCCTGGATTGCACCAAAAATCAGTTATAGGGTGACAGAAAAAGTGAAGAAATTCTCAGCAACAGCCCAGAAACAGGCAGATAGCGTGAGTCACACTGGGTATTTTACCCCCGTGCCTCGAAATGTAGGTCGTGTCGAATTGCTGTCTCATCGGACCATGAGAGTGAGGGAATAGAGACTGCATCTGACTCATGCATACTTTGGAGTACTGTAATCCTGTCCTACGCAGGTGGCTTGTCTCAGTTGAGACTGGCCGCTGTGAGCGAAACTCGGTCTGTAGGAAATTATTTTTTATTACATAAAAATATACTTATAATATCAATACTGATATTCCTATATCATTTCTAAAGAAAATATCTCTTTCTCTTTAACCGATTATAAAGTTAGAAATTTAATTCCCATGCGAGTAAAATTAATATTTAACCGACTTTTATGACCTTATAACCGCCATTGCCTTTAAAGCATACAAGGCTAGATAAGGCATTGTCCCAAGTTTAGAGATTGCTGAGTTTAGGAAGCAGTTATAATCGCATTACGAGAGACTGCACATTCAGACGCATTACCCAATCCATATCTATGTACCTATCGTCATTTATACCTAATCTACACAGCGGAGAATTGTAGTAATACTGACTGGTGTTCAAGAAAGGACATTTACCCCTGTTACTAAGCTTAGGAGGTTTTGCCATTCGAAACTGAACCACTTACCATCAGGTGAGCTCAAAGCATTAGTATAAGCTATCCAGATTTTGTCTATACATCGACACACCATGGATTACATACAGCAAATCTTCCTAAATTAGGAAAGATCTAGATTTTTATGGCTTGTTGCACAAACAGGCAACGGACATAAACGTTTAAATTTTCCTTCCCCTAAAACCCCCTCACAAATGAGAGAACTTTAACTTTACTTAACTAACCATTTTTTGGTTTATCTATTTCTATTAAAACCCCTAAAAATAAAAATAATTGTAAAGTTATCATAATTCACAATAACAATACAACAAAAATATTTTTTTTAAATTTATAGCTAAATAGAAAAGGTTACGTACCTCTGCGAGCGGACTGATGCGTGGGCGCCCTATCTATGCTCGTGTCCGCCGCCTCAAGGGCAATCCCACTGTAACTCAACGGGAGTTTGGTATTTTTACACGAGTCCTGCTATCGCTGCTCGCTGCTAGTTCATTGACAAATCCCACAGATAAGCTGCTGTTCCTTGGTCGGTCAAAGTCCGCCGAGTTGCAAATATCATAAAATGTAAAAGCTAAACACAATAATTATAAAGCTAATTCATACTGTTAAGATGGAGTCGAGTTTAATTTACTGCAACTGAATTTGATTCTCAAGTCCATCTCAAGTCGAATCGATATTATAACCCCGAAATATTCTGGTCATAGTTGAATAAGACCATTTTTATAGAAATAAGAGTGATGAAATACACAAACAGTTCCACTCATGGTAACTGGATGCTGTGGTTCATAGACACCTACATCTTGATTAAGAAAACATGTGCGATGTCACCCCCGGGGAGCTTAAATAGAATACCAAATGAGATAATAATAATAATAATGGAAATAAGAATTATAATGAAATTAAAAAATTTAAATTAATAATAATGAAAACAATCATCAGCCTATTTAATGTTCACTCGACTGAGGCTTTGCTGGGCAGAAAGATAATATAACAACGTAGTTAGTATAACAACGAATAGCGGCGCTGAGTGTCGCGAGTTCGAAACTAAGTATTTGTATGACTTTTCTTTTATTATGTGCGAGCAGCTAGGCAGATCTCGGGAAAGAGACCAGTATCACTGCGAACTAAAAGATCTATTGTGAGCGCTGCTATGGCTATAGTTCACTGCTAAGCACTAGGTCTTCAATGAATAAAAGGAGTTGCTTAGCCATGAGCAATTTCACTTATTCTGGGTGGAGTACAGTTTCCCAGATGAGTGTTACGTTTGCGCATGAAGGGTCCGCAATCAGTTAGGATGTGCAAAGGCGTTTTTTCCGTTATGGAACAGAACCGACACATCCTTGAGTTGCTTCGTCCCAGGATGGACATGTGCTTTTTAAGACAACAGTGTCCAGTTAGGGCTCTTGCCAGAATACGCAATTTATTTTTACTTAATCTCAGGGCTTATGAAGCGAATTTACGATTACAAAAGCCCGGTTTAAGGTTTTAGAATGTTTTAAGCCTGGTGTGTCAGACCAGATATTAAGTGATTAATTGTTATAAAGAGTTTCAGGGGTCAATCGGGCTAGGCTTCTTGAGATTCCACAAAATGGCTCAAGTTCAAATTGTGTGCACTTTAAGCCCTCCCGTGCAAGTTTGTCGGCAAATTCGTAGCATAGCCGCGAGACCCGGAACTCATCTTAAGACGACCCTTTTGTTACATCCCAGGGCGTTTAAACGGTTCACGCAGTCTCCAACTAGCTTCGAGTTCACTTAGTTTGACTCAGCGCTAGCAATGCTGCTTGACTATCAGAGTTTATATAAATTATATGGTTGACGTAGTGTTTTTGCAAAATGATTTCCGCACACTGAAGTATGGCGAAAGTTTCTACCTGGAAGATAGAGGTGAATCTACCCAAATTCATACTAAGTTTGAACTGGGGCGTTCCCCGTAAATTCCAAAGCCTACGTCGAGGCCCATTTTAAACCCATCCCCCCCCCTCCCCGCCTATTACCCTCACAGATAACCTGGCCATTCAGCCAGTTTTCTCTGGAGGGTAATTCCACTATATACTTTTTATCAAAAGTGTGTAGTGGACGCATGATATCTTAGATCATGCATAAGACCGGTGTTTCCCTAATTGAGTCAAGCATGGATCTCAATCTGTAGGAGAGCAAGCTCAGACCACCCTGGGCGTTAATCCTATACAAACTAGCCCTCGCCTCCTTGTCTAGATAAAGATCAAGGGACATTAGGCATAGAAGTGCATTAAGAGCCGCTTCAGGCGATGATCACATAGGTACAGTTGCCATTAAGCAGGCAGGCTTTTCAAGACTATTTAGTCTGTTTGCAGTCGTCTTTTGGTCGGCCTTGTTACACCAGACAATAGAGGCGTAGGTGAGAATCGGCCTCACTATGCTGCTGTACTACCATAGGACCATACTGGGACGCAAGCCCCAGATGTTCCCAGTAATTTTTGGTCGATTGTTATGCCCAAGTACTTAACTTCATTGGAAAATTGTACTGTTTTGATAAAGGGTATTATAACGGTTTTATTAGCATTAACTGATAAACTGTTATCCCTTCACCAGTTATTTATGGTGTTTAGGGCTCTTTGTATGATTGACGATAAAGTACTTTGGCAAAAGCCCCTCGCAATGATACAAGGTCATCAGCATAACCCAGTGAGTCAATGCGTAGGTCTGCCATCTTGCACAATAGCTAGCCAACCGCAAGGGTCTAGAGAAGGGGTGACAAAACACCTCCTTGTGGGCAGCCTTTTGTAGTTGCAACCTCAATCGAAGTTTGAAACAGCGCAATTTTTGCCTTTCTGTTTGAGCGCATCGACTTCACCCATCTGATGGTTTGGGATCAACATTTTTAGATGTCAGGCCCCCAATCAGCAGCAATGTGGGGCTAGTCGAAGGCGCCCTCAATATCTAGAAAGGCACAAAGAGCTATTTCTTTATCCACCAGTGCTTTTTCGACCCTGTCAATGATACTGATCAGGGCTGTTTCCGTACATTTGGCTCTACGGTGAGCATGCTAGTTGTAATGTATGGGCCTTGTAGCTAGAGCTAAATCCCTTATATATCTATCTATAACCTTTTCCAATGTCTTAAGGAGAAAGGAAGATAGGCTTATAGGTCTAAAGAACTTTGGCAAAACGTAGTCCTTCCTACCAGCCTTAAATATAAATAGAACTTTGACAATTGTCCAGCGTTCTGGAATATATCCCCATGCAAAACTTGCTCTGAGGATTTTCACCAGATAGGAAAGAAGGATGTCGATACCTCTCTGTAGTTGGATAGGAATTATTCCATCCTCCCCGCTTGTTTTAAATGGTTTAAAAGAGTCAACAGCCCACTGCACTGGGTTTGGCCTTATTATCTTTTCAGCCCTACACCAATACTCATTACAAGGCCTTCGTAGGACTCTGAAAGAATTCAAGGCTGAAGTCTTGTGTGATCCTTGGAAATGGGTAGATGCTACTAACTCCAATGTTTCTGTTTCACTATTAGTGAAGTTACCATCAGGCTTTTTAAGAAGCCCGATCTGATTAGGTTTAGCTTTTGATAGCATTTTGTGTAGTCTTGCACTGCAAGGCAAAGACTCAACTTCTTCGCATAGCTTCCTCCACGATGCTCTCTTGGCTTTCCTAATTTCTTTATTATATTCAGTTAGGGCTGCACTATAAACATCCCACTCTTTGGTTTTCTTAGCCCTATTAAATAGTTTCCTGGTCATTTCCCTATGTCCTTTTAGCCTATTATTCCGCCTTTTCGTGTTGAACTTTTCATGTTGAAGTCTTGGTTTTGACGGGACAACTGTCCTCGAAGGCTTCACGAACAACTACGGTTACTATCTCCCGACCGACCTTCAATCGTTTTGATGATTTTAGGAAACGTTTCCAAATTCCTGCTTGGGCTGTCTCTGTAGATATCCCAGGAGGTCGTTTCTGGATTCCTAAAAGCAACGGTTTCGGTAGTTTACAAACTTAATATGTTTCTGATCGGACACCGAGTTTTCACTACTAACATGCCAGTCATTTATCCGCCTGGACATGTTATTGGTAGCAAAGGTTATGTCTAACACTTCTTGCCTAGCACGCTTAACAAAGGTTGGTGTACATCCTAAGTTTAGGCTTACCATACACACCTCTTTCGTTGATGTTAGTGCTTCCCCAGGCTGTGTAGTGAGCGTTAGCATCACAACCTACCACAAGTTCGGCGTTGTGTTTTCGGGCGAACTCCGCCACTCGATCTAACTCGATGGTGGGATCTGCGTTCTCTCCGGGAAGATAGGCTGTGCAAATGATTACTCTGGACCCTGTGTATCCCTTAAGATTTATGAAGGTTATAACCAGGTCATCGTTGCCGTACTCTGAAACAGCTAAAAGTTCAATATTTTATTGTAACGAACCGAGGCGATATCAGCGCCTTGGGTCTTCGTCACTCTCACTGATGACGTTCCAGTCTCACCTCGAGAGGCGGAGGGCTGGGGGATCGGAGTTGGGGCGGTTCGGGCTCCATTGCCGAGTCAGAGCCTCCCTTGACATTAAAAGTTATCATTTTAAAGCCAAGGATGACTCTGCCGCCTGCCTTCCGAAGAGACACCGCCGATGGGTCGCCCAGAGAAAAGGTTACTAGGAACTAGTGGAGGATTTTCCAGAGCTCGGTATGGAGCCCCTTGTTTTGTGCCCTCAACAGCACAGCCGCCTCCTTTGGAGAGTCAGCTTTGCTGCGGGGCAGCTGCCCAGGTGAGCTGAATAGGATGTTTGTCCTTGTGAAAGGTATGTATGTATCTTTGATTTATAACACTAAAAGTTGGGCTCTACATGTTCAAAAATAACCATTATTCACCATGAAACTATACTAGTTATTAAATTAGGCGTGCTTAGACTATATATATAGAATGAAGTAGATGGCGCTACTACAAAGCAATTTCACTCGTAAGAAAATGTTCTTTTAATTTATTACACTAAAATTTGGGATCTACGTGTCCAAAAATAAGGACAACGTTTATTTGCTATGAAATTATACTAGTTGTTAAATTAGGCGTGTTTAGACTACATCTATAGAGTGAAGTAGATGGCGCTACGACAAAGCAATTTCACTCGTAAGAAAATGTTTTTTTGATTTATTACACTAAAATTTTGGGCTCTACATGTCCAAAAATAAGAATTGCAACGTTTAATTTGCCATGAAATACTAGTTATTAAATTAGGCGTGTTTAGACTATATCTATAAAATGAAGAAGATGGCGCTACGACAAAGCAATTTCACTCGTAAGAAAAAGTTCTTTTGATTTATTACACTAAAAGTATGTAAACTGCCCTCAAGTATATCGTGAGGAAGGAAATTCTATTGTAACGTTGTTTTTAAAAACAATAACTTCAGATGGACAATACCGTATCTTTTATAAATAAATACTTATACTGCACTTTTATAAGGAAGTCTCTTATAAAGATTTTTCTTCAATTCTTATATCTTATGACAGTGTTAATTTATTAAAACCATAGGTTGCGTTATGTTTTCATTTATTTTAAAACCCAAAAAAAGCTTGCCAAATCAAAATCAATTATATAGTATTAAACATACTATAGAATATAAAAGTAGATAATTATTATAGTAATAATTCTATGGAACCAGTAATTAATAAATAACATACTAATAAGTAAAACAATTTATTACGTATACATAACTAAAGTTAAATTAGTAAATTTAAGAAATTAATAAGGTTGATTTAAAAGTTTGAATAAAGTTGAATAGAGTGGACAGGAATGTGTTATGGCAAACACTGAACTCATATGGGTTGAGCGCTGGTTTGATACAGGCATTAAGGTCTCTTTATAGGGACTCTAGTGCTTGTGTCAGGATCAATGGGGTCTACTCGGACTGGTTTGGCATCCAAAAAGGTGTCAGACAGGGCTGTGTAGCTTCCCCTTGGCTGTTCAACCTATTTATGGACCGGTGTTTGCAAACTTTGAAAGATGAAGAATGTGGTTTAAGAATGGGCGAGTTAACCGTCAAATGCCTTTTGTATGCCGATGATCAAGTCATATTTGCGTCATCGGCGTCTGAATTGCAAATGATGGTTACATTAATGAACTGGGAATTAAAAGAAAGGGGAATGAAAGTGAACACATGTAAGACGAAAGTGATGGTTTTTGAAAGAGAAGAAAGCAAAACGGTATGTGAAATAAGAATAGAAGGAGAGTTAATTGAGCAAGTGGATGAGTTTGTGTATTTGGGATGTGTATTTAGCAGGGATGGTAGATATGATAGGGATATAGAACGACGAGTAAATGCAGGGAATAGAGTGAATGGGGCACTACACTCTATTATGGAGAACCAGAATGTGTCAAAACAGGTACGTATGGTGATTCATAATTCTGTGTTAGTCCCTACTTTAATGTATGGTAGTGAAAGCTGGGTGTGGCAGAAGAAGCACGAAAGTAGAATAAATGCTGTAGAAATGCGGTCTTTAAGGAATATGCTAGGGTTGAATCTGAATGACAGGGTGAGAAATTGCGTGATAAGGGATAAATGTGGTATGCAAGATGATGTTGTGACCAGGATTAAGAAAGGAATGCTTCGGTGGTTTGGTCATGTGGAAAGAATGAATGAGGAAAGAGTGACAAAGCAAATTTATATGGCAGATGTGAACGGCCGAGTCGGGAAGGGACGCCCTAGGAAAAAGTTTATCGACCAAATTGGCGATATTTTGAAAATGGGCCACGTTAGAAGTACCCTTAACCGACGAGCATGTATGCGTAGATATATGGATGTGAAGGAGGCGAAAGAGGTGTGTCAGGATCGTGCCAAATGGAAGTCCGTAGTCTCTGCCTACCCCTCTGGGTGACAGGCGTGAGTGTTTATATATGTATGTATGTATGAATAAAGTTGAGTTCGTATTACAAATTGTGAGAGTTGATTTTTAAGTAAAAACGGAGTTAGTACAAATTGTGAAAGAGTTCCAGCTCTGCAGGCCGCGTTTGTTTCTAATATTACGTTCATTCAATTGAAATATTCGTTCAAAGACGACAAAATATTTAAAAGTGGCATATGTATTGTAGTATACTCAAAAACTAAAGTGTACATCCTCTATTAAGTACAAATCAATGAGAAATTCTGTTTTAAAAGTCATAACTAATTATCCAAAAGCCCTGATAGTAGGACGAGCTTTACCGCGGTCTCGAAGACTAAACTTTTAATCTCGTTAGTGGATGGATCATAGCAAAACTATGGCTTTGTGAGCCGTTGTATGAAATTTGTCATGTAGTTGAACAAACTCTGTTTAACGCCAATCTATTAGCAACAACGAGCCGCAAATGAAGCAGTCACAATCTTTAAAGCAAGCTTGTGACTCGTTCTTTGATCAGGACTTTAAGTTTAAGATAACGGCTAACTGTGAAAACGTGACTGTAACTAGAGATCAAGGAGGTTAAGAAACCACATGAACACGATTATAATGTTAGGCATGTAATGGATGTTCAATTTTGTTTTTTAAATAAATATTAAATCCAATGTAATTTCTAGTTATGTCGGCTATAGAGTTGTCAGTGATTATTATATTCGCTATTGGTTTGTTTGTAGCGATGCGGTGTTTATAGTAACGGCTACCGCCTGTCTGCAGTAATGCAGGTTATGCAGGAATCAAAGACTTCTATATATTACGACGAACTAAAGCTAACTAACTTAAGACTTCCGTATACTGTTAGACCGGCAATACAGTACAAAAACTATGGCGGCTGCTCAGCGCGTAGCTGTCACAGTAAAGAGCCCGTCTAGTAGGATCTATACAAACAAGTATTTGGCAGTAACGCGTCAGCTATTGTGTTGGTCAATTAATGAGGGAATGAGGGCATCCACGACGTTTACTGCCACCAGACCGGCGCGACTCCATTTTAATTTGAAATATTTGACAGATTTCATGGTGGGGAAGCATAAAAATAAACAAATAGAAAGATGTACAGTTTAAAATTTCTTTCTTGAAAATTTGATAAACCAAATTACAGATATTATTTATTAAAATAATTAAAAAGATGGTTAAAATGTGCAAATAAATTAAGAGCAACCTAAAACGTATTGTGTTGTGTATACTGGATGACCTTTATACCGTCTGGAAAAAATAGGGTGTAACATGTGAATGGAGTAGAAGCCTATGGCACTGATATAAAAAAATAAAAACAAAATTATAGAATCAATCGTTTGAAATTTTTGGAACAATTACTTTGCCCTTGGCTCTTGAGCATGTGACCGTGCAAAGTGACAAGGTCAAAGATGCCCACTAAATTTATTGTTTTATTGCCGTTCGTAAAGTAGGGTGGATACGATTTGAATTTCGATTGATTCTAATTTATTTATTTATTTAATTCAAAATTTTTGTTCACACGTTCACATGTGACACCCTATTTTTTTCCAGATGGTGAAAAAGGTCATCCAGTATGGGTGTATACAATAGAAACCACAAAAGTTTTATTTGAAACACGTATGTTGACACTGTGTAACAAATAACTTCACCCCAGTAGTATTAGCGATATCTGGTGAGCGTAAGACATTACGCGCAATGTTGCGGTGAGACAGTAACGCGACTGCTACAGCAGCGCGCCGAACCTCGTGCGGCGCTGCGGCGGTGCGCCGCGCCGCAGCCGCGTGGCGCGCACCAGCTCGGGCGTGGGCGGCCGCCGCACCGCCTGCGTGCCGCTCACGCGCATGTGCGTGTACAGCGGGATCTGGACACGCACCGTCACACTTACCTTTGTGCACGCTACACGTTCCAATGTCAACAAATCTTCGTATGAAAAGTAAAGTGGAAAGCAAACACTAAGTACATATATTACTAGACCGGCAATTTAGAACAAAACCTGTGTCACAGCTGCAGATCGCGCGCTCGCAGCTGGGCGGGCAGCTGGCATGGTAAATATGCCACGAAGTATGGTAATATGTATGGTAATATTAAGATATTTAATACAGTTAGTGTTTTTCACACGTGCTAATCCCAATCTTATAAATGAACTCAAATAGTTCAAAATCTCTTCTGTGATAGGGCCACGAACTGGTCCTATTATGTCCGTAACGCCGACCTCCACCGAGACTTAGAGCTCCCAATAAGTCAGCAGTTTCTCAAATCACTCTATGAGAGATTTTTCAAAGCCTCAGAGTCCCACTCAAATCGCCTCATTCATGAGACAGCTGTCTACGCAGCCCCTCATCCCACTTGCTATAGTGTGCGCAAACCGAGAAACTCTCTCTCGGAGCCCCCCCCCCCCCCCAACAAGCTGTCGGCTGACCTGAACTGCCTCCTGGCGGCTTAGGCCGCGCCTACTTAACACTTCCTGTAATCTGCCATAGTTAGGCACTCGTCTAAGCGGCTTTTCGCCGCTTGCGCCCTCCTTTCTGCCAAGGAGGGTCGCTTCCGTTTACGGCTTAAAGATCTCTCGTCAGATCGGTAACCCAATCTCTAAAGGAGATGTTTAGTGGATAAAATGCTATGAGCATTCACCGCCTCCCTCCCCGCTTTTCAGAGGGTTGCCCTTATTATTTTTTATAGGAAAAGGGTGACAAACGAGCACACAGTCGACCTGACGGTAAGTGATTGCTGTGGCCCATAGACATCTGCATCTATCCTCGTTTGCAAATCAAAATGCAGATGCGTCGTCAGCCTTGAGGACTAAGATGGAATGCCTCTTTTCCAGTAAAAAGGGTCTCCGGTTCTCTACACTCACCATACGAAACACAGCAGCATTAAGCTGCTATTTGACGCTGGTATTCTGTGAGAGTATGGTGCTTCCCCGGTTGAGCCGACCCATTCGTGCTACAACTATGCAATTAATATAGCTGCAGCATGTCTCTACCACGTTATTGCTTCGGGCGCAAAAAAAAGTTACTGTTTTAGGGGGAAATAAAATTACACACTTAATGAACTTCAAACCAAGTTGACAAAGTACATACATAAAATACGTACACATATAAATAATGACAGCATTTTCATTGTCACATTAAAACAAACTCGGTGTTAGATTGTTGGAAACAATATTTCGCGGTTTACAAAACAAAGAACTACATTTCTCGCTTGCTCGCAGTTGACTAAAAGAGTTAGGGAGCATTGACCGTAACTTAGTTCACAATGTATTAAGCCCGTAGAGCCCGTCTAGTAATATGCATAGAAACATTGGGCGATTTTCCATTTACCGGCACGGCACCGGCACAGCGTCGGCACAGCGACGGCACAGCGCCGGTGCCGTGCCGGTAAATAGAAAATAGCCCATTGCATTACACTTACTGAGATCACTGAGACACCATCGAACAGTTGGCGTTTGGTTGTCATAATGAAGTCAATCTCATTTTTATCGAACCGCCGGGACTCTATGTACCTGGGACTCTACCATCTCTCTCTCACTTACGCTGACTCTATATACGCTGGAGCTATTTTGTGGTGGTAGCAAGAATGGAGTGGCTCGACCAGGGAAGGACCACGCTCTCAGAGAATACCAGCGTAAAATAGCAGCTTATAGCTGCTGTGATTCGTATGGTGAGTGTAGAGAACCAGAGACCCGTTTTACTAGGGTCGAGGCATTCCAACTTAGTCCTCAGGGCTGACAACGCATTTTGATTGAATTTTTTTGATATCAGTGCATTTTAATTCTTAATAGTGGTTAAATGTGGATGTTTATAGGTCACAGCAACCACTTACCATCAGAGACGACCCATTTGTGCTACAACCATTATATAACTGCAGCATGGCTCTACTACGTAAAAAAGTAATGACAAAAGCACAATTGCAGAGTGTGCAGTGTACACGCACGGTGGGCAGCGAGCGGTCCAGGTGCGGCGGCAGCTGCGGCGCGGGGCGCGTAGGCAGCGCCGTGTGGCGGCCCAGCAGCGGGCCGCGCGGCGCCGCGCCCCACGTGCGCGTGCGCAACTCGTCCGCGTCCACGTCTGACACATCCGCCACCACTCGCCCCGGCACGTAGCGGGACACATAGCCCCCGCGCCACACCTGCATGCCACACACAAATGTCGTGAATAAGTCTCTAGTCTTGCTTCCTTATAAAATTCACGATAACAAAATCAGGGGCTACAGTTTGGTGTTACAGCTTCATATTTATCATCTACATCCAAAATTTTATTACATCGCTCAATAGCTATAAGAGCCGTGGTAGCTCAGATCGTTAACGCTCGTTGTAAATATAACAGAACGCGAGTAACCCGGGTTCGATCCCCGCCGGCACCAATGAAATTATTAATTGCAATTTCAAGTGCTGATTTACCACGTGCTCGGCGGTGAAGGAAAACATCGTGAGGAAACCTGCATGTCTGAGGTATAAGAAAAAAATATTTCAAATGTTCGTTTATATTCAAATGCACATTGAACCTTGATCCTCTGGAATTTGTATATCTTATTTAACGCACGACCTTAACACAGTTTCTGATATCATCCACAACATGACACTAAACTGTAAAAAATGCTGCAAGGAAATAACTAAAATGGATTTTCTAATTTGTGTACTTTGTGAAAATATTACCATTTAGATTATTAGACTAGTTTCTCGTATCAACGTTTTGTTTGAATGACGCACGACAGAAAGAAAAATTGCCTAAACGCAAAAAACGCATGCCTTTCGCCTTTATGTAATAAACAAACATCCCCAAGATCCACGACCATATCGCCAGAGCATCAGCATTATGTTACCCAACGCAATAAATATAAATTTAACGTTCATACGGCTAACTCCTTTAAAGAACTATCAGATGAAGAAACAGAAAGTGATTACTAGTCCCTAACTTCATCCCCAATTAATACCTTAAATAGAAGCTATACAGAAATAAAAAAAACCCAAATTATAAAATTGCAGAATTAAAATAGCAAACTCACAAATTAGAACAAAAACTGGAAATAGCAGAAAATGAAATTGAAAATTTGTTATCGGAAAATCAGATGCTAACTAAACGAATTTCCGAATATAAATTAAAAATTAAACAGTTAACTTATATATGCAAATCCACGACGAAAAAAACTGCTAAAAAAGGGAAAAAAATTTGACAAAAATGAAGTTAGAGTTTTCTCAAATCGAGGAAAATATTAATCGTCACAAAAGAGAATCAACTAAACATGTTATTACATCAGTGCCATTTACCTCAGAAACAAATAATATTATTCAAACAGAACAACAAATCGATAAAACTCTCACTCTAACGGTATTCGCGAAACACTGATAGATGGCAGTTATACATAAAAGCAAAATGAAAAAAGATTTAAAAAAAAAATTTAATTACATTATTGCTGATGAAGAACTAAAAGAATTGTCAGCTTCACTTATAAATACCAGGCAGAGCAAGTGGAATGATATCTATATTCCCACGGCATTAATCCTGTCCGGAGCAACTAGTACTGAAATATTAAGTTAGTTAGTAATAATGATAAAAATATATATAAATTACACTCCAATATTTGTATAGCTTTAAGCAAGTTATAATACTTATTTAGTAAGTTTGTTATAATACTTATTTTGACAAAAATACATTAAATTTAAATATAAAATCATGGACAAAACATTTTGAGAATTGTAAACTGATAAATATGAATGTTAAATATTTGAATGCTTTTAATTTCTTAAAAAACATTTGTAATAAAATTAATTTATGCATCGATTGTATATAATATAAAAAACAATTTTTAACGGTCTAAAATATTAAGAAATTTTTAAAAAGGTCACCTACTATAATTAATGAAACAGAAACAAAGGAAAATAAATGCAACAAATTATTTAGAAAAGGTAGGTACTATACCTTATTATTTTCATATTATGTCCCAAAAACAAACAAAGAACATTCCGATTCAATGTAATAATATCCTAAGTCCTAACCATATACCCAAAAAAACAATACCTTTCTATTTTCGTAATATTACCAAAAAACAAAAAATAAATACTCTAAGTCAATATGGTAACGTAGACATTCAAAATACGCTAAATTCTTTTCAAAGTAACAAGGACATGTTTTTTCAAAGCAAATAGCAAGTGCTTTACACTTTTTCACCAGAATATACATGGATTGCTCTCCAAAAGAGAACTAATAGAAATAACCCTTTTGGAGATAAAGAACCATATTAGTCCCGACGTCCTATCTGCCGTCATAAGCAAAAAGGGCACAACTAACATTTTTTTCCAAAATTGAGTTATATACATTCTCGGAATCAGAAAAAAAGGCCTTTCTGCCAATATTTTTTTTACAATTTTAGGAACAAGATAAACAGAGATACCGTAAGCTCAAAAGGCACAACTGAGCCACATTTTAATTTTATTATTCATCACAGTACGTCAAAAGGTCACATATGCATAGATGCGACCTTTATTTGTATCACAATAAATATAACTTATTTACTAGAAAAGGCATAATTGGCCCGCGTTAAATATTAAAGGCTTATGTGGTAGATGTGCTCTTGGATGTGCGCTTACCAATACTAGACATTGACATTTAATTTAAAAGAAAAGTCACTACTACCAGTTATGCCTTAACTACCAAAAATATTTGACTAGAGGTGAAGTGAAGTGGTCGAGGTACGAAGCGAATCCTGCCAGTTATGCCTGACGTGTCTCGGTGAGTCCACGCTTATCTGTGCTGCGCTGGTAAGTTTTAGTTATTTATTTGCATGCCTTTACTATAATTTCTTTGGTGACACGTTGATATGAATTTACTAGTATTTATTGACGAAATTTTTGACTTGCGATTTAGTTTAAAAATATGCCATTTTTAGTATCTGTATCGGTATCGTTAATAATTTAGAACTCGAAACGCGCAATAATTTGTTAACTAATAATAATAATAATAATAATAATTTCTTTATTCAGGAAAAATTTTAACAATATAAATTTGCATCTGCGCCTGAACTAAGCAATAAGCTTGTATCTCAGGCAACAGTGCTCTTTCTTATGAGACAATTTAACAGAAATCTTTCTGATTAAGAAAGTTACGTAAACATATTATATCAAACAATAATATTATATAAAGTATGAAAATTAAATCTACATATATAACTAAATATATTGTTGTGTGTAAATTGTTCCTCTCGTATGTGGGCGCGTGCTAGTGTATGTGTGTGTGTGTGTGTGTGTGTGTGTGTGTGTGTGTGTGTGTGTGTGTGTGTGTGTGTGTGTGTGTTAGTGTGTATGCGAGGGAGAGGGTGAGTAGTATACATTAAAGTAATAATTATAATAAGAAAATATAATTTAATGGTATATTAATTATACGTTATAGAAGTAAATCAGTTATTTA
The DNA here is from genome assembly GCA_036936625.1 of Parnassius smintheus behrii. Classification (NCBI taxonomy): domain Eukaryota; kingdom Metazoa; phylum Arthropoda; class Insecta; order Lepidoptera; family Papilionidae; genus Parnassius; species Parnassius smintheus. The sequence continues at coordinate 55,115,903 of JAUPFT010000008.1, read as the reverse complement.
GGGATTTCAATAATACTTCTGTTTCATCATAATCTAGTTTTTGAAGTCATTTGAATAGGGTTTTTTTACATTGATTCTTATTTAAAATGTATAAATTTAGTTGCTTATTTATATTATTGTACAAGAATGGACCAAGAAAACAAAAATATTTATGTGCATACCAATGTTTAAAGTAGTAAGGCACACTTTATCGGATCTTCTCTTTATTAATTGAGATGAGGTAAAATTTAATAACCCATGTTGCTTTAAAATCGTCAGATAAATGTATAATTGTCGGACTGTTAATACTTGGCAGTGTTCATATAGTTCATATGTTGGATAGAAAATGGGTTGAAAAGTACAAACCTTTAAAACAGCTCTCTGAGCTCTTTCCAATGGTGCTAAAGTAGTTTTTGGGGCTCCACCCCATATTGTTATACCGTAAGTTATAATGGATTGACACAATGCAGTGTATATTTGTTTCACTAGTTCAGGTTTAGCTACATGCCTCAGAATTTTAAAGACATAAATAAGTTTTCGAACTCGGGACGTTAAAACTTCTAAATGATCTTTAAAATTCAGTTGATTATCAATAAGAATACCTAAATACTTAACATAGTTGGTTTTGGATAAAGATGGGCAGGTACACGGTAATCCTAAAGGTTTTATTAAATTTAAACAAATGTGAGCAGTTAACCTATAGTTGATAGTTGATTGAGGATCACTTGTCATGGAAAAGGTAATATATTTAGTTTTTTCAATATTAAGAGATAGGTGGTTACTACGTAGCCATACTGAGACAACATCAATTCCAGTTTGAGCGTTATCAAAAGCCTCCTTCCATGTACTTGCTGAGAATAGGAGTGCTGTGTCATCAGCATATGATATGATTTTGCCATGGAAGGATTTAAGTTTTAAGAGGTCATTTATGTAAACTAGAAATAGAATTGGGCCCAGAATACTCCCCTGAGGAACTCCGTAGCTAACAGGTACATCAGAACTATACTGGTTATTTATTGTAACACACTGTAGTCTTCCAGTTAGATAGCTTTCAGATAATTTTAGTTGTGTACCCCGTATACCAATTTTTTCAAGTTTCCTTAGCAGAACGGGGACAGAGACCGTGTCGAACGCTTTGGCAAGGTCCAGAAAAATCCCTACCGTTTTATTGCCTTTGTCTAGATTTTTGATGATATTATCGGTTAATTCGTGTACTGCATCATTGGTAGATTTTCCGGATCTAAACCCGAATTGACAGTTTGATAGAATATTAAAGTTCTCTAGGTATTTTACAAGTCTGATATTAATAAGATTTTCCAATACTTTTGAAATAGAAGGAAGTATAGAAATAGGCCTATAATTATTCACACGGTCTCTATCTCCAGATTTATATATGGGGTGAATTATGGATTTTTTAAAATAATTGGGGAATATTCCGTTCGCGAAACATAAATTAAAGATATAAGTTAATGGTGGGATTAGGATATGTCGAAAAGTTTTCAGAAAGTTATTAGAGATTTTGTCCCAACCAACTGTACATTTTGATTTTAAATTTATTATAATGCGTTCTACTTCGTCCACATCAGTAGATAATAATACAAACGATTCTCTTGTTGTATCAAGGTTAATTTGTGATAATTCTTGTTTTTCTACAATATTTTTTTCTGCGATGTTTTTCCCAACAGTTGCAAAGAAATTATTAATACTATTTAAGGAGTCTTTAATACAGTCAGTTTTCAGTAATTCCTGAGACGATGATTTCTGTTTAGATGTGTGTGTAATAGTTTTAATGGCTTCCCACACTTTTTTACTGTCTTTACCCGCTAATTCTAATTGTGTTTTCTCATACTCTTCTTTTAAGCTTTTTTAATAAACTATTGCAATAATTTCTGTATCGTGTATATGTGAGTTTAAGTACTATATTTTCTGGTGCACGTTTTACTTTCAGATGCATTTGATCCCTATTACACATACATCTTATTAGGCCGGGGGTTATCCATGGCTTAATGTTTTTTAATCGTCTAGATGTATATACTATGCTTGTATTTTGTTCTATTGCAGTTTTTAAAGATGTAACTAAAAATTCTGTACAAAAGTTAGCGTCATTTGACTTATATATTGTTTTAAAGTCTATATTACCTATGTCCGCAAGTAATCCTTCATGATTTAATTTAGTTCTATGTTTTAAAGAAGACTTTTTAATTTCATTCTGATTTAAGCACAGGAGTACTGCTTGATGGTCAGTTAATGTAGAAGTAATCACCAATGTAAGAGCTGGCTTTTTTGTTTTGAGCAAGACGTGGTCGAGACACGTTTTATTTTCCCTTGTTGGACAAGTGTGTGCAGGTAATAAACCATGGCTAGCACAAAGATTAAGATATTCGTGAGCTCTTTTATCTATATTTTCTGGTCTAATGTCTATGTTTAGGTCACCTATAATTGATATATTTTTAAAAGTTGATAAATTTGACAAAATAACGTTAAGATAGAGATTAAAAGAGTCCAATTTGCAGTATGAAGGCGAACGATATATAGCTATAATTGCAGTTTCAAGACCGAGTTTCATAACAAGACAGTTTCCTTCTAGAAGTGTCGGTTCTTCAAAAGTAATGTTGATATCTGATTTTGTATATACCACGATTCCGTCATTCTGCAATGCATGTTTTGTTGTTGCATGACTACTATATCCATTTAAATTAGGCAATAAAGGATCAGAACCAAGCCAGCTTTCGGTCAGAATAATAATGTCACAGTCAACCTCAAGCCTTTTCAATAATACTGTGAAACCGTCAAAATTCTTATTGATACTGCGAATATTTTGAGTAATAATAATAATACTATTGGGTTGGCCATGTAGCAATAGTTTAGTTTGCTCAACTTCACATATGGCAGATTCAGATACAGAAATTTGATCAAGTTCATCTCCTATATCTTCACCCATTTTTATAAATCATATGGCATTTAGGTTCTAGTTTAAATTGTTCTACTAAGTAAATTAAATTGATGAGAGCGAGTAATAAGTTGAGAGCAATGTTATTAACTATATAAATAAGATTGTTATAAGTAATGGTTGTGTATTGTGTAAGTGTGTAGTGGTATGTTATGGAGTTATAAATATAAAGGAGTATCATTAGCATGTAGAGTGTAGAGTAGTTAAAAAAGTAATAAGATAATGTGTACAGAACAAGATAAAAAAATGAATAATCTAGGCTAGTACAATACGTTATTTGAATAATTAGTAGTAAAAACATTTTTCTTATTATATACACTATAAACTGAAATGATAGTCATATGTTGGCTTCCTTTAGCTTTGCAAGATCTGCTTCTTCATTAATTCTTATTTGTGGGCTTCCTTCCTTCTTCCGCAAGTATATTTTTCCATAAGATGACCAACAGAAAGCGTATCCATGTGTTTTGGCAAAGTTGCGAGCGAGGAAAAATAATCTTTTACCCTTGAAAGTGAGACTTTCAGAGTTGAAAATAGGCACTGAAGGGCCATCCAATTTCAGAAGTGATGTGTTAAGTTTCTTTTCACTCCCAGATTTTTTATAGGCTTTAACAGATTTTAATATACTCTCCTTCTTAAGGACGGATAGAAATTCGACCACGATAGGTTTAGGCGAATGGGGTTTGGCGAATCCTCGATGTAGATCTTTTATATCCGTCGTTAGAATTGGGGTATTTATAAGATCTCCAATGCTCTGTACCACCCTAGTAAGTTCTAGTTTCGACTCATTTGAAATTTTAGGAATATTACGTATTTCAATTTTTGCAGCATACGTGTTATTTTCGAAATTATCAAGCCGGTTTTCAAGTATTTTTATATAAGCGAGTTGTTCTTTACGCTCATGTTTTAACAGATCCAACTCCTTACGAAATTCATCATATTTATCCGATAATAATTGTATCGTGGCCGTAATTTCAGAATTCTGTGTTCTGGTTTCTGCCCGTGACTTCACTGACATAAAATCGAAAAAAAAACGTTGCCTGTGTTCGTAAAACGTCTCATAACTGCCCGTGCATATTAATCAGTTAGTTTACTTTTACGGGTTTTATACTACCTCCCGTTAATTTTTATCAAAATCAATACTACAAAATAAACTTTACTCTTTTTTCAGCAATATGCAATCGCGAAGCGCAAAATTAGTGCTTTACGCAACGATAGTTCCGTAGCCAAGTGGTCTCCCACGCCGTCAACAAGTAGTGCAACAAAACTCGATGCAACCATCAAGCTCGGAGCATGTAGTGGTGCCGCACTCTGTGTTAGATACAGGGTCCGATTTTGATTCTGATGACTCAGTATTGGATAAAACTTACGAATTACCAAAAGCAAGAGAAAAAAAACAGCTCATTCCGTCTTGCTGTATCCCATTACAGGCGTGAACATGCCCCTAACAAAAAGTATTTGCCTTCTGATCTCAGTATTCGAATCGTGTTTTTACAGAAAAATTTTAAAAGAACTTAATATCTCATTTGCCAAGTTAGGCAACGAGAAGTGTGAGCTATGCAAAAAATTTACAATTCATAACCCTAACTCAGAAATTAGGCTCTGTAAAGCATATAAAGGTTATGAAAAACATCACGAAAAGTATATTTTAGCTCGCAAGAGGTACGAAAAAGTTGCTGATAATCAGACTCAGAAAAAGAATAATACCGACACTCTTATTTTTGCCGTAGACTTGAAGAAAGTTATTATGTTACCCCGTATGGAAGAGTTCAAAACAGTGATGTTCTCTCCGCGGCTTATTGTTTTCAACTGGAGTTTTGTACCGACAGAAGACACAAAATACACGAAGTTGGTCACACTTTAGCCGTTTTGTGGCACGAAGGAATGTCTGGCAGAAAAAAGAGGACATTGTAAGTTGCTTCAGGGCTTTTTTTATAGAAAACCGAGACCTGAAGCACGTAATTTTGTGCATTGATAACTGTTTGCAGCACGACATAAAAATTGGACACTTTATTCTTATTTGACATATTTGTTAAACTCTGTCGACGTTAGTTTTGAAAGCATTACTTTGCGCTGTTTCGGAGTTGGTGATGGTGATGATGATGAATGGTGATGAATTCCACCACAGAATGGAACGATCTCTAAAAACAAAAAACGTATTTATGACTTTGAGAAATTCTGCAAAGCTGTATCCAATACTGGCTAACACAATATTAAACAAGATGATTATTCAAGATTTTTTTGGTTTTGAAGACTGCTCTTCAATATTTCAGTTGAAAAATTCTAGCCATCGAGCTTAAATGAATGATTTTGCCGAAGCTAAAGCGAAGCTAATTTTTGCAGGGGATTCAATTTATTATTTTACAAAAATAGCCATGGCTCTGATGACTACTAAGAATCAGATTTCCAAATGTTAAAAAATCTCAAATAAAGTATTCCAGCAACACGCCAAAGACTTGCTCCGAGAGGTATTACGAGTGAAAAAAAATCCGCTATACTCACTAAACTTGGTCCACTTATGCCTAATAATAGAAGGAATTTTTGGAAAACCTTACCCGTAAATGATAGCTCAGCTGATCTAACTCAACTTTATGAAGACTGATTGTTTTTTAAGTTTACTCATTTTGACCGAAGTTCTAGTTATAAGTGTCTTGATGATGGTGATAACTTTATAGGCAACTTAATAGGTTTTGATAAATGTTGATTATAGGACACGACCGGAGTTGTTGTGTAACCTTAAAAGTCAATTGCCATATGTAACAAACGTTATTATAAAGCTTATTTTCTTAAATTAGAAGCTGATCAAAAATCCTTACTGTGATTTTTATATAAAAAACAAATATGTTTCTTAATGACCGATAATTACAATTAACTAATGTTAATTTGTTAAGTTACAGTGAATTTAATTTTTTAAATATCCGAGACGATTATTTTCGTGACCTTTTTGGAATAAAAGTTTTATAAATATTCTCCCAATTTTGTCACCTTTTTTGTATTATTATAATGAAAAGGCACATTTTAATAAATGTTTCACCGAAACATTTGTGAAAACAGGTGAAGAAAAAAATATACTCATAAATAATTATGAATTAGCCACATCATTTTCAAGATCATCTAAAAGAGGGGGTAGTTGTATATTAGTAAAAAAAGATCTTGATTATAAGAAAATAGAGTACTTCGATGCTCTTGCTATGACTTACCACTTTGAGTGTTGTGCAATAAATCTTATTAATAATAATTTAATTATTGTTTGCATATATAGAATTCCGTCAAAAGTAAAAAGTCATTTAGAATATTTTTTTGATAAATTTGACTCACTTAATAAAAAATATATAATAAAACATTCAAAAAAGAAGATAATTATTAATGGGGACATGAATATTAATATACTTGAATCCAGTCATTACGCCATATGTCTTAAGGACATTGCGAAAAAATATAACCTTCATTTTGATATAAAACAACCAACTAGAGGCAAATCGTGTCTTGATCTTACTATTAGTAACATTGACGACGCAATTGTATCTGTGCGTTCACTATGGTTGTCAGATCATGATACTACACAGGTACTAAAGATTACTGAAAAAAAAAACAGAACATCACACCAAAATTAATATATTCATTCATTCGACATTATTCCGTAGAAAATATAGACAGATTTAAAAAATATTTAAAATGCATTTCATTTTGTGAAGTTTATGCTCAGTCTGATTTAAATAAAGCGTTTGACGAATTCTTTAACCTTTTCACATTACTCTATAAACTATGTTTTTCTAAAATAAGAGTAAAAACCAAAACATTTACTAAACTAACATGGATATCCAAAGGCTTAAAAAAAGTTATAGAACTAAACGTAAACTTCGGTACAAGTTCTATATGACGAGAAAAAATGTTGATCGAACTAAATATATAAAATACAATAAACTGTTAAAAAATGTATAAATATTGCAAAAAGAACAATAAACAATCATTTTGTAGTAAATAGTAAAAATATATGTAGAGCTACTTGGGAAATTATTAAAAATGAGACAAATTGTGTACATACTAAAAACTACATAAATAATATTATATATAATGGAAAGACGGTAACGGAACCTGCTGAAATAGTGTCTATTATAAATAACTATTTCACTAACGCAACAAATCGGATAAATTACAAAATTGAAAATACAACTGACATGAAAGTACCTCAATCGTTTTTTCTAACACCTATAAATAATAATAATAATATAATAATATTCCACAACTATCACACAACGCCATCTATTCCGAAGCTAAGCAGAGCTTGTGTTATGGGTACTAGACAACTGATAAACATACTTATATATTTCTAAACACATAAATATTATAGATAAATTACACCCAGACACAGAACAAATGATCGTGCTCATCACACAAACATTTGTCCTGGGTGGGAATCGAACCCACGACCTCCGGCATAGCAGTCAGGGTCACTAACCACTAGACCAACAGGCCTGTTATATGAAAATATTATCAAAAAATAATAATGTCTTTAAATAACACAAACTCTGAGGGATTCCTTATGTACTAAAATAATTAAATATTGTAAGAATGAAATAAGTGAAATATTAGCATTCCTGATTAATCTCTCACTAGAGTCAGGGGTTTTTCCTGAAATATTAAAACTTACTATAGTAAAACCGTTACACAAGAAAGGAGATAAAAGTGATATAACCAACTATCGACCAATTGCACTAGCCCCAGTCCTCTCAAAAATATTCGAAAAGGTTATGCATTACCAACTTACTTCCTTTTTTAGTAAATTTAATGTAATAAAACAAAATCAACATGGTTTCCAAAAAATAAATCCACAGCACATGCATTCATATTAGTAAAGGAAGTATTGCAAAATATAAATGAAAGAAACTATATAACAGTACTATTTCTTGACATGTCTAAAGCCTACGATCGCGTCTCACATGAGCAACTACTGACCAAACTAGAGGCTAATGGAATAAGGGGACCTGCTCTAAGTTGGATAGAAAGCTATTTAAAAAATAGGTCTCAGTGTGTAGAAATAACACAGTTAAATTCTAAATACATAGCTCAGGTGTATAGATCCGAATTCAAAAATATTAATGTTTTTGTTCCCCAAGGTAGTGTACTCGGACCATTGTTGTTTATTTTATACATAAATGATTTACTTGACATCTCAAACTATAAAACTACTTTATTTGCAGATGACATATCGATGACGATAACGACTAGTAAAAAAAACCACTAGATCAACATAAAACGGACATTATAAATACAATTAATTCAGTAAATAAATGGCTTAATGAAAATAATCTACACATTAATTTAAGTAAAACAAATATCATTAATTTTAATAACTTAAGCTCTGACATTAATATTGAATATAATGGACAACTTCTTTAGAACGCTACTAGTACGTCATTTTTAGGTTTAATTATAGACTCGAACCTGAATTGGAAAGAACATATACACAAAGTGTGTAACAAAATTAACAGATTTGTATACGCGTTACATAAATCGACAAAAATAGCAAACAAAAATACAGCGGTCACAGCGTATTTCGCATAAGTAGAATCTGTTATCAGATACGGACTTTTAATGTGAGGTAATGGCACAGACTCTCAAAAAGTATTTTTAGCAGAAAAGCGCTGTATTAGAGCTATAAGTACCATCCTATCAGATACGTCATTAAGAGTTTAAACATACTTCCTTTTCCCTGCCTCTATATATTTGAGGTAGACAAATTTGTAATGTAAAACAAGCACTTATTCTTACAAACTAAAGATGCAACAAAAATAACTTTACGGAACCCACATAAATTAGTACTTGAAACAATTCCAAAAAGTAAGCTCTTTCAAAAAAATAGCTATGCAATGTGAACACGATATATAACAAAATACCCTCACATATTAAGCAATTACCTTATAGTAATTTAAAATGTCACTTCGACGATGGCTGGTAGATAAAGCATTTTATACAGTAAATGAGTTTTTGAATTTTGTTTATATACATGAAATTTAGTAATTGATTGTATTATAAAAACTTTTGAATATTTGCATGCTATTGAAAACAGCTAAATAGGTTTTCTTAACACAACAACGGTATAACATCAATAAGAAAACATTTTGTACCTATTTAGTTGCAAATAAAGAATTTGAATTTGAATTTGAAGACATGTGAAGTTCGCCAACACGCATTGGGGCAGCGCGGCGGACACTTCCTAGCCCTAGAACCCTCTCAGAAATGAGAGGAGGCCTGTGCCCAGCAGTGGGACGTATATAGGCTGTAACTTTACTTTCAATAGCTAAAGAATTAAAAAATTCGTTACGTTGAGTGAAAACTGTGTTGTATACATCGCGCGCATCGTAGGGGAGAGCGTCACCATTTTAAGGTCATTGCACTGCACATATTCACGTAAAACGACAGTGTCCACGACACAGCCACACTGCGATTTTTTTCAAGTGAAAACTTCTTTAGTTTCGTCGTGATTTGGACCTCGATGAAACAAAAAGCGATACTAAAACATACAAACCTATACAGTTGGATTCAGCCTACGAGAAAATGAATGAATACTGAATACAATGTTTCTTATCATCCCGGTCTCCTCTTCATACGGCGCCACCTTGAGAGTCAATCATTTTTTATTCAATAAAATTACTTTACTTATACTATGAAGTAGATGGCGCTATTACATAGCAATTTTACTCTCAATTTTCTGAAGGTTTTTCTTCTATCGCATGTAAAATGCACACATGTTTTTTTTTCCTTTGATAATGGACTCGTACAGTTGTACTTTTGCCAGTGTCCAATAATATGAAATAATCCTCTATCACAATTTGTTAAAAAACTTCTTTACAATATGTTGATGATACGTCACATTGCGAGGGTTTCAGGAGATTTTGACGGCAGCTTGAGTCAGCAAACGTATGATGACGATAGTATCTTAAGGCGTCGTATCTGCTACAGTGCGGCTACACAACAACTTGAGGTTCATATCACCTTCGGAAGACTTGTTTTTCCACTTATAGTTTACATGCGCACATATTTAATACATAAAAATGATACGATTTTGTTTATTAAAAGCCACTTCAAACCATTATTCAAACAATAATACAGGAGCAGCAATCAGTCGCCCACCAAAACCCCGCCACACACTTGCACAAGCTCAACATTCCGACCTGAATTATACTCGTAGATGATCAAAAGTCTTCAGCCGTGGACTTGTAAGCATCCCTCATAAATATGCACGCACTTAGCAAGTGAGTTGGCGACCAGTTTTATTTATTACCATACTGCTGCTCATTCCCCGCAGGCGCATTCTAATGTACGAAACGAAACGAAAGGAAGATGGCTCACCGACACACCGATCTCTGTGTACTTAAAAATCACATTAATGTATTATATCTCCAAAGCCTTAAATGTACAATCCTGAAATAAGGGGAAACTATACACGTAATTATGGAACACATCTTTCGTTTGTTCGTGCTATTTCATCTCGGTAATCTGTGAGAGCTTGGTACTTCCCCGATGGTGACTGCAGGGTGGCTCTACCAATTATATTTTATTCGTTTTTGGATTAAACCCGGCTACTTCGAAATTATGTTAATGCATATATCTTGGAATCTAACAAATCAAATGTTATATTGGCTCAGCCACAGCAAATGTAAGAGCAACAAAAAGATTACATGCTAAAAATGAAATAAAGTATAAAATATATAGTTTACTAAATATCACATCAATTTATACCTTCAGAATAAAAACGTTCAACGCGACTCGAAAATTAAACAATGAAATAAAATGAAAGGACATGAAATGAAATACTTATACTTTTTATATAAAATTATTATATAAAAGTTATTATTAGTAAAGTAAAGTTACAGCCTATATACGTCCCACTGCTGGGCTCAGGCCTCCCCTCATTTCTGAGAGGGTTTAGGGCAAGAAAGTGTCCGCCGCGCTGCCCAAATGCGTGTTGACGAACTTCACATGTCTTCGAAATATTTTTTTCTTATTCCTCAGACATGCAGGTTTCCTCACGATGTTTTCCTTCACCGCCGAGCACGTGGTAAATCAGCACTTAAAATTGCAATTAACAATTTCATTGGTGCCGGCGAGGATCGAACCCGGGTTACTCGCGTTCTGATGTTATTATTATTATATAAATGTATTTTAAATGGGGAGAATTTTTATTATATATTAACATTTATACACAGAAGTTAATTGCTCTTAAATATTTTGCGGGTAGACTTGATTCCGAAAGATAATTGTAGTGTAAATTTAATCATATAAACTTCATTGTAAATACCTTGAAAGTAGTAGAGCTGGCGACTTTCTTTACGTCAGGCGGGTACCGTGTGGATTCCAGGGTCCAGGGTACGAAACTGCCCAGCGTCTGCAGGTACTCGCCTGACAGCCGCCACACGCGCACGCTGTAGTCCGAGCTGCTACTGCCAGTACCAACAACAAGCTCCTTTTTCAACTTTCAAAGGCTTGTTTTCAACAAAGACTTCTACATATACTTCTAGACCGGCTAGCCGGGGTCTAAGACCCGGTTTTTATTTTGAGAAGTGACAAGTGCGAATGGCAGGCGCAACTGACAAATGACAATGATTTTACTAAAAATGTAAATCGGGCCTAATGGTAGTTACGACAGTTACTATTTTTAGACATATACGACATTAAGTTAGATAGATTCTAAAACAAAGTAATTTCTTAGTCACATTACAAAGTCAGTGTTAGATTACCGAAAACAACGTTCGCAGTTCACAAAACAAACAACTAGCCTTCTAGCCCGCTCACACTCGACTAAAGAAGTTATGGAGAATTGACTGTAACTTAATGCGCAATGTATTTATAAGTACCATTTTTAATTAGTACTGAAGTGTCCGTCTAATAGTACACATAGATAGAAGTCTTTGGGTTTTCAACGTATCTAATTTTGAGACGTAAGGTGGCGGCATAAATTCATCGGCCCATTTCGCCCCGTGAGTGTCATAAGTGTCCTATGAAAACTGTCCGGAAAACTTATGGTTCCGATTGATAGCGTTATAGCCTATATTAATGCCTTTTACTGTAGATGTAACATACACAAACTGGCGACAGGCATCAGCGTACAGGTGGTTATCCAAGCTGCTAAGCGTGACTGTTGAGACAATTCCTCTTCAAAACGAAAGAGACCCATGTCCAGCTAGCTTAGCCGTGAATTCAGGGTCACTTGTTTTGTGATTGTTCAATTTTTCAAATACTGTGGTACCTATCGAAGGCAGAACCCAGCCATGGCTCGGTCGCTCGTGCAAAATTCCATTACGCCATAAGCAGGAGCGCCAGCCAGGGCATCGACGTTTCGGTATACAAATACCAGCTCTCTTAAAAATAAGTATGATTCCACTTCCTGGTCCTTCAATAGTGTCATTGCCCAGGTAAAGTCAGGGCACAACGGCAATGTTAGCGAGAAGCTAGTGCGGCTTCCTTCAGGAACACGTGCATTCTGGTCTCTCGCCAAGGCTGTTCACGGGAACTTCTGTCAGCCATCTCTCCCATCTCTGCACAGAGAGGACGACTCACTTGCCCATCGTAAAGGAGCAAGATCTGCTGGAATCTTTCTTTGCATCCAACTCGACTCATGGTGACGAGGGGAATACATCGCCGATCATTCCGCGGCGTGAGTGCTCCATGCAGGATGTGCTGTTTACCCAGCGCATGGTGCACAGAGCACTCCTCTCTCTGTACGACAACAAGTCGAGTGGACCTGATAGCGTCCCTCTTATTGTGCTAAAGACGTATGCTCCGGAGTTGGTGGTTGGACTCCCTAGGCATAGTCCCGAAATCGTATAAAACAGCTTTAGTGCATCCGATCCCTAAAAAAGGTCACCGTTCAGATCGGTCTACCTACATGCCTATCGCTATCACCTCCTTGTTCTCCAAAATAATGAATATCCATTATAAAATGCCGACTCATGAAGTACCTTGAGGATCACCAGCTGATTAGTGACAGCCCAGTACGGTTTCCGTCGGGGTTGTCCAGCTAGCGATCTTCTGGGTTACCTAACCCATAGATAGGTGGAGGCAGTAGAGTCCAAGGGAGGAGTTGGACGTGAGTTTGGATATAGCGAAGGTCTTCGATCGGGTTCGGCACGAAGCGCTTATAACGAAGATTCTTTCCTATGGGCCTCCCGAGAAATTATGCAATTGGATCACCAGTTTTCTTGTAGATCGGAGCGTCAAGGTCATAGTAGACGGTACATGCTCCGATTACAAGCCCATTAATGCTGGTGTTCCACAAGGCTGCATGCTATCACCAACGCTGTTCCTTCTGCATATCAATGACATGTTGCAAACCGGTAACATTAACTGCTATGCGGATGACAGCACTTGTGATGCTTTATACTCCGGCCGTGCCATTATTTCGCGGGAAAACGTCGCCGAGTACCGAGACAAACTTGTGTCTGAAAGCGAGAATTTGTTGAACAAAGTCTCGTACTGGGGGCGACTAAATCTCGTCCAATTCAATCCTTAAAAGACACACGTTTACGCGTTTATGCGCTTAAAGAGTTGCATTAAAAGCCGCAACATTCCGCCCTATCTTATTCCCATTCCATCTGTTATACAAATCCTGCAATGTCCTCCCAGTGCATCAGTTATTTGTCATGAGTACGTTACTAAAATTAAAACAGCTCCTTTTGCCCTATAAAATAGAGAGAGAAAGACGCAAAGTAAAAGTAAGTGAAACTAACATTAGAATAAGGCACTCTTTCGTGTATAGATTTTGTACAAAGGACCATGGAGTCCTTTTCAATCAAATCCAGTCAAAGCAATTTTGTACACGTATTCTAAGGCTAGATTGTAAAAATGTTATTCAAATATGGTTACAAAATTTTGTCATACGATGATACGGAAAAGTTGCTAATTGTTTTAAGTAAATTATTGTTATAAGTTAAATTAATGATAATATATTTTACCGAATGATAATATATTTTAGTTTTCATTTTATATAAGAAACAAACAAATATTTGTTAATGTATCTGTTAGCACACACACCTGAGACACAGGTTTATCCTAGTTCAGGAGCCTGTTATTGTAAACTATTTTAAATTAATTGTTTGAATTAATAGTACAGTTTATCGAAATAAAAATTATTAATAATTATTAAAAAATTTCATTCCATTCCATTCTATTCCGTTGTATAAAGGAGCACTCACGTGAACAGCAGCGCGTGGTGGTCGAGGTACGCGAGGGAGGTGACGCAGCGCAGGTGCGCGCGGTAGCTATTGAGCAGGAGCGGCAGCGGCTGGTCGCGCACGCTGCGCTTGGCGCGCCCCTCCACGCGGTCGCGCCACAGGAACGGGAACCGCAGCCGCAGCCGGGGCATGCTGACGTGCACCTGCTCACACAAATACTTACTTTTTAATTCAATATGGTTTATAAATAACAGCTCGATAAAATACCTCCATCCTGGAAATTATAAGCAATAAACAGAATGGTACTTTTAATAAATAAACTAGTTTTTTTTAAAGAAAATAATGGCGATAAAAAGCATACAATCCACCTGCTGTCCCACTGTTGGCATATATACATCCACACCTATTCTCACATCGAAATGCAATTTTTTTAAATAATCTGTGCAATGTGCATATTATTTCAAAACATATGGTGGCGAAACCTAATAAAAAATGTCATCTTTCAACGCAATTTTATATTTATTTACCTTCTCTTCAGTGAGATAGTTGGTCATGAGCCAGACTTTAACGTAGCCCACGGTGGTGCCAGTGAATAGATAATCGTTATTGACATCCGTGGCAAAGGCGGACACATAGTCCCCGGCTGTGTGGATGCCTTGGAACGAACCCTTGTACCCACCAGCCGGGTGGTCCGACCAGCATTGCACCTGTCCGTTTTCCAGAGCAAGCATGAGCGATGCTGTAGAAAAATTTACAAGGACTATTAATTTTTAACCTCAATATTCTACAATAGTAGAGTTCAAATTTGGTATATGTGTGACACAATTATATTTGTATCTACAGAGCCGTTTTTGACTTTGTAGCATATAAAATTAGCACGGGATATAACATAATTAAGAGTTTAACATTGTCTCTGTCATAATATGAGGAGCTTTGCTGTGAAAGGCCACGTAATGGTGGAATAATTTTCTCGAGAATACTTGGAATGCATAACTGTTTATTAAAAATCGGTAGGGCTCCAAATCGGGTTGTTTGCTTTCTATAAAAGTGCACTTCGGCTTACTGCTTTTTACAGAGTAACCATCAACATCATTACAGTCCTTCATGGATTCGCTGCTGAGCTTCAACTTTCAGCTCGTTCTGCGTAGATCGAACCAAAAATTAATAATTAAAAGTTGAAGGTTCCCTTCGTAACTATAACGTCGTGACGTTAAACATCTCATTCCCCTCCTCCCTCCAGTTCCGTGGGTGTTGTAAAGTACCCGAAACATCAGGGATTAAAAAAGTTTAAATTAAACGAGATAAAATTCGTTTTACTCGTATTCCATGTGTAGACATAATGATTAAGAAATCATTATGTCTTGCGCAGTTTATATGTATATATTTTATCAGTAGTAGTGTATTTTATCAGCTGGAAATCTGATTAAAAGATCAAGATATTGTTGCTCCGCTAAATGTATGCTCGTGATTACCGACATGCATGCTGAAGGGACGCGTCTCAAGGAATATCATGGCGTGAACGGCAAGCTGGCGCATGCTCTGCACCTGCGCTGGCAGCGATACGCTTGACACGCGCCGGCCTCGACCCCTCGTGCTCAGGCTGGGGAAGATGGGGAGCTAAAAGTCCAGAGTCAATAGTCAAGTAAGAACACTGTCACTGTCACTGTCAGTATCTTGTAGTGGCGGTGTAAGAAAATCCATTTCCCCATATCGTCCCGTGGGTGTTGCAAGAGGCGCCAGAGGGAAACAAACCAGAAAATGGGCAGTAGCATCCTCATGTAACATCTGGGGGGGATGTCATAGTCCCGGGCTACTGTCAGCTTCAATATTATATTTAATTTCAAAATTAATATTCAATATCTAACATGGGGACATCAAGCTAAAGTGCTTCCACCCTGTTTTGGGCTACCACTATCGCCTGTTACGACACCCACGAGACGATATGGGGTAGTAAATATTCTAACATCGCCAATATACGGTTAATATAAATTAAATCGCATACTACAAACAAATTACTTTGTCAAATGCAAACCATATTATGCACAAAAAACAATAAACTCTCTTCAAGGATGGTGTAATCCATGGTGGAAATAAACCTGGGTCGGAAAACAGAGGAGGCGCGACGCCGTTGTGACGGTGACGCGGCGGCGCGCTGCGGCGACGCGGCGCGCTTGCTGTACTGCATCTTGATACGCAGCGTCGGCTCCGTACACGAGAAGCGTCTGGGCACCAGGTAAAATACCGATAAATAATTGAAATACATTCAAAAATTGTTTATTTCATTAGAAAAATCATACATTACATACTTATAGGAGATCCTTTCAAATAAATAGGATTAAAAATACAAATTTTACCTGATAACTATAGATATGAATCTAAGATTCATCGTCATTCTACTGTTGAACAGAAATAGAAACAGAAACTTTTTTATTCCATATAAATTATTAAAAAAAACTCATTGAAAGTCACTTTTTTCAATTTACCACTTGTTCGTAAAAAGACCTCTGTCCTGAGCGCAACCAGCCAGAAACCCAGGTGGGACTTTAAAAAAACATCAAATGCCTTCCTAAGGACACAAACCACGGTCTTGAGTCGCGTGCATTCATCGACTTCCTGTATCTCTTACTAGATTGCCACTCTATCTAAAGAGAATCCATCCCACATTCCGTTACTTCTTTGACATTAATGCATGTCTTATCTGGTCGTTACTCTATCTGTTGGAGGCTTCTTGCCCTTTGCTTATTTATACAGAGGTGCCACTCAAGAAACTTTCTTTCTTATCGGTAGTCCGTTCTTGAATCTTTAAGGCCGGCCCATTACCTCTACAGTTTCCTCATAATTCATGTAATCTGTTTTTGAGATACAATAACGAGCAGCTAATAAACATTATCATACTAATTCGATTTTGGTTGTAAGAAAATATATAAGTATATAAATTAACGTGGTAGAGCCTTGCTGCAGTTATATTAGTAGTATAGTTATAGCATAAATAGGTCGACTCGACCAAGGAAGGATCACTATATCACAGAATACCAGCCTAAAATAGTAGCTTAATGCAGCTGTGTTGCGAATGCTGAATGTAGAGAACTGGAGACCCTTTTTACTGTAAACGAAGCATTCTATCGATCCACATCTACATCTATCCTTGATTATAAATCGAAGATAGATGTAGATGTCTATGGGCCGCAGCAACGACTTAACATCAGGTGGACTGTGCGCTCGTTTATCACCCTATCTATATATACCCAAAAATCTAAAAATGTTCAAAACAAACTGAAAATTTCAATTGAAGATTTGACAAAAGAAATTACCATAGAATGTGAAAATAAAAGTTAAAAGTGTTCAGCATGTTCAATCCACAAATTAATAGATTAGCGTACATATTAGCTGACCCATTCGTGCTGTAACACAATATAGCTGTAGCATGGCTCTACCACGTAAAGTATGCACCTGACCTTGCACATACACTTGGATATTATAATCCTGTCCTGAGTAGACCATAACTGAAATTCGGTGTGAAGAACATTATTTCTGAGCGGTACAGTCAAGGGACATGCGTACCTGTAGGCCTGGCCGGTTTCTAGCTTCCAGAGCAGCAGCTCCGAGGCGTAGGAGGCGGTGGCGAGCGAGAGTGGAGGGCGCACGGCGGCCGCCAGCACGTCATCGCTGTGCCGCGTCTCCCACGCCTTGCCCAGCGCCGACAGCCCTCCCTCCTCGAACTCCGTCACGTGGCGATTCCACCCCACCGCAAGAATCCTGACACCACACTCAATGTCATGCCTTTTGTTTCTTACTAATTACATATAAATAAAAAATATATAGATTTCATGCTGATGTAAGCACTAGCATTGTGCGACGTAACATGTAACGATAGTTTCTCTTCTTATCCAATGAATCAATCTCGTCTCGCACAAAATTTATTGTTAGTGAATAAAGTTATTAACAATACATTTTGTGTCTGAAAGTGTTATAAATACAGTTATCTATAAGTGGGTACCATTCAACTTTCATCTCTCTTTTGAAAGTAGATACCTACTTAATTCTTTATTTATTAATTAGGCATCAAAGAGATTTAAAGATAATATCTTTATAAAATGTAAAACTGCTTGCTACGTTTAGGCATAATAGACAAACTCAAATCCATCCTTCTAGTGTTTTCCCTCTATATCATTTCTTTATCAGATTCCCAAGGCGTACTCGTAAGGCATAAGCGCTCTTAAAGCGCTTTTCTAGTCAATGAATGCTTTGGTTATATTATATTTATATAGCTATTGCCCCAGAATTTTACACTATATCTTAGCTTGGACTTAAAAAAAGATAAAATGTCTTGGAAGATAAAATGTCTCGTTACAGTAAACACATAGTACACGTTTAAAAGTTGACCAGTTGTTAATTCTTCTCACAGTGCGTAGCTGAACTTATCGTATCTGCTGTGGCTGCTAGCTCGACTTTCCAATTCAAGAGATCGTCTAGATTAGTTCCCAAAAACTTCACGGAATTTACAGTTTTTATTACATCCCCATTTATATTGACTTCTGTTACGTCATTGTTTCTAGCTTTGGTTTGGACATGACAATATTAGTTTTATTTGTGTTTTGGAATAAGGCATTTGCTATGAACCATATTCGAAATGTTGTCATAGCTACAATAATCGTGTCCTTTAATTCTTCTGCAGTTTTTGATGACAGTACTGCGGAATTATCTGCAAAAATAAACACTTGAATCTCTCGAATGAGATTGCAGATTTAATCTATTAAGTCTTTCAAAAAGATTATAAAGAATATCGGTCCCAGGACAGTCTTAAGGTACTGTAGTACTATAGATCTATGTTTGTTGTTATAGGTGTATGTTATGATCAAGGGTGTCAAATGCAGAACTTAAATCTAAGAATAAGCCTGCAAATTTAACTTTCTTATTTAATTCTATTCATAAATCATTAGGATTAAACAGTATATTTTTTATTCAATATAGATTACTGCTTTGCAGTTTTATAACCGCCCTAAGGTTTACTTGCAGAAAATACTTTTATTATTAAGTCCGCCTTTTGATCCTGTCCTGCTTCTAATGTTTAATAAAGATTAAATAAATAAAAATAAAATAAATTGGTTACATGTGATTCCCATTGAAAGTCGTTTTTAGGGTTCCGTAGTCAACTCGGAACCCTTATAGTTTCGCCATGTCTGTCTGTCCGTCTGTCCGTCCTTGCTTAATCTCTGTGTCCGTTAGCACTAGAATGCCGAAATTTAGTAGGTACGAATATGTGTATCAATCACGCCGACAAAGTGGTAAAATAAAAATTGGAAAAAAAGTTTTATTAGGGTAGCCCCCCTACATGCAAAGTGGGAAGTGATTTTTTTTAATTTCAACCCTAACGTGTGATATATTGTTGGAAAGGTATTTAAAAATGAATAGGGGTTTACTAAAATTATTTTTGATAATGTCAATAATTTCGGAAATAATCGCTCCAAAAGTAAAAAACAATGTGTCCCCCCCCTCTAACTTTTGAACCATAAGTTTAGAAAATATGAAAAAAATCCGAAAAGCAGAACTTTATAAGGACTTTCTAGGAAAATCATTTTGAACTTGGATGGAAACAACAGTACCCACTACCGGGAGCAGTTGCAGGAGCGCGGAGCAATGCTGGAGCGCGAACATAATGGATACCCACCTTTAAACTCATAAGTGGGAACACTTATTGTGACGGACGGGAAACACGGAACCCTACACTGAGCGTGGCCCGACACGCTCTTGGCCGCTTTTTTTACTTTTACCACTGGTTCGGAAAAAAACTTCTGCCCTGAGAAGAACCAGTACAATAGGAAAGTTTGTACAAACTAGTGTTTACAGAGTGTATATCACTTCTTTTACTAAAACTACTTTTGTTTAGAATCAACTGTACATTTTCTATAGCATCATCTGCATCTACAGTTCTTACGCCCTTTTGGTAGCCAAACTGTCTTTCATTGAAAACGTTATTACACATTTTTATCAACTTTTCTACAATCTTCAATAAGACTTTTTATATATTGGTACTAATTTTACAATCTTCTACTCATCCGAGACAAATTTTCCTTGGCTGAAATATCATCACAACCACTATATTTTTTATTCACCATGCTTTTTACTACAGTGACAATTTCCTGTGAATCTGTTGGGTGTAGTACCAGCCTCCTTGACCTTTTAGGTATTTTGGGTAAACATTGCCATTACACTGTTATGCCTCGTACGGACTAAGCGTTCCATTGTGCGCGTAGTCGGTTACGCCTACACGGGAACACTTTGTCCGTACCTGCAGCAACGTGTATACAATTTGAGTATGCATGTCAACTCGCGACGAATCGTCGCCAGTCGGTTTTGGGTAGCAAAATGAGAAGTGCCGCAGTGGTGGCATACCACAGCTGTGTTTCCAGACATGGCGGATACTATCTGGCCGACTTGCGACTTGTCACTATATGTTCATAATCCCACAACGCATACCATACCTGGACGCGTATTTAACACACCTATATTACGCGTACATTAGAACGCTTTGTCCGTACAAGGTTTTAATGTTACTAACGCCGTAGTTTTTGCCATTATCAAATTTTTTGTGAATAAAATATTATAATAATGCCCTCCAGACCAAATTTTGGTCACGGCGGCCTGCCTCAACGGAGACTAGCCATCGACGAGGACAGGATTATAGTGCCCAAGTGTATGCGCAAGCACAGGTGCACTCTCTATTCCCTCACTCTCATAATTCAATGGGACGGTAAACCGACCAACCAGGACCAACGGCTTTACGTGCTTTCCGAGACACGGGGGTGAGACACCGCCAACTTCCTGACTTCGAGCAGCTACAGAGAATTTTTTGACGGAAAAACTCAATAATTAATTTTTTGGCCCGACGCGGGATTCGAAACTAGGACCTCATGATCAGCAGTCGCTCTAGTACAACCACTAAACCAACGAGGCAGTCAGTCAGTAAAATATTGATTTCTTATATTTACGCGAACACTACACATGATTAAAACTACTTTTACGGATTTTATCGCGTTTATTTTTACTTTTAATTACTTTTACTTTTAATTCCCGACGTTTCGGGCGCTTTCCAGCACCCATGGTCACGGGGGACTGAGATGACTGACGTCCCGATGTCATTGTTAAACCCGGAGTACCTTCAGCATTTTTAATTATTGTTTATGGTCCGATCTATGCAAAATGAACTGACTATGTCCTGAGGTCTTGCAGTGGTATGCTTGGGTTTAGTTCTAATTTTATTGATTATAGGATCCCAATTAGGTGGTAGTACCCAGCCTCCTTCTCTATTGAAATTAGGATGTTTTTTAATTTCAATAGCCTCACGTATCATCCTTTGTAGGAATCGGTGTTCTTTCGCGAGGATTTGTGGTCTATCAAATCTGATGTAATGGTTGGGGCCGTCTAGGATATGATCACAAAATGCAGACTTCCCGGAACGTTGATGCTTCACATCAGCTATATGTTCTTTTATGCGGGTCCTAATTGATCTTTTTGTTTGTACTATATAAGAGAGACCACATTCACAATCAAGCTTGTACACTCCTGCATCTTGTAGAGGAATATGACACTTGACGGATGGTAGGAACTGACTAATCTTCTTCGGCGGCTTGTAGAATGTTCTAATAGAAGCTCGCTTCAAGATATAGCCAATCTTGTCTGTGACACCTCTGACATATGGTAGTACAGCAGGCACACGCTCGACTGTGGCCGGCTTCACTCCAGGTTGACTACCGGTTGTACAATCCAGTTTTGAGATTATGAGGTATGCCTGACGAGATGTGTTGTAACCTGCCGAACGCTGCCCAACCGAGTTGAATCCATCGATTGACCTCTCGGTCGAAGTTGAACTTACCTAGTCGGACTATTTGTCCCAGGTAAACATACTCGTCAACAACTTCGAGCTTAGTGCTCCCAACAACTACCGGCATAGATGTGACATGGACATTATACATGACTTACGTTTTGTTCATGTTCATTTCAAGACCTATCCGTTGGGAGACACTATTGAGGTTGTTGAGTATAGTGCTTAGGTCCTCCAGCGATTCTGCCATAAAGACTATACAGTCAGAAATCGAAGGTGAATGATGTACTCACCAATGACGTTAATACCGTATCCTTTCCAGTCCAGTAGCTTGAAAACGTCTTCCAATGCAGTGGTCAAGAGTTTCGAGGATATTATGTCATCCTGTCTTATACCTCTCTGCAGTTGGATAGATTTCGTACTCTATATATCCAACAGTCCACTTGGCACCGCTGAAGGGATTGCAGCACCTAACAAAATTCGACGGAATCAAAGGCTTTCTCATAGTCCCCATATGCAAGACAAAGTGGGTGGCAGATTTTACTCTTCGGATTTCTGTGAAATTTGTCGAAGGTTATGTATGTGGTCTATGCTCTAAAGCCTTTTCGGAAACCAGCTTGATCGGGAGGATTGAAATTGTCGAGTCTGCGTCAGAGACGATTCGGAATGACTCTAGAACAAAACCACCGCACTTTTGCTCCACGCCTCTGGAGTGAAAATAAAATTAATATAATAGAATTAATTAAAAATTAATTCTATTACCCTTTTGAGTTGACTAATGAATATCAGAATGTCAATGTCTTCCAAACAGTTACTCGTACATTAAAATCTTCATGCCCAATGCCAACCAAGGGAAAAAATTATATGGGACCTCCCCTCTAGTGCAGGCGATGTAATAAAAAAAACCATCACAATCGTTTCGCAATTGACTGATCTGATTGCCAATTATCTAATGAATTCGAAAGTAAGATTTTACAAATTTAGTTCGCGATCCGGGAAGGCTGCTCCAACATACAACATACAACTCAAAATTAAATATCATCTTCTAGAACAGTTTAAATTTCAAGTAAACAGACCTTCCTTCTACCCAAAAACAGCTGGTAACCTCGCACATGTGTTCAATTTCCATTTTTCTCAAGCACACACCAGTGTTAAAGTTCCATGTCTAAACAAAAGCATTACGTTAAGTGAGGTAATTGAAATAGTTCTTTTCAATTTTAGTAATTGAATAACTTCGCCTAGTTCTATTTGAATTTAAGTGATTATGAAGTAGTTGTAATAATTAATTAATCAATTAATTAATGATTACTAATATCATCATAAACCCATAAACGATTAACTAACTAGTTAATCGTTTCGTTCGAAGTAACTGGTTGCTTTGGCCCATTGTTATCTAAATCTATCTTCGATTAAGAATAAAAATACAGATGCGTTGCCACCCTTAAGGATTAAGATAAAATGTCTCGTTTCAGTAGAAAGGGCATCAGGTTCTCTACACCCATTGTTCGTGCTACAGTCGTAATATGCATGGCATGGCACGGCCCTACCACGTACGAATCGTAGCTACATCACGACGATCACAGTGAAACTTGCAATCCATCAATATAGAAGTTTTTAGTATCACAATGTCAGCATTATGGTTTTTCAGTCGGGGAATTTCGGGAATCGGATGAATTATCAGAGTGTAGGATATATTAAAAAAAATTTAGGAAACAAAATGTAGGTAGGTATTTTCCCAACCAGTGGTAAATAAAAAAATACTTTCAATGGGTATTATTTGTGCAATGGGAAACAAAACAGAAGATGGGCAGCAGCTTTCTGATTATAGCTCAATATAATTAAAAGCATGCCAATTACGGCAAATGGTCCCCTTAATATGAGGTAATCTATGGGGGGGGGGGGGGTACATGTTCAGCAGTTGATTTTTCAGAGGCTCTAATAGAATAGAATACATTTCTATTCATTATGGATTATAACAATACTGATTGAAAGATATTTAAGCTTTACCGTTTGATTCGGAAAAAACCGGATACCCAGCGGGGCTTTTAGGTACAACTCTGCGTATTGTGAAGCCCACCATATAGCTCTACATCTCCCGTTTGGACAAAAGTACGTCGGAAAAAGACGTCCAGTGTTTCATAGAAGAACGAAGCCGATGTCGCACAGAGGATCCAACCTCTTTACATTTGCAGCTTCTGGAGTCTAATAGGTCCACGAACTTCAACTCCTACATACTCCAGGTTCTTGCAAAATACAAAGAAACGTTCCTCGCCTCCAGATTTCTGACCATTCACGGTAGTGTTTCGCCGATACAGAAACGCGCCAAAGAAGAAAGTTCTCTAAATAATGTTATATTTATATTTTATATATATTTTTAGGTTAAGGTATAATATATTGCTATGGGCCAATGATTTTAATTTTAAGTCTTTGATACTTGAAATAAAGTCATTGTATTGGATTGTATTGTATTTGTAAGGATAGGAAGGAATGGAGGAGATACAAGACCTTGAGCGTGCCGTCCCTGGCGCCGGTGAGAAGCAGCAGGTACGCAGGGTCGAAACAGGCGGCCGTCAGCTCCACGGGCACCAGTTCGCCCTGCACCAGCCGCGTGTGCGCGCGCCTCACCGCCACGTTGCGCTTACCTGCGCCACGATAATACAATGTACGCATGTTTCATCTTTTTTGTATAGTAATGGTGACAAACGAGCACACAGTCCACCTGATGGTAAGTGGATGCTGGGGCCCATAGATACCTTCGAATAAAAATCAAAATGCACATCCGTTGTCACCCCTAAGGACTAAGATGGAATGCCTCGTTTCCAGTTAAATGGGTCTACAATCACCATACAAAACACAGTAGCATTAAGCTACTATTTTACGCTGATATTCTGTGAGAGCGTAGTCCTACCCCGGTCGAGCCGACACATTCGAGCTACAACCATAATATAGCTGCAGCGTAACTCTCCTTCACTGATTTTTTCGTAAACAGCTGGACCGATTTTAATGTGTTCATTTTAGTAATTGGGTACATAGATGGCTTATATTTACAATTTTACTCTTCTCGCTGTTACTAAAATTTAAATATCACCCGTGTGTAGCCGGGGCGAATCGCTAGTTATGTATAAAATCTCCGAAATATCAGTCTACCAAATTTATTAATTTGTATGCTCACCTGTTAGCGGATCCCAGTTGATGATAATGCTGGCCATGTCACAGGTGATGACCACTTTGAAGAGTGGGTTGTATAGGACTTTGGCGACGGCGCGCGAGTGCGTGAAGCCGTCAGTGTGCAGGGGGTTGAGTTTCTCATCGAGAATCAGCACGGCTATCTTGATGGCAGCCAGGATGAACTCGCGCGTGGCAGGGTTGTACACAGCAGAGATAGGGGTCCGCTCGCCAATTTGTGACGGGATATCTATATATGTCTAGAGGAATAAGGAGAGATATAAAAATAGTAGTAACGATATCCTCTAGACCGAATTCCGGTCACGGCGGTCGGTCTAAACTTACGATCTACGCAAGACAGGATAATCGTGCCCGAGTGTGAGCGCAACCACGGGGTCATTATTGATTCCCTCACTCTCATAGTCCAATGGAACGGTAATCCGACACGGTCAGAGAGAGATCAGGTGTAGTACCAACGCCTTTACGTGTTTTCCGAGACATGGGTGTGAAACATTGCCAACTTCCTGAATCCGGACTACTACTGAGTTGACAAAAAAAAACAATAACTGACTTTGGCCCGACCCGGAGTTCGAACTTGGGAACTTATGATGAGCAGCCGCGTTTACAACCACTAGACACCAGAGAGACAGACAGTCAAAAGAAAGATACGATTAAAAAAAAATTAAAAAAGGTAAAAAGGTTACCGTCAACATCTAAATAAACCTGTAGACCTTTTTCACGGGAAGAAAATCGCACGGCTGTTCTGGAGGGGGCTGACAGGTTATGGTGGGCTCCTACCGATTTAAATTCCACAGTGGTCACCGATAGTGGAGGAGATGACGAGAGTCGAATGATATTATTAGTATGAAACGCAACCGCGGAAGCTAGCAGTCCACAGTATGTTTCCACACTTCACTACTTGGAAATAAATTCTGGGTCTAGTTCTTTGAAATGTCAACTTCCCAACGTGGCTTTACTTATTTATAGGGTATAAAGCCACAGCACATGTCTCTTCTCATTCTTAGAGAGGTAAAAGCAGTGCCAGTGCCAGTGCCAGTGCGATCTTATTATATGCCAGTACTTGGCCACAACCCCACCTGGTAATAAGTGGTGTTAAAGCTGTAAATGGTAAATCGCACTGTATTAAGTAACAAAAGCCTATTGCCTTGCCTTGAAGACGCGCAGATTGTATTCGGACGAAAATACTGACGCGGGAAAATTGTTCTACTCCTTTGCTATACGCAATACGAAAGACGAAATGCTTTTCATGTTGTTGGATTTCACACAATGAAATATTTTATTTCTCAGACATGCAAGTAGTTTCTTCAAGATATTTATTTCACCGCCGAGAAGAACACGTAGACAGTAAATCAGCACTTAACATTATGGCGGGCGCTCATCGCTACAGACACTACGGCTCACACTACACCTGCACCCTGCTCAACTGATGGCGTTTTAGTTGAATAGAGTAAGTAAGTAAACAGATTTGTTTGGACTAGCACTGAACTGAATGCCAAAGTGGCTTACGGTGGGATGATTTAATAAAACACTCCACAACGTATGTACTATGGTATATTAACATGAAGTTTAATACACGAAAATAAATGATATTCTTGTGGCCTTATGGTCTTGTTGCATTGCACGTCGACATCGCGATATAATTTTTGTACAGCGCCATCAAGTAGTAAAAAGGTGAACTACTATACTTTAACATACCGCCCACCAAGGACAATATTGAAAATATAATTGTCCATAATTGAACTCGCTCCTTTATTGTCCTTAATGAGTGTTATTTACAATTTTGTACTGAAATAATAAATACAACAATTAAATCTTAGGAATACATATATAAAAAATATAAAATAAAATAAAACAATAACAATTTGGCTTAACTTACACTAAGTACTAACAGGTAATATACAAATCTTAGAGGTAGGTCTTTTAACTATTGACGATTTGGTTCGTAACGTAACTACTCGGGTTATTTGATCAGGACCAGGATGTTTTTCGATAATCCGACCAAGTAACCAATGACATGGTGGTAAATCGTTTTCCTTAACTAACACTACATCCCCGATATTAGGTTCTGGTACTTGGTAAGTCCATTTATATCTGTGCTTGTTGCACAGATATAAATGGACAAATATTCCTGTGACCACCGACGCCAGAAATTCTGCGTCATTTTTTGTACAAGTTGCCACCGAGTTAGTGAATTTATATTTGTATGTTCGTAATTATCGTCTGGAATACTTATTAGTGGTTCGCCTATTAAGAAGTGACCAGGTGTTAGAGGCATAGGATCGGATAAATCATTATCATTGATCACAGTCATTGGTCTGGAGTTCAGACAAGCCTCTATCTGATAGAGCAGCGTGCTAAGCTCCTCAAAGGTTAAGGTTGAATCTCCAATCACCCTTTTCAAGTGGTGTTTAGTAGATTTGACCGCAGCTTCCCACAAACCTCCGAAATGTGGTGCATGCGGTGGTATAAAGTGCCATTAGGTACCCTCGGCTTCAACCCGTTCAGCAACAGATTGCTGAATTGACTTAAGTTTATTCAACTTTCGAGCAGCTCCTACAAAATTGGTGCCATTGTCGCTTCAAATTTGAGAACAATGGCCACGTCTCGAAACGAATTGTCTGAAAGCTGCTAAAAAGCCTTGTGTGCTCAAATCACTGACAGCTTCTAAATGTATAGCGCGCGTCACCATACAGATAAATACACAAATATAACCTTTATAAGCGTGGTAACCACGACCCTTTGATGTTCTTATATTTATTGGACCAGCATAATCCACGCAGCTGTGTAAAAAAGGTCGTGCAGGAGTACATCTGACAGCTGGAAGAGATCCCATGAATTGGGGTCTTACTTTGGCAGCATGTTTGACGCATATCACGCATTTTCGCACATGTTGCTTAGCTAGGTTTTTCACGCCTATAATCCAATAGTTTGATCTTAGGTAATTTATCATTAACTGTGGGCCGCCATGCAAGGTTATTTCATGAGCATTCATCATCATCATCATCATTACAGCCCTTCACAAGTCCACTGCTGAACATAGGCCTCCCCCAAGTAATGCCACAAAGCACGGTCCTGAGCCACCTGCATCCATCGACTTCCTGCATGTCTTACCAGGTCGTCACTCCATCTAGTGGGGGGTCGCCCTACACTACGCCTACCGGTACGAGGCTGCCACTCGAGAACCTTTCTTCCCCATCGGTTATCGGTTCTTCGAGCTATATGGCCGGCCCATTGCCACTTCAGCTTACTAATCCGTTGGGCTATGTCGGTCACTCTGGTTTTACTGCGGATATCCTCATTTCTGAGTCTATCACGCAGAGAAACTCCGAGCATAGCCCTCTCCATAGCTCGCTGAGCGACCTTAAGCGTCCTCATACGGCCAGCAGTGAAGGACCACGTCTCAGATCCATAAGTCATCACTGGCAACACGCACTGGTTGTACAATCTAGTTTTTAGAGATTGAGGTATACCTGACGAAAAGATATGTCGTAATTTCCCGAACGCTGCCCAGCCGAGTTGAATCCGTCGATTGACCTCTCGGTCGAAGTTGGACTTACCTAGTCGGACTATTTGTCCCAGGTAAACGTACTCGTCAACAACTTCGAGCATAGTGCTCCCAACAACTACCGGCATAGGTGTGACATGGACATTGAACATGATCTTTGTTTTGTCCATGTTCATCTTAAGACCTATCCGTTGGGAGGCACTATTGAGGTCATTGAGCATAGTGCTTAAGTCCTCCAGCGATTCTGCCATAAGGACTATATCGTCGGCAAATCGAAGGTGAGTGATGTACTCGCCATTGATGTCAATACCGTATCCTTTCCAGTCCAGTAGCTTGAAAACGTCTTCCAATGCAGCGGTGAAGAGTTTCGGGGATATAACGTCACCCTGTCTTACACCTCTCTGCAGTTGGATAGGTTTCGAGCTCTGGTTCTGTACTCGGATAGCCATCGTAACCCTACTGTACAAACACTTCAGCACTTCGATATACCGACAGTCAACTTGGCACCGCTGAAGGGACTGTAGCACCGCCCAAATTTCGACGGAATCAAAGGCTTTCTCATAGTCCACATACGCCAGGCAAAGTGGCAGATTGTACTCTTCAGTCTTCTGTACAATCTGCCGCAGGGTATGTATGTGGTCTATGGTACTGAAGCCTTTTCGGAAACCGGCTTGTTCGGGAGGCTGGAAGTCGTCAAGTCTGCGTGCGAGACGATTCGTAATGACTCTCGAAAACAGCACGTAGACGCGGCTCAGAAGGGAAATCGGTCTGTAGTTCTTTAAGAGAGCGTTGTCGCCTTTCTTAAAGAACAAGACCACCGCACTTCTGCTCCACGCCTCTGGAGTAGTGCCACCATGGAGGACGGAATTGAAGAGCTTCTGAAGGACTACAAGTACCGGTGTTCCACCCGCTTTCAGAAGCTCCGCTGTAATTCCATCCTCGCCTGGGGCCCTGCCGTTTTTAAGGTGCTGGAGAGCCATTCTAATCTCGCTTAGACTGACGTCCGGGATATCATCGGAATAGTGTCGGATAAGACTTGCTCTTGGATCGTTACTCACACTTGCGTGTGGCTCCAACGATGATGTGTACAGCTGCCCATAGAACCTCTCAATCTCACTCAAAATCTCAGGTGTCCCGGAAACGATGTTGCCACACTCAGTCTTCAGCTTTGACAGTTAGCTCTTTCTGGCAGACAGATCTCTGGCAAAGACTTTGGAGCCCTGGTTCCGCTCGATCGCTTCTTTAATACGAGAAGTATTAAAGTTGCGTAAGTCTCGCCGCATGCATTTGGAGATCTGTCTGTTCAGTTGCCTGTATGCTGTCAAATCTGTTGACGATTGCAGCCTCATCTCCCGTCTAACAGCCATGAGATTAAGAGTGTGATCGGAGAGTTTTTGTGTTCTTCTGCGGCGGGTCTTGCAGAACTTAGCTCCGACCGCATGGACAGTTTCCACGAGCTTGTCGTTCATATCGTCCACTGCATTGCAATCTTCTAGGCACTGGAAGCGGTTACGTAACTCGAGCTGAAAGGTTTCGGGATTCTGGATTAGAGCACGAGGGGGACGGAGCGTTGACTTCATTAGACGAGACCTCTCCAACTTAACGTTTAGGTTCAGTGTGCCTCTAACCATTCGGTGATCGCTGCCAGTTTTCACCCTTGCGATCACTGAGACATCACTGAACAGTTGGCGTCTGGTCGTCATAATGAAGTCAATCTCATTTTTTGTCGAACCGTCGGGGCTCGACCAGGTCCACTTCCTGTGGGGCCGCTTCTGGAAGAAAGAGTTCATCATAAAGAGTCCCTCTTTCTCCATAAAGTCGGCCAGCTGCTGGCCCCTTCGGTTCCGTTGCCCTACTCCAAATTTCCCTACCTTCAGCTCACCGCTTTCTCTTGTGCCTAGTTTTGCGTTGAAGTCTCCCATCAACACCGTGTAGTGAGTTTTGGAGGAATGTATGGCTCTGGAAATATCCTCATACATTTCCTCCACCTCCTCATCGGGGTGTGCCGAGGTTGGTGCGTAAACCTGAATGACCTTCAGCGAATACCGTTTGGTGATTCTGAGTATCAGGTACGCGACCCTCGTCGACACACTCCCAATCTTTACAACGTTGTTGACGAGAGACTTGTGGACGATAAATCCGACACCTCCTTGGGACAGATGGTCGCCCTCCCGGTGATAGAACAAGTTGCCGGACTCGAGGATTGCCGTGTCCTCCCCCTCTCTTCGGACCTCGGATAATCCAATAATATGCCAGCGCAACTTGTCTACCTCTTCTTCCAGCTCCAGTATCTTCTCGTCAGTCCTCAGGGTGCGTGCGTTATATTTTGCCAGGTCGAGTCGTCGTAGGTGGCAACCGAACCTCCACCGGAGATTCTTAGCACCCCCTGCCCCGCCGTTACCATGGTCGCCACCGTAGCCAGGAATAGCGGGGCCTCCGGGGACTGGGGGCCGTCTTTTTGTGTATTTGTTCATTGGGGGGTATTTGCCGTAGTTGCCACGCTTGGCGAGCGGGTTGGCAACCGCAGTTTTTTATTACGTCACAGTTGTCATCAGGAAGATGCTGCTGCCCATCTCCTGCCTGTCTCCCTCTGTCGCCTCTTACGACACCCACGGGAAGATATGGGGTAGTGGATATTCTTAACCGCCACTACACGGGAGGCGGAGCATTAGAAACAAGTAATTTACTTAGGTAACAAGACGGAGACAACAGTATAGGGTGTTTTATTTGTTCCGTTAGTGACGATTCGTTTAATCTGCCACCTGCTCTTATTATACCCATATTATCGATATACGGACATAGTGTTCTAATTTTACTACTTTTTTTCTTTATGCAACCCTTTTCTGTCAACTGTAAATAATCTTCTGAAAAGTCTTCCAGTTGAAAATGCTTTATGCAACATATTAACGCTTCATCTAATTCCTTCTTTTATAAATATTTTTGCTTCTTTTCCTTTATTAATAAAAATCTTCGGCAATATGCAATAACTCTTATCAATTTATTCAACGAAGAAAATTTCTGCCACGGAAATTCTTGTGGCACAGCACTAATATGTACCTTTATGCGCTTGTCTATATTAGTGTCCATGTCCCTTGGTCTGTGATATCTAATTTGCTCATCCCTAAGAAAACTTGGTCCTGAAAACCATAATTGGCTTTCAGCCAGCGCACTTGGCCTAATACCTCTCGATGCACAATCAGCTGGATTGTGTTTAGTTGAAACGTGAGCCCATTGTGACGCATCCAGAGTACTAAGAATTTCCGACACTCGATTGCCCACAAAAGTTTTCCACCTACTTGGGTGACTGTTTAACCAAGCAAGCACTACGGTTGAATCTGTCCACGCTCTAATGTTCTCTCTGGAAATATGCATGGCTTCTGCTACTTCTGCCAATAAACGAGTCAACAACATAGCTCCACATAACTCTAACCGAGGAATGCTTACCTGTTTTATTGGAGCTACTTTGGTCTTCGCCATCAAAAGAGCAACGTGAATATCGCCTTTTGCATCGACTGATCTTATATACACCACAGCTGCGTATACGGTTGCTGAAGCATCACTGAATCCATGAAGTTCAACACTTCGATCAGTTTGCTTGATTTGAAGCCATCTTGGAATACGAACTTCGGTAACTACGGTAAGTCCTCCATTCATTTAATACATCTTCAGGAACCTTTTCATCCCATCCTACACCTAAAAGCCATAGCCTTTGTATAAATACTTTTGCTAGTATAACGGTAGGTGCTAGCCAACCCAGAGGGTCAAATAGGCGAGCAATTTCTGATATTATGTTTCGTTTAGTTTCAGGTCCAGGTGTTGGAGCGAGCTGTACTGAATATTTAAAGACGTCATCACTACGGTTCCAAGTAAGTCCTAGAATTTTAGTTATATCTAGTTGAATGTTCCTTTCTTCATACATTTTATTTTCCAGGCTGTTTTCTACAAACTTTTCAGGTACGTTCTTATTCCTTGCTCTTTCGCTCTTAGTTTCTTCCACTTCCTGCTTAATTATTGCTCTTAGTAATTCTTGACTATTACTATTCCATTTCTGTAGTTCAAAACCTCCCTTCTTTAATAGATTCTTCATCTGTCTATATAATTCTTTACCTTCTTCGGCTGTAGAGCACCCAGTCATTAGGTCATCCATATAGAAAGATTCCCGAACTCTATTCGCTGCTAGGGGATAAGTTTCTGCTTCATCGATAGCGACTTGATTCAGCGTCTTTACAGCCAAGTAGGGTGCTGATGCAGTCCCGAACGTAACGGTGGTTAATTCATAATCCTGTATCAGCTTGTCGGAGCCTTCTCTCCAGACTATCCTTTGGAACTTTGCATCATTTTCAGTCACCCTTACCTGACGATACATTTTTATTATGTCAGCTACGAGGCCAATGGGATATACTCTCCAACGTAGTATAATATGGCGCAAGTCGGATTGTAAAGGTGGTCCTACCATAAGCGTATCGTTCAAAGAAATACCGTTCTCGTTTTTGCAGGACGCATCGAACACTATCCGAACTTTGGTTGTGAGTTTGTCCTCTCTTACTACAGCGTGATGGGGTAAGTACACAGTTTCATTTTCTTTCTTTTGCTCTTCGCTTACCGGTCTCATGTGATTTAGATATAAATATTCATTTAAAACTTCTGTGTATTTTTCTTTTAGTTCCTTATCCTTCTCTAATTTTCTTTCCATAATCTTTAATCGTTTTACAGCGATATTACGCGAGTTGCCACCTTTGCATGCCGGCTCTTTATCTTTGAATGGCATTTTAACCACATATCTTCCATCAGATGTTCGAGTGGTTGTGGCTGCGAAAAGATCTTCGCACTGTTGTTCTTCGTCTGAAAATATTTTCTTACTTGGTGTAAATTGTTCTTCTAACTCCCAAAATTTCTTGAGTATATCGTTCTGATTTACTTGTGCGTGCATTACTGATATTTTTTGTGTACTATTATTTAATCTTGTTCTATCTACAATACCAGAAAGAATCCAACCAAGAGTTGTGCACTGTGCGATAAGATATCCCGTTGGATCCTTTTTTACACCGCTCTTAAATATTTGACCATAGACATCAGCTCCCAATAATAAGTTAATTTTATTGGGAGTGCTAAAGTCTGTATCAGCCAGTTTTAAGCCTTTCAAATCCATCCAATTCGATAACTCTATCTTTGTATCTGGTAGATAAGACGTTATAGTCTTTAGAACATAAGCTGTAACCGGTAGTTTGAGGTTAGGATCTATACACGATTTCAGATCGAGTGTTACTATGTACTTCGAGACTATGTCTCTGTCGGCACCTAATCCGGTTACCGTGCTTTTTACTGGAGTACGTTTTAATCGTAAGTACTGAACTGTAGCTTCGGTTATAAATGAAGCTTGGGAACCTTGATCAATCAAGGCCCGCACCACTTGATAGTTTCCTGAGATGGACTTGGCTCTAATTAGCGCGGTGGCTAATAAAACTTGTCTGGACTCCATGCCGTTTCCAGACGAAAGACAACTAACTATGGGGTTTTTATCACAATCGACATCCGAACTTTCAACGGATGTACTTGCTCTATTGTCCCGGTCACCACGATTAGTAGCCTTACCGCTAGTGGGATGCAATAATGAATGATGTCGTTTCTTACAAACTCTACAATTAGTTGGATTTGGCACTGTTTAATTGAATGGTTTCCGCCTAAACAATTTAAGCAAATATTGTTACTTAAAACAAAATTGTATCTTTGCTCATAAGGAAGCTGTAGGAATTTTTTACAAAAACATAGTTTGTGAACTTCTGAACAGTATTCACAACAAGCGTTACCACCCACGAAATTACGCTGTTTAAATGCAACCAATGCTTTTGTAGTATGTGAAGTATGTACATTATTGTGAATTAACCCCTTTTTAGGCTCTATACACTCTAATGCTCTAAATCGACTTTCCAGAAAAGTTTTAAATTGCTCAAATGTGGGCAAATCATTTAGACTATCACTACTGGTTTGTAATTCCCACTGTTTACGTGTTTCTGGGTCTAATTTAAACGTCATAACATGAATAATAATTAAATCCCAAGTACTAACATTAATATCTAAATTCCTTAAAGCATTAAGACAATCATTAGTCGTATCTAACAAATCTTTCAAACCGGTAGAAGATTCTACGTTCAGACGTTTTTGAGCGAAAAGGCGTTTAAAAATACAATTTGCGAGATAGTTTTTATTATTGTACCTACGTTCTAACTGTTCCCAACACTGATTGTAGTTCGTATCTGACACTGGTACTTGCCGGACAAGTTGCTCGGCTTCGCCCGTGAGATGTCCTTTTAAATAGTGCATCTTTGGTACATTATCTAACGAACTGTTTTTGTGAACTAGCGACATAAACAAGTCTCTAAATGTTGTCCACTCTGTATACTTTCCAGAAAACGTGGGAATAGAAATTTTAGGTAATTTAACTTGAAACTCCTTAACGGAATTATTCGAATTCTGATTGACATGACTATCGGCATCATTATCATTTAAGAATGTGCTCAACTCTGCTTTATAATTGCAATAAAATTCTTCTACGATGTCGTACAAGTCTCGTTTAATATACGCCGTTTCCGCTAACTTTGCACTATCTATCGTTTTGAACAATTGTTTATGGTTTTCGACAAATTCAAACCATATTTTATCTAAATTTTCTATTCTATTTTTAACATATGTACTAGTTCTTCTGTCCTTTGAACATTTTCTAAAATTAATTTGAGACTTATTCATTCGGCTGTATAATTCATCTTGTGCCGGACGGGCGAAACTCTCCGGAGTAAATGTTGTCGAAGATACTTCGCGAGTCGCTCACGTCCTACACCTATAGGTTCCGGTGGGTACTTTCACCGCCGTCTTTGTGGGTGCCGCTGAAATGTTGTGGACTGTGGTTCAAATCAAAATGCACGATTAATAAATACAAATAGCAAGGTAGTGGCCAGCGGTTCGACTGATTGATTAGTCGCGAAATTTTATAACTATTGATCACGGTTGTTCACTATTGGTTGGTCACTGTATATTTCAAAAGATTTCTTTAAATTGTACGGTGGTATCAAAGATCTATTGGTAGTAGCTGGTTTTCTAACACTACTGACTAGCAGCTATTATCAACTAAACTAGTTGATTTTATCACTTGTGTAACTGCGGATATCAGTTACCACTTTCACTATAATATGTAACTGCGAATATCAGTTACGACCTTTTTCGGCTAGCTAACACTTTCACGATATGTAACTGCGAATGTCAGTTACGACCTTTTTCGGCTAGCTAACACTTTCACTATTCACTATATACTGCTACTAGTCACTTCAGCTACCACCGGATACCACTCACTTCACTTCACTGTCACTGGTAGTTCTTCACACTACTACGGGTACTGGGTCCCGAGCCCCTAAGGTAGACTTTGGCAATACTTTACAGTGAGCCGCTTGCCATTTTCCGTTTGCCTCTTTATTGCATAAACTTTTCACTATACAAATGGCATAAATTGCAATATTTTCTATACAAAACTAATTGCTACACTAACATGTTATACATCATTAAATCGGTAGTCGCGCACTTTATTAGTATATCATAAAAGTTACACAAAATATTAACATTGTAAAAAGTTATTAAACGAAATGTCCAAAATTTTCATAATATTTGGGTACATTAATTCTTTGATTTTTCTATAACTACGAAATGCGTTTAATTATTCAAAATATTCCTACACTTCTTTAGTCTATAAGCCATATGCTAATTCAATGTCATATTTATAACTCTTTTAGAACATAAAATTATTTTCCTTATTTTAAGTATGAACTATTACGCAGTTAATTAAAACTTTTAGAGAGTTCCACGATAAGACGCGCTGTGATTGGTCGATTTTTTGGTATATAATAAAAGTTGTTTATATTACTTGTTATCAAAACGACGTTCTATACAAATATACTAAGAGTTATAAACATGCTAAACAACTATATTAATACACGTTTTCACCGTTTTGTCGGTAATTTCATTATTAATACAAAAAACAATATTCTTTATAACTTCGTTTCTTAGCGTTGTTAGGCCGTCGCGAACACATCTTGTAATGCAATAAGATTCTCCATATTAAATAATTTTAGTATTAATACAAATAACACAACCAAAATAAACTAAGTCAATAAAATTACAAAATTATTCTAAGTCTTTTGCACTTTAAACTTTGGCGAAAATTGGGCATAGGTTCCCCGTTCCCTCGTTTTTTACACAATTATTCTAAGTCCTTAAATCTACACACAAATTTTTACAAATATTTTATGGTTAAAGTAAAAGAAATTTTTAATAATGGTTTCAAAGTTAAACAATTAATAGAAATAAAGTTCAAATTTGCTTGCATTAAATATACACTTTAAAAGTACTCACAGTTTGTTCTTCATCCACTTAACATTTCCGAACTATTATCGCACTGTACTGAATGACATCAAGTCATTCTCGGGAACTGCTTGGTTGTCATCTTCTCGCAACCCCGCGGTGTGTGGCGCTGCTGATTAACGCCGACCTCTAAGTTGTCCTCGTCTCGCCACTGCGTGGTGGTGGCACTGCTGCTGTGTTGTCCTCCTTTCGCCACTACGTGTAGTGTGGCGCTGCTGCTCCACACTGAACTGAACTTGTGTACGCGAGCGCTCGCGCGATATGTACACACTGTATAGCACTCTTGATGGATATACTACCAAATCTTGCTTGCACTTATGTGCCAGCAGATTTTTGAGAATAGTAATCCCCTAATTAATCAAGCCCGAATTCAAAAATAGCCAATTAACAATTCGGCTCGACTGGACCAAATATTTGGCCTAGCACTGAACTGAATGCCAAAGTGGCTTACGATGGGATGATTTAATAAAACACTCCACAACGTATGTACTATGGTATATTAACATGAAGTTTAATACACTAATGACATTCTTGTGGCCTTATGGTCTTGTTGCATTGCACGTCGACATTGCGATATAATTTTTGTACAGCGCCATCAAGTAGTAAAAAGGTGAACTACTATACTTTAACAAGATTAGAGGTATAACACAGAGGTTAACAATTCGCCAGCCCAATTTTTATTTCAAATAATTCCTTCACCAACTTTTTATTAAAAAAAATACCCCCAATCTAAGATATTCTCCTGTATCGTCGAGTTTACATAAATAAATTGACAAAATATCCGCACGGGCAACAATTACTTGTAGGCCATACAAATACTTGTTCCGTGTGGAATTTGAATCCGCGGTCCCTAGCGTCGTAATCCACTGCTTCACGAAGCTGTTATTTTATAAAATAAAAATGACAAACGAGCACTCTCACCACCTGATGGTAAGTAGATGCTGTGGCCCCAAAACATCAATATTTATACTCGTAATGCAGATACGTAGTTATAGTTCATTTCAAATAGCATGGCAGGATTGTACTTGAAGCGGTCATTAGGCGATAACAAAAGAAGTGGTATTTACAACCGATACCTGGGAAGACCTTATCCTGACGTGGTATTTTTGTGGCAGCAAACAAGTTTTGATGCTTTTGTTAAATATAAAATTGATTAATGAAATACGTTTACGAAGGTCGGCAGGAAAAAATATAATATATTTAGACGAAACATGGTTTGACACTCACGATACTCTAAAAAAAGGGTACACAGACAATTCACCAAGTTGTACAACTAAAGCTCCATGTTCTAGGGGTAAACGTTTAATAATATTACACGCAGGCGGTGAACAGGGCTGGATACCAGGGGCTTTACCGAACTCTAGCATACATTTGAAAAGCTCTAGTGCAGACTACCATGAAGATATGGATTCTGGATTATTCGAGAAATGGTTCACTGATCAGCTTTTGCCTAATATTCCCAGTAGCAGTGTGATTGTTATGGATAACGCATCATACCACAGTCGACAAATAGAAAAAATTCCCAGCACAAACATTAGGAAAAGTGACATAATAAGTTTTTTAAGAAGTCATAACATTTCTGTGCCAGAGAAATCAACAATTAAAAGTTTGTTGGAAGTCGTCAAAAACAATTATTTTGAAAAAAAATATGTGGTCGATGAATTAGCACAAGAGGCTGGTCATGAGATAATGAGACTCCCACCTTATTATTGTATATTGAACCCAATTGAGTTAATGTGGAGTCAAATAAAAAAAACTGTCCGTAAGTCAAACGTTACGCCTACAATAGAGGAAAATGTAATGCAAAGTGTACGAAACGTAATAAATTCTACAAATCCCATTTTTTGGAAGAATGTTTGTGACCATGTCATAAGAGTGGAAAACGAATTTTCGAGGGATCGGATATAACCATTTATAATAAATACGTGTGAGGACACAGATACCGATGAATGTTCTTCAGAGTGATTGATTAAACAAAATATTAACAAGTTGTTATAAGTATTTAAAATAGTTAAGTTAAAAGTAATAAAGGTTTTTTATCTACAATTTAATTTATTTTAATGTTCAAGTACCAAAATTCGTCATTCCAGCTATACTGGTTCAGTATTATCAACAGATGCTTAACTTCAAGTGTTAAAGCAATAAAATAATCACACAACAATATATTAACATTACAGCTGTAATTGCTAAGTCTCAAGTGGAATCCTGCCATCCTATATGAAATGAACTATACGCTTGAGGGCCAAGATGGAATGCCTCGTTTCCAGTTAAAAGGATCTTCGGTTCTTTACACTCATCATAAGAAACACTCAAGCATTAAGCTGCTATTTCAAGCTGGTTTTCTGTGAGAGAAAGATCCTACTCCGGTCGAGCTGACCCACTCATGCTACAAACATAATATACTCGTACATAAGTGGCTCTACCACGTAAATAAGCCATCATTTTGCACTTCTCAAACTATTTAAATATACTTTGCATCCTACCTGTAAGCAGACTTGCGACTGCAGATCCCAGACTTTGATAATGCGGTCCCGTGCCAAAGAGTAGGCGACGCGGGCGTTGTCCTGCAGCACCAGGGCCACCACACCGGCGCGGTGGC
The DNA here is from genome assembly GCA_036936625.1 of Parnassius smintheus behrii. Taxonomy (NCBI): domain Eukaryota; kingdom Metazoa; phylum Arthropoda; class Insecta; order Lepidoptera; family Papilionidae; genus Parnassius; species Parnassius smintheus. The sequence continues at coordinate 55,076,285 of JAUPFT010000008.1, read as the reverse complement.
CCTGCAGCACTGCACTGGGAGAGCTCGCCACGAACGCATTCCACACGCGCACCGTGCAGTCTGGACCACCCGTCACCACCACGTGCGCCTCCTCATCAAAAGCGAAGCACTGGACGCCCTGCTTTGAATTGAAACATCTTACCAACTCTCCAGAGAACGGGTTGATAGAATATTTTTATTCAATATAATACCTAATACAAGTAATTTTTTTTTGTTTTTATATTATATCATATTGAAAGTCAGTTTTTACTTTTAAGTCTGGTTCAGAAAAATACTCTGTCCTGAGAAGATATCCAGCTTTTTATTTATTTATTTATAGCATTGTTGTTTAGGCATAATTGTAACAATTTGCAACTTGACGGCGCGCGTCTCGAGCGGGGAACCGGTTTGACGGCGGGGCCGGGGGGACTGATTTGTGCGGCCGGCGGCCGCGCCTACGAGTACGAGTCTAGAAGCTTCTTAGTGAGCGAGCCGTGTCGATTAGAGGTCGCGAGTTTTTGATAAGTTTTGCCGCGTCGTATAACGACGGCCTCTATTGTATTGTATTTTGTCGTTAATATACGTGACAACGAGGCTTTTTTAAGTTTGAGTTATTGATTTAACTTCGATTGCTATTAATTTGCGTCGACGATTGGCTTGTGTAGTAATTAAAGTTAAAATAAATTAGTTAAAGTGTACGAAGGAATTTTGCTTTCGTGTGGAATGTTAAACTTTGTGATCCGGAGATCGTGTTATCTTAAATTATAGTTTGTGTCAATTGTAATAGATACATGGGTAACATCTATATAACTTAAAATTACTTAACGTTATTAAGAAAAATTAAAGAAGTAACAATTGATTTTTTATGTAATTTTAGAATTAAAAATGGTTTTCCTAATTGAAATACCAGCGACGTCATTATATCGGGTCGTGCTTTAGTTTACGGTCGCACGCGGAGGGGGGTGGGGAGGTGGTTGGGGGGTGGGGGGTAGTGGTGAACCCCCCCCCCTAGAAGGGGGGATGCGGAAACGTATAGTTTCTGAAATATATTAAAAAATCTATCCTAACCTATAAAATATTGATATTGATTAATTTAATATGGTATTTGTTTAAATCAAGTAGGGAGGAGGCTCTAATCTTCTCTCTACCCCGTCTGACGCTTTACATTCGACGTTCTTACTTACAGGGGTTCGATTCTGGGGCTTATCTACGTTCAACGGACTCAATTCTTACCAAACCTGACGTGTCACCAGTTTTGTTCTGGCCTGAACTCATATATATCTGTTCGCCTAACAATTCTGTGATAATAGAATAAAAAATGAAAAGAAAAGTTACTTCTGTAACATCTTCGGCGCTGCGGGAAGTGCAGCCCCTTCACCCTTGCGTAGCAAATCGCAGTCACCCGTGCGAGCCGTAGCGGCTGAGGCTGGTCGCCGAAGGCGACCAATAAGCCGAAGCTGCGGAGGTGAGCAAAGGGAGGAAGGGCGAAGGGGCTGCTCTCCCTCCGCGCCTACGGATTTACAAAAACACTCTAGGGGTAGGGCAGACAAGACTACGTGGAGTCGGGGCGCGCTGATTCGGTTTTAGAATCTGTCGAAATGATTAGAACAATCATCTAACTAGCCGTGTTTTCGCGATTACCCTAGATATCTGTTCATCATATTATACTACGACATGTTATAAAGTACATGCATAAAACTTATATTTAACTATCTTCATTGTGATGCCGTAAAAATAGTATGGACAATTAATTTTATTTCTCGTTGAAGTTAATTGGACACATTATGAACATAAATAACATTTAAATGTCGTTTACAATTTACTTATTGTTGTTCGGAAACAATACACGATCCATTCACCGTGAACGAATAATAAAAACAGCTTACATGAAAAAGGAGAGTGATCTACTTACAACAATAGAATAGTTTGGACAACAATGACAGAACAACTTGAGAAAACTTACACAATATATGAAGATTTTAAGCAGCAAGCAGGTAAGTTAGATTTACCATATACAGCCAAAAAAATTTTTAGGTCTGAAATAACACGCGGTAAAAGGAGATGCAACCATTATGTTGTCTCTTTCTAATGCTTTAGAATGTCATTATGTAAATGTCAAGGGCCGAAAGCCAAAACAATACTGTTCTATACGATTCCTAGTAGTTAACCTATAAAACTTAAAAAATTAATTTCTCGAAAACTATAAGTTTCCGCAGAAAATCCTTCTAGCATTTACTTCAATGACCTGTTACCTACCTATTAAAATTAAAATTATCACGAAAATCGTGCGACCGTAAACTAAAGCACAGCCTTATATCGTTTTAATAACGTTATCAAAATTAAAAAAAATGTCATTGCATAATACAGGTTAAATAACTTAGAGTAATTACATACATACGCACTCTGAGGGTTATATATTTATGTTTATTTATGACACATGGTGATCCAAATACAGATAAAAACTTTTTAACAAAAAATTAAACCGCCGAAAAAACTGAAAAGAAAAAAATTATAAACCTTAATAACTAAGTTCTCAAACTAAGTAAGTAAATGTACCTAAGTATACACTTTTTAATTATTTAAAGTTTTTAATTAACCTTAATTACTAAGTTCTTAAACTGATGTAAGTATACCTAAGTAATTTTGAGTCGGTGCCAAACAAGAAAATTAATAAATTCCGTAAAAGATGGTGCACGGCACGACACACCCCTTCGCCGGAAAATGTCGAGCTTTCACGAAGTTAATGTCAGCAACACGAGCGGCTACGCACGTGAGGGCACGTCTTTGCGAGCGGTCATGCGGGGAGTGTATTTCTTATATGTTTGTCGCTGAAGATTTCACGTTGCATTGTTGAATTGTCTCATTTACCTACACATAACACATCTATTCCTTTGTCATTCATCATTTCGCATACTTCATCCATTTTATTGCTTCATTGCTCCACATATATTCAGCATAGCCAGACGGGCTTCCGTAATCCACTTTTCGTCCCTCCGGGTGACAGAACGTGACGAGTGGCGAACCTCGTCGCCGGTTTTACTCCCGGAGATTCTTCGCACCCCTGCCCATTAAAGGGGCGCCCGGAGCTCGGGGCCATTTCCTTTATTCCATGCCTCATGATGCGAACTAGGGGTGGTGGTAGATTTTACGCCGCAACATACAGCGAGAAGTCGAGTCTATTTTTTCGGCTTTGTCGCTCGCTTAGCACCACCCGGGGGATACGTGTAGGGTAGGCCTAGGGTTAGGTGGTTGAAGCCTACGGACGCGAGTGACTCATCCCCCTACACTAGAACAAAATCTCAAAAAATATACAAAATCTGACCTAAGCCAAGTTTAAAACCTTTATTTTACTAATCGATATATTAAAAAGAATAATTACAATATTAAGGAATTTATAGATGATAACAACCCTTAGGAATGAAGTGATTGATACCAAGCTATTTCTAATTTGTTTTGTACCTTCAATGATTGTAAACTGTTCTTTTTTTTAAAGTCCTACTGGGTTTCTTGCTGGTTCTTCCCCGGACAGAAGGGTTTTCCGAACCAGTGGTAAATTAAACATAAGAGTGACTTTTAATAATTGTGTTTGTGATTGTGTTTCTATTCTGTTGTATAATGCAGCGTAATATTAAACGGATTGACGTCGACCTTGTCAACGTGGAAGGTGGTGTGTGTCCGGGAGGCGGCGAGGTCGCACATGAGCAGTGCTTCGGGACACGTGGCGCAAGACACGACGCAGTGGAGCGACGCATAATACGACACCTGGTGCACCCATTCGTTGTGCGCGCGCGGGAACTCCACCAGCTGCAGCTCCGGCAGCAGCTGGGGCTGAAATGAATCACATCAACAACTTGAACACTTTTTTTGAAGTGAAAACTTTTTTAAGAATCATTGTGATTTTAGATTCGATGAAACGAAAAAGTGATACTAAAAGGAGACAAATATTTACATTACGAGAAAATGAGATAGAATATAGTATACAGTGTTTCCAACTATCTCGGTCTCCTCCTTGTGCGATGCTTTAAAGATAGTCAGTATAACAGTTAATTAGAGTCTTGCTTAGGCCTAATGGTGGTTAATATAGCGCTTAGCGCCATATTATAGCGCGTTATCTCTCCATAACACATAGCGCGTGCTATGTAAGTAGTCACCATGGCGCTATTGCGCTATGGTGCATTGGCGCTATTAAGTATTAATATCCAGCGGCAACTAGTTCTAGCAGCAGCGCTGTTGGGAGAGGATGTGTGACGCAAATTCGATCTAGTAGCACGCTATTCATCGCGCGCGACCTAATTTAGTGTTAGACGTTGTTTAGTTAGTGTATACTGTATATTTATAAGTGATCGAAGGACATGGTTGTCTATATATATATGCAAAAACGCAAAAATTAGAATAGTGAACAGAAAAACTCTCTCTATTGACATTTTAACATATAAAAGCCTTGCACATTTCAGAAAGTTTTTATTTTTTTTATTTAGAGCCTTTCATTTCTCTGCATGGAGCAAAGAACGGAGAAAGTAAATAGTAAATATAACATTTTAGTTCTGAAGTATCTAATATTTGCATTCTATATTTTCATTCTATTAAATTTCCTTGGAGGGTACCTTTTTGAGAATCTACACCAGCTGGGCTCGACTTGCCATATTCCTGTTTTAGAGATTTTTATTAAATCCAACAAAATAGAAAACTACAGAATCAGCGCTTGTCTGTCTTTTTATCGCAGACTTTTTTTCTCCGAGTTTAATATAAAATTAAACATTGGAATTATGAAAAGTGATTTTACCCAAATACAGACGTGAGATTAAATATTCAAATTTTTACTAAATAAAGGGCGCAGTTTATTTATTATTTTTGGTTGCGCGGAAAACCATTCGTATTATTTATATTTAGACGGTAGGTGCCAAGTCGTTTATTCCTTTCCAAAAACGATATCACTCATACCCTCCTATCGACACATCGGGGTGGTGGGGTGGGAGGGGAAGAAGATGATTCTAGAATGTCACGTAATCATCGGAACCGAGGATATATAAGGCACGCACGACCGACGTGGACCTCTTCCCGTCGCAGTCGTCGTTGAAACCACACAGCTCCTCTTCCCGTCGCGCTAGTCATTGGAACCACACCTCTCTTCCCGCCGCGCTCGTCGTTGAAACCACAACGCTTCTCTCTCGACGTACCCCTGGGGCCCCAGAGTGTCTGTCCAGAAGAAGTTCCGGAAGTCGCAGCTATAGTGCTCAACAAGTAGAAGAAACCCCGGTGAGTCAACATTCCTTTAATTACTGCCTGCCTGATATAATTGTTTTAACCCGCTCCAATTTTGTTTTTCTCCTAATCAGGCAGGATTCCCTTTCATCGATTTGGCACAATAATAGTTTTAGTTTTTAGGGAAGAGCGAGTGCATTGTACCGCATGCTATAGTAGTCGCTTTTACGTAAGCGTAGAAGCAATCGCATATACAGTCCACTTTAGTTAATATCTCGCGCAATAGGTTTAAGGTTCGACCGGGGAATTAGTATTTCGGCAGCCTTAGACACGTGGCTCCACCATTTTATGGTCACTTCGGCAGGATTTGGACTGGGTTTAGTGGTCGCCCAACTATTTCTGGTCGAATTATTAAATTAATTATTTAGATAATGCACTCTAATTTATGGAATAGACTTAAATAGTGACTTAAATAGACTTAAATTTAAATTTTGATTAGGTACTCGCAAACAGAATTATTCGTTTTATAGCGCTCGTATTTGGTTAAATTTAAAGCTTATTAAATAATTGAAACAGTGTAATAGGAACCGTTTGATACGCTTACCCCACAATTTTGATAAAAATATTGAGTTTAGCGAACAACGCGTCACCTCGACTCGCTGTGCAGGTGTTCGATTTAATTACGTAATACGGCATACCGAGTATCCATCCTTCATTGTTTGTGCGTTGTGAGATTAATTGTGATTAATATAACTTTATTATAATAATTTAAAATGGCAGTTAGTGGAAGTGAAATCAAAATTAAAACGCTTTATGCCAAGAGGGACAAACTCTTTTCGCGTATGCAGAATATAAGTGATCATATAAAGAACATTAATATAGAAGCAGTGCGGGTAAACCTTCATTAAAAATTTCATTTAAGAAAATGAAATTGAAACGGTAGATTCTTTGCGAACGGATTACGAAAGAATATTAGACCAAATTAATCATTTGGAATTACAAATCGACCCGAAATACATAGTGAACTACCAACCGCTGCTGGCATTCGAAGATGTGTTGTGTCGCGTGAAACGAACTGCGAAATCCCTACAATCTCAAAACGAAGCAAAGCCGGAAACACAGGTACGTCCACGTGACTCAATTAGGTTGCCGCCAATAGATATTCCGGTATTCAATGGTGATATTAAGACGTGGCCCTTCTTCTTCAGTAGTTTTCAAAACAATATACACAATAACCCATCGTTATCGGACGCTGAAAAATTATATTACTTAATTAGTAAACTTAGTGGCAGGGCACAGTCGATCTGCTCTGGTTTTACACTAAACTAAATATGAAGATGAAGAATGTTAGCTTCCGAATATTTGTACCAGATATTCGATCTTAAACCTATATCATCCGCGAACATCAACGGCTTAGAGCAGTTTCTAGATAAATTTGTGGCATCGGTGGCTGCACTTAAGAATTTGATATTTAATGACCTTATGGACGTGGTGTTTCTCCATATTGCACTAAAGAAATTAGACCCCGACACCGTGATGAGATGCCTTCCTTTCATTCATTAGCATCGTTCGTGCGAGATCAAATAAAGGTGATGCAGCGCTCTCCGAATGTTAAACAGGAGATTAAAAGGTGCGTCGACCGTAGACAGACTCAACCATCTAAAATAGCAGGGTCGTTAACTTACGTAACCGCTACGCCAACATCACTCCAGCATACTTGTATCGTATGTAAAGATAAACACGGTAATTTATATAATTGTGCGACTTTTCGTAAATATTCACCAAGCGAACGTTATAAATTAGTAAAAACAAACAACCTATGTTTGAACTGCTTAAGCGATAAGCATTTAATTGCAAAATTTTGAAAATAGCAACATAGCGGCGTCAAGTAAAGCGGACAAGGAATTCACCCCTACTAAGGTCAACGATTCTAGCGGTCGACCTGGTGATGTCGCTCTGTCCTCATTGGCAAATATGGGAGCACAACCTCCTTCAACCGTGTTACTGGGTACGGCACGTATTTTGGTTAGGGATTCGCGTGGAAACGAACAAAGCGTACGTGCACTGCTGGACAGCGGAGCCCAAAACAGCTTTATAACGCGACAATGTTGTCAGCGCTTAGGCTTAGTAATGTTACGCCGCGCTCAAATCTGCCTCACTAGCGCCATCTAGTGTCAGGAACGAGAGCGAGGAGAGCGTTGCAGAAAATGACATCACAGATCTCTCAACCGACAGCGCCATCCGAAGAACTAAGTTTCTAGAAAATCTATACTCGCAAACTCGTCTAATTTAAATAAATAGGCGCTGCAAGATGCGATCGGGGCAGAGTGAGAGTTGAACTCAGCGACACAAGCGAAGCTTCGGAGCAGAATTAAGTGAATTAGTGTGTTTAATTATTAGTGTTTTAACTTTAATTTGTGTAAAGTAAATTAAAGTGTTAATTTAGGTAATTTTATCGGCAATTTATATTGTCACGAACCCTAAGCTCGTAACAATTGGTGTCAGAAGTGGGATAAAATAATGCCGATTTTACCTAAGGAGGAAACGGAGGGTGTCCGTACCCGAAGTCAACGCCAGCAGGAGACGGACCAGAGGAGATTTGGTGGTGCAACGCCGCAGATGTCTGAGGGCCAGCCGCCGGCCACGGAAGCCGGTCCGTCAGCAGCTTCTACGTCTGTGGCACCTGACTTAGGTGCTCTGATGGTGATGCTGCAGGAGCAGGCTCGCCGACAGGAGGAGCAGGCTCGCCGACAGGAGGAGCAGGTCCGTCGGTTGGAAGAGCAGCTGCGGGGTGGACAGGATGAACAGGCCCGCCGACAGGAAGACCAGGTTCGTCGTTTGGAGGAGCAGCTGCGGGGCGGACAAGAGGAACAGGCCCGTCGGTTGGAAGAGCAGATGCTCCTCTTGAAGGACCTTCACGCTACCTTCGGGAAGGAGATAAAGGAGGTGAAGGATAGGGTTGCTCAGCATGACAACCGCCTGTCGGAAGCTGAAACCCAAATCGCGAAAGCTAAAAACCGAATCGAGAAAGCTGAAACCCGAATCGACCAAGTAAACAATCGGGTTGAAAACGTAATGGCTGACATGAAGAAATCACTGGACGAACTCAAACTTGGAGATGGAGCTACAGCTCCCGTAGTAGCTACAACACCTTCGCTACGCGGGTTCAAAGTGCCGCCGTTTGACGGTACCTCTTCCTGGTCAGCCTACAAGATCCAGTTCGAGGCTGTTACGAAGGCGAACGGCTGGAATAAAAGTCAGGCCATGACTGCTCTCACACTAGGCCTGCGCGACCAGGCCTTAACAGTTCTGGAAGCTCTCGGTGAGGAAGTGACTTATGAGCAACTCCTTGAGGCATTGGAGGCGAGATATGGCGACGCTCACCTGGAACACGTCTTTCGTGCGCAGCTTAAAGATCGCGTGCAGCGCATCAACGAAAACCTGCAGCAGTGGGCTCTAGAGGTGGAGAAGCTGGTGCGAAAAGCATACCGGTCTGTACCTGCGCTCATTGAAGGGAACCTGGTGCAGACATTTATCGACGGCATCCGTGACCTGGAAGTCAGAGCTGCTGTGAGGCTCGGGCACCACGAGACGCTTAAGGACGCCTTGGCCCATGCACTGGAGGTAGAAGCCGTGCGGCAGGATCATCGTTCCCATAGCGTCAGGGAGGTTGCAGCAGCTACAGTTCGCGACCGCAACAGAGGATACAGCCCTAGGTGCTATGGCTGTGGGGAAAAGGGCCATCTACGATCCAGCTGCCCTAAGTGAACTGAAGAAAGGGAAGTTGATCGATCTCGAGAGGGTAGTGCAGCCAACGGCACTGCCTGGCGGCGACAGGATCATCGTTCACCTCACGCTAGGGAGGTTACAGCAGTTACGGTTCGCGACCACAATAAAAAATACAGCCCTAGGTGCTATGGCTGTGGGGAAAGAGGCCATCTTCGGTCCAGCTGCCCTAAGCACACCTTAGGAAGGGAAGGTGAACGGTCTCAGAAAGGAAGTGCGGCTAACAGCACCGCCCAGCAGCAGCAGGAATACTACTTTGATATCGAACATCGCAGCGGAAAATCTCACGGCAACGCAGATGCATTGTCAAGAAGACCTTGTCCTGAAGATTGCAACCATTGTAGTAGGCAAGAGAGTAAGGAAGTGGTATCCGTGAGGATGCTCAGGACAGACCACCTCAGCAACGGGTGGAAGGACAGCCTACGACATGCACAGCAGGAAGATCCGGACATCAAGCCGATTCTGGGATGGATGAAGGCCCGTGCTACCAAGCCTAAGTGGAGAGACGTCTCAGCGATGAGTTCAACCACGAAAAGCTATTGGGCCCAATGGGACAGCTTGCTGCTTCAGGATGGAGTCCTGTGCCGTAAATGGGACAATGGTCGAGAAGACAGCTGTCGTTTACAAATGGTTGTCCCTAAAGCTAAAGTGCCAAATGTTCTACAGCTGTGCCATAATGGTCGTTCAAGAGTCCATCTGGGAGTTAAACGAACTCTACTGAAGGTCCGAGAACAGTTTTACTGGGTCCATTATCGTGACGATGTCGAGGATTGGTGCCGTACATGTACAAGTTGTGCGGCTGTGAGGGGACCTCAGGCACGGAGTAGAGGAGCATCGAAATTGTACAATGTTGGTGCACCACGGGATAGGACATCCCTTGACATTGCGGAGCCGTTACAGAAAGGCGCAAGAGGGACTCCTAAGATCGTCCATGTGGATCGCTTGGCGCGTTATTATGGGGCCGATAATGCTCGGGACGAGCATGTCTTAGGAGGGGGCAGTGTTACGCCGCGCTCAAATCTGCCTCACTAGCGCCATCTAGTGTCAGGAACGAGAGCGAGGAGAGCGTTGCAGAAAATGACATCACAGATCTCTCAACCGACAGCGCCATCTGAAGAACTAAGTTTCTAGAAAATCTATACTCGCAAACTCGTCCCTTTGCGCGCATTTACCTGAAGATTCGGGATGTTTCTTTGCTAATTTAAATAAATAGGCGCTGCAAGATGCGATCGGGGCAGAGTGAGAGTTGAACTCAGCGACACAAGCGAAGCTTCGGAGCGGAATTAAGTGAATTAGTGTGTTTAATTATTAGTGTTTTAACTTTAATTTGTGTAAAGTAAATTAAAGTGTTAATTTAGGTAATTTTATCGGCAATTTTTATTGTCACGAACCCTAAGCTCGTAACAGTAATAAATAGGTCACTTTCATGTCCTGTAGTTAAAGGCATCGGAGGTACAAGTAAAGCTACCCAGGGATATATAAATTTAAAATTTTATTCTCGGATAGATCATAATGTTAACTTTGATATAAATGCACTAGTAGTAGATAGGGTCACTGAACGGTTGCCAACCGTTTCGGTTGACAGTTCGGCATTGATTGAATTTAAAAATTTGACTCTAGCGGACGACACTTACGCCGTTCCTGGAAACATAGACATGCTCATTGGAGCATCGCTTTCCCTCATCTTTTGTTAAACAATAAGGTCAGGGGCAACTCCTCGCAAACTGCGCCTTACGCACTGGAAACCGTATTGGGCTATGTGATCCTTGGCTCCGCCCCCATCATAGATAGTATTTCGGCAACCTCTTATTGTGGTATGGCTGTCGAACCGCTCGAGTCGTTAGTCCGCAAATTTTGGGAGATGGAGGAGGTGAACGTCCCACCCATAGCTAGCTCAGATGACAGGTTATGCGAGGAAATTTACGTCCGCACGACCGTTCGTGATCGCGACGGTAGATATAGTGTAGCGCTACCCTTTAAGGGAGATGTTTAATCTCTCGGCGATTCGCGTCAAATGGCGGAAAAATGTTTGTAGAAACATTTTTCCACCATTGGGGTGAAGCGAGCATCCTACGCTCCAAGCTGTAGAGCTTGGAGCGTAGGATGCTCGCTTCACCCCAGTTAAAGGAAGCTTACGACGGCGTCATTAACGAATATATAAGAGAAGGTTACATATCACTTGTGGCTTCGAAATTAGATAACTACGAAGATACACCGTCGTATTTCATACCACACCACGGGGTCATTAGAGAGGACAAACTTACATCTAAGTTACGTGTAGTGCTCGACGCTAGTGCTAAAACTAGCACTCACCTGTCGCTTAACGATATCCTCTATAGTGGGCAAAATTTACAGGGCAGTTTATTTAATATAATAGCCAATTTTCTTTTGTTTAGTATAGCACTATCCGCCGATATTCGCCAAATGTTTCTTTGCATAGGGGTCCGTGAATGCGACCGTAGATTCCAACGCATTTTATATCGTTTCAACCCAAAGGAACCTCTAATGGTGTTTGAATTTAACCGCGTTTGTTTTGGTTTAAAGTCGAGCCCATTTCATGCGTTACGCACGGTGCGACAGCTCGCTCACGATGAAGGTCCCTCTTATCGTAAAGCTAAGAGGTCAATTGAGAGCGGATTATATATGGATGATTTTGTGTACTCGGTCGATAGCGTGGAGGAGGCAACCCTAACCACCGCCGAGGTTATAAGGCTCATGAAATCGGGTCAATTCGATCTTGTGAAGTGGACTAGTAATTCGCGTCCGGTTTTAGATACAATCCCACTATCACACCGTCTTTCGGCGATAAAGGAATTCGACGATTCTGATACACACAAGGTGCTCGGTCTGTGTTGGTCACCAGAGTCCGACGTGTTTAGCCTTAAGGTAAATCCGCCCGTAGAAAAATGCACAAAGCGCACAATACTGTCATGCGTTGCTAGATTATGGGACGTCACGGGTTTCGTAGCTCCGGTGGTATTATACGCTAAGCTTTTGATTAAACAACTTTGGTTATTTGAATGCGACCGACTCGCTGCCTGACAGCATTGTTCGGTTGTGGCAGCGTTGTAGAGGGGAACTTCCTTTATTAAGAGAAATTAAAATACCGCGTCATATAAACGTAGATAGAAATAGCGTCATAACGGTCGTTGGGTTTGCAGACGCCAGCGAGAAGGCTTACGGGGGCGTTGTATATTTCCACGTCCAGAATAACGGTAGAAATTCGATTAGCCTCATTAGTTCTAAGTCGAGAGTCTCCCCCCATAAGGTTGTCTCTCTGGCGCGCTTAGAGCTTTGCGCAATATTAGTACTCACCAAGCTTATTACCGCAGTTATCAGCGCATGTAGGGATAGAGTTCACATAGAAAGGATATTTGCCTTTTCCGACTCCACCGTCGCCTTATGCTGGGTTCATTCTTCACCCCACCGTTGGGATACGTTCTTCGCGAACCGAGTGGCCAAGATACAAGACGAATTAGAAACGCGGAACTTTTATCACGTGTCCGGTACGGAAAACCCCGCCGATTGTCTATGCCGTGGACTCACCCCGATGCAAATAATGGACCACCCGCTTTGGTTCCACGGACCTGCTTGGGTTCACTTGGATCCCTCGCAATGGCCAATAACCGATTTCGAACCTTCGTCAGTGTCACAACCGCCGGAAGAGAAGAGACACGCTCTAGTGGCGAACGTTTCGAGCGAGGTTTCTCCAATCATTGCTTTGGCGAACCGCTTGTCCTCTTGGTCGAAATTATTGCGTAGCGTAATTTACGTTTGTCGATTCGCGAAGCTTTTACCGCGACGTTCGTATGTCTTAGCATCCGATTACAACTATGCCGAGTCGCTAGTATTACGTGAACTTCAACGTGCGCACTTCTCTGAAGAAATTACAAGATTACAATCGAATAGAGCTTGTAGTCGCGCCTTTCAACGCCTTAAGCCATTTTTATAGGATGGGATTGTAAGGGTAGGTGGACGCTTGTCCAACTCGCAATTGAGTTTCGACCAACGGCACCCTATTGTTTTACCGCGTAAAGACCATATCATGAACTTATTAGTCGATTACCATCATAAATTGAACTCGCACGCTGGCCCCGACTTGTTGATGTCGATTTTGCGTCAGAATTATTGGATTCTTTCTGCACGTAGTTTAATACGCAATCGGGTGCACAGATGTATAGCTTGCTTTCGGGCACGCCCCAAGCCGTCATTTCCGGAAATGGCGGAACTTAGATCTTGTAGAGTAATACAATCAGTAAAGCCCTTCACGCACACCGGGTCGGATTTCGCTGGTCCGTTTAAGGTCACGCTCACTCGCGGGCGTGGTATAAGATCCACAAAGGCTTACGTCTGCATTTTAGTATGTCTAACTACTCGAGCGGTGCATATAGAACTCGTTGGTGATCTAAGCACAGCAGACTTTATGGGTGCATTTAAAAGATTTCTTTCCCGCCGTGGCCCGTGGTAAGTAAATTATATTCGGATAACGGTACGAACTACGTCGGTGCAAAACGTATTCTATCAGAACTACATGAGCTCTTAGCTAGCAAGTATTATAATTCGGAGTTCGCACACATTCTAGCCGAGAACCGCATTGAGTGGTCTGTGAACGTCCCAGCCGCGAGTCATTTTGGAGGCAATTGGGAGACTAATATTAAGAGTCTAAAGAGTCACTTATACCGAGTAATAGGAGATCAAATTTTGTCCTTCGAAGAGCTAAGTACGGCGCTCGCTCAAATGCGTAATGAATAGTCGCCCACTTTGTCGGACGTTGTCTAGTGACCCCTCGGAACCGCTGGCTCTAACTTCAGCACACTTTTTGAATTTAACGCCTTTAAAGTATTTGCCCGCCGCAGATATAGATGAGAACAGACTTAGCATTTCCGCACGCCACAAATTATTAGATCGGTTAGTGCAATCGTTTTGGAAACGATGGAGGATGGAATACTTGCATACTTTGCAGTCTCGGCAAAAATGGAACACAGCAACTGAGCCTTTAGCTGTAGGAACTGTAGTTGTGCTCACCAAAGAGAATACGCCGCCTCTCCACTGGCCGTTAGGAATTGTCGAAGAGGTCTTTCCCGGTTCCGACGGAGTAATTAGGATAGCTCGCGTTAAGACCACTGTTGGGTCTTACCTGCGTCCTGTTGTCCGTTTGTGCCCCCTGCCTCTTCCATAATTTAAATTAGCTTTCTAGATTAAAATTGTAGTTGAATTTAGGTAATCTTAGCGTTAGTTAGTTATTTTGTTAGTTGATCTTAGCTCTAGTTGTTTTAGTTAATTTTGAAGGAAATCCTTCAAGGGCGGGGGAGATGGTTGCGCGGAAAACCATTCGTATTATTTATATTTTGACGGTAGGTGCCAAGTCGTTTATTCCTTTCCAAAAACGATATCACTCATACCCTTCTATCGACACATCGGGGTGGTGGGGTGGGAGGGGAAAGAAGATGATTCTAGAATGTCACGTAATCATCGGAACCGAGGATATATAAGGCACGCGCGACCGACGCGGGCCTCTTCCCGTCGCAGTCGTCGTTGACACCACACAGCTCCTCTTCCCGTCGCGCTAGTCATTGGAACCACACCTCTCTTCCCGCCGCGCTCGTCGTTGAAACCACAACGCTTCTCTCCCGACGTACCCCTGGGGCCCCAGAGTGTCTGTCCAGAAGAAGTTCCGGAAGTCGCAGCTATAGTGCTCAACAAGTAGAAGAAACCCCGGTGAGTCAACATTCCTTTAATTACTGCCTGCCTGATATAATTGTTTTAACCCGCTCCAATTTTGTTTTTCTCCTAATCAGGCAGGATTCTCTTTCATCGATTTGGCACAATAATAGTTTTAGTTTTTAGGGAAGAGCGAGTGCATTGTACCGCATACTATAGTAGTCGCTTTTACGTAAGCGTAGAAGCAATCACATATACAGTCCACTTTAGTTAATATCTCGCGCAATAGGTTTAAGGTTCGACCGGGGAATTAGATTTTCGGCAGCCTTAGACACGTGGCTCCACCAATTTTGATTCGTTATCAGGAAGATGCTACTGTTCATATATGTGATGATTTATCTTGCTTTCTCACCTCTTTTTATATAAAAAGGTGACAAACGAACACACTATCAACCTGATGGTAAGTGGAACATGCGACCTATAGACATCTACATAAAATGCAGATGTGTTATCACCCCTGAGGATTAAGATGGAATGTGTCGTTTCCAGTAAAATGGGTCTCCACTTCTCTACAATCACCATATGAAACACAGCAACACTAAGCTGCTATTTTCGCTGGTATTCTGTGAGAGCGTGATCCTATCCCGGTCGAGCAGACACATTCGTGCTACAACCATAATATAGCTCTACCATATATAAAATCTTATGTCACTCTCTTAGGTCACAGGTGATATGGAGAAGTATAATATTATCTAAATCTGCACACGGAATATAAGTAAAATAATTCTATCAATTCTAACCCGCTTCTGGAGATCGACGTGCCGCAGCAGCTGTAGCGCCTTGTCGGGCTGGTTGCGGAAGGGCCCACGCAGCGCTGGCGAAAACTGCAGCACGCGCACGTACCCACCTACATCCCCGCAGATCAGGAGGCAGTTTTCCGTCAGCTCTTTGTGAAAGTGGTAGTACATTGTGCATATCTAGTGCAAAAAAAAGTTTTTCTTTTACTTCAAATTTACGTGCACGTTAGACGTGCTCTGCGGCCTTAATACATTGCGCACTAAGTTACGGTCATTTCTCCGTAACCCCTTCAATCGACTGCGAGCGGGCGAACGACTATTTCTTTGTTTGGTAAACCACAAACGTGGTTTTCTACAATATCTGACAATAATTTTCTTTAATTTGACTTAGAAAACACTGTCATTATTTATGTGCGTACTTTGTCAACGTGATAATTTACTTTTTATTTCAGATTATAATCAGATTATAATATATATACCTTACTTTTTTCTTATTTGCCTAAACACAGTAAGTCCCGCCACACACTACATACGGAATCTCGTTTTGCCTGCAAAATTCCGTGCGAAAAACTACCGTAGGTGTGTGACGTCATTGATTTTATATTGACTTGCTGCGTTCGGAATCCCGAATCCGGAATCCCGAAACGAAAATCCGTATGTATGTGGTGAGCCTGACAGTCCTAGATGAATGCGTGGCATATTTACTGTCAGCTGCCCATCTGCGCCCGCGCCCGCGCGATCCACAGGTGAGACACAGCTTTTGTTCAGAATTTCCTGTCTAGTAGTATACATAAAACTCCTTGATTCTGGCATTTAATGTTAAATGTTAGGCCCATGTTTATAAGAACATTCCGCGTGCGTTCAGCGACGTGGTGGCGGCATTATCGTTACAGCCTTTTAAAGTCCACTGTTGAATATACGCCGATTGGAAAGCGGGTTGGCAACGCATTTTTTGTTTAACTTTAGTGGTCCTAATGAAAGACGCTGCTGCCCATATCTTGATTTGTTTCACTTTGTCGCCTCTTGTGACACCCACGGGATGGTATGTGATGATATGAATATAGTGAGTATTATACTGTGATTGTCAATCCACTTATAAAACGTGACGTTTGAGGCAAATCCCACCACCAATAGGAAGGACCCAGAATTTCCAGCAGTAGACTTTTACCGGCTAAAAAGAAGACAGCATTCCATCACCAGCAGTTGTTAAAATATTAACTTGTAATGAACTTTTGCCAGGACCTTAACCGCAAGCGGTCTCAGTGTTTTTTTACTCATTATATGCCAGTGCTTGACCACAATCCCACCTGGTGGTAAGTGGTGATGCAGCCCTAGACGGTAAATCGCACAGTCTTAGCGCAACAAAATCCTGTTCTCTTGCCTAGAATACGCCCAGATTGTATTCGGACGGAAAGACGGACGCCGGAAAATTATTCCACTCCTTTTTTTATAGACCAGGGGGCAAACAAGAATGCGGCTCACCTGATGGTAAGTGACTACCGCCGCCCATGAACAACCGCAACATCAGGGGGATTGCAGGTGCGTTGCCGGCTTTTTAGAAAGGAGTAAGCTCTTGAAGGTCCCTAAGTCGTATCGGTCCGGAAAAGTCGCCAATGGTAAACAGTTCCACAAAGAAGTTGTACGAGGAAGAAAACTCCTAGTAAAACGCACAGTGGTGGATCGCCAAGCATCCAGATGTTGAAGATGGTATCGGGAATTATGACACGAAGTGCGGTCGTGAAATTTGGTGGCAGGAACTAATCCGAACAATTCCTCAGAACACTCCCCATGGTAGATACGATAGAAAACGCAAAGGGATGCAACATCCCTACGCACCACCAGTGAATCGAGCCGACCAGAAAGAACTCGGCCATCGACGATTTGAATCGCTCTACGCTGGATGCGGTCAAATGGAAGGAGCTGGCACTGGGGTGCCCCGGCCCAAAGATGAGAACAGTATTCCATGTAACGCCGAATTTGCGCTTTGTAAAATTGCATGTGATGTGCCGGCATGAAATACTGTCTTGTTCTGCTGAGCACGCCAATTAGAGTCACTTCCCCTCAAGTGACCACGAAACTGCACACTTTTCGATATTTCCACGCCAAAGATTCCGATGCTGACTGAGGCAGCAAGGGGAGTGCCACCGAACTGAGGAAATACGACTAAAGAGTTCTTTTTAGCGGTTAACGCGCAAACTTGTGTCTTCTGGGCATTGAATTGAACTAGATTTATTCGCACTCAATCCGAGACTTTGTTTAACAAAGACCCGACTTCAGACACAAGTTTGTCCAGGTACTCGGCGACGATTTTTCGAGAAATATTGGCACAGCCGGTGTATAAGGCATCACCAGTGCTGTCGTCCGCATAGAAACAGCGTTGGTGATAGCATGCAGCCTTACGGAACACCAGCGTTAATAGACTTGATATCAGAGCATGCACCGTCTACTACGACCTTGATGCTCCGATTAGCAAGAAAACTAGTAATCCAATCGCACTATTTCTCGGGAAACCCAAAGTAAGGAAGCTTAGAAAGAAGTTCTTTGTGCCAGACCCGATCAAAGGCTTTCGCTATGTCTAAACTAACGGCCAACGACACCCACTTGGACTCAACCGCCTCCGCCCATCTATGAGTAAGGTAGACCAGAAGATCACCAGCTGATCGATCACGATAGATCGTATTTGTGATTACTGATCAGCTGGTGATCTTCAAGGTAGCTGGCAGTTTTCATTATTTTGCAGACTCCATTATTTTGGAGAACAGAGAGGTGATGGCGATAGGCCTGTAGTGGGGCGTGTCAGAGCGGTCGCCATTTTTAGGGTCGGATAAACCAAAGCTGTCTTCCAAGAATTCGGGACTACGTCTTGGGAGTCGGAGTACCAGAAAAGACGCGTTAAGACCGGTGCCAACTCCGAAGCACACGTCTTCAGCACAATAGGGTGGACTCCATCAGGCCCACTCGGCTTGCTGACGTCTAAGGAGAAGAGTGCTTTGCGAACCGAGCGCTGTGTCAACCGCACATCCGACATCACTCCGCGGTCAGCGGTGCTTTCTCCCGTCATCGAGAGTTGAGTTGGATGCATAGAGAGAGCCTAACAGATCGGCTTTCTAATTTGCGGCATGAGCCAGTGAGTCGTCCTCTATGTGCAGAGATGGAAGAGATGACTGACAGAAGTTCTCTTGGACAGCCTTGGCGAAAGACCAGAATGCACGGGTTCCCGAAGGAAGGCGAACTACCTTCTCACCAATTCTGCCGATGTGCTCAGACCTTGCCCTGTCAATGACTCTTGAAGGACCTGGCGGTGGAATTATACTTCTTTTTAAGAGCGCTGGTGTTCACATCCCGAGACGTTGATGCGTCAGCCTAGGCCCGGTAGCACTCCTGCTTATAGCGTGATGATATTTTACAGTAGCAACTAAACCATGGCTGGGATCTATCTCCGATCCCAGATGGGCACCACAGAGGACGGAATAAAAAGTTCCATACCCTGAAGTACCACATCAGCGACAGATTCAGCAACAATGCTAGGATCGTCCAGCGAGAAGCAAACCTGCCCCCAAGGGTAGGATGCAAAAAAAGTTCGCATCCAATCACAATCGGACGACCTATAGTGCCAAACACAGTGGCAGCCTGCAGAATGCAACCGCGTCGTTAATGTGACTGGCACCACACTCCGGACAAAACAATGGTCTAACAAGCCTAGAGGGGCATCGACGGAAACCTGATATCCGTCCGCATGAGAGATCAGCAGAAGGTCCAACAGGGAAGGTGTGTGGTCTTCCACATCTATAATCTGCTTAGGCGCAGTAGTCAGTTGTGTCAGACCATATGCCAAAGCAGAAACAGATCTCCCCGCATGCTAGATTAAAACCAAGCCATTTGGCGTGATGGGAGTTAAAATTGCCAAGGATCACGATCTCTGCAGATAGGATCTGCTGTGGCACAGAATCTGTAGCCGTTTGGACGTGGTCAAGTGACGTATATGAAGTATAAGCTGGAGAGGACACCTGAGTCTCGGTTAAAAAGAGCAAGGCCAACTTCGCCGTCTCCACATGGTACTGGACAGCGTTAAAGTTGCGCTGATGTTGTAAAAATTCACGGATAGCGTGGCAGGGGTCGCCTTGGTGTTGTTGCTCCGCTTGCTTAGAACAGGTTTTTATCGCGGACGGAATTGCTACCCCCCCCCCCCCCCTCCCCGAATACGTGGGGCAGTCTGAGCACCCACGCTCAGGAAGAGTAGAATAACTTGGAAGGGAATGCTCAGCGAGGGATTCTTCGACACCAGGGGTGCAGGTACCCTCCTGGGGTGGTTCTTCACTTAATTCTGCTACCATGTTAAGGGGGGGAGGGGGGAATTGAGTCTCCGGCCACGTACATTCACCAAGCGAAACACAGAGGTAAATTTCTCCTTCACGCTGGTATTCAGTGAGGTCGTGGTACCACCCCGATTTAAGCCGGTCCATCCATCAGCAAACGTCAGTCAGTTCTACCACTGTAAGACCTTTGTTGTCCGCATTATGAAAGATGAAGCAAACCGTTTGCTTTGAATGCGTCGAATGACATATCGACAACAAAAGACCCACTGACTGCCTCGTTGTTCGATTGTAGAAAGGGGAGGGAGGAATTAAAGCATGTGTTATTAATTTCGCAGATTTAATTAAATTTTTATTACCTAATACATATATTGAAGTGGTGATTTTTGTTTTTTAAATGTCTGCCCGTGTGACCTTTTAAGGAAAATGAAAGAAGTATTCCGAAGGTTTATTAACCTCCAGCATTTACCTAAAAGTAAGGACATCTTACGCAATTCATAGCCTCATCTAAGTCAAACTCAGTACCATGTACTCCCAGCTTGAGATGACGATCTTCAGTGTAAAGGTACCGGCAATGCAGTCATAGAAGCGCAGTTCACGCTCGGTGGAGCTGATCACCACGATGTTCACGTCCGGCATACACACCATATCCGTTACCCAAGTAGTGCGCACCTTCAGCTGAGCTAGTTTTTAAAAATAGAATAAAACAACTGTGAGACAAGATAATAATTCACCCGATGGCTAGTGATTACTGCTGCCAATGAAACATAGAGAATATTACTATGAAGAATGAGAAAGGACCACGTTCGCACGAAATATTAGCGTGAAGTAAAAGTATAATGCTGTTGTGTTTCATACGGTAAGAGACGAGAACTGGAGTCATTTTTGGCTGCTACTCCACCTAAAGATCTTAGGATGATAACGCATCTGCATTTTGATTCATAAATTAAAAATGTAAGGTTCTTTATTCATTACTCAGCGGTTGTCCTTTACCTATAAACAATTCGTTTGATGACACGATGGCGAAGTAGCAAAGTGTTTGGCTGCGGCGCAGCGGGACGTTCAAATCCCGCACGGAAAAATTCTTTTTATCTTATTTTCATCATCATCGGCTCGTGCAAGTACGTTGCTAAACATGGGCTTCTGCCAATATAAGAAGGATTTTCCTCAATCGCTACGCTTGGCAAGCTGTTTGAAGATTGCAATATCATATAAGAGCACCTTTGATGCAGCACCCGTCGCCAGTCTGGGTATTTTGTATCTAACGTAAACAAGATGATTAAATTCCCTTAGTCGTCTTTAACGACACCCATAAGGAGTAGTTTTTTTAAATAGAATAAGGGTAACAAACGAACACAAAGTCCACCTGATGGTAAATGGATGGTGTGGTCCATAGAAATCTACATCTACCTTTAATTAAGAATCAAAATGCAAATGCGTAATCTTCCCTGAAAACTAACATGGAATGCCTCTTTTCCATTAAAAAAGTTCTCTGGTTCTCTACACTCACCATACGAAACACAGCAGCAATAAGCTGCTATTTTACGCTGGTATTTTGTGAGAGCGTAGTCCTTTATCAATATATATCATCAATATTATCATATTACCTATGATTTAAATTACTACGTTCTTCAAAAGAAGAACGTAGTAATTTAAATCATAGGTAATTTCAGCGACAGAGTTTCTCAATATCTAGATCCCTCCAAGCGTTGCGTTGCGTTCCGAAGATTGGCCCGGATGGACAGACAGACAAAGATTTTAAAAAGCATTGCCTATATCTTAATAGTGAGCAAGTAACCCCCTAAACTTTATAGAAGCCACTTATTTTAATATTACAGATAGACACATCAATTTTAAGTATTACTAGCGATCCGCCCCGGCTTTGCACGGATAATTTCTGGATCTCGATAATAGCGCTACCTACCGGGTTCAATTGAGTTTCTAAACCATCCAGGGACCCATTCAAATACACACAAAAAATTATCAAAATCGGTCAAGCCAACCTTTTATACCATCTGGAAAAAAATAGGGTATAAGATGTTGACGGAGTAGAAGCCTATGGCACTGATATTTTACAGAAAATGAAAACAAAAATTTGATTTAAATGAAGTAATTAATTAAAATTGTCCGAAAAATTTTTCAGTTTTAATTCAATATTTTGTTTTTATTTTTTGTAAAATATCAGTGCTATAGGCTTCTACTCCGTTCACATTTTACACCCTATTTTTTCCATACGGTAATAAAGGTCACTAGTATATAGAGATATGTATAGACTAAATGTGAAACTTTGTAATGGTTAATTTCTACAGAAATATATAAAAACAATTGATTGTAAATAAACTGTAACTTTCTTAAAACAAATGATTAAAAAAGAATCTTACATTTGCGATTTCTGCAAACCGCTAATGATACAAAATTAGAAACAACTATTATAGGTATAGAAAATTAAATACCGTTATAGCCTATTCAAGTCCACTGCTGAACATAGGTCTGTCCCATTGATTTCCTTATATTAGCCATAGTCGCCACGCTTGACCAGCGGGTTGGCGCTGCCGCCCATCTCCTGATTGGTTTCCATCTAGCGCCTGATGCTTACGGGACGTCACAGGCTGGTGGATAATCTTACGGGACGTCACAGGCTGGTGGATAATCTTACGGGACGTCACAGGCTGGTGGATAATCTTACGGGACGTCACAGGCTGGTGGATAATCTTACGGGACGTCACAGGCTGGTGGATAATCTTACGGGACGTCACAGGCTGGTGGATAATCTTACGGGACGTCACAGGCTGGTGTATAATCTTACGGGACGTCACAGGATGGTGGATAATATTACACATCCACTACACGGAAAACAATTCAGTCGTCGGTTTTTAGTAACGTACTTACGGCTGGAGGAATACGCAGTCCTGAGTAATGTCATATCGAGCGACCACCAGTTGATCATGCCGTCGCGACTCGCCGTTATGTAAGTGCCTTGCATCGGGTCTGTACTCCTATCCTAGGATTTAAAGGGTTAATTAGAAAAGATATATTTTTTGACAATTATCATCGTGGGAGTGTCAATTAAAGTTGTTTGAAACACCATTTCAAAAATTGTATAAGTACTCAATAATTTTAAGGGGTTTCAAAAAATATCTGATAAAGAAATACTGACATTGAGATTACTCAATACAATTCCAACCAAAATTATCAGAATCAAAATATTCTAGCGCGGTTAATTGTCATATAACTGTTATTACTTTATTCATAGTGAATGGATAACACAGAACACTACTTATTTGTTAATTGTATATGGAAATCACAAGTTGTGCCGTACGACATTCGAATCCGCAACCCGCAGTATCGCAACCACTTGAGTAGATAAACGGAACGGAGATAAAGCTTCATACAACCGCACAAAACGGTTGCACCACTACAAGCACGCGGGGCATGTAAGCGTGACCACTGGCTGCTTGTTGCGTACGCGGCGAGACCGGGAAAAACCGGTTACGCTGGCACAGCCAGTGCACAATCTCAGGGTCAGTGCGACGCACTTTATTTGTTTTGTTAGTTACAAGTTTGAATATTTTAATTTAAGAACACGGTATTATTAATAATGGTTGTTAGGTAGGTAACAATTTTGCAAGTTTTTAGGAAGCTTTGTCTCTGTTCCGTTCGTCTACTCATGTGATCGGAGCGTTACGATTAGTCAGTGTACTAATGAAGGGTCACACTACGCAGCTTTTTCGTAAATTTTGTTTATTCCTCTTATCATTAACAATATTATATAAATTACCGTACCACGATGTTCGTTCACACTAACCTCCGAAAGCCAAAAAGGCTCAACCAATTTTAGTTTTTATCCCAATAAGTGATCCTCAATATTTTTTATTGCCAATTTAAGAATTTTTTACAGTACAAAGGGTAGTAGGAAATGGCAGAACAATATCTGTCTGCCCAGCCAGCCTTCATATAAATCATCATCATCATTACAGTCCTTCACAAGTCTACTGGACACAGGCCTCTTCCAAGGAATGCCTCAAAGCACTATCCTGAGCCGCCTGCATCCATCGACTTCCTGCATGTCTTACCAGGTCGTCACTCCATCTAGTGAAGGGATGCCCTACACTTCACCTGCCGGTACGAGGCTGCCACTCGAGAACTTTTTTGTTGTTGGTTCTTCGAGCTATATTGACGGCCCATTGCCACTTTAGTTTACTAATCCGTTGGCCTATGTAGATTACTCTGGTTCTACTGCAGATATCCCCGTTTTTAAGTCTATCACACAGAGAAACCTGAGCATAGCCCTATCCATAGCTCGCTGAGCGCCCTCGAGCTTCCTCATACAGCCAGCAGTGTAGGACCACGTCTCCGATCCATAGGGCATACTGCACTGATTACATACTGGCAACACGCAATGGTTGTACAATCTGACGTTTTCAGGTCTTGAGGTATAACTGACGAGATGATTTGTCGTAAACTTTCGAACGCTGCCTAGCCAAGTTGAATCCGTTCATTGACCTCTCGGTCGAAGTTGGACTTACCTAGTTGGACTATTTATCCAGGTAAACATACTCGTCAACAACTTCGAGCTTAGTCCTCGACGTGCGAACGTTACACATGACTTTCGTTTTGTCCATGTTCATCTTAAGACCTATCCGATGGGTGACACTATTGAGGTTATTGAGCATAGTGCTTAGGTCTCCCAGTGATACTGCCATAAGAACCATACTGTCGGCAAATCAAAAAGTTAGTGATGTACGTCGTAATTGTCATTAATACCATATCCTTTAAAATCCAGTAGCTATAAAACGTCTTCCAATGCAGCGGTGAAGAGTTTCGGGGATATTACGTCACCTTGTTTTACACCTCACAGCAGTTAGATAGATTTCGTACGGACGCTCCCGTGTCTGATGCGCGAAGGCCATGGAGCCAGGAAAAACGAGCACTCAGAAGCATTAGCCTTCCTGACCACGGAGGCGGATCTGGTCTATGACTCCGTCGCTCTGCAAGATTCGGCTGCGGGGGGGAGGGAGAGCGGCGCCTTGCAATACCGACACTCCTCTCCCCGCGCAGCCTCACTACCGCCGCATCTACGGTGCGACACCGTCAGAGTCACTTAGGATCGGGCGAGGAGCGTATCGACATACCAACACTGCTCTTCCGTCGCGACTCCTCCACGACTGCAGCGGTAGAGAAGATACTCTTCTCGCCGCAGCTTACCAACACAGATCCGAAAAGGGGCTCGCCAATCTCACTCGGCGTTGTCACCTCGGGCCAGCCATGTGGGTTCCTCTTTGTTCATAATGTCCAAGCTACGGCTACTAATCCCCGCCACCACGGCAAGGCGAAACCCCGTTTGGGGAGGATATGAATACTACCTGAGAATTTGAAGAGTTACTACAATTGCTCACCACTTAAATAACAAAAAAATATATTTATTAGTACTGTAATTATTCGATTATTTTATAATACTAGCTTGCCAGGCAGACGTTATTCTGCCCTTTTCGACGACCATTTGTCATGTCCTTTTAAAATTCTTAAATTCGCAAAAAAAAATTGTGGGTCTCTTATGGGCAAAAAAGCTATCCTATCTCTGAAGTTGGGCCAAACTGCACACGGTGTGCAAATTTGATTAAAATCAGTTAAGTAGTTTTGGAGTCCATCGCGGACAAACATCGTGACACCTAATTTATATATATTAAGATTTTGTAACGTTGTCCATTATTATATTTGTATTTTCACTGGATTTTTTACGCTACAACAAATATATGACTAATGAAACCGCAGTCACGGTCAAGTACATAGTGAACAACTAAAGTACGGCCAACTAACAGCGATACGAGAGGTTCTTTAACTTAAAAACGACCGTGGAGTTGACAATTTACTATCTCTTTCCATCTTGTGTATTTGTCGTAATGTCTCGTTTTCCCGGCAAAAACATGTCAGGGTCAAGACGGGTTCGCCAACATTCGAGAGGCCATTTTAGTAATAATAGTGATTCATTCCGTTTCGGAACGCGCGTGTGGTGATACAAGCTATTTGTTATAATTTTTGTTATATTTTGTTGTTAATTTAATTATTATACGTGTTACAGACTCTGATTCTGACTCTACAGACTCAGAAGAATCGGCGGCTGACTGAATAAACAATAATTTCCTCAAAAAACATATTTTTATCCTCATTTCCAGAAATATAACATAACATGTCATCAGTCCGATATCCCCTAAGGGGTAGGCAGAGATATTAACACCCACATTTCGTCTGATATATTTAAGCCCCTATGTAACAGGGGGCAATCCTGTGAACATACACCGAGCACACAGTTGTTAGGCAGGCGATATTCAGAAACATTCTTATTACTCTCGTTATTTAATTTAAATCTACATTATACAATAATTCAAAGTATAACAAAATGTATAAAAAGTCTATTTGTTTGGTTTGCTACACATTTTTTAAAACTAGATTGTCTACTTAAATATATAATCTAACTACCAAAAAGTTACGCACCCCTGCTATTCCGAATAACCTAGACTTACTTTGGCAACATCAGGACAGAAGCAGATCCTGGAAATCGGATGACGATGTTGAGAACGTATGATCTTTGGCAGGCCCATTATTGGCAGTTGCAGCGATTCACCCTGGTCCTCCTGGTCGTTGCTGAAGTAGCCTAGGAGCAAGTGAGACAACAGCTGATCCCAATCGATTTCCCCATCGCGGCTCGTGTTGATCTAGGAAAATATTAAAAAAATATATTTGACGAAACTAAGCCGTAGCAGCTCAGGTGTTGAGCGCTCGTCTTAAAATTTTATAGTACGTTAATAACGTTCAAAAGTTCAACTCCGGCGGTTCAATTTGAACTGTTCATCACAATTGTAAGTGCAAGTTTACATATTACCAAGTACTGGGCGGTGAAGGAAAATGTAGAAAAAGTAAAAGAGAAATGTGCATGACTGAATTTTAGTTACTTTTTATTTTATTTTAGCGACAAATCTTTTCCGTTTCATGGCCCTCTCAGAAGTGGAGAGTCTGTCTGTAACAGGAGGCCTTTACTTAAGATAGGTAAACGAGCTCATAGTTCACCGCTTTTAAGGCTACAAATGCGTTATCGCCCAAGAGACCAACCCTTTTAAACGGAAGCATTACAACAAACTACCGCTTAGAAGTAGAAATGGAAATAAGTGAACTTTAAAAAATATGTATTAAAAGTTTAAAATACCACGTTTTTTGCTTATTAGCCTCTTACATTTTCGTCCGATTCTGAACTATGTCCAAAGTTTCAAGTCTTAAGCTCATCGGAAAGTTAGTTAAATCAATTATTAAATTCGACCAGAATGGACACACAGCGAGTTAATAAAAACGTGGTAATAAAAATGGCGCCTACTTATACGGCGTCCTAGGTAGAAAAAAGGCCCTACTACCTAGTGCAATCAACCTTATCACTTTTGAAACAAAGAGTTCAGTAATATAATCTATATTCTATGCATGAAACGATACGCTCGCAGATTACGCCAAAATTTGTATCATAAGTCGTAATTCGTGGTCTTGGTGTACAATTGTACATCTATCCTCGATTACGAAGGTGCAGATGCGTTGTCACCCGTGAGGACTAAGATGGAACGCCTCGTTTCCAGTAAAAAGGGTCTCCGGTTCTCTACACTCACCACATGAAACAGCAGCATTAAGCTAATATGTTACTCTGATATTCTGTGAGAGCGTGGTCCACCCCCGGTCGTTGAGCCGACCCATTCGTGCTACAACTATACTACTAATATAACTGCAGCATGGCTCTACCACTTATAAATTCATTCCATCTTAATACTCAGGGGTGACAAGGCATTTGCATTTTTATCCTACCATTGGCTAAACTGTGTGCTCGTTTGTCACTCTTAGTCCATATAATAAAAAA
The DNA here is from genome assembly GCA_036936625.1 of Parnassius smintheus behrii. Lineage (NCBI taxonomy): Eukaryota > Metazoa > Arthropoda > Insecta > Lepidoptera > Papilionidae > Parnassius > Parnassius smintheus. Next base: position 55,048,656 of record JAUPFT010000008.1, on the reverse strand, counting down.
TATAAAATGTTTGCGCCAGACCAAATATCTTACTATTGCAACTTACCATCCGCGTTTAATGCCCATGCAACAAGTTTAATGTCGTTTAATATTCAGAAGGTTAACTATAAATTACTTATTTTGCATGATAGTGTAACTAAATAGGAAAAGATACCTTCATAAAAAGTATTTTAAAATCTTCATCGTCGTATTCTACATTCAGTAATGTTCTTAACAAATCTCTGAACTCATTAGCCAGAAGCTTGTTTCCGTGGGCCACCTCAAAAGCTTCCTTGATCTTAACCATGTCATTCATGGAACACCGTTCATGAAGCGGAACGTTCCTCCATTTACGGACTGCAGATTGAGTGCTACGTTCAGAGGAAATTGTAAGAAGTGACCTCATATCACTCTCGTTAGCCATTTTCCATAAAAAGTTTATTCGATTATAAATAGTAATGGATTCATAAGATAAGTATTGTTAAATGACAATGACAGCTCTGTGTCACAAAAATAAAGTAGTAATTATCAAGGAGAAAGTAATCATAACGTTTTCTTCGATCGCCAAGTATCTTTTCTTGTCTTTCGATTATTTTAAAGTCAAAACAATTATTTGATTATGTAGCCGACTTTAAAAAATGAGTGGCTTCCTATTTCAAGTGTGTTTTTTTAACTTGTTACGCAATATCTTCATTAATTATGATACGATTTTAATTATTCTTTTTAAAAGACGTATGTACTGGAACTTTCAATTTGGTTAATTGATATATCTAATTGTAAGTGATAAAGCCTTAAATAACGACCCGATATTTTATGTTTCCTAAATGTAACGTAATGTAAATGAAATATAATGTTTTAAATGAAACCGAGTGAGGTTGTTCCCGTATTTAAATCAGACAATGGAAAAATCCTACAAATTACCGTCCCAGTTCCATGTTGACAGCCTTAAGTAAAATACATAATGATATGTGGTTAGCTCATCGCCTACACGTTGGCGTATTTTTTATACGTGGTAGAGCCACGCTGCAGCTATCATAGCTGTAGAGCGAATGGGTCGGCTCGACTGGGGTAGGACCACGCTCTCACAGAATAGCAGCGTAAAATAGCACCTTAATGCTGCTATGTTTCGTATAGTGAGTGTAAAGATCCGAAGAAATTTTAATGGAAATGAGGTATTCCATCTTAGTTCTTAAGGCTAGGTATTTCGCAGAGACCGCGCTTTTGAGTTCTCTTAAACCATCTGAGGCATAGAAATTAGTGTTTTAAATTCTGATAAAAATATATACTATTAGTTAAGGATCTAGTCTAGTCAAAATCGCATTTAGTTACAAAATCTAAAGAACTTCACTCGATAGAAAAAAATCCCGAAGTGACCCCTTTTTGTATTGTTTTTTCAATATTATGACTAAACTACTGACATTTTACACTTAAATTTTGTACTCAAATAAAGCCACTTAATTTTTACAGACAAATTCGCAGAGTTTGACTTGATAAAAATATTGTGTTAATTACTATATTTAGATACCTCCTAAAAGCGCGAGCGCGGCGACTCGGCAAGCCTGACCAGTCGCGCGCTGGCGCTTATGGACGAAGGACCCGTGTCAGTTTTCTCCGTGCACCAATAAATCAGTTCTTGACGAGTTCATATAACTGTTGTCACAGACTAAATATTGCGTGCTATAAATATAAATCCTGTGGTTTTAATAGTTATAATGAATTTTACTGCAAGTTTGACTTTCTCCCCTAGCGTTGTGTGTGTTCACACGAAACTTAAAAACAGTTCTCTACTCATACAGTTTCCATACCTATCAAAAGCGAACTGGTTGTTAATTTTCTTTTTATTATGTAACTCTAATTTATCGCTATAATAAAAAAAAGTTTAATCATAAAAATGCATTTGTAAAGTCAAATAGGTAAAAAAGTCATCCTACTGCTTATTTCTATACTGTGTTGCTGGTTGGGTCATGCATGTTCACTGCCTTGGAGTCCGCGCGAAATAATTCGTGCGCGGCTGGGACAGCGCTAAATGCCTACTTTTGCAGGAATACATGGCCTTAAAGGTGACAATGCATCTGCCTTTTTAATTCTTAATTGAGGAAAAAAGTTGATGTCTATGGACCAAAGCATCCACTTACAATCAGAGACCCTTTTTACTGGAAACGAGGTATTCCATCTTTGTCCTCACGGGTGACAACGCATCTGCATTTTGATTTGTAATCGATGATAGATGTAGATATTTATGGGCCGCAGCATCCACTTACTATAAGGTGGACTGTGTGCTCGTTTGTCACCCTATTCTGTAAAAAAAAAGATCGGTGGTGTGCTCGTTTGCCACCCTTATTCTATAATAACCTTATTCTTAAAAAAAGCACTACCACAATCCCAATAATTAGTCGCAATTTGCGATACGCTAGGCAAGTTATACAGTTGGCACATACACTTTGTTTAATTCGCACATAAAAATGGAACCTATAAGTCCCAGACCAACATGGGAGCCTTATGCAAAATTATTAAAAAAAATTATACGTGGTAGAGCCATGCTGCAGTTATATTAGTAGTATAGTTGTAGCACGAATGGGTCGGCTCGACCGGGGAAGGACCACGCTGGCACAGAATACCAGCGTGAAATAGTAGCTTAATGTTGCTGTATTTCGTATGGTGAGTGTAGAGAACCGGAGACCCTTTTTACTGGAAACGGGGCATTCCATCTCAGTCCTTACGGGTAACAACGCATCTGCATTTTGATTTGTAATGGAGGATAGATGTAGATATCTATGGGCCGCAACAACCACTTACCATCAGGTGGACTGTGTGCTCATTTGTCACCTATTTTATAAAAAAAATCAACAACGACAAACAACATTGACCAATTGATTTATATAACCCTAGATCAGTACCGCCCGCCAAAGCGTTGCCACTGCACATATGGCCACAGCCATATGCCTAGCTAACGTGAGTTCATTGTTCAATGTGACGCCAACAGAGTAGAGCCGCGACATAAATGGGTAAATGTATAGTGAAAGAATGCTATTCAAGGTCACAAAAACGTAATAAATCAAGTGGCATCACTTTCAACAAATAATTTTTAGTTCTTGTTTTCATATAAACGTAAAAAACTTCAAATAATTAAATAAAATTATCGAATATTGCCATTTTGGTTCAATGTTGCCACTTTTCCGCATTTGTGATTATCCTACATTAATGGGAGACATGCATAAACATAAACACTCACGCCTGTCACCCAGAGGGGTAGGCAGAGACTACAGACTTCCATTTGGCACGATCCTGACACACCTCTCTCGCCTCCTTCACATCCATACACCTACGCATGCATGCTCGTCGGTTAAGGGTACTCCTAATTTGGCCCGTTTTCAATAAATCGCCAATTTGGTCGATAAATTTTCGCCTAGGACGTCCCTTTTCGACTCTGCCATTCACTTCTGTAACATAAATTTTCTTTGTCACTCTTTCCTCATCCATTCTTTCCACATGACCAAACCACCGAAGCATTCCTTTCTTAATCCTGGTCACAACATCATCTTGCAAACCACACTCTTCTCTTATCACACAATTTTTCACCCTGTCATTCAGATTCAGCCCTAACATACTCCTTAACGACCGCATTTCTACTGCATTTATTCTACTCTCGTGCTTCTTCTGCCATACCCAACTTTCACTACCATACGTTAAAGTAGGGACCAACACAGCATTGTGAATTACATTAATGGGAGTTACATTAATGGGAGACTATACAATTAATGGAGTAAGTTAATTTGTTACCTCTGATTTTAAATATTTTGGAAATTATAATAAAAACTACGTTTTAACTTTCATACAAAAAAATTAATTATTCTTATTTTAGTTTATTCATGAATTATCTATTAAATATATTTTATTACCTATTTCATATTAATAATTTTATATTATTTATAATTTCATATAAATTTTATATTAATTATATTTTATTAGATACCTATTTTAGATTATTTGATTTATTAGAACCATAAAAATACGTTTTATTTCATCATTATGTTTACTTCTATTCATCTGATAAGCTTTGTATCCCTTTTTTTCTAAGGGGACGTAATAAAGATTTTAAAATAAAATATACTTTTTTTAATATAAAAACAATTAACAGCAGCATAAAAAACTCATTTTTATTGCGTATTTTAGGTAAAATTTCATATAGTAAGCCACCAACCCGCCATTGCATGTTTGTGTGTCTATCTTTAACTAATCTTACGACGACGATATTGTTTTCGCAACTTGTGTAAGTGAGATAGATATATGTTTACTTAAAATTGTTATTAGTTACAAAGCTACGTTGTCGCATTTGGATAGTGGTTACACTTTTTTCGACGCGCGGTAATGTGGTTTGCTCCTCTAGTGTTGTATAACTCAATGCATTGACCTAACAAACGAAAGATCATATGACGCATGCAGGAAAGCTAACGTAACACACTGTAACGCCATAGAACTCTGTAATTAGTGTATATTTCATAGTAGTGTAAAGTAATAAATTGTAATTTAATTCTATTTAGAAGAAATATCCCGCTGGGTTTCTTGCTAGTTCTTTCCAGGAAAGAGGTTTCCTTCGAACCAGTGGCCATAGTACTATATTGAATAAAATGATTCTATTCTATTCTAAAAGCCTTTTACGTAATAACCCTACATTACACATTATTAATTAACTACCTTTCAACATCAGAAATGAGAGTAAAGCTTTTTCATAATAAACTTACAATTATATCTGATCTTCCTACATACATACAAGATAATTATTTACATTTTGAAAGTTTATGTGTATTTTTCGATATTATAGTATAGTGTATTTTTCGAAATTTCTATTAATTCCAATCTCAAGTGTACCTTGTAAGATATTATATCCATATGTGCTCCCCACATATGGATATAATATCTTACAAGTTAAGTTCTGCAATCTTCGTTATTAGAAGGATTAAAAATTTGACTGATAGAACAACAGCTAAATTAGTGTACATTGCTTATTTTACTATTTTATTTCGTACGGTGTACTTATTACCACATATTAACAGCCTAACAGGTAACAGTTGGGAAACGCGTGTACTTGTGTAGAAAAGAGCAATGGCGGCGGCCTTGCGGGGCAGGGGTGGTGCGACCTTGTGCCAGTGCACTCTACTATAAGTCTGCTGTACAATATATGTGATTGACGCGAGAGTGTTTCAGGCCCGCCACACACTACATACGGAGTTCCATTTCAGAATTCCGAAACGGAATGAACTGGTCGACCACACACATATGGAATCCCGTTTTGGCCGCAAAATTTCGAACGGAAAACCATAATAGGTGTGTGACGGGTTCTTGATTTTATATGGACTTGCTGCCGATTTTATATGGACTTTCCGGATGTATGTGGCGGGCCTCGTATGTGGCAGGTCTTGTATGTGGCGGGCCTTACAGTACTTCATTAACTAATTTTATGTGCTGTTATCGAAAAATATAATGTAAAATTTCATTCAAATGAGGTGCATGCTTATGTTTCCCTCATTTATTTTTTGATAAAACTGTTTATCCGAATGCGAATACACTATATAATTAAATGTAATAATCGAAAACTGATAACATATTTAAAAAGAAAGTGTCATGAAAATATTTGGCAGTGTAACATTTGTAAATGTATTTTTTCTTGTAGTAATAAAAGTGATCTTGTTCAATAAATGTTTTAACTTATAAGTAATGTACATACTTACTACAACACTACTACAAATGTTAATAAATAATACAGTAAACCCTCGTTAATGCGAACACGGTTAACACGAATTTTGGTTTAAGGCAAACAAAAATTTGCTCTAGACAATAGTTCCATAAGCTTCAATGTAATTATGTTCGGTTAAGACGAACCCTCGTTAATCCGAACTTCAAACAACTTTTTCGTCCCTTCACGGTTAATTATCGGATAATACGAACTATAAAAATTCCCAAATCATGTATTTTGTATATTTTTTGTCCTTTTTCGGTCAATACAAATACCGGTAAGCAATGGCTGAAGAGGTTAGAAAAGTCATTAACTCGAGTTTCTAAAAATAGACAAAGGATTAGGATATCAAATATTCACTCGAGTACCTAAAATAGAAACAATACCACAAATTTTCTTTCCGTCTTACAAAAGCTATTGAATAGGTTGTGAACTTTTGAGTTTTTTTTTGCAGTTTATATGTACACTTCTTAACAATTTGGCTTTCTTAAGAAGTGTACATATAAACTGATGTCTGATGAACATAATAATAATGTTAAGTTATAAATGATATGTAATAATAATGTTAAGTTAAAAAATTTATAATAAAAAAATATTGTAAATATAAAATAATAATATCAAAGTAATAAATAAAAATGTTTGCATGATGAATGCATAATATTGAGTTTAGAAACACGAATTCATTTTTTTGCATTGTTCGGATTACACGAACTCCCCTGTAACACGAACTATTTGTCTGATTTTTTCGTGTTCGTGTCAACGAGGGTTTACTGTAATTGTATTATAATATCTTTCGATCAATAATTAACTTTAAAACTAAAACTTTAACATAGTAGTCTGTGTTAGTTTATTAACATCTTTTTTGTAAATTAAGTTGCAACACAACTCAAAACAGACCCTACTTTCTTGTTGTTCTTCTCTAAGATGGCCTTGTTACTATAAACCGGTGTAGATTGGAAAGTTACTTACGAGCTTTGAACGAGCCGAATAGTTGTCAAGAATTTTCTGAACAAATCATGTCAGACTAGGCTGAATAGGAAGAAATACCTTTGCCTTCGAACAAAAAACAAATAAATGTCAGCAGTTTCCAAAACGAAAATAAAGTATTATAAAATAACCTCAAAACTCAAATCATATTACGCGAATTAAATAATCTATGAAGAACAAATTACATATTTAAATTTAAAGAAAAATGCATTTAACAATTAAACTTCTCGCAAACAGGCATCCTTCGTTCATAGCTCGCACGGTATTTGTAAAAAATAGCAACGTCGATGATGCTTGCAGGCTAGTTAATAGAATTTTAGGCAAAGAAGGCATCTTGGAACAATACCGCCTCACGAGATACTATGAAAAACCTTTCCAGGTATATCAAAGTTCTGAACGTTTACAAAATATAGCAGATTTATTTTTGGCGATGAACTCAATTTTTATAAAAGAAAATATTTCAATTACTACTAAATTTTAATTAAAAATGTCTATAGACAAACTGACTAATTTACATTAATTTATATTATTTTGTGTCAGACAACGTGTGCATCCGAGTCCTAGTTTTAATAAGATTATACATATCTTCAAGTCACCATTATTTCTAATATAAAATATTACACTTACACTCTGCTTCCTTGCTCAATCCTGCCACTTGAGAATCTTTCATTGCTATTGGTTGTCAGTTTTCAGAGCTATATGCCCAGTGTATTGGCACTTGGCTTACTGATCTGTTGGACTATGTTGGTTACTCTGGTTCTACTGCAGATATTCTCATTTTGAATTAAAATAGAAAGCAGAAAGTCATTATTAATACAAAAAAGGTCTTCCAGATTACCTGTACTAATGGATAATATTCCTCAGGGCTCAATTCTCAGGCCATACCTATTTCTAGTCTGTAGACTTACCTTCCCTTGTAGGGGATAATTATGACAAAGTTTTATTTGCTGATGATGCTACATTGATCTTTTCATTTAACGGCAATCATCTAAATATGATGAAGTGAATGATGCCATATCAAAATCAGTGCATTGGTTTAACATTAATGGGAATAATAAGATTTTGAAGTAACCTCTTGAATTTATGTTTATTATTAAATAATGAAATTAATAATGATGAGTAGATTTAATTTGAAATTGAGAAGAAATTATTTCCAACCACCTTTATTATTTCTTCTAATTTTATTGCAATCCGTTTTGCTAAAACTTCTAATATTGTTTATTAATTTTAGACAAGGAGACGTGTAAACCATGAAAAGTGCAAAGCCATTTATAATGAAGATATGGAAAGAAAAATCCAGTTTGTTCTAAGAAAAAACCGTCATGAACCATTTCCTGGATGTCATTAAGATCACTCAATTATTATATTTTTAGTATTGTTAACTATGTTTATGTCAAATAGAATAACAGTTTTAGGATAATGTGAATAAAGCAAAATAAAAATAAATAAACATCCATAAAAAAGTAAGATTTATTTTCTCACATCATCATCACAATAGATACAATTCCTTAGCATCATAAATATTTACAGTGTGACAGTTCTGTCAAGATACAAAATGAAGTCTTTGTAAAAACATAGGAAAGCTACACTCAAAAGTGAAAAGTAGCACAGTTTTGCACATAGCAAAGGCCAATGGCCAGAAAGCGCACTGTCACGTATAGCTGAGGCAGGCGTCGCGTCGGCGAACATAGTAGTGGTAACGATAGCAGCGATGGCAAGTCTTGATTCCGCAGCGGTAGCTGAGGCCGCCTTGAGGTTTACCCTTGCAGTACTTCAAGCCACAAGGATACCAATTTACACAAACCTGTGTGAGAAATTATGTTTCACATATTGCAATATTTAGAAAAACATTTTTAATAATTATAATAATAATAATAATATTCTTTATTTGCAAGAATATGGATGGAATATGGATATGAATATGTACAATGGTGTTCGAGTATAATTTGTTCTACATATTCTACCTCAGTGGTGTGCAATATTAATGGTCAAATAACTTATACAACAATACATATAGAATTTTTAACAACACAAAAATTTTTAACATTACTCAGTCGATTTGACAAAGAGATTTAAATATATATATATATATATATATATATATATATATATATATATATATATATATATATATATATACAGGGTGGTCCAAACAGTGAGGTTATAAAATTTTTTTTGATTCCTCACACCTAGGGGTATCCGAAAATACCCTATGTATGTTACGCGATTTTTTGTAGTTTTCGAGTTATGACTTTTTTTATCCTTTTTCGAAAATGTTCATCCTAAACAGCCTAACATTAAAAAAATGTAATTGTGGGATTTTTCCCAAGTTTTTTTTGTTTGTAGCATGATCCTTATGAACTGCTCTATTATGCATAAAATAATTAGCTTCCTAACATTCACCGAAGATACAATAATTTTAATCGAAGCTTAAAAATGTTCTGTCAGGAGAGTGGGGCTTGAATTTTCAACATTAAATGAAAAATAGTAATAAATGATTTCATAATTTCTTATTAATTTTAAAAACTTGGCAGTATCTTTCATAATAACATTAAAAAAATGACACTTAATAGGCCAGTTTTTCTGTTACAGACTTCTGAAGTTACTCAGGCAGGAAACTACCTGAATAGTTAATTTGATTTAAAAAATCTTTTTATCATTTCTAAGGCTAAACTAAGATAGTAAATGCTTCAGGTTAGCAAAAATAACATCCAGTGTCTTTACTTACGCATTGTTTAAAATTTATTGAAAACAAGGTATCATTTTACTACGTTCTGGACAAATGATTTCAAGATTCATAATAAAACTAGTAAATAATTTATGATAAATTTATTTAAAGTAAATTTTCGAAATGGAGGCCATTAAATTCGATACACACAGCCTGCACGCTCACCAGAATTAAACCCTATTGATTTTTTTTATTTGGGGATTCTACAAAGAGATGATGTATGCTAGAGAAATTAATTCGGAAAATGAATTAAGGGAAAAATTGAGACAGTGCGCAGAAAAAATCAAAGAAAATACGAATGCTTTCCGAAGACTAAAAGCAAATTTTTTAAGACGATGTAGACTGTGTATCGAATTTAATGGCCTCCATTTCGAAAATCTACTTTAAATAAATTTATCATAAATTATTTACTAGTTTTATTATGAATCTTGAAATCATTTGTCCAGAACGTAGTAAAATGATACCTTGTTTTCAATAAATTTTAAACAATGCGTAAGTAAAGACACTGGATGTTATTTTTGCTAACCTGAAGCATTTACTATCTTAGTTTAGCCTTAGAAATGATAAAAAGATTTTTTAAATCAAATTAACTATTCAGATAGTTTCCTGCCTGAGTAACTTCAGAAGTCTGTAACAGAAAAACTGGCCTATTAAGTGTAATTTTTTTAATGTTATTATGAAAGATTAAGGTACTGCCAAGTTTTTAAATTAATAAGAAAGTATGAAATCATTTATTACTATTTTTCATTTAATGTTGAAAATTCAAGCCCCACTCACCTGACAGAACATTTTTAAGTTTCGATTAAAATTATTGTATCTTCGGTGAATATTAGGAAGCTAATTATTTTATGCATAATAGAGCAGTTCATAAGGATCATGCTACAAACAAAAAAAAAACTTGGGAAAATCCCACAATTACATTTTTTTAATGTTACACTGTTTAGGGTGAACATTTTCAAAAAAAGGATAAAAAAATCATAACTCGAAAACTACAAAAAATCGCGTAACATACATAGGGTATTTTCGGATACCCCTAGGTGTGAGGAATCAAAAAAAATTTTATAACCTCACTGTTTGGACCACCCGTATATATATATATATATATATCATAGAGTGGACATTAGGAACGTTTGCATACAAAAACAGTGAGCTCGTGCGTGTGTGATACCCTCTAGCGAGAAATAGCAACACTACGCTGATTGTTTATATGGAAAACATTTCAGCTATTCCCCATTAGGTGACGCTAATGTTCCCGTTTCGACATCTAAGTATCAATAATGTTGTTGAAGGTTACTTAGTTTGAAATGCATTACGATATAACAGTAGGGAATATGCATGATTGTTTTATTGTATAAATCTAATTATTATGGCTTCTATCACACATAAAATTATAACTTTTTACGCCACTTCACACACACACACTAAGTGTCATGAAATAAAATACTTAATTTTCAATAACTAAGAATCAATTCAAACAGGAGTCACATTGGTGGCATCTTGGATGACGTCGCTTGGTCCATTAGATGCTATAATAATAGCATATCATAGCACATTGAGATAGGCCAAATGCAATAAGAGATCGCCTCTATGTTTTGAATTCGTTTCTTTTACAAAAATACATTTTCTAGCATACTTGTAAGCAGCTGGAGAGTAATAATAGAGAGTTAGAACAAATTTATGAAAAGAAGGATTAAATTTACAAGATAATCCAGCCTTCGTCGATTGCTTATTGAGTCTATCATAGACGGCTTGCGTTTCTACTGTAGCATTTAAGTAATTAACCATATTTTTTTATATCAAACTTCTTTTCTAAATGTTTAAATAATCTTTTAAGTTTAATATTTTCCGTTTGAAACATTTATTTTGTTGGCCTAGTTTTTTAATTATAGCCTTATGGCGTATATTTTGTTTTTGTAAATTGCAAACTTGCAACTTCAACCCAATTTTCCTCGGACTATCAAATATTGTCTCAGAGTCTGATACAACAACACTGGTGTGTAGCCTCCAGATTTGTATCATTATTCTGAAATTATAAAAAGGTGATTTCAAGAAAATATTGAATAAAGTCTGTGGTTAAGACTAATAGGCCAATGTTCAGATTTACTTGGCTGTACCGCTATAAATAACATACAACTTACTTCACTTGCAAAACAAGGAAATGATCCTTTTTTTTTTAATTGTAAGACCAATCTTTTCGTAGTACATATCTTTGCTTCTAAAGTGCTTTGAGCATAATTTTGATATAGCAGATGGAAGCCAATTTTCTTCTTTGCGTTCTATTTGGACAAACCGTATCCACTTTTCACGCACTGCGGTATTAACTGACGGAAACCTAAAATTACCAGATACGTGCTTATACAAAGATCATAATTATAATGCTGGTTCATAGAACTCTGTAAGCAAATGATTTTAATAACATGATATGTTTGTAAGCATTTTGTAAATTTTATGTTATTATTTCAATTTAATGAGATGCAATACTTATAGACCCACCTCAATAAAAAAACCGTCTCTTTAAGTTTTTACCTTATTTCCTAACTCAGGCTTAACCTACAACTTCTTGCATCTTATATCTTTAACAGTGTAAATTGTTTTTGATGTAACAAACCTACAGCCCTCTCCTATCAGTGTAAGCCAGTATTCATAAGGCTCCGTCTTTGAAAACCACCAGACAATGAAGCCCGGTGTGTAAAAGCACAGCAAGTATCCTCAGCATGCTCATAAGCAACACAGAAAATCTTATCAGCATGCGTAAACAAACATTTCCCACCCTTTCTCCACGTAAAGTAAGCTACTTAGGATAGTTGGTATAATATGTTACTCATCTTTGTTAGTATGGGTACAGTATCGTTGACTGTTTCACCTCCTTAAATAGTGTAGATGATTAGATCGGCATTCTGTATTTTTTATCGATAACGCCAATCGTCAATCACTAACACATTTGTAAATAAATAGTGACACTACGGGATAACAGAGGGCGTTTATGACAAAATAATAAATTTTCTAGAAAAATCAACTAGATATATTAAAATTAAAAGATTATTTTGTAAGCATACATTATAATTACGATAATAAACCGAAATCACGTTCATTTTTTGCTCCATATCGTGACTTACAATATCTTAATGCACAACAGGGCATATTTTCTTTAAAAATATTTTTTAAATTTACGAAGCGATTGCGTCTTGACCTTTTGACGACGTCACTAAGAATAAATGACAAAAATCGGAGATATATCCTATAGGACAAAAGTTACAGACGATAATTTCGTTGCTGATGTCCGGTCTACTACTACTATTACTTAAATGTCTTTGCGATTTGATAATTAATTAATTAAGTAACAGTGTCAGAAAGATATGTCAATAAGATGTAGGTATATTATAGCTCATTGTCAAATAATCATATTCTTATGTCAATAATTATATGAAGTCAATTATAAATTTCACATACACAATTGGCATTAATTTATTTCAATATTTATGTCTAATTTACTAATTAAATAAATAAAATGTTTAAATTTTATAAAAATACCATAATTCATACATTATTTTAAACATTGTGTATAACTCAAAGTATCGCCTACTTATGTGCAAAGAAGTCTTTAATTGAGTAAAAAGATTGCTGAATGAGCCATTTTTAGGTGAGTTTTCATTCTCATTGTTGGTAACTCTCTAATCGCTTTAGGTATCTTATTAAAAACTTTTATACACATTATGTAACAATTTTTATGAAACAAAGCTGTCCTGCAGGCAGGCATTAACAATCCAGTTGGGTCCCTTTTACCTATAATAGAACTGTCGCGAGCGCTTTGAAATAAACACTGATTTTTTTGACAAATATACACACCTCTAATATATACAGTTTCATTTAAAGGAACAACTAGAAAGATATTATTATAGATATATTCTGAATGATGAAGTTTTGAGTTTAAAGAGATGGAAGGAATATTTTGAAAGCGTGTTTATGAGTGAGGAGACAACATGTGTACTAAGTGAAATAGAAACTCCGAAAGAGGAAAGAGGTAGCGAGATATGTATAGATGAAATAATGAAAGCATTGAAAAGCATGAAAGCGGGTAAGGCGCCCGGATATGATAGAGTTTCACTCGAAATGCTAAGGGCTGGAGAGGAAGTGGTGGCAGGCCTGCTGCACACCTTGTTTAATTTATGCTGGGAACTGAAGCGGGTACCGGTAGACTGGTGCAAAGCCGTGATAGTCCCAGTATATAAAGGAAAAGGGTCGCAGCAGGACTGTAAAAACTACCGTGGCATCAGCCTTCTTAGCATTGTGGGAAAACTGTACGCTAAGGTACTGATTGAAAGGGTCATGAAAGAAACTGATGGTAAAATTTGGGATGTGCAAGCAGGATTTAGAAAGGGAATGGGATGTACAGATCAAGTCTTTTCCATGTGCATGATCGCGGAGAAGTTTCTGGCCAAAAACCAAAAGGTTTTTTGTGCGTTCATGGACTTGGAAAAGGCCTATGACAGAGTGGATAGGGATTTGCTATGGCAAACACTGAACTCATTTGGGTTGAGCGCTGGCTTGATACGGGCATTGGAGTCTCTTTATAGGGACTCTAGTGCTTGTGTTAGGATCAACGGGGTCTACTCGGACTGGTTTGACATCCATAAAGGTGTCAGACAGGGCTGTGTGGCTTCCCCGTGGCTGTTCAACCTATTTATGGACAGTTTGCAAAATTTGAAAGTTGAAGAATGCGGATTAAGAATGGGTGAGTTAACCGTTAAATGCCTTTTGTACGCCGATGATCAAGTCATTCTTGCGTCGTCGGCGGCCGAGTTGCAAATGATGGTTACATTAATGAACGGATCATTAAAAGAAAGGGGTATGAAAGTGAACGCAAGTAAGACGAAGGTTATGGTTTTTGAAAGAGAAGAAAGTAAAACGATTTGTGAAATAAGAATAGAAGGGGAGTTGATCGAGCAAGTAGATGAGTTTGTATATTTGGGCTGCGTATTCAGCAGGGATGGGAGATATGATAAGGATATAGAACGACGAGTGAATGCGGGAAATAGAGTAAATGGGGCCCTGCACTCTATTGTGAAGAGTCAGAATGTGTCGAAAAAGGCACGTATGGCAATTCACAATGCCGTGTTGGTCCCTACTTTAACGTATGGTAGTGAAAGTTGGGTGTGGCAGAAGAAGCACGGGAGTAGAATAAACGCAGTAGAAATGCGGTCGTTAAGGAGTATAGCTGAATTAGGGCTGAATCTGAATGACAGGGTAAGAAATTGTGTAATAAGAGAAGAGTGTGGTTTGCAAGATGATGTTGTGACCAGGATTAAGAAAGGAATGCTTCGGTGGTTTGGTCATGTGGAAAGAATGAACGAGGAAAGAGTGACAAAGAAAATTTATGTTGCAGAAGTGAATGGCAGAGTCGGAAAGGGACGTCCTAGGCGAAAATTTATCGACCAAATTGGCGATTTATTGGAAACGGGCCAAATTAGGAGTACCCTTAACCGACGAGCATGTATGCGTAGGTGTATGGAAGTGTGAAGGAGGCGAGAGAGGTGTGTCAGGATCGTGCCAAATGGAAGTCTGTAGTCTCTGCCTACCCCTCTGGGTGACAGGCGTGAGTGTTTATATATGTGTATGTTTATGAACTAGAAAGATGGGGATGGTTATACTACTACTCATACATCTTACATACAGCACACGGCTTGACAAGAGCAGAAGCTTCTTTTCATGAATGAATTTAGACTGTAAGGGAGCAATAAGTCCACTGCAATACTTTAGTTGGTGTTTGCAGTCAATTTCAAAACACACCACACCGACATATCTTCGAAAACTTTTTATTCCTGAGACATACAGGTAGGTTTCCTCACCTTCCTTCACAGCCGAGCACATGATGAACTTCTACTTAAAAGCTGGGAAGGGGCAACAGTAGCTTCCTGATAACAACTTAAAATGTTGAAAACTACATCGACTGTAAGACTTTTAAATTGAATGCGTAGTCATAACTTCTATCAACAGGGTAACAGAGACTACATCCTCATGCTTAGCTTTAACATTCACGAATGATGTCGAACAAGTCGTAATTAATGTTGTAGAGTTGAGTCTTTCTGACCACAAAGGATTTATAGTAAATTTGCCAAGAAAAGAACGAAACATAGTCGTACATAATATGTGGATTCTAGAAAAAAGAATCTTTAGTAAAAAAAATATCCAACATTTCAAATCTAAATTAAGAGAAGTAGACTTTAGCAAAATAATTACTATTGACAAAAACTAATGAAAATTATTACTCATTTTGTAATAAAATTAATCAAATACTAAATGAAACTATACCAATAATTCGCATACAAATAAGAAGCATAAAGAAAAAGCCATGGCTTACAAATGGAATCAAAACAGTGCAAAAATAAAAGACTTAAAAAATATTATCTCAAACAAAAAATTCAGTACTAAACACGTATTACAAAGATTACTCAAAAATACTTTAAAAAAACCGTAAATATTTAAAAAAAAAGAACTATAATAATAAAAGAATAAAGAAACCAGACAATGTAATAAAATCAATGTGGAATGTTGTAAAGGAACAAACTAATAAACTTACACAAAATAAAAAGAACATAGAACTGAATGTCCCAAATAGTATCACTGCGGACCCTGTTCAAATAGTTGAGTGTGTCAATAATTTCTTTCAACATCCTTCATCCAGTAAAAAATTCATTCTTTTTACAACCCGCTACTAATCAAGAAATTATAAAATCTATACGTAATTTAAAAAACAAACGTATCTTCGGCCACAATGACTTAGCGTCTTGTTAGAAAATGCGCCAAAGAACTAGCCCCAGTTATGACATTCCATGTGCATACTTCTAGTATATACCTACATATTTGTTAAAAAGAATATTGTTACGCGCTCCAGTCGACGGCACTAGCGCCATCTAGTCTCGAACCGAAGAACTAAACTTCTTGAAGTCGAAACACGAACTCTCGGTACCTTGAGCGTGTTTACTTGAATATTCTGGATATTTCGCTGCTAATTTATATAAATAGGCGCCGCAAGATGCGATCGAAGAAGTATTGGAGTTGGCGACACAAGCGAAGCTTCGGAGCGGAATAAAGTGAATCAGTGTGATTAATTATTAGTGTTTTTAACTTTAATTAGTGTAAAGTGAATTAAAGTGTTAATTTAGGTAATTCTATCGGCAATTTTAACTGTCACGAACCTCAAGCTCGTAACAATTGGTGTCAGAAGTGGGATAAAATCATGCCGATTTTACCTAAGGAGGAAACGAAGGGTGTCCGTACCCGAAGTCAACGCCAGCAGGAGACGGACCAAAGGAGATTTGGTGGTGCAACGCCGCAGACGTCGGAGGGCCAGCCACCGGCTGCAGGCCCGTCAGTAGCCCCTACATCTGCAGCACCTGACTTAGGTGCCCTGATGGTGATGCTGCAGGAGCAGGCTCGCCGACAGGAGGAACAGGCTCGCCAGCAGGCGGAACAGGCACGCCGATTGGAAGAGCAGCTGCGGGGCGGACAGGAGGAACAGGCCCGCCGACAGGAAGACCAGGCCCGTCGGCTGGAGGAGCAGATGCTCCTCATGAAGGACCTTCACGCTACCTTCGGGAAGGAGATAAAGGAGGTGAAGGATAGGGTTGCTCTGCATAACAACCGCCTGTCGGAAGCTGAAACCCAAATCGCGAAAGCTGAAAACCGAATCGAGAAAGCTGAAACCCGAATCGACCAAGTAAACCATCGGGTTGACAACGTAATGGCTGACATGAAGAAATCCCTCGACGAACTCAAACTTGGAGATGGAGCTACAGCCCCCGTAGTAGCTACAACACCTTCGCTACGTGGGTTCAAGGTGCCACCGTTCGACGGTACTTCTTCCTGGTCAGCCTACAAAATCCAGTTCGAGGCTGTTATGAAGGCGAATGGCTGGATTAAAAGTCAGGCCTTGACTGCTCTCACACTAGGCCTGCGCGACCAGTTCTGGAAGCTCTCGGTGAGGAAGTGACTTATGAGCAACTCCTTGAGGCATTGGAGGGGAGATATGGCGACGCTCACCTGGAACACGTCTTTCGTGCACAGCTTAAAGATCGCGTGCAGCGCGTCAACGAAAACCTGCAGCAGTGGGCTCTAGAGGTGAAGAAGCTGGTGCGAAAAGCATACCGGTCTGTACCTGCGCTCATTGAAGGGAACCTGGTGCAGACATTCATCGACGGCATCCGCGACCTGGAAGTCAGAGCTGCTGTGAGGCTCGGGCACCACGAGATGCTTAAGGACGCCTTGGTCCATGCACTGGAGGTGGAAGCCGTGCGGCAGGATCATCGTTCCCATCGCGTCAGGGAGGTTGCAGCAGCTACAGTTCGCGACCGCAACAAAGGATACAGCCCTAGGTGCTATGGCTGTGGGGAAAAGGGCCATCTTCGATCCAGCTGCCCTAAGCGAACCCTAGAAAGGGAAGGTGAACGATCTCAGGAGGGTAGTGCGGCCAACAGCACCGCCCAGCAGCAGCAGGGAAACGAGTAAAAGCCAGAACTGCGGGGCGGGTGCTGGCCTATGTTAAAAGTGCCCCAAGGATCTCGATCTCACAAACCCACGATGGGAGCAGTCTAATCATCAAGGGCGAGGTCAACGGAATGCCGTATAAACTGACCATAGACACTGGAGCCTCTCGTACGGTTGTTAGTTCCCAACTAATAAGTCAGTTCCTTGGGGACTCCGCATACAACCGAGAACGCATTAATTTGGTAACAGCCACCGGTCAGCGTATACCCGTCCGTGGAGAGAAAGAGATGGAGTTGAAGCTAGGCAACATGATCTACCTGCATAATGTCATCGTGGCTGATATAATGGACGACTGCATCCTGGGCCTAGACTTCATGAGGAAGAATTGTTGTGCGATTGACGTT
This sequence comes from Parnassius smintheus behrii, assembly GCA_036936625.1. Taxonomy (NCBI): domain Eukaryota; kingdom Metazoa; phylum Arthropoda; class Insecta; order Lepidoptera; family Papilionidae; genus Parnassius; species Parnassius smintheus. The sequence goes on along the minus strand of JAUPFT010000008.1, from coordinate 55,030,340 downwards.
AAGCAAGGTGTCTTGAAATGTGGACAAGAGGAACTTTTTGTGGAAGGAGCGTTACCAGGGAACGTGTACAGCCTTGAGAAGATTGTTCTTCCGCCGAGATCGGAAACGATTGTGCCGGTTAGTCTTCCTCGGAATCCTGGGCAACCTCATCGTTGTGTACTCGTGGAAAGGTTAGAAAATGACCTTCCATGGAAAGTGGCTCGAACCTTGGTCAGAACCACTAACATCTCAGGAGTACGTGTGATGAACCTTTGTGGCCAGGAACAGATTATAGAAAAAGGCACACTGGTTGGTACTTGTGAGGAAGTGGATTGGTTACGTCGGTGCCAATATCTATCGACTGGGACCCCCAGCAAGGATGCACAAACGAGAGTGAGCACACTTTTAGAAGACTGTCGCAGCGTTCTCTCCCCGAATGAAATGGTCAAAGCGAAGAAGTTGTTACTCAAGTATGCCGATGTATTCTCATCAAACGATGCTGACATAGGAAAGACTGGATTAGTTCAACACAAAATAAACACAGGTGAAGAACTGCCTATCCCAGTCAGCGGCCAAGAAGATTGCCGGTAGCACGTGAAAAGGAAGTGGAAACCCTGAATGAGGGAATGGTGAAGGATGGTGTTATTGAACCTTCATCTAGTCCATGGTGTTCACCCGTGGTACTGGTAAAGAAGAAGGATGGCAGCATGCGGTTTTGTGTTGACTACCGCCGTCTGAACGACGTTACGAAGAAGGACAGCTATCCCTTGCCAAGAATTGATGACACGCTGGACATGCTTACAGGAGTAAAGTGGTTTAGCACGCTGGATCTAAAAAGTGGCTACTGGCAAGTTGAAATTGACCCTAAGGACAAGGAGAAAACTGCGTTCTCGACGGGAAAGGGTCTGTGGCAATTTAAAGTAATGCCGTTTGGGTTGTGCAATGCTCCAGCAACGTTTGAAAGGCTGATGGAACTTGTACTTACCGGGCTAATTGGCGATGCCTGTCTGGTCTACTTGGATGACATCATCATCGTAGGCCGGACGTTTGAGGAACACCTTCAAAACCTGGAACGCGTGCTCATGAAGATTCAGAGTGCCAACCTCAAGTTGAGTCCGAAGAAATGTTCACTATTCAAACGGCAAGTTAACTTTTTGGGGTATGTAGTATCGGAAGAAGGTATCCGCACGGATCCAGAGAAAATCGCCGCTGTCAAGGATTGGCCGGTTCCAAAAGACAAGACGCAGGTTAGAGCATTTTTGGGTTTGTGCTCCTATTACCGGCGATTTGTGAGGAACTTTGCAGATATAGCCAAACCTCTGCACAAGCCAACCGAGGAGAAGCGACATTTCTGTTGGGATGAAAATTGCAATATCGCATTCCAGGAGCTCAAGGACCATCTGTGCAAAACACCTATTTTGATGCAAGCAAAGAATTTATAGTTGACACAGACGCAAGTGATATAGGACTTGGCGGTGTGTTGTCTCAACGGAATGGTGACCAAGAGGTCGTTATAGCGTACTTCAGCAAGTCATTGTCAAAACCGGAAAGGAACTATTGTGTCACAAGACGCGAATTGCTAGCAGTAGTAGTCATTGCAGCATTTTAGCAAATATCTTCTGGGGCGGAAATTTCACTTACGAACTGACCATGCTGCACTAAAATGGCTATTGCAGTTTAAAAATCCAGAAGGACAAGTTGCGAGGTGGATTGAACTACTGCAGGAATATGACTTTGAGATCGAACATCGGAGCGGGAAATCTCATGGCAACGCAGATGCACTGTCAAGAAGACCTTGTCCTGAAGATTGCAAACATTGTACTAGGCAAGAGAGTAAGGAACTGGTATCCGTGAGGATGCTCAGGGCAGACCACCTCAGCAACGAGTGGAAGGACAGCTTACAACGTGCACAGCAGGAAGATCCGGACATCAAGCCGATTCTGAAATGGATGAAAGCCAATGCTCCCAAGCCCAAGTGGAGCGACGTCTCAGCGATGAGTTTGACCACTAAAAGCTATTGGGCCCAGTGGGACAGCTTGCTGCTTCAGGATGGAGTACTGTGCCGTAAATGGGAAAGTGTTCGGGGAGACAGCTGCCATTTGCAAATGGTGGTCCCTAAAGCTAAAGTACCGGATGTTCTACAGCTGTACCATAATGATTATTCAGGAGGCCATCTGGGAGTTAAACGAACTCTACTGAATATCCGAGAACGGTTTTACTGGGTCCACTGTCGAAACGATATCGAGGACTGGTGTCGCAAATGTACAAGTTGTGCGGCTGTAAAGGGACCTCAGACTCGTAGTAGAGGTGCATTGAAGTTGTACAATGTTGGTGCACCATGGGAGAGAATAGCCATTGACGTGGCGGGGCCGTTTCCGGAGAGTGAAAGCGGTAACTAGTATTTCATGGTTGTGATGTATTACTTCACTAAGTGGCCAGAAGTCTTCGCCATTCCAAATCAAGAAGCTTCAACAGTTGCAGATAAACTAGTTCATGAAGTCTTCTGTCGTTTTGGAGTACCTTTAGAGAGTCACAGCGATCAAGGAAGGAATTTTGAGTCTCAAATATTCCAGGAAACTTGCCGAGTTATGGGTACTCATAAAACAAGAACGACTTCTTATCACCCGCAATCTGATGGAATGGTAGAACGATTTAATCAGACATTGGAGAGGTACCTAGCAAAAGTTGTAGACAATCGGCAACGAGATTGGGACAAGCACATACAACCGTTTTTGTTGTCATATCGAAGCGCTGTTCACGAAAGTACATCAGTGACACCAGCTTTCGCAAACTTTGAGAGAGAATTACGGCTGCCTGCGGACCTGATCACCGGGATACCACCTGATGCTCCACGCAGTATAACCGATTATGCAAAAGACTTGCGGAACAAAATGAATGACGTTTATGAGCACGTCAGACAATCGGGCCGGCAAATGTCTAAAAAGATGAAAACCCGGTACGACCGCAAGATGAACAACAAAGGGTTCGACGAAGGTTCACTTGTGTGGTTCACAATCACACACACACACACAATCCAGTCCGCAGCAAAGGGAAATCTCCTAAGCTTCAAGCTAAATGGGACGGCCCGTACCGGATTGTGACCAAGATCAACGATGTAACCTACCGGATACAGAAAAGCGCAAGAGGGACTCCTAAGATCGTCCATGTGGATCGCCTGGCGCGCTATTATGGGGCCGATAATGCTCGGGACGAGCATGTCTTAGGAGCGGGCAGTGTTACGCGCTCCAGTCGACGGCACTAGCACCATCTAGTCTCGAACCGAAGAACTAAACTTCTTGAAGTCGAAACACGAACTCTCGGTACCTTGCGGGTGTTTACTTGAATATTCTGGATATTTCGCTGCTAATTTATATAAATAGGCACCGCAAGATGCAATCGAAGAAGTATTGGAGTTGGCGACACAAGCGAAGCTTCGGAGCGGAATAAAGTGAATCAGTGTGATTAATTATTAGTGTTTTTAACTTTAATTAGTGTAAAGTGAATTAAAGTGTTCGTAACAATATGCACCTTTTTTCAATATACTCCCGGCCTCATATTTTACGTCCTAGTAAAAAATTAGCTCCACCTATCACAAAATTACAAACAGTGAAATCAGGACCCTATGGTATGTGTGTAAAAATTTATAATAAAATTGCCAAACGTCTACAAAAATAAGAACCGTTGTATAAATTTCAAAGAGAGCTTAAAAAATGATACGATAATGATACGTTTCAAACAGTGGTAGAGCCAAGCGGCAGCTTTGCTGTTGCACGTATGGGCCAGCTCAAACCGGGGTGGTACCACGACCTCACAGAATACCGGCGTGAAGTGGAAGCTCAGCTTCCGCGTTTAGTCTGGTGAGTGCAGGTGGCCGGAGGCCCAAATCCCCCCCCCCCCCCATCAACATGGTAGCGGAATTAAATAATGATAGACTACCCCAGGAGGGTACCAGCACCCCTGGAGAATCCCTCGATGAGCATCCACGACCATGTTTCTCCACTTCTGAGCGTGGGTGCTCAGGCTGCCCCGCGTATTCTGGGGGGGGGGGGGCAAAATTCCGCTCAAGACTACAACTGCTCGGGGCAAACGGAGCAACAAGACCAAGGCGACCCCTGCCACGCTGTCCGTGAATTTCTGCAATATTAGGGGACTTCACTCTAACCTAAACGCCGTCCACTACCATCTCGAGACGGCGAGGCCAGCTCTGCTCTTTCTGACCGAGACGCAGGTGTCCTCTCCGGCTGATGTCTCGTATCTCTCCTACCCGGGGTACAAACTGGAACACGCCTTTGTGCCTCGGGCTGGAGTTTGCGTTTACGTCAGAGAGGACATCTGTTCTCGACGCCTCGGCAGACATGAAGGTTCGGACCTGTCCATTCTTTGGCTACGCGTAGACAGCGACGACCATCCGCGCGTCTACGGGTGCCTCTATAGGTCCCATAGCGGTAATGCCGAAACAGACCGACTCTTCGACCACGTCCAAATGGCTGCAGATTCGTTGCTACAGCAGATCCCCTCCGTAGAGATCGTGATCCTCGGCGACTTTAACGCCCATCACGCCGAATGGCTTGGTTCACGTTTAACCGATCATGCGGGGAGATCTGTTCATGATTTTGCCTTGGCATATGGTCTGACACAACTGGTTACTTCGCCTACGCGGATTCCAGATGTGGAGGATCATGCAACTTCCCTGTTGGACCTTCTGCTGACCTCTCACCCGGACGGATATCAGATTTCCGTCGACGCCCCTTTAGGCTCCTCGGACCATTGTCTGGTCCGGAGTGTTGTGCCACTCACGCTGAAATCGCGGTTGCATTCTGCAGGCTGCCGCCGTGTTTGGCACTATAGGTCAGCCGATTGGGATGGGATACGGTCTTTCTTTGCATCCTACCCTTGGGGGCGGGTTTGCTTCTCGCCGGATGATCCTAACGTTGTTGCGGATTCTGTTACTGATGTGGTACTTCAGGGTATGGAACTTTTTATTCCTTCCTCTGTGCCCATTGGAGGCAAATCTCAGCCATGGTTTGGTCGCTCCTGTAAAATAGCATCATGCTATAAGCAGGAGTGCTACCAAGCCTGGGTTGATGCATCAGCGTCCCGGGATGTAAACACCAGCACTCTAAAAAAGAAGTATAATTCCGCCTCTAGGTACTTCAAAAGAGCCATTGCCAAGGCAAAGTCAGAGCACATAGGCAGAATTGGCGAGAAACTAGTTCGCCTTCCTTCTGGAACCCGTGCATTCTGGTCTCTCGCCAAGGCTGTCCAGGGGAATTTCTGTCAGCCATCTCTGCACAGGGAGGACAACTCACTGGCCCATACTGCAAAGGAGAAAGCCGATCTTCTAGGCTCTTTCTTTGCGTCTAACTCGACTCTCGATGACGGGGGGAGTACGCCGCCGACCATCCCGCGGTGTGAGTGCTCCATGCCGGAAGTGCAGTTCACACAGCGCTCGGTTCGCAAAGCACTCCTCTCCCTGGACATCCACAAGTCGAGTGGGCCTGACGGAATCCCCCCAATTGTGCTGAGGACGTGTGCTCCAGAGTTGGCACCGGTTTTAACGCGTCTTTTCCGGTACTCCTACTCCCTAGGCGTAGTCCCAAAATCATGGAAGACGGCTTTCGTCCACCCGATCCCTAAAAAAGGCGACCGCTCAGACCCGTTCAACTACCGGCCAATCGCCATCACCTCCTTGTTCTCCAAAACAATGGAGTCCATTGTAAACTGCCAGCTCATGAGGTACCTTGAGGATCACCAGCTGATAAGTGACCGCCAATACGGTTTTCGCCGTGGTCGGTCAGCTGGTGATCTTCTGGTCTACCTCACGCACAGATGGGCGGAGGCAGTAGAGTTCAAGGGGGAGGCATTGGCCGTTAGTTTGGACGTTGCGAAGGCCTTCGATCGGGTTAGGCACAAAGCGCTTCTTTCGAAGCTCCCTTCCTATGGGCTTCCCGAGAAATTGTGCGATTGGATCACCAGCTTTCTTGCAGATCGGAGCATCAAGGTCGTTGTAGACGGTGCAAGCTCCAATTGCAAGCCTATTAATGCTGGTGTTCCACAGGGCTGCGTGCTATCGCCAACGCTGTTTCTTCTGCATATCAATGATATCGTCAAGCTCCATTACGGCTTGCCATCGTCTAGGTGCAGTATCCGAAGCTCGTATAAGACCAGTTCTGATTCGGTTTAGTGATCAGTCCATTAAGTCAACTATTTGGGCCAAAAAGACTATGTTAAAAGGCACTTCATATGTACTGTCCGAGTTTCTTACACGTCAGCGTCAAGGCTTATTCATTGCTGCACGTAAGCACTTTGGTATTAGACAAGTTTGGTCACTCGATGGTAATATACACGTCAAGTTGCCTTGTGGTAAGCGCCATCGGCTGACGGACTCCAAGGACCTCGATGAGCTCATTACACAGTATGAACTGCCTGCTGCATCGGATCGACCATCTGATTCTACGATGAAGAAAGTGTCACCAAATGTTAACAATGGTAGTGCACCAAAGTCGACGGTGAGGTCCAAGCGCATAATTCGCAACAAATAACTCTCATCGACTTCGCTTTATTCTCATGTTGGATTTAATTTGTAAGCCGTCATGTATATTTGTTATTTGTCTTATTATTATTGATAACAACTGGGTATATTTGCTACGATACTGTAATAATGGTAGTATAATAACTTTTGTTTTGTTTCGTTTACCTACATATTAAGTAATATTTTTTATTTTATTTTTTTATTAACTGGCTTTATGGCTCTGGGTTCTAGCCTTTCTAAGCCTAAGTAACATTTTGCTGAACTAAGACCATAGATAACATATTATAACTATAGTATAATAACAGACATTTTAACAGATGTCAGATGACGGACAGATGGTTATGTTGTTGGCTTCGGTTGCATGGCCTTTTGCCATACTAATTACATTAGCATTACTATTGACAGAATATGTACACAAGTTATATTTGATTCAACTTTATTTTAGTTATATGTAATAATCTAGCCTAATTACTCATTACTTTGTTTTTTATTATATTTTCCTTAGTTGTTTACTTTTAAACGCTTCGTTCGTTTATTGATTTTCTTTTTCTATTTTGCTTTAACTTGGCATTTGTTTTCTTTTACTTTCCTGGTGTTATTTTTAAGATTGTAAACAGTTGGCCGGAGGGTGATGTATGGAGATATACATCTATATTTGGTCGTAGTATTTTAAGTAATTTTGTTTAATGTCAGATGATGAATCTTTTTATTCCACTTGCAACAGCTCCTCTTCCCTTTCACTTGTTGATGCTTCGGATGAGCCCGCCACGCTACGTACGCTAATATACGACGAATCTAAAAATTGTTAAACTGTTTTCACATTTGCCATTTAAATGCACAAAGTATTCCTCAACATCATACGGAGCTCCTGGATACTTTCTCTTCTAATGCAATTCATGCTATACTCATATCCGAAAGCTGGCTCAAGCCTGAACTCTCTTCCACGTCTTATAGTCTTCCAGGTTATATTTTACTCCGTAATGACCGCATTGGTAAAAGAGGCGGAGGTGTTGCTATCTATCTGCGTAGTAATTTACCTTATAAAATATTAAACACATCTCCTGCTCTATATTCCGGTTCAATGGAATACATTTTTGTTGAAGTTAATGTCAAGAGTGTTAAAGTGTTTCTTGGAGTTGTCTACTGTCCACCTCAAGTGGACTATTTCTCCGATTTGGAAGTAAATTTATTGCCTTACAGTTCTGCCTACACACATCACATTATCATGGGAGACTTTAACACCGACCTATCTGGGGTTTCTCTTAAATCTTCGAGACTGAGGTCGACCATGTTGTCGCATAATTTCACTATTTTGCCTCTAAATGCAACACATCACAACTTCCACTCTGCTGACACCTGGATTGACTTTATTGCCGTCTCCTCCGTTGATCACGTTGTCAATTATAGACAATTCCCTGCTTCTGGATTTTCACGGCATGACCTGCTTTATCTGTCATATAAATTAAAGTCCCCCAAGCCTTTACCTGTGCCCATCTCTATTCGTAGTTTTGCTAGAATAGATATGGACAAGCTTAAACGTGATGCAGAATGCATGAACTGGTCATCTGTATATACTGCTTCCACAATTGATGAAAAAGTCGACTTCTTTAACAGCAACATATTAGAACTGTATAATAAACATGCTCCTAAGCGTGTTGTTCGACTGAAGCGTCCTCCTGCTCCATGGATCACGGTTGGGGTAAGATTGGCTATGGCTAAACGCGATAGGACTTTCCGTGCTTTCAAGAAGAATCGCACTGAGGTAAAGTGGCAAGCATATAAAGCTGCAAGAAATCGATGCAATCAGATGGTGAGAGCTGCTAAACGCCGATATATCCACGAACAACTACTTAATTCATCTTCGGCTGATATATGGAAGTTTCTGAATACGCTTGGATTTGGTAAATCGCAATTTGATTATAATAGCGTCACCTTTTCTCCTGACGATTTTAATCGTCATTTTCTGTCTTCTCAAATAGTTTCTGATGATTCTAGAGCTAATGCCATCTCTTTTATATCTTCCATGCCTCCTTATTCTCATGAAACTTTCACTTTTACTCCTGTAGACGAAGACGAGGTACGCAAAGCACTTTCCTCTATTAAATCGAAAGCCGTTGGATGTGATGACGTGAGTAGGGTAATGGTTTTGCACGTGCTGGATTCTGTTTTACCCGTGATAACTCATATAATTAACTTTTCGCTGATGAATGGTGCTTTTCCAACTCTCTGGCGTAAAGCCTTTATTATTCCCATCCCAAAAGCTACCGAATGCAGCTCTTTATCTAATTTCAGACCAATTTCTATTCTGCCTTTTCTTTCTAAGGTTCTGGAAGCTGTCGCTCATAAACAGATTTCTGCTTTTGTTTTCTCAATGAATATTCTTTCCCCTTATCAGTCTGGTTTTCGCCCGGGTCATTCTACTACTACTGCTCTTCTCAAGGTTACGGAAGATATTCGTGAGGGGATGGAAAAATCAAAACTGACCGTTCTCATCTTAATTGATTTTTCTAATGCATTTAATTCTGTCGATCATGGTATCTTGTTAGCTCTTCTTTCTCATTTGAATATCTCGTCTTCAGCTCAGGAATGGTTCTCAACATATCTTCGGGGGCGCCAACAGGCTGTGTGTACTGGTCATATACTATCTGACTGGCGTGATGTGTCAATTGGCGTCCCTCAAGGCGGTACTATCTCTCCTCTTCTGTTTTCCATTTTTATAAATCTCATCACACTAAATCTCAAGAGCTCTTACCATTTGTATGCTGATGATCTGCAGTTATATGCGCAAGTGGAGCCTTCAAATATCCTAAGTGCTATTTCACTGTTAAATGATGATTTAAAATATATCTCAGAATGGTCTACTGTGTATGGCATAAACGTGAACCCGTCTAAATGCCAAACGATAATCTTAGGTAGCTCAAGATTATTATCTAAACTGGATATTGCCACCCTACCATCAATTATGTTTAATAATAATGTCATACCATTCTCTACTAGCGTAAAGAACCTTGGTCTGTACATCGATGGTTGCTTAACATGGAACACACATATACAGGAGGTGAGTCGCAAAACTACTGGAACTTTGCGATCTCTATATCGATTTAAAAACTTTCTTCCCACCAATACCAAGATTTTACTTGTCCAATCACTTATTGTACCGATTATTGATTATGTCGATGTGTGTTGCTCAGACCTGTCTCAACTTCATCTTAATACATTGGATCGTCTGCTTAACAACTGCATCAGATACATTTATGGTCTTCGTAAATACGACCATGTATCTTCCTTTCGTACACAGTTAAACTGGTTGCCTATCCGTCAGCGCAGATATGTTAGAATACTCTGCACCCTTTTCTCAATTTTGAACGATCCATGTGCTCCCGAGTATCTGAAATCTAAATTTCAATACATGGGAGATTCTCATAATATTTCTCTCCGTTCCTCGGCCAATCTTAAGTTGCTCACTCCTTTACACCGTACTGGTTATTTATCTCACTCTTTCGCCCTCGTGGCCATCAGACTCGGAACGACATCCCTCTTGACATTAAAAAAGCTCCCAACAAATTCGTCTTTAAAAATCAAGTCCGTAGGTATATGATTAAATCGTTGCAAGTTTGAATTGACTAAGCTCTCTTTTTCGTATATATTTCATATTTGTTCTGACATATTTAATATTTATATGAACCTATTGTGTATGTATATATATATATATATATATATATATATATATATATATATATATATATAAATAGATATATATTTATGTGTATAAAGTGTATGTATGTATGTATGTATGTATATATATTATATTACATATTATGTATGTATGTATGTATATATATATATATATATATATATATATATATATGTATGTGTATGTGTATGTATATATATATGTATATAATATGTATGTATTGTTAATTATATATATTATTATTTCTTTTTTCCTCTCTATTTGATTATTGCTGCACCGCCTCCATAATGTCTATCTCTGATTAGCCTAATGGTTGACTGGGAGAGAATGCCCTATGGCATTAAGTCCGCCATATGTACTTTTTTTGTGCATGAAAGTATAAATAAATAAATAAATAAATATGTTGCATACCCGTAACATTCATTGCTATGCAGATGACAGCACTGGTGATGCTCTTTACACCGGCCGGGCCAATATTTCTCGGGAAAACGTCTCCGAGTGCCGGGACAAACTTGTGTCTGAATTCGAGTCTCGGATTGGGGACGACTAAATCTAGTCCAGTTTAACCCCCAGAAGACACAATTTTGCGCGTCAACCGCTAAAAAGAACCCCTTTGTCGTATCCCCTCAGTTTCAAGGCACTCCCCTTGTTGCCTCAGCCAGTATCGGAATCCTCGGCGTCGACATATCGAGTGACGTGCAGTTTCGTGGTCACTTGGAAGGGAAGGCCAAATTGGCCTCTAAAAAGCTTGGCGTGCTCAGCAGAGCGGGACAGTATTTCATGCCGGCACACCGCCTGCAACTTTACAAGGCGCAGGTTCGGCCGCACATGGAATACTGTTCCCGTCTCTGGGCTGGGGCTCCCCTGTACCAGCTCCTTCCACTTGAACGCGTCCAGTGCAGAGCGGCTCGAATCGTCGACGACCGAGTGCTTTCCGATCGGCTCGATTCACTGGCGCTGCGAAGAGATGTTGCATCTCTTTGCGTATTTTATCGCATCTATCACGGGGAGTGCTCTGAGGAATTGTTCGGATTAATCCCAGCCGCCAAATTTCGTGAACGCACTACACGGCAAACTTCCCGATACCATCCACACCATCTGGATGGTTGGCGGTCCACCACTGTACGTTTCACAAGGAGTTTTCTTCCACGTACAACCTCTCTGTGGAATAGTTTACCACCGGCGATTTTTCCGGACCGATACGACCTGGAGACCTTCAAGAAAAGAGCTTACTCCTTTCTAAAGGGCCGGCAACGCACCCGCAATTCTCCTGGTGTTGCGGTTGATCATGGGCGGCGGTAGTCACTTAACATCAGGTGAGCCGCATGCTCGTTTACCCCCTCTTCTATAAAAAAAAAATATAAAAAAGTTTCTATTCGTTGTCAGAGTTTTTCGGTGAAAAATAATAATTGTTTGATTTGATTATGTATACCTCTTTAATATCGTTGTAAATATTGGAAATGTTTATTAAACCTAAAAGTAATGTTTAGTTTAAGTAAATAAAATTAAATTCATCTTTCTAAATGTATTAAATTAAATTGATATATAATATAATATTGCTACGCCCTATCAGGGCTCTTCTTTGGCTCTAATATATCCAACATACTCGTAAGAACTATTTATGTAACCACATGAACGCAATAAAATGTTAGGATTTGAACTACTGTTGTCAACCCACATGGCCAACGTGGTAACTATGTCAAATATCTGCTAAGAAGTTGGTTGCGCGGAAAAACCAGTCGTATTTATTTTTATTTGACGGTAGGATTGCCAAATCGTTTATCTCTTTCCAAACGATAACATTCATACCCTCCTATCGACACATCGGGGTGGTGGGGTGGGAGGGGAGAGAAGATGATTCTAGAATATTACGCGATCATCGCAACCGAAGGAATAAAAAGGCACGCGCGGCCGACGCGCACCCTCTTCCCCCGCGCTCGTCGTTGGAACCACACCGCCTAGGATAATAGTGTCATAGAAGGGCTATTGCCCACGCGCACCGCTAGTATAACCGCTTAGCCCGAAGCAGTCGAGCTCCAGGAAACCCGCCTCACCTCGTGTGAGAAATAGTCGCGCACCGCACTCTCTCCCGACGCATCACCGGACAAGAGAGCATCTCTGGGCCCCAGAGAGTCTTCCAGAGGTCGCACCAGCAACATAATGCCCAAGCCGCATAGAAGCAACACCCCGGTGAGTGAACATTCCTAATAGTTCCTGCTTGATATAATTGTGTTTAATAGTTAATCCGCTCTAATTTCATTTTCTCCTAATCAAGCAGGATTCTTTTCATAGATTTGGCAAATAATAGTTCGTTTTAGGGAAGAGCGAGTGCATTGTATGGGAAACCGCGTGCTATAGTCGCCATTTTGTGCAAACGAAGAAGCATTTCGCATATACAGTCCATTTTGGGTTTAATATCTCGCGTAATAGGCTCAAGGCTCCACCGGGGAATTGGACTTCGGTAGCCTTAGGCTCGTCGCTCCACCATTTTATGGTCACTTCGGCAGGATTTGGACTGGTGTTTAGTAGTCGTTCAACCATTTTCTGGTCGAATTATTAGATTAATTATTTAGATAATGCACTCTAATTTATGGAATAGACTTAAATAGTGTTCGTTTAAAATTAAACTTTGGTTAGTTACTTGCAAATAGAATTAATTCTTCATATAATAGTATTCGTTTAGTTTAAATTTAAGCTTTGGTTAGTTACTCGCAAATAGAATTATTCATTTAAATAGTGTTTGTATTTAGTTTAAATTTAAAGCTTATTAGTCGCTTAAGTAATTGAAACAGTGTAATCACACGCGTTTTGTACGCTTTTTGTACCTGACAATTTTGATAAAAATATATTGAGTTTAGCGAGCGACGCGCGTCACCTCGGCTCGCTGTACAGGTGTTCAATTTAACGACGTAATACGGCACGCGTGTCCATCCTCCAGCGTTGTGCGATTAATTGTGATTAATATAATATTGTTTTTATAATAATTTAAAATGGCAGTTAGTGGAAATGAAATTAAAATTAAAACGCTTTATGCCAAGAGGGACATACTTTTTCACGTATACAAAGTATTAGTGATCACATAAAGAACATTAATGTAGAAGCAGTGCGGGAAACTTTTTTAAATGAAATTGAAACGGTGGATTCTTTGCAGACGGATTACGAAAGGATATTAGACCAAATTAATCATTTGGAATTACAAATCGACCCGAAATATATAGTGAACTACCAACCGCTTCTAGCATTTGAAGATATGTTGTGTCGCGTGAAAAGAACGGCGAAGCTCTTACAGTCTCCATCTCAAAACGAAGCAAAGCCGGAAATCCAGGTACGCCCACGTGACTCAATTAGGTTGCCGCCAATAGATATTCCGGTATTCAATGGTGATATTAAGACATGGCCCTTCTTCTTCAGTAGTTTTCAAAACAATATACATAATAACCCATCGTTATCGGACGCTGAAAATTATATTATTTAATTAGTAAATTTAGTGTCAGGGCACAGTCAATTTGCTCGGGTTTTACACCTACAGCAAACAATTACTTGTTAATATTCGAAACGCTTAAAACTAAATATGAAGATAGGAGAATGTTAGCTTCCGAATATTTGAACCAGATATTCGATCTTAAACCTATATCATCCGCGAACCTCAACGGCTTAGAGCAGTTTTTAGATAAATTTGTGGCATCGGTGGCTGCACTTAAGAATTTGAAATTTAATGATCTTATGGACGTGGTGTTTCTCCATATTGCACTAAAGAAATTAGACCCCGATACCGTGCGTGCGTTTGAAATGGAGCATCGTAGCTCGGAGATGCCTTCCTTTCATTCATTAGCATCGTTTGTGCGAGATCAAGTAAAGGTGATGCAGCGCTCCCCGAACGTTAAACGAGAAATCAAAAATGCGTCGACCGTAGACAGACTCAACCACCTAAAACAGCAGGGTCGTTAACGTACGTAACCGCTACGTCGGCACCACTTCAGCATGCCTGTATCATATGCAAAGGTAAACACGGTAATTTATACAATTGTGCGACCTTTCGTAAATATTCACCAAGCGAACGTTATAAATTAGTAAAGACAAACAACCTATGTCTGAACTGCTTAAGCGATAAGCATTTAGTTGCAAAATACAATTCTAGTTCCGTATGTAGCAAGTGCGCCAGGAAACATCACACGCTATTACATTTTGAAAATAGCAACATATCGGCGTCAAGTAAAGCGGACAAGGAATTCACCCCTACTAAAGTCAACGATTCTAGCGGTCGACCTGGTGATGTCGCTCTGTGCTCATTGGCAAATATGGGAGCACAACCTCCTTCAACCGTGTTCTGGGTACGGCACGTATTTTGGTTAGGGATTCGCGTGGAAACGAACAAAGCGTCCGTGCACTGCTGGACAGTGGAGCCCAAAATAGTTTTATAACGCAACAATGTTGTCAGCGCTTAGGCTTAGTAACAAATAGGTCACTTTCATGTCCCGTAGTCAAAGGCATCGGAGGTACTAGTAAAGCTACCCAGGGATATATAAATTTAAAATTTTATTCTCGGATAGATCGTAATGTTAACTTTGATATAAATGCACTAGTAGTAGATAGGGTCACTGAACGGCTGCCAACCGTTTCGGTTGACACCTCGGCAATGATTGAATTTAAAAATTTGACTCTAGCAGACGACACTTACGCCGTTCCTGGAAACATAGACATGCTCATTGGAGCATCGCTTTTCCCTCATCTTTTTTTAAACAATAAGGTCAGGGGCAACTCCTCGCATACCGCGCCTTACGCATTGGAAACCGTCTTGGGCTATGTCATCGTTGGCTCCGCCCCCATCATGGATAGTATTTCGGCAACCTCTTATTGTGGTATGGCTGTCGAACCGCTCGAGTCGTTAGTCCGCAAATTTTGGGAGATGGAGGAGGTGGACGTCCCACCCATAGCTAGCTCAGATGACAGATTATGCGAGGAAATTTACGTCCGCACGTCCGTTCGTGATCGCGACGGTAGATATAGTGTAGCGCTACCCTTTAAATGAGATGTTTTATCTCTCGGCGATTCGCGTCAAATGGCGGAAAAACGTTTCTACAGCTTGGAGCGTAGGATGCTCGCTTCACCCCAGTTAAAAGAAGCTTATGACGGCGTCATTAACGAATATATAAGGGAAGGTTACATATCACTTGTGGCTTCGAAATTAGATAACTACGAAGACACACCGTCATATTTCATACCACACCACGGGGTTATTAGGGAGGACAAACTTACATCTAAGTTACGTGTAGTGCTCGACGCTAGTGCTAAAACTAGCACTCACCTGTCGCTTAACGATATCCTCTATAGTGGGCAAAATTTACAGGGCAGTTTATTTAATATAATAGCCAATTTTCGTTTGTTTAGTATAGCACTATCCGCCGATATTCGCCAAATGTTTCTTTGCATAGGTCCGTGAATGCGACCGTAGATTCCAACGCATTTTATATCGTTTCAACCCAAAGGAACCTCTAATGGTGTTTGAATTTAACCGCGTTTGTTTTGGTTTAAAGTCGAGCCCATTTCATGCGTTACGCACGGTGAGACAGCTCGCTCACGATGATGGTCCCTCTTACCCTAAAGCTAAGAGGGCAATTGAGAGCGGTTTATATATGGATGATTTTGCATACTCGGTCGATAGCGTGGAGGAGGCCACCCTAACCACCGCCGAGGTTATAAAGCTCATGAAATCGGGTCAATTCGATCTTGTCAAGTGGACTAGTAATTCGCGTCCGGTTTTAGACACAATTCCACTATCACACCGTCTTTCGGCGATAAAGGAATTCGACGATTCTGATACACACAAGGTGCTCGGTCTGTGTTGGTCACCAGAATCCGACGTGTTTAGGCTTAAGGTAAATCCGCCCGTAGAGAAGTGCACAAAGCGCACAATACTGTCATGCGTTGCTAGATTATGGGATGTCATGGGTTTCGTAGCTCCGGTGGTATTATACGCTAAGCTTTTGATTAAACAACTTTGGTTATTTGAATGCGACTGGGATGACTCGCCGCCTGACAGCATTGTCCGGTTGTGGCAGCGTTTTAGAGAGGAACTTCCTTTACTAAGAGAAATTAAAATACAGCGTCATATAAACGTCGATAGAAATAGCGTCATCACGGTCGTTGGGTTTGCAGACGCCAGCGAGAAGGCTTACGGGGGCGTTGTATATTTCCACGTCCAGAATAATGGTAGAAATTCGATTAGCCTCATTGGTTCTAAGTCGAGAGTCTCCCCCCGTAAGGTTGTCTCTCTGGCGCGCTTAGAGCTTTGCGCAATATTAGTACTCACCAAGCTTATTACCGCAGTTATCAGCGCATGTAGGGATAGAGTTCACATAGAAAGGATATTTGCCTTTTCCGACTCCACCGTCGCCTTATGCTGGGTTCATTCTTCACCCCACCGTTGGGATACGTTTGTCGCGAACCGAGTGGCCAAGATCCAAGACGAGTTAGAAACACAGAACTTTTATCACGTGTCCGGTACGGAAAACCCTGCCGATTGTCTATCCCGTGGACTCACCCCGATGCAAATAATGGACCACCCGCTTTGGTTTCACGGACCTTCTTGGGTTCACTTGGATCCCTCGCAATGACCAATTACCGAATTCGAACCTTCGTCAGTGTCACAACCGCCGGAAGAGAAGAGACACGCTCTAGTGGCGAACTTTTCGAGCGAGGTTTCTCCAATCATTGCTTTGGCGAACCGCTTGTCCTCTTGGTCGAAATTATTGCGTAGCGTAATTTACGTATGTCGATTTGCGAAGCTTTTACCGCGACGTTCGTATATCTTAGCGTTCGATCACGATATCACGATGCCGAGTCGCTAGTATTGCGTGAACTTCAACGTGCGCATTTCTCTGAAGAAATTACAAGATTACAATCGAATAGAGCTTATAGTCGCGCCTTTCAACGCCTTAAGCCATTTTTACAGGATGGGATTGTAAGGGTAGGTGGACGCTTGTCCAACTCGCAGTTGAGTTCCGACCAATGGCACCCAATAGTTTTACCGCGTAAAGACCATATCATGAATTTATTAGTCGATTACCATCATAAATTGAATTCGCACGCTGGCCCCGACTTGCTGATGTCGATCTTGCGTCAGAATTATTGGATTCTTTCTGCACGTAATTTAATCCGCAATCGGGTGCACAGATGTATAGCTTGCTTTCGGGCACGCCCCAAGCCGTCATTTCCGGAAATTGCGGAACTTAGATCTTGTAGAGTAATACAATCAGTAAAGCCCTTTACGCACACCGGGTCTGATTTCGCTGGTCCATTTAAGGTCACGCTCACTCGCAGGCGTCGTATAAGATCCACAAAGGCTTACGTCTGCATTTTCGTATGTCTAACTACTCGAGCGGTGCATATAGAACTCGTTGATGATCTAAGCACAGCAGGCTTTATGGGTGCATTTAAAAGATTTCTTTCCCGCCGTGGCCCTGTAAGTAAATTATATTCGGATAACGGTACGAACTACGTCGGTGCAAAACGTATTTTATCAGAACTACATGAGCTCTTAGCTAGCAAGTATTATAATTCGGAGTTCGCTCACATTCTAGTCGAGAACCGCATTGAGTGGTCTCTGAACGTCCCAGCCACGAGTCATTTTGGGGGCAATTGGAAGACTAATATTAAGAGTCTAAAGAGTCACTTATACCGAGTAATAGGAGATCAAATTTTGTCCTTCGAAGAGCTAAGTACGGTGCTCGCTCAAATTGAATGCGTAATGAATAGCCGCCCACTTTGTCGTACGTTGTCTAGTGACCCCTCGGAACCGCTGGCTCTAACTCCAGCACATTTTTTGAATTTAACGCCTTTAAAGTATTTGCCCGCCGTAGATATGGATGAGAACAGACTTAGCATTTCCGCACGCCACAAATTATAACAAATTATAACCGGTCCGTTAGTGCAATCGTTTTGGAAACGATGGAGGATGAAATACTTGCATATTTTGCAGTCTCGGCAAAAATGGAACACAGCAACTGAGCCTTTAGCTGTAGGAACTGTGGTTGTGCTCACCAAAGAGAATACGCCGCCTCTCTATTGGCCGTTAGGAATTGTCGAAGAGGTCTTTCCCGGTTCCGACGGAGTAATTAGGGTAGCTCGCATTAAGACCACGGTTGGGTCTTACATGCGTCCTGTTGTCCGTTTGTGCCCCTTGCCTCTTCCATAATTTAGATCAGCTTTCTAGATTAAAAATTGTAGTTGAATTTAGGTAATCTTAGCGTTAGTTAGTTATTTGTCAGTTTGATCTTAGTTCTAGCTGTTTTAGTTATTTTGAAGGAAATCCTTCAAGGGCGGGGGAGATGGTTGCGCGGAAAAACCATTCGTATTTATTTTTATTTGACGGTAGGCTTGCCAAATCGTTTATCCCTGTCGCCATTTTGTGCAAACGAAGAAGCATTTCGCATATACAGTCCATTTTGGGTTTAATATCTCGCGTAATAGGTTTAAGGCTCGACCGGGAAATTGGACTTCGGTAACCTTAGGCTCGTCGCTCCACCAGAGGTAATCTACGAGAGAGACTAAACCTCAGCAGTGAACTTTGACGAGCTGTACTAAATTGATGTATGAATTAAAAGCAAGTGGGTTCGCGACATGTGCATTATCATCACCTATATACTCAGGTGATGAGAACGAGACGTGACATCTCCAATTTAACGTTTAGGTTCAGTGTGCCTCTAAATATTCGGCAATCGCTGCTAGTTTTCACCCTCGCGATCACTGATACATCACTGAACATTTGCCGTCTATATAAATCATAATGAGGTCAATCGTATTTTTTGTCGAACCGTTGGGGTTCGATCAGGTCAACTTTCTGTGATGCCGCTTCTGGAAGAAAGAGTTCATCATGAGTCCATCTTTCTGCATGAAGTCGGCTAGCTGCTGGCCCTTTGTGTTCCGTTGCCCTATTCTGAATTCCCAAATCTTCAGCTCACCATTCTCTCTTATGCCTAATTTTGCGTTGGAGTCTCCCATTAACACCGTATAGTGGGTTTTGGAAAAATACATGGCTTTAGAGATATTCTCATACATTTCCTCCACCTCCTCCTCACCGGGATGTGCCGAGGTTGGTGCGTAAACCTGTATGACCTTCTTTGGTAATTCTGCGTTTAAGGTACGCTACTCTCGTCGACACAATCACAATACGTTGTTAACGGAAGACTTGTGGACGATAAATCCGATACCTCCTTGAGATAGGTAAAACAAGTAATAGAACAAGTTGCCGGATTCGAGGATTACCGTTTCCTCTTCCTCTCTTCGAGCTTCAGATAATCCTGTAATATCCCAGCGTAACTTGTCTATCTCTTCTTCTAGCTCCAGGATCTTCTCGTCAGTCCTCAAAGTGCGTGCGTTATATATTGACAGGTCGAGTCGTCGTAGGTGGCAACCAAACCTCCACCAGAGTTTCTTAGCACCCCCTGCCACGCCGTTACTACGGCCGCCACCGTAACCAGGAATAGCAGCACAGATAATACACTATATATCAGAGAATATACCAGATAGCATCGTCGCCGGGGGACTGGTGGCCGTCTCTCATAACTCTCATCATGGGGAGTATATTGCCATAGTTGCCACGCTAGGCGTGTGGGTTGGCAGCAGCAGTTTTAATAGTATTGTTGTTATCAGGTAGATGCTGCTGCCCATCTCCTGCTTCTTTCTCTCTGTCGCCTCTTACGACGCCCACGGGGAGATATGGGTTAGTGGATATTCATAACTCCCACTACACGGCAACACATACAAATTATTTATTTATTTATTTTGTTCTTCATTGCACCAAAGATTTTGTATTTTAGGCGAGCTTAATGCTTTATGGCATTCTCTACCAGCTAACTTGGGTAGAACAGAGCAGTAAAGTTGTTACGATCACATTCAATTCAAACATGCTACACACAGTGGCGAAGCTAGGGCTCCAAACTAGGGCAAGCCCAAGATATAGTTTTGTTGTTTTTAGCAGTTTTATAAAAATAACACCAATCTTGATTTGTCTCCACTCTTTAGTTTCATATACAAGGACGTGTTTAACAAAGCACACAGAAGGCATACTACCGCTAGATAGATTGTATGACATATGCAATTGCATACCTTCGGTGGCTTTGAAAAGAGCCGTTTGGGTTTGCTTGAGCGAAAGAAAAAGATATTTACATACAATATAATACGCGAACAAAAGAAAAGCATGAACAAAATACAAACAATCTATGTACAAAATTAAAAAAGGGACGCCTGGCAGATGTGAAACATCGTAATTATTTTGTTCAAGTTATATGCTTAGAAGAATAATATAAATATTAAATTAGCCAATAGCATGTTTGTGCCATCTAATCTTACGTAATCTTTACGTACGTTACGTAAAATGACTTCACCTATAGAATTAAGTAGATGGCGCTATTAGTGAAACACTAAAGGAAATATTCTTTAAAATCTCAATACATGTATTCTTTTAATTTATTACATTAAAATTTGGGCATCACATTAAAAAAAGATTGTAAAAATTATTTGCCATAAAATTAAACTTATACCTAGGTATCCCATATTTTATGCTAAAGTTCAAAATGATATTTTTAACTCATATGGTAATACAAGTGTTGAGTTATTAAACCTTTAAATACGCCTAGAATAATTAAACTTTAATACTAAAGAGTCTTATACTTATTAAAGTATAAAGAAATGTTTATTGAATTAAAATTTTATTTTTAAATATTTTACTTTTTCCTCGCCGATTAGCACTTTAACACACTTATATTCATCACAAGGAACACTATTATCCTCCCATTTTCACTAAAAATCTTTGAAAAAGCATAAATTTATAACAGACACAACAAAAACAAACATAAACATTGAAATGTGAAGTGAACTTGCAAACGTATCGCCCGTACCCCCACTCGCTAACGCACTCCTAAACAACTTCAGGGCAAAGCACGGCTTTTGGTTCCATAGTAATTGCTATATAAACATTTCGTAGTTATATTTCATTATACAACATTTTGCCGGTTAGAAAGGGAGCTTCTCGAAAGCCTGGTAAAAAGCCAAAGCCTGCGAGAGAGACGACAAAATCAACTGCTTGCTTTCATTAATTTTGACAGTTCAGTGTATTTCGAATTGAAAGCAAACTGCAAGCTGTTGACGTTACATATTATATGCTACGAGGTCATGTCCTGCCTGGATAAGAGGAGCGCGCAGTAAATTTGAAATAGTTGGAAACAGTTTACGATATATATATATATATATATATATGTGTGTGTGTGTGTTTTTTTTATTTATATATATTATATACACATACACATATAAATAATATAACTATAGTCAACCAAATCTATGTAATACATTTGGAAAGCTGTCAGATTTATTGCACCAAGCATGCCAACCAAAAAATGAGAATATACAATATTCGATTCTTAAAAAATCGATATTGATTATTTAGAGTTGGTAACCAAATTTACAGTTTGGTTTGAATAATACCAGAATCAATTAGAAACGGATAATTTAAAACACAAGATTTATCGGTATCTTCGTATTTATTGTTACTGCTTATTTCTACAGGCAAAGTTATAAAAATTTAAGATTTAAACTAGATTAAAAACAAATTTCTTCAATCACTTTTAGTACAACTACTTAGCTGTCGTTGTATAGATTAACTATTATTTCATTTTCATTGCAGTTAAAATTAATGGCTCTTTCAAAGTCATCCATAATCATTTTTTTGTTTTTTCTGTCATGCTTCAACTAATATAGAAGAAACAGTCCAAAAAGTTAAAGCCGAGTCACAAAAGAAGAAGACAAACACAAAACTACGCACAGTAAGCTCCGGAAATGGCGGGAGAGTGAAATTATGTAGTGGTTTTTTTCAGCGCGGCCTCGTATATGAGTTTTTTTCCTCCACATAAATTTACGTTGACAAAATAAAAAAAAATTGTTTTTCAATTCATGATTCATGTAATTTAAGGAATTTTAAAAATAATAATTTAATTAAACAAATAATACATAAAAAATAATGATTCACTTATTTGAATATTATTACCGATTATTTGAATATTTTTGCCGATTTCGCATAACAATAAATTTTATTCATCCAAACACTACGCTACGGTAAGGTTCTGAGCGACATATCATTAAAACGACATCAAGTAAAAAAATTGATACTGGTTATTATTTTAATATTTTGTTTTGTTTGAAGGATTCGAATTTAAATTAGTGATAAAACAAACTATACACGTTGTAATGAAATATTACGTAAAAGGTTATTTTAAATTATGTGCGTGCGCTTGTGCAAAGTTGTAGCGGAATGATTAATATTAAACGTCAAAAGGTATTCCTTAGATTTGGTTGACTATAATACACATATATAAATAAATACACATATTTATACATATATATTTCAATAGGTGTGTATACAAATAACTTTTAACATATATAGTAAGTAGACTCAAATTTGTTGACTACGGATATGTTCGTATAGTTTTCTTTTAAAAACGTTTTTGCCAGGTATTATTCGCAGGTTAACAGGCAATTTGTTCCAGAGGGAGATGGAAGTTACTGTGAAAGAATTTGACATAAACCCAGAATGGTGGAGAGGAGTAGACTGTAATAAGTTGTGTGAAGATCGGAGATTGAGAGAATGAGTGTCACTACGGAATTGAAATCATTCTTTTAGATAAAGGGGCGAGGAAGAATCAACTGAAAACAGAGTGGACAGCATTTCAAAATATCTGCGCTGGCGTATAGTCAACCACTTTAACTAGAAGCGAAATTCTGATACGTACAACTGCGCAAATATGATCAGGCCAAAGATGAATCGCATGCAGTTGTTAAGTAATCTGTCCAACCTGCTTATCAGCTCCTGAGAGATATTAGAAAGACAAACATCAGCATAGCCAAGTAATGGAAGAATTAGATATTGGATGAGTAGAAGCTTAGTTGAAGGGGGCAGAAAAAAGTTAAGACGATAGATGGAATGAAGTATGCCTGTCACTTTACGACAAATCTGTGACACCTGTAACCTCCAAAGGGTCGGGTCAATAACTAAACCCAGATCCTTGACACTAGTGTGGAAAGGAATTACACAGTTTTCGTAGCGAATGGATGGTGTTTGATGGCGTTGGGAATGAAATTTACACTCTATTTTGAGTTAATATATCATACCTAATATAATTGTTTATAACCTATAGCGTCCGATGCATCATGCGTCCCGTGCGTTTATAATGTGTAAAAAATAATGTTTGACATTTTTTTAGAATATGATTTCTAATACTCCAGTTAACTATAACTGGAAAGCATGAATGCTCTAGTAAGGGTTAGTTCACGGCAGCAGGTCAAATGGTGGATTCGAACCCACGACGTTTTAAAGTTAGTGATCCGTACCTTACCATTAGGCTACTGTCGTTTTTGGAACTGTGATCACCAATACGGCTGGCAAGTATAACGAATTACAGGAAACCTCCCCTGGTGTATGATTCATGTCCAGCACAAGTTGCACGTGGTAGACTCAAGTTGCAGCTATATTATAGTTGTAGCACGAATGGGTTAGCTTGAGTGGGGTGGGCCACACTCTTACAGAATAGCAGCTGTATTTCATATGGTGAGTGTAGAGAACGGAGACCCTTTTTACTGGATACGAGGCATTTCATCTTGGTCCTCAGGGGTGACAAAGCATCTGTATATTGAATTTAATACAGAATAGATGTAAATGTTACCATTACATAGACTGTGTGATCAATTGTCAAGCATATTCTATAAAATAATTATTCTTGCAAATGTATGTGTGAATGATGCCTTTGTCATAATTACCCTTTTGGGGAAAGAATAGTTTCCTTTGTTAAGATTCTGAAGAAGTTTAATTTCATAGATGCTGCAATCAGGAATGAAAGATAATTTATACACATCATTACCTCTAAGTGACATATACATTCTTTTGCTGTATCATTTTCAGCCACACACGGGCCGACAGCAGGTTTTCCATCTGCTGCGTCTGGTGATAAAGCATGGGCTGGGAACGGAGTAACTTCTGAGGAATATGACGATTGCTCCATGCCTAGAGTAATATCACACAATTTATTTATACAATAAGGTTAAAGAGAACATTGAGGAGCCTTGCTCGTAATTTTATGCTCATCAGATGTCGCTACTTGGAGGACAGGTGGTTATTATTTCAAAATGTTTTATTTAAAGGTATCTTAATAGTAAATTGCATTTTAAATAAAAGCTTTTCGGTTTTTATTGAGTGTAAATACACAAAACAATGTTCCAATGGTTTAATCTCTAATTTTTTGCACTTATTTCACTCTTTATTTTAATTTTCCTACTTAGAGGAATATCCGTTATTAGTTTATCCAATTCTAATCTAATTAATATAAAATATAGTATTTCAGAAAGAAACATTAACCTTCACATTTTTTGGACCAAATGAACTTGCTCCGCTGGGGGAAGGAAATAGCATTCCTTTTTACATACCACACGTTTCATCAAGGTCATCTCATCAAGCCAGCGCATCGTCTTACCATCAGGTGGACTGTGAGCTCGTTTGCTATGCAAAAGACTCGCTTACTTTTTGTATTCCTGTATGTATTTTGATAAACCGCATTTTGTAACTATGTCAGGTTTAAATCATGATAATAACTTACAATTATTTGGCAAGAATTTGGGAGAGTAAGGTGTTTTATTTGGTTTGGTCCCCGATTATAACAATACCACTCACTTTAAAAGGTAATGCACCGTTATCGAGAAAAAAAATACCTTTGTAAAATTTAGAACCGTTGGGCAGAAGAGGAAATGGGGGAGCGGGAAGTGTCCCCTAACCTCTGGCACCACTCCCATCCACGATAATACCCCGTTCTTGAAAAAAAATCTAAATGAAAATCCCACAAACTAACATCAAAATGATAACATTTTTCGTAATGATTTCTTACATTTTCGCGAAAACAACACATTGAATAAAACTTTATCATTTTAGATTAGATTTTTAGATTTTATCGCCTTTAATTAACTTATTTTTAATTCCCGACAATTTGCTTGGTACAGCACCCATGGTCACGGGAGGAAGGGGTACTTTCAGTTTTTTAATATAATTTTGGTCCGATCTACGCAGAACGAGCTTACAGTATTTTGAAGTCTTGCAGTGGTATGCTTGGGTTTAGATTTAAGTTTGTTAATTATAGAATCCCAAGGAGATGGCAGCACGCATCCATCTTCTCTATTGAAATTAGGATGTTCTTTTTAATTTCAAGCCTCATGTATCATCCTAGGATTGGTGGTTTATCACATGTTCAAGATTATCATATGAACACTTGTCACAACCTTTCGACCTATTTCAACAGATAGTATTTCTGGGTGGTCAAGTATAGTACGATAAAGGCTGCAATAATACACTGAAAAGCACACATTCACTTATAAGAGCAACCAACGGCGGAATGCATAAAAATTAGTATGTCATGCGATTTGACACTAGAAAGAGTATAGACCACAGAAAAATTAAAATACCGTAAAAGTATAATAATGTGACACTACTTTTTCTTTCTGTCTGTCTTTGACTATCTATGTTACGCCCTTGTCGCACTTACACAAAATTCTGTATATAGTATTCAGATTTCACAGTAATATTGCATACGTTTTTCCATGTTTTCCTCATTTTGGGTTATAATGCATTACTTTGTTGTGCATTACTTTTTAATGCGAGTGGTATTGTTGTAATCAGTGACCAAATCTCTACCAAATAAAACAAACACCTTACTTCCCCAAATTCTGCCTAACGATTCTAAATCCAACCCAATATTTGTTTTAGGTCTGGATGCTATATTTAAACTACCACCACATTACAAGAGAAAATCCTAGTGTAGATCCTAGTAAGATTTAAAAAAAATCAGTTCAAGATTAATGATACTAAAACCTCAATTTCCTCTGTCTGCGTCTCACCTGGTCTGGGTGCCCATCTCGTGAGGTCTGCGGCCCTCAGATAGACGCGATCTCTGGCGGGCGCGCAGTGCCTCGCCGCCGCCGAGGAAAGAAGCCGCGTGGCACGACCAGCCCACGCCGTAGCTGTGGTCTGCCGCCAACCCTTATCTTCCTCGGCCACTCGGACTGTTCCCGGATTTTTCTGGAGACAAAACAATTGCATAAAAATTTAGACAAACTGCATGTACCGTCACCATTACAGCATATAAAGTCCACTACTGAACATAAACCTCGCTCATAGATTACTTCATAGTCGCGATATTTGCCACAGTTGCCACGCTTTGCAAATGGGTTGGCAACAGTAGTTTTTCACTTTTAGTCGTTATTAGAAAAATGCTGCTGCCCATCTCCTGATTGGTTTTCCTCTGTCGCCCCTTATGAAGCCGACGGGGTAATGCAAAAATTACTATGAAGCCAAAGATGTTTTATAGGTACAGATACCGTGTACGCGCGCCTAAAACGCTTCCATTTAAAAGGCGCCAATATTGGCGTATTCGTTCAATCGTTCCGCCATTACGCCAGCGACGTTCACTGCGAACGTACATCACGCACCAGTGTTTTTAATTTCACAAAATGACTGCTTGTGCTGTGAAATCATGTAAAAATTACTCTTGGAAAAAGATAAGGATAAGAACATCACTTTTCATAAGTAAATATACAATTTTCTGGTGTATTTCTTGATAAAATAATACGAAAGCTGAATGTTAATGCAAGTAATAATACTGCGCAATAATATTCGAGTGTTGCCTACCGTATGAAATGTTTTTCCCTATTTTAATGTCATTAATAGATATAAAGCAACTGTTGACAACGGATATTTATCCAAAGCAGCCGATACGCAACCGTTGTGAACCGGTTGTTTAACCGGTTATTTGATCTAGTCATGAAACTGGATCGATATACGAATTTAAAAAAAAACATTTGCTATCTCTTGGCCGAAGTTAACTTTTACGGTTACACTTAACCAAACTTACTTTTGTACGTCATTTTACTTAAGATTAAAAAATATTTATTTTTAACTGTTACATTAATTATATCTAGGTTTTTTTACTTATTTCACTATTTTAGTGCGATTTTCGTACCTGCATAAAACACATATAACCACCCATATCCCTTGTGTGTGTATATCCCCATTCACATACGGACACAAATGCACACGCCTCGCACACACATTTTACACTCAGGTATGTCAATATGAATGAAATATAAAATCTCCCAAATTTTTGGGCAATCGATTCGCACTATTATTACCGAAGTCACGCACACTAATGCAGGCATGGTACGTAAGATATGCGCGTCACGTGGTACTCACGCACACATGAATCAAAGACTGGCGTCACTGTGAACGGTGTGAAGTGTTAGCAACACGGTATCTGTACCTATAAAACATCTTTGTATGAAGTGCTCTTATGACAATATGAGGCAGTGGATATTCCTACACTCCATCTATACAACACGTAACATAATTAACGCACTTTGAGAAAGTAGTTTGTTCAGAATCGTTTATTGAATCGATTACTATCTTTTTTAATAGAGGCAATTTTTTATCTTAAAACTACGTAAATTACAGTCAAAACAAACTGAAATGGACCGTAACTTAATGAAATAAGACTTTTAAGAGTGCAGTTTTATTTGTATTATTACTAATTCTGTCATTCAATAAAAATAAAGAAAAATGAGCTTTATTTCAAGCACGTTAAAGTCATTGCGTTCGTGGATTTGTACTGTGACCACAACATTCTTCCGGAATTAGTATAACTAATTTGATGAATAATCAGTGCATAAAAGTGTTTAACTAAAAATTCAGTGTATGTATTATGATTATAACATACTATACTAATTGGAGTGTCTGAGGGTGTGCGTTAATTACGTTACATATTGTATATAGTCTACCAAATCTAAGAAATACCTTTTGACATTTCACATTAATCAATCCGCAATAAGTTTTCACCAGCGTACGCACACGATTTAAAATAACCTTTTACGTAAATCCGAAGAATTATGAAGTTATTTATATTTCATTACAACGTGTATAGTTTTTTTTATCACTAATTTAAACTTGAATTTTTCAAACAAAGTAAAATATTAAAAAACAACCAGTATGAACTTTTGTTACTTGACGTCATTTCAATGATATGTCGCTATGTATATTACCGAAGTGTTTGCATGATTAAAATTCATTGTTATGTGAATGATAGGCAAAATATTCAAATAATCGGTAAAAATTTTCAAATAATCTAATCATAAATTTTTTTAATGTATTATTTGTTTAATTTATTTTTTTTTCAAAATTCCTCAAATTACATGAATTATGAATAAAACAAGTTTATTTTTTTTATTTTGTCAAAGTAAACTTGTGTAGGCAAGAAAACTCATAAGGCCGTGCTAAAATAACCACTACATAATTTCAATATCCCGCCATTTTGGTACCAGTTACTCGACTCCACAGTCAGTAATTCATTCTTGGGGCGATGTATTATACACTTTTACAACAAAATCCCAGAAATTATACATAATTTGACGTAAGTACACAAAGTTTAAAAAATTTATTAAACTAAGTTTGTATAAAAATGTTATTTTAATATTAAGGAATTTATGGATGATAATAACCCCTGGGAAGGGTGATCGCTACCAAGCTGTTTATAATTCGTTTTGTGTTGTTAATTGTAACATGCATGATTGTAAGCTCTTATTTTTAATAAAAAAAAGTAGTCCCGTTGGTTTCCTTGCTGGTTCTTCGTTGTTCTTTTCTGTTTTTGCGAACCAGAAAAGAACGATAAATGAAAAAGTGACTTTCAATAGGTATTATTCATAATCTATATTGAATAAAAAAGTTTCTGTTTCGGGAGCTCTCTGTGCGTAATTTTGTGTTTGTCTTCTTATTTTGACTCGGCTTTCACTTTGTGGACTGTTTCTTCTATACTAACTTTTGTATGTGGTAGAGCCACGCTACATCTATATTATAGTTGTAGCACGAATGGGTCGGCTCAACCGGGGCAGGACCACGCTCTCACAGAATACCAGCGTAAAATAGCAGCGTAATGCTGCTGTGTTTCGTATAGTAAGTGTAGAGAACCGGAGACCCTTTTTACTGGAATCGAGGCATTCCATCTTAATCCTCTGAGGTGACAACGCATTTGCATTTTGATTCTTAATTGAGGATAAATATGTATTTCTATGGGTCATAGCATCCACTTACCATCAGGTGGACTGTGTGCTCATTTGTCACCCAATGCTATAAAAAAATATATTCGTTGAAGCATGTGCCCATGTCACAAAGGAATATTGGCCAAAGTTGGAAGAAAAAACAAAAAAATTGATTATGGATGACTTTTACTCTTTTTGACAGCATTATTGAAGATCAAATAATACTGAATATAAACAACGACATCTCCATTAGATGTACTGAAAGTGATTGAATAAATTTATTTTTAATCTAGTTTCAATCTTAAATTTTTATAACTGTGCCTTAGAAATAAGCAGTAACAACAAATACGAAGAACCAAACCAAACCATTTATTACACGGTTAGACAAACCAATTTATTAAATTTCAAAACCCTTAACGAGAACAAGGCTACAGTTATTAAGCAAGAATTATCAGATTACAACACAGCTGTGAAAATATATCAGGTTGAGTGCTTGGAATAGTTGGCAACAAATACAATCCGAAAGGGCCATGGCTGAGCATGTGAATCTCTGATTAGATTGACAATGCCAGTTTCGTGGGATTTAGCGCCTCCAAAACATAAGCATGTCACTATGAAAAATAGCCAGCTCAGTTGACTGTTTCTTTCCGAAATATATCACTGCAATATATCGACCGACTTCAGCTGTTAGGGGTTGAGATTTCTACGAAACTAAACTTAACACCTTTCATCAAGTCTAAGGTCAAAGCAACTTCAAGGAAGTTAGGTTAGCTGCTTACTCTATATAAACCGCAAATTCGGTCGTACATTGAATATTGCTGTCATATATGGACTGGTGCTGCAAAGTGCCACCTAGTAGCTTTCGACTCAATGGAAAGATGTGCTCAGAGGCTTATCATTTAAACTAAATCTGGTTAAAACCAACTCACCAATCGAACACATTCGCAAAGCTGCCTGCCTTTCGGTTTTCTAAAGGCAACAGAATTCTTCCCTCCCCCTTTCACCATCGGACAACCAAACGTTTGGCCAGTCTCCACTCTAAGAGGTATAAGTAAGTTGACAACGAAGGTTGTCGACTTACTACACATTCAACCAAATGGTTTGCTTCATCATTCCACATGCATACAGTAAAGGAGTGGAAGAAGTTGCCAGTATTTGGCTTTCCATTTAAAGTGGGTGTCGTCGAGGCAATAGTGAATAGGCTTTTCTTAGGCTAAGACAATGCACAACTAAAAATAAATTATTTATGTGCATAAACTTACCTGTCTCAGCTTAGCCATGGCATCAGGAGCTATAAAATCAGCCTGTGCAGCATGTGTCAGAAAACAGAGTGTCTGATGACCACTCTGCCCTAACTCTTCTTCGGCAGGTATAACAACTTTCATAGCTTCTACCTCCTAAAAAAGAAAAATCCTTAAATCTCCTCAATAAATATTTTCCATTAACTTTATATCTTTTATATGTAATATCACAGTTGTGCAACAGTTGGGAAAAGAATGTACTTGTGCAGCAACTGCTGGGGTTTCGCGGGGCAGGGGGCGGCGCGACCTTGTGTTAGCGCACTCGTCTAAGTCTGTTGTACAATACATGCTGTTGACGCGAGTGTGCTTTATAGTATATATTCATGCCGTGGTACCTCTGATGAACTGGGTTCAATCCCCGCCGGCATCAAACTTATGTAGCACCAAACTTCTTAACTAAAATTTTAAGTGCTGATTTACCACATGCTCGGCGGTGAAGAAAAACATCGTGAGAAAACCGGCATATCTGAGAAATAAGAAAAAAAAAAGTATTTCGAAGACATATGAAGTTCGCGGACACTCATTTGGAAAGCGCAGAGGACACTTCCTTGTCCTAAAAACCCTCTCAGAAATGAGGAGAGGCCTGTACCCAGCAGAGGGACGTATATATGCTGTAATTTTGAAAAATATATATAATGGTGAATTACTGTTGTTGAGTTATTAATGAGTTTCTAAGTAAAGTTGAACTCCAATGACGGTCATGCTTACGTCTCCATGATATTTTTTAAAATTGAACAATCGAAAACTGAAAATATCTACCTGCTGAGTCCCGAAAATATTTAGCAGTGCAACTCAATGTATTTTTATTTTTATATATTGTTACTACAAGAAAAAATAATTTGTAATAATATAGAATATTACATATATATTACAAATTATTTTGTTCAATAAATGTTTTAACTCCTAAGTATGTGCATAATGTTAATAAATCAGAATGAGCATCATAATATCCAAAATTATTTTATTGCCAATTTCATGACAACCCCTATTCGTCCATCATTGCAAATTGTAAAACCTTACACGGGCGGCAGAATTTGTGCATAAGTGTCCAGACATTTTAAGTATCTAATGGCTTGTTCATTAGATATTTTATTAAATACTTTCAATAAATGGCAGTTTTTTCAACCACAGACTATAGCATATACACACAATGACTATAGACCATAGCATGGATTATAACATAAGCAAAGCATTCAGCATAAAACCTGCTTCACCACCCGCATGCACTATGACCAAGTGGCTACCTTTAGATAGAGGTTTTTTGTGCCTTTAGTGAGACCATCTGTTCAAGAATAGTGAGACACCTAGAAACTATTAAAGCATGATTCAAAAGTGCAAACAATTTTTTATCTTTCTCAGATACTCAATTATTCGAAATATTATTATTCGAATTTGTGACAGCTCAATTAAAAAATTTCTATTGGTTTTCTGTTTAAAACACAATTTTTTTAATATTCGCCTGATACTTGCTGCAGATCCTTGGGAATGTAGGTCACCCTGTAACTTCCTTCATGACTTGCCTATAGTAGGCAATTCTTTTCAATGATGTGGAAATTGTGGATGATTCTTTTATAACACCCTTGTCAAAACAGTCAACGTCTGTATTGGTTTTTGTTGATTCTTTCAATTTTACTGGGAGAGCAGAAGACAGTAACAAATTCCGATTTTTGGAATGCTTTATAACTCTTCTGTACTACTGTAGGAATCGGAACATTTTATTGAGCTATTATTGTATAGTTGTTATAAAATATCAACTGCATTATTATCAGCCTCCCTCTTCATAAAACAACATATTTCATAAGTCATTTTCCTCAATTTTCTATATAAAACCATTTCGTAATCAAAAACGTTTGTGCGCTATGATATTTTGTGAACAAACATATAAAATGTTTAATGTGGACACAGCATGGAAAGCAAGGTCGACTGATGAATATCCTAGTGTGGAGGTAAAGTTTTATAAAAAAGAAAGAATAAAGCACCGGTAAGCATAAAGCGCCAAATAGACTGATAAATTGCCTAATGCCTACATGATGCGACCTATATTTTATAGAAAGAATACCATACCAATGGCAAAAGCTCTTACCAAATTATTTATTGTGATATGATACACATAAATAAGATTAAATAAGTGTGTCATAACTTACGTTGGTAAAATCAACAAGTTGTGATACGTAAACTCCATCCAAACGTAAAAAATCTAAAATAACAGTGTCTTCTGACACATTCGCTGTTATGTTTTCCTGCATAACATCGCCACCCTACAATCACGATTTGGATAAATTTTAATTTAAAACGAAAATGGAATAGATAATAAAGATGTAAATAAAAATACCTGGTTTTTAACATTAATTACCAATTGTAGATTGATTGGTTTAATAATTGCGTAAAAGACAATAATATTTACGTATTGCTGCATGTTCTCTTAAATAAAAAATACTATAAGTACTTAAGTATTGTATAAACTCTTTTATTTAAATAATCATTTCAGTCCAATTGGAAAGTAAACACGAATATAGAACCGAAAGCAGAAACAAATAATGAAAACTTAAATATGAACGTGCTATTGTATCTTCGAAATTTCGCTGATGGTTAAACTACCGCCATCTAGTCATTGATTTATGAAAAACATAATACTTTTTAATTTATAGCTGCTCTGAAATCTTGCATTATTAGCTACTTTATGTAAATCAATCAAGATAGTGTGGCCGCCACAAAAAATTATGCATTATTAGTAATAATTCTAATTATAGGTATAAAGGAAATCATATTGTATTAAGCAAGTTACTGTTATATGTTATTGTATTTACCAATTACATTAAAAATATCATCATAATCATCATCATTACAGTATATATAATTAGTAATTTTTATATGGTGTGCAATAAAGAATATTAAATAAATAAATAAAATAAATAAATACAGTTCACAAGTCTCCTGCTGAACATTAACCTCCCCAAGGTATGCCACAAATCACGGTCCTGAGCCGCCTGCATACATCGACTTCCTGCACGTCTTACAAAGTCGTCACTCCATCTAGTGGTGGGTCGACTCGAGAATCTTTTTCCCCCGTCGGTTTTCGGTTCTTCGAGATATATGACCGGCACATTGTCACTTCAGCTTACTAATCCGTTGTTCTATGTCATTAACTCCGGTTCTACTGCGGACATCCTCATTTCTAAGTTTATCGCGCAGAGAAACCCCGAGAATCGCCCTCTCCGTGGCTCGCTGAGTGACTTTGAGCACCCCCATACGGTCAGCACTGAAGGATCAGTTCCGTAGATCATCACTTGCAAACGCACTGGTTGCACAGTCTCGTTTTTAGGTTTTGAAGTATACCCAATGAGAAGACATGTCGTAATTTCCCGAACTCTGCCCAGCGGAGTTGAATTTTGAAGTTTGAATTTTGTACGTGGTAGAGCCATGCTGCAGTTATATTAGTAGTATAGTTGTAACACGAATGGGTCGGCTCGACCGGGGAAGGACCACACTCTCACAGAATACCAGCGTGAAATAGTGGCTTAATGCTGCTGTCTTTCTTATGGTGAGTGTAGAGAACTGGAGACCCTTTTTACTGGAAATGAGGCATTCCATCTTAGTCCTCACGGGTGACAACGCATCTGCATTTTGATTCGTGATCGATGATGGATATAGATGTCTATGGGCCACAGCAACCACTTACCACCAGGTAGAATGTGTGCTAGTTTGTCACCCGGTCCTATAAAAAAATATCCGTTGAGTGACCTCTCAGCTGAAGTTGGACTTACCTAGTGAGACTATTTGTCCCAGGTAAACATACCCGTCAACAATTTTGAGCTTAGTGCTCCCAACTAAACTGAACTACCGTCATAGGAGTGATATGGACGTTTCACATGATCTTTGTTTTGTCCATGTTCATTTTAAGACCTATCCGTTGGGAGACTTTATTACGGTTATTGAGCATAGTGCTTAGGTCCTCCAGCGATTCTGCCATAAGGACTATATCGTCGGCAAATTCAAGGTGAGTGATGTACTCGCCATTTATGTTAATATCGTATCCTTTCTAGCCCAGTAGCTAGGAAACGTCTTTCAATGCAGCGGTGAAGAAAAGACATATCGGTGTTACTAAATCAAATAATTTTGTATTTTTTTTTATAGAAGAGGGGGTAAACGAGCATGCGGCTCACCTGATGTTAAGTGACTACCGCCGCCCATGATCAACCGCAATACCAGGGGAATTGCAGGTGCGTTGCCGGCGCTTTAGAAAGGAGTAAGCTCTTTTCTTGAAGGTCCCCAGGTCGTATCGGTCCGGAAAAATCGCTGGTGGTAAACTATTTCACAGAGAGGTTGTACGCGGAAGAAAACTCCTCTTGAAACGTACAGTGGTGGACCGCTAAGCATCCAGATGGTGTGGATGGTATCGGGACGGTTGCCGCGTAGTGCGTTCACGAATTTTGGCGGCTGGGATTAATCCAAACAATTCCTCAGAGCACTCTCCATGGTATATGCGAAAAAAATGCAAAGAGATGCAACATCTCTTCGCAGTGCCAGTGAATCGAGCCGATCGGAAAGCACTCGGTCATCGAAGATTCGAGCCGCTCTGCGCTGGATGCGGTCAAGTGGAAGGAGCTGGTACTGGGGAGCCCCAGCTCAGAGATTGGAACAGTATTCCATGTGCGGCCGAACCTTCGCCTAGTAAAGTTGTAGAAGGTGTGCCGGCATGAAATACTGTCCCGCTTTGCTGAGCATTGATATGCAGAAGAAACAGCGTTGGCGATAGCACGTAGCCTTGTGGAACACCAGCGTTAATAGGCTTGTAATCGGAGCTTGCACCGTCTGCAAGAAAGCTGGTGATCCAATCGCACAATTTCTTGGGAAGCCCATAGGAAGGGAGCTTCGAAAGAAGCGCTTTGTGCCAAACCCGATTGAAGGCCTTCGCAATTTCCAAACTAACGGCCAATGCCTCCCCCTTGGACTCTACTGCCTCCACCCATCTGTGAGTTAGGTAGACCAGAAGATCACCAGCTAACCGACCATGGCGAAAACCGTATTGGCGGTCACTAATCAGCTGGTGATCTTCAAGGTACCTCATGAGCTGGCAGTTTACAATGGACTCCATTGTTTTGGAGAACAAGAAGGTGATGGCGATAGGCCGGTAGTTGGATGGGTCTGAGCGGTCGCCTTTTTTAGGGATCGGGTGGACGAAAGCCGTCTTCCATGATTTTGGGACTACGCCTAGGGAGTAGGAGTACCGGAAAAGACGCGTTAAAACCGGTGCCAACTCTGGAGCACACGTCCTCAGCACAATTGGGGAGATTCCGTCAGGCCTAGTCGACTTAAAAGTCGACTTAAAAGTATTTCAAAATAATAAATAATAAAAAATCCCTTCATAGTTTTAAATTCAAGTTAGTTTGTATTTGCTACATACATGAGGTTTGTGTAATAAGGAGTATAGTACGGCCGCTGAGTTATTACCGATTTGACAGATTATTCTTAAATTAATCGATATAACCTTGCGCGAGCGACACATTTGCCGAATGATTTAGAATACCTCTTTAATATAAAACTTTATGTCAAAATGTCAGAATCAAGTAATTTTCCAATAAACTCTGTTCCAAAACTTAAAATAGTTTGTAAATAATATGAAAACATTTTATTTTTTGTTCTTTGGCGCGCTTGTACAAAGTTACGTCGTGCGTCTAGTTTTCATAGTGATGTGCTTGATAGTATTCGGTCCGAATTCATTGGAATGGATATGATATTTATTTTATTTGGATATTTTTATTTTACTTATTCCTTCGAGCAACTAGACTATAATGCTACCATTTTTTGCGTCTCCTAATTGCACTGTGTTGCCAGTATCTCTATGATTTTTAAGATTTATGTGTGATCCAAAGACAAAAATACTGTTTTCTATGATTTAAAAATAAATACAATTAAAATGATTATGTATAATTTTTAACATTCATAATATATAAAACAACATTTAATAAATATAATTTTCTCCCTCAATTAAGCAATGTTATAGGTGTATTTTTTAAGTAATTGGCGATACTATTCTGGCAACACCCTTACCACCGCTATTTTAATCTGTTTCAGTGTTGCCATATATACAGATTTCCCCGTATTTATACAGATTTTCGGTGTGTGATACAGATTTGCACTGGGTACAGATTTTTATACAGAGTTTTCTAACTCTATTCATTGGATTACCATAATATTCAACTTAAAAAAGAATGAAGCAAAATAAGTGAGATACCGCGTTACACATATCACTGCATGATTCTATTCTTTACGGTTAATTTATTTTTCACAACGTAATTAGTTAGTATAGCAGAATTACAAGTGAATTGTAAAGTACGTATATATAAAATATGTATGACTGAAAATAATAAAGTAATTATATGTTCATTTGTTGCAAATGTTTGAGTTTTAATATGCTGTTTGTTTAAATTAATGTTTTCAATATTGCTATAGAAAATTTTTTGTGTATATTTTATACGTGGTTGAGACACGCTACAGCTATATTATGGTTGTAGCACGAATGTGTTGGCTAGACCGGGGAAGGAGCACGATCTCACAAAATACCAACGTAAAATACTAGCTTAATGGTGCTGTGTTTCGTGTGGTGAGTGTAGAAATCCGGAGACCCCTTTTTACTGGAAATGAGGCATTCCATCTTAGTCCTCAGGCGTGACAACGTATCTGCGTTTTGATTCTTAAGCAAGAATATAGAAAGATGTCTATGGGTCACAGCATCCACCTACTATCGGTAGACTGTGTGCTCGTTTGTCACTCTTACTCTATAATTTTTTTTATTGAATAACGATAATCAAACCTTATCAGCTTATCACGTTAGTAGTTATTGCTTGTTTTTCAAAAGAAGCAATGATGATGATGATAATCAATTAGTCTATTGTGGTTTATTAGATTTTACAGATTTTATACAGATTTTAAGTTTAAATAGCATACGGATTTAATACAGATTTTAGCGGTTTGTAATACAGATAAAAGGTTTAAGGCATCTGGCAACACTGATCTGTTTAGTCGTCTTCCGTACTCTCGTGCGCAAAGACTACGTTCTCTTGTGTAACCGTTGTTTTTTGACTCGGCTTTCTCCTGTTTATCGTTGCGCTTTATTGGACTAATTTTGTTTGTGTTTGGTAATTTTGTTGAAAATGCCGAAACGAGGAAAAACATTGAATAGTCAATGTCGTGAGCTTGTACTAAAGCTACAGGTAGGCATGTCGATCTAAAATCGATTAATCGAAAAATCGATTCTTTGGAGTAAAATAATCGATTTTTTAGATCGATGCAAAACACCGCATTGATTCACTGAATCGATCCAAAAACCTCTCGAATCGGACTGATTCAAGAACTAGCGATACAATTCCCAAACTGGCTGGGGTAAGACACCGCAGTTTTTTAATTTTTTTGCTGTTGGGGGACGCACAAACAACCGGTCGTACTTAGTTGATAATTTGAACGCAATATTTATTTAAATAAAAATAAATATTTATGAACGCATCCAACAATATCGAAAAGGTGTAATTTCATTTTAATTTCTTGAATTCTAATTCTAATCTTGCCTGTGGGCTGTTGGTCTAACTTAATCTGTGCTGTGAACAAAGGCTACATATACATACTACAGTATAAAATTATAGCTGTGAACTTGTTTGAACTGTGAATTTGTTTGAACTGTGAACTTGTGAATTTACTTTATTTATTATCAAAAACATACATACTGTGAGCTGTAAGTACAGACAGTAAGGAAATAACCAGTATTGTGTTTGTGTAGCATTCATTTCAATTTGATAAATAGTGAGTTATTAGGTTGAAACAGCTTTATCGAGAAATGTACGTTGCAGTTTGCACTTTTGTTAAAGTATTGTTGTTGTTTTTAGCCTAAAATGTCAAATAAAAGTGATACACGGAATCACTTTGTAAAAAATGGGATTGAGTGGCGTATGTGCGAACTACTCCTAACACAAGCGTTTCTAGCTTACCAGGAGTGATTAAAAGAATATTAGTAATGTTAATTAATAAGATTACTAATATTTTGTTTAAAAAAATATTAAAGTTCAATTAATGAAAAAATCGCAAATTCTTGAAATTTCACGTTTGAAATTATCGCGATTAATCGAAAATCGATCTTTTAATCCTCGATTTAATCAATAATCGATTCTAGTATCTTCGATACAAATCGATTCAGAGATCGATTTTTTTAAGAGTGAATCGACATGCCTAGCTACAGGATTACTTTGAGCGTGAGTCACAAAATGGCGGCCCTTTGATTCCTGTCACTCAAGTGAAAGATCGGGTTTCACAAGCTCTTGGAATTGGTGCGAAAACACTATATAATATAAATAAAGAAAAATTTGGTGCTTCTGGAACTGAAGATAATGTTTTACGCACTCCTAAGAAAAAACGAAGACAAAAGCCCGTGACAGGTGTTGATGTTTTTGATGCAGATGCAATAAGAAACCACATACATGGTTATTATACTAGGAACGAGTTTCCAACTAGACGTTTGCTTTTGGTCTCTTTAAAAGAAGCTGGCTTGTTAAACAAGCCAGCTTCTTTTAAAGAGACCAAGTAGATGAGATAGCTCTAGCACATGGACATCGGGTACTTCGAATTCCGCTTTATCACTGCCAGTACAATGCCATTGAGCTAATATGGGCACAAATCAAAGGTATTGTTTTTTATCGCATAAGTTATGAATATGAATAATTTGTACTATTATAACATCCAATATTCAGCATATAAGTAAAAAGATACATAACTAAGAAATAAATATCTCATGTCCCTTACATGTGGGTAATTGTGTAACATTTCGTTTATTTAATGTAATAAATTAACGTTATTTAATGTTTACATTACAGGTTACGCAGCTCGTAATAACTCCGCCATTCAGTACTAATAAAATGATGGGTCTATTAAAAGATGCTTGCAGAAAAATAACGAAAGAAGATTGGGTCAAGGTCGTCGAAAAGACTCGAAAACTAATAACAGAAGATTATGAACGCGATATAAGAGTGGACACCATTATAGAGAATGAAATTGTCATACAAGTGACTGATAGCGATGACAGCTCTGGCGAATCTGGTTCAGAGTCTGAATAATTGTTTTAATAAATGATAGGTAGTCATTTATTAAAACATCTTGTACCTACTCTATTCATTAAAATGTGTAACAGTGTTTACAAATTTGTTTTATTTTGATATGTCCTCGACCAATTATCTACGCCCATCAAGGATACTCCGTCTAATAAAGAACCTGTGTCTTTAACTATTATTGTTTTGATTTTATTTAATTACACACTATACTAGAATTTTTAAAAACAAACTGTTCCCAAATGATATTAGGGTTACTGGTTCAGTCAGTTCACTAGTATTGTCAATTCGTCATGTGTCAAATCGGTAATAACTCAGCGGCCGGAGTATAGTAGTAAATATAATAATAAAAAATAGAAGTTTAAAAGTTTCATTGGGCAACACTAAATCAAAGTGAAAAATTATTTAAGAAATATGTCCGCCGGATTGTGCATGTGTTTATTTCTTGTTATTTCATATTTTTGAGTGTTTTATCGTAATTGCTTTTAAATAGCAAAAAACATAGGACTCAAGAATGTACTTTAAGGTAAATTTTGTAATTGATGCAGTGACAAATATAATAAAAGACTTATAAATTAATATGTTAATTTCAATCAAATCAAATATTTATGATGGTTTGTAGTAAGTTACTTTCTACATTATGTGCAGACAACATGTTATTTTATTTCCAAAATATCTTGTTTAAAATTGTGAAATAAATGTGTTAACAATACTGAAAATCTTTCTTTTTGCCTTAGTCCTACAATTTATCGAGAGTATTTATGCCGATTTCTAAGTAAAAAACAGTGTTTTTATTCTTATTTAGAAATCGACAAAATAATAAAAATAACAATATGAAAGTAGTATAGACTTCGATCAACAATACCAACTAGATGTCGGGTCGGCGCAAGAAATCCATCTACGTAAATAACAGCGCACATGAGACGTAAGCTCTTGTACGTCATCGATCACTAATAACGAACTAGATACACAATCCCATACAAAAGTTCTCTAAAAACTATCGCCAATTGTTGTGACGTAATTCTAGTTGAAATAAATATACATTTATGTAAATTCAACCTTAAACACATTGCCTATAGTTGTATTCACAAAGATACGTACGAAAAGCAATAAATTTTTATGAGGCTCGTAGCTTGGGCAAGGAATCATTAGAGTCGAACTGCCCAATATTTTTTGTTACTGTTATAATTTTAAAAT
Organism: Parnassius smintheus behrii; assembly: GCA_036936625.1. Lineage (NCBI taxonomy): Eukaryota > Metazoa > Arthropoda > Insecta > Lepidoptera > Papilionidae > Parnassius > Parnassius smintheus. Next base: position 54,989,432 of record JAUPFT010000008.1, on the reverse strand, counting down.
GTTTCAAACTTGTTTTAAAAACTGGTGTACATAAAGCATATTCTATTCTATTCTATGGTGTATCATGAGTAATGGTTATAATTTACCTAAATGTAAATACGTTTTTGGATAGGACACCACATTTATTTAGTAACGAAAGTACTTGAAACAGTCATAATTATTTATTTATTCTTCGTCTTGTGTCAATAATTTAAAAGTATTGCTTGACAAAGAACTTAAATGTAAATTCAATAGTTACTAAATATAAAAAGTATGTACAGAAAGTTATAAGTCGTAGTGACATATTCATCACTTTCTAAAACATGCTTCGAACATGCAACGCTTCCTTGGGTCGGCTTGAAGAATTCTTCGGACCTTTGACATGCTATGAATGATATCCATCCCGCACACCTAACTGGATCTCGAGGAAAGCTGAAAAATTAAAAATAAAATCTCACATCTTTAATTTTACTACATGCAAATATTCAAAATTAAGTCCATAAAATGTTACTATAATATTTAGAGAAACTATAAAAGTCTAATTAAACGAAAAAAAAAAAAACAATCATACTTTAATAATAAAAAATAATAACGTCTCCAACAAATGGAACAGAGTCCACGCACATACCTCGAACAATTATGACTTATTTTATTAAGACTAAATTTAAAAAATGTTTTACGGAGATTTCTTGAAAAAATAAAAGTATTTACAATAAAATGATAAGAATTAAATAATGATAATATTAATACGTACCGAAATTAGGAAATTCTATCCTTTTTTTAGCGACCTGGATGTGTGATTTTTACACTTTTTAAACTAGCACTGAGGTATGTTTACCGTCGGAGCGTTCGAATGTAACTAGATTAAAAGCGCACCCAAATGTTCAAATGGGTGCTCATTCGGTGAGGTCGTTTTATGTCACTGATTGTGTATCTGGTTTTTATTAGTGATCGATGTTGTACGTGAGTGTGTAGCTCGCAAGGCAATAACGGGAAAAAGAACTTTATTTGTTATAACTTAATGTTGATTTCGAACTAAATGTTAGTTAGTTTATGTCTTTTCATAGTTTATATTCATGCGGACAGTATTTAGCTATGATTTTGTACGTGACCCGTTATCTAGTTGGTATTGTTGATCGAAGAGTAAAGAGCATATAGTCAGTAATCTATGATATAGAGGTATATATAATATGTATAGTTGAAGTCAGTAGTTAATAAACTAGCTTCCAGCCGGCGCTGTGGTCGTGGCCAATTTTTATGTAAGAGATTCTTATCTATTTCCGTATATACACTCTTATCTATGATTATGAACAGGATGAATTATAATAGATTATAGGTTTCAGTTTATACAAAGGTACTATGTGATTATAGGATCATTAGTTTCAGGTATACAAAAAGTACTCTGTGATCATTAGGATCAAGGATGTGAATGTGATATTATAAATAATGCTGTGGTTTACAAAGCATGTTGTGTTCGTTTCATTTTAGTGTTTGACAATATCTTAACACTTAGTTTGTAGGTCATTTTATATGCAAAGTAATATACAAAAAAATAATTTGAATTGATTATTAAACTTATTTCTCCTCTTTTTATTACGCGTAAAATATTATTATTTTTAAAGATATTTTCAAAGCTAGCTCTATAAACGCGATAAAGCTTTACGTTCCGTTCTAGACCGACAAATAGGTATATAAATATATGATAGTAGAATATTTAATCAACTTTCATCCCAGCAGAAATGTCGCTTCTCCTCGGTTAGCTTGTGCAGAGGTTTGGCTATATCTGCAAAGTTCGTCGATCATAGGAGCACAAACCCAAAAATGCTCTAACCTGCGGCTTATCTTTTGGAACCGGCCAATCCTTGACAGCGACGATTTTCACTGGATCCGTGCGGATATCTTCTTCCGACACTACATACCCCAAAAAGTTAACTTGCTGTTTGAATAGAGAACATTTCTTCGGACTCAACTTGAGGTTGGCACTCTGAATAATCATGAGGACGCGTTCCGGGTTTTGAAAGTGTTCCTTAAACGTACGGCCTACGATGAATATGTCATCCAAGTAGACCAGACAGGCATCGCCAATTATCCTGATAAGTACAAGTTCCATCAGCCTTTCAAACGTTGCTGGAGCATTTCACAATCCGAACGGCATAAGTTTAAATTACCGCGTACGCTTTTCCGTCGAGAACGCAATTTTATTGTCCTTAGGGTCAATTTAAACTTGCCAGTATCCACTTCTTAGATCCAGCGTGCTAAACCACTTTACTCCTGTAAGCATGTCTAGCGTGTCATCAATTCTTGGCAAGGTATAGCTGTCCTTCTTTGTAACGTCGTTCAGATGGCGGTAGTCAACACAAATCTGCATGCTGCCGTCCTTCTTCTTTACCACCACCACGGGTGAACATCATGGACTCGATGAAGGTTCAATAACACCATCCTCCAGGTTACATAGATGTAGAAGCTACTGGCGGGCCGGCCTCGGTGGCCGGCGGCTGGCCCTCCGACATCTGCGGCGTTGCACCACCAAATCGTCTCTGGTCCTTCTCCTGCTGGCGTTGACTTCGGGTACGGACACCCTCTGTTTTCTACTTAGGTAAAATTGGCATGATTTTATCCCACTTCTGACACCAATTGTTACGAGCCTAGGGTTCGTGACAAAATTTCCGATAGAATTACGAAAATTGACACTTTAATTATTGAACACCAGTTAAAACTTAAATCACACTAATAATTAATCACACTTAACAGTTTAGTAACATACCCTGCGGCAGACTGTGCAGAAGACCGAAGAGTACAATCTGCCACTTTGCCTGGCGTATGTGGACTATGAGAAAACCTTTGATTCCGTCGAAATTTGGGCGGTGCTACAGTCCCTTCAGCGGTGCCAAGTTGACTGTCGGTATATTGAGGTGCTAAAGTGTTTCTACAGGCTAGGATGGCTATCCGAGTACAGAACCAGAGTACGAAACCTATCCAACTGCAGAGAGGTGTAAGACAGGGTGACGTTATATCCCCGAAACTCTTCACCGCTGCTTTGGAAGACGTTTTCAAGCTACTGGACTGGAAATGATACGGTATTAACATCAATGGCGAGTACATTACTCACCTTCGATTTGCCGACGATATAGTCCTTGTGGCAGAATCGCTGGAGGACCTAAGCACTATGCTCAATGACCTCAATGGTGTCTGCCAACGGACAGGTCTTAAGATAAACATGGACAAAACAAAGATCATGTTTAATGTCCATGTCACACCTATGCCGGTAGTTGTTGGGAGCACTATGCTCTAAGTTGTTGACGAGTACGTTTACCTGGGACAAATAGTCCGACTAGGTAAGTCCAACTTTGACCGAGAGGTCAATCGACGGATTCAACTCGGGTGGGCAGTGTTCGGGAAATTAAAACACATCTTCTCGTCGGGTATACCCCAAACTCTGAAAACTAGATTGTACAACCAGTGCGTGTTGCCAGTGATGACTTACGGATCTGACACGTGGTCCTTCTTTGCTAGACATATGAGGACGCTCAAGGTCACTCAGCGAGCTATGGAGAGGGCTATGCTCGGAGTTTCTCTGCGTGATAGACTCAGAAATGAGGACATCCGCAGTAAAACCAGAGTGACTGACATAGCTCAACGGATTAGTAAACTGAAGTGGCAATGGGACGGCCATATAGCTCGAAGCACTGATAACCGATGGGGAAGAAAAGTTCTCGAGTGCCAGCCTCGTACCGGTAGGCGTAGTGTGGGGCAACTCCCCACTAGATGGAGTGACGACCTGGTAAGACATGCAGGAAGTCGATGGATTTCACCCGGACCGCTGAGTAGTTCAGACGTGTTACACTAAATCCCTATTTTTTTTTTTATTATTATAAATATTTAAATTAAAGTTTCTATTACAAAAATTGAGTTAAAAAAATAAGAGTGCATAATTAAGAAGAGTTTGCGACCCGGCGCCGGTAGATTACCGTGCTGACTCATACGCTGCACCAACGCCGCCCATCTTTGTCCTGCTGCCCGCCCCCAGAGGCGTCACGAAGATCAACCAATCCTCTACGCTTGTAGGAGGTACGTGTTAATTGTGCAGCGCTCCTAGTGCCTTGGCTTCGTCATCTTTTGTGCTTACTAGCTGCTCACTGCGGCGAGACTTATACTTCCCTGGTACTTGTACGCTTAAACAGTTGTGATGCCACTAAAACGGTCGCCGCCGATAAATCCGTCGACGTCACGTAGTCCTTCATTACAGCACCGTGACTCGGAACCAAATTTAAAATCAACCGAATGTGAAGCTTACATCAACACAGCAGTTCGAAAGAGAAAATTTTCCAATAACTTGTCTAATGAATTCTCCGCCATTCAGGATAAGTTTACTGACATGTTTATGTCTCTCAAGAGTGAACAGGACTCTAAATTAACAAAAATCTTAGATTATGTCGGTAATATTAAACAACAAAATGATGATATCAGGGAATCTACTACGTTTATGTCTGAAAAATATGACACTTTATTGTCGAGTGTACAAAGTTTACAAGATGAAAATAAAGCATATCGTAAGCGTATAGAAATGTTGGAAGAAAAAACTGAAGGGCTTGAAAGATCTTCACATTCTTATCGCATAGAATTGCGTAATGTGCCTAAAAAGGACCGCGAAAGTAAAGAAAACCTGCTAAATATTTTGGTAAAGACAGGTGAAGTGCTTGGATCGACCTTGCAGCATTCAGATGTCAGAGATATTTTTTGAATAAATCAAAAAAAAACGACGGTAATAAAATCATAGTAGCCGAGTTCACCAGTAAGATTACCAAGCAAAGATTTATCGCTAATTTAAAGGAATACAGTAGGGGAAATAAGAACAAAAAATTGACTTCGACCGACGCAGCCATTGCGGGCCCTCCTACTCCCATTTTCATCTCTGAAAATCTTCCCCAGAAAACAAGGCGATTGTTTGCAGTAGCCAGAAATTTCCGAAAGGCAAATAATTATACATACTGCTAGACATCTGCTGGTAGAATATTCCTAAAAAAAACAGATAGATATAAGCCTATACTAATAAAATCCCGAGAAGATATTAGCAAAATACTGATCATTCATCATATCATATTATATGTCTGCCTCTGTTTTTGTCTGTAAGCATACGTTGCAATTTGTTAAATTTTTGTCATTTAGTTAATAGATTTTTAAATTTTTTTGCTTTTGTACGTCGATACCACAACACAACACCAAAACTGCTTACATCACACCACTCTCATATCGTATTTAAACAATATACTCATGTTAAAAATAACGCGCACAGTATTAAAATTCAACATCTACATGGCCAAGTTTCTTTAACCAATTTTTACATGTTTTTAAAAATAAAAAATTACATTTACTCAACAACTAGCGTCTGTCATAATAACGGTTCTGGAGAACAATAATAACCATATTTATATAGGTTATAATTTGTGTCCAAGTATTAACTTGCCTAGGAATAGCATAGTATTATTAATTTGTTTACTATTGATCCAAGTCAATTTTGGCTCCCCTTATATATTAACACTCTGCAAAGGAAACAATTCCTTCAATATAAATAACAAATTGCTTTCATCTGAAATGCTGCATTACATTTTTAACGATTTTTCTTGCTTTATGCGTAAATCATCTACAGTGAGCTCTTAGTTGTGCTTTCAGCAATGGCACATCATTTTTATACATGTAATATTATTATGTCTCTGCAAAAATAGAAATACCATGAATCTCCCGATTTTTCGTGTCAAACATGTATGTATGTATGTATATGTATGTATGTGTGTATGTATGTGTATGTGTGTATGTGCATGTGGGTGTATGTGTATGTATGTGTGTGTATATGTATATATATGTGTATATATATGTATACGTGTATATATATGTATATGTGTATATATGTAAATTATTTATTATTATTTTTGTTATATGTTAGTTATTTGAACATCAGTTTTTTTATATACTAAAATTCAATTCTCAATCTGATATTAGTTATGCATTGGACAGAATTTCTCCTTCTGAGGCTGTCTTAAGCTCACCAGAAAATTGTATGCGATTACTAGCAAAGTTCAGCTCTAAGTCACTTAAATTAATTTGCCAAAATATTCGTAGTGTAAATGCTAACATTGATGGTTTCCTATTGTTACTGACAAGAATTAATATCGAGTTTGACATAATAGTCCTTACCGAATGTTGGTTACGGTACAATTATTGTGTTCCTTCTTTGCAGGGATATAAGTACGTAGTACTCTTATTAGTCTGTGGATATAAGTATGTGGCATCTACGAATCCATATAACCAAAATGATGGTGTGATAGTTTTTACAAAAAATAACATAGAGAGGATTTCGGTGGAGGAACCGCAGCTCTAAGATTCAAGCTCTCTCTTAATTAAAATTGGTAAAGATACCGCCGTATTAGCAATTTATCGACCTGATGCCTTCCGTAAACAAACTGACTCATTTTTTCAATCGTTGGATACTTTACTTAGTAGTCTAAGCTCATTTCGAAACGTAATTTTGGTGGGAGATATTAACATAGATATATCTCCCACTAATAATGATGTTAACTTTCCTGCATATCTAAATTTGACTGCTGAACATGGTCTTCTTCCCTCCCACTTAATACATACGCACAATCGTACGTGTCTTGACCATGTTCTGCTCAAAACCACTTACCCAGCTTTTACTATTGTTGTCGAAGCCACTGTGACTGATCACTTTGCGGTGATACTCTCTCTTTCAAAGAAAGTACAGTACATTCCACCTAAGAGTGTTCACAAGATAAACGAAGAAAAGTTGAGTCAAAGTCTCTTAAGTGTAGATTTTGAGAGCTTGTTAAATTTAGATGACCCCGATTTTGCGATGGAATATTTTATAAATGCTATATGTAACTCCATCTCCTACGCGACTATAATATATATGACTCCAGGACTCCTAAAGTGTCTTAGAAATAGAGACAACTTACACAAAAAGTTTAATAAATCACCCGATAACGTGGTTCTCAAAGTAACCTATAAGCTCTACAGAAATTATTGCAATTCTTTGCTCAAGAGCATTAAACGCGAATATGAAAGAAATAAATTTGCTGAGGCTGGAAAAGACTCAAAACGTATTTGGGAGACAATAAACCAAGTTACCAATACTAGCCCTAGAACAACACCAGGCCACGAATTATTACAATTGTGTCCATCCCCATGTGAATCGGCCGATAGAGTTAACTCCTTCTTTATCAATGCTGGCAAAATCCTTGCTGAAAAATTTGACAAGACGACAGCTATCTCAACCCATGCTACTTCTGCGGTTTCAAGTCCGAATTTAATAGAAAACTCTTTCGTTCTTTTAAATACAGACGAAGAAGAAATTGAACGGATTATCATTGCTTTAAAATCGGATAAAGCTGTTGGATGGGATGGTATCTCCACTGGTCTTCTGAAAAAGTACAAAGACATCCCAGTGCCTCCTCTGACATTTATTATCAACTTGTGTTTGACGGCAGGTGTTTTTCGAAGGGTGCTGAAAAAAGCTGTTGTTCATCCAATTTACAAAAATGGCGATCAAAGTCTACCTAATAATTATCGTCCTATATCAATACTGCCGTCAATCTCAAAGGTTTTTGAAAAAATCATAAACTCTAGACTAGTGAACTACCTTGAGCAAAAGAATTTATTATCAAATGTCCAGTTAGGTTTTCGTGCAAAAAAATCAACATCAGATGCTTTACTTTCGGTTACCAACTACATTACGCAAAATTTAGATAGGGGTAGAAAGAGTTTAGCCATCTTTCTCGATCTAGAGAAAGCTTTTGACACCGTTTCAATTCCACTGTTGCTCCAAAAGCTTGAGGATATTGGCGTGCGAGGCTGTCAACTTACATTATTTTCTAGCTATCTCAGTGGCCGATGTCAGTGTGTCAAGTTGTCTAATAGTGTCATCAGCTCTGATTCTCCTGTCTTTTTTGGTGTTCTTCAGGGCAGTATACTTGGTCCGACCCTATTCCTCATTTTTATTAATGATTTGTGTAACCTTAATCTTCACAATGGCAAGATAATTACATTTGCTGATGACACAGCTCTCCTTTTTTCTGGAAGTACCTGGGAGGATGTTTTCCGGCAATCTCAGGTTGGGTTTAAATGTGCTTGGCTTAGGAAGAACTTACTAACTCTAAGTTGTAAGAAAACTAAATATATGCCTTTTGCAATCCGTACCTCATGCTTACTTGTTCCTCATGTTTAATTTATGTTGGGAATTAAAACGGGTACCGGATGACTGGTGTAAAGCAGTTATAGTACCAATATATAAAGGAAAAGGGTCACAGCAGGACTGCAAAAACTACCGCGGTATCAGCTTGCTTAGTATTGTGGGTAAACTGTATGCTAAGGTGTTAATTGAAAGAGTTATAAGAAACTGATGGAAAAATTTGGGATGTGCAAGCGGGTTTTAGAAAGGGAATGGGGTGTACAGATCAAGTCTTTTCCATGCGCATGATTGCGGAGAAGTTTTTGGCTAAAAACCAGAAAGTTTTTTGTGCGTTCATGGACTTGGAAAAGGCTTATGACAGAGTGGACAGGAATGTGTTATGGCAAACACTGAACTCATATGGGTTGAGCGCTGGTTTGATACAGGCATTAAGGTCTCTTTATAGGGACTCTAGTGCTTGTGTCAGGATTAATATGGTCTACTCGGACTGGTTTCGCATCCAAAAAGGTGTCAGACGGGGCTGTGTAGCTTCCCCTTGGCTGTTCAACCTATTTATGGACCGGTGTTTGCAAACTTTGAAAGATGAAGAATGTGGGTTAAGAATGGGCGAGTTAACCGTCAAATGCCTTTTGTATGCCGATGATCAAGTCATATTTGCGTCATCGGAGGCTGAGTTGCAAATGATGGTTACATTAATGAACTGGGAATTAAAAGAAAGGGGAATGAAAGTGAACGCATGTAAGACGAAAGTGATGGTTTTTGAAAGAGAAGAAAGCAAAACGGTATGTGAAATAAGAATAGAAGGAGAGTTAATTGAGCAAGTGGATGAGTTTGCGTATTTGGGATGTGTATTTAGCAGGGATGGTAGATATGACAGGGATATAGAACGACGAGTAAATGCAGGGAATAGAGTGAATGGGGCACTACACTCTATTATGAAGAACCAGAATGTGTCAAAGCAGGCACGTATGGTAATTCATAATGCTGTGTTAGTCCCTACTTTAATGTATGGTAGTGAAAGCTGGGTGTGGCAGAAGAAGCACGAAAGTAGAATAAATGCTGTAGAAATGCGGTCTTTAAGGAATATGCTAGGGTTGAATCTGAATGACAGGGTGAGAAATTGCGTGATAAGAGATAAATGTGGTATGCAAGATGATGTTGTGACCAGGATTAAGAAAGGAATGCTTCGGTAGTTTGGTCATGTGGAAAGAATGAATGAGGAAAGAGTGACAAAGCAAATTTATATGGCAGATGTAAACGGCCGAGTCGGGAAGGGACGCCCTAGGAAAAAGTTTATCGACCAAATTGGCGATATTTTGAAAATGGGCCACGTTAGAAGTACCCTTAACCGACGAGCATGTATGCGTAGATATATGGATGTAAAGGAGGCGAAAGAGGTATGTCAGGATCGTGCCAAATGGAAGTCCGTAGTCTCTGCCTACCCCTCTGGGTGACAGGCGTGAGTGTTTATGTTATGTACCTCATGCTTACCTGGAGACGCGCATAAAATCATTGCTCACTGTTGTACTAATTCTAACACTTTAGATTGTTCCTGTCCCGTTTTAGAGAAGACTAATAGTATCAAGTATCTTGGCATATTATTTGACAACACCTTAACATTCCGTTCTCATATTAAAACACTATGTGGTAGAGTGCGTAAACTGATTTTCATATTTAAAAAATTAAGACATGTTGCTAATAGAGAAGTACTAAAATTGGCCTATTATGCTTTGTGTCAATCTTTATTAACATACGGAATTGAAGTCTGGGGTGGTGCAGCCAAAACACATATTACTGTACATATTACTACTAGAGCGTGCGCAAAGATTACTTTTAAAAGTTATCCATTTTTAAACCCTACTTATACCCAACTTTAGATTTGTATAGAATTAGCGAAGTTCTTACAGTTCGACAACTATTTGTGCTACATATAGTTTTAAGACAACATACAATTTCAAAAATAACTCAAAAGGAACATTGCCGCCGTAATCATCTGGTAGCTCAGTCAGTGCCTTTCTTCACATCTTTTGCTAGGAAATTCTTTACTTTTTTGGGTCCGTATTTATATAATAAATAACACCAAAAATCATCTATTTATGAAGTCAACAGATGGTCATGTAAAAATAGACTTGTGGAATATCTTCAGAGTCTTTCATACACAGATACTGAACAATTACTCCAAATTATCTCATAAATATTCACGGACATACATGCAGACATGCTATCAGTCACAAACTCTCATACTTACGCTACAAAAATACGTGTTTTTTTATCTTTTATTTTATATTTTTTCTCTATATATTATTATTTCTAACCATAACATAAGTGATCTCCTTATAATATTATACTTGTTGCCAAGTAAATTCGGGGGGGGGGGGGGGGCTGGTGACCTGTAATACGGGTCTCTGAACCTACACGGGCACCAGTCTCTCATGAATGACAAAATATTGTTAAAATAGAGATGTAACACTAATGTATCTTCCATGTCGTTTGTGGTGAGAAATAAATAAATTATTTGGGGTATCTATATAATTTTCTCACCTGGTTGGGTTCTATAAATATATAATTATAAATTAAAATGAAAAGATAAATGTACATAAATATCAATAAAATACATACAATAAATTATTGTGGGGTATCAATATAGTTTTCTCATCTGGTTGGGTTTTATAAATATATAATTATAAATGAAGATGAAAAGATAAATATACATAAATATCAATAACATAAAATAAATATAAAAATACATAAATAAATAAAAGCCCAACCAGATGGAGGCCCTCGGCAGAGGAGACCAAACGGCCGAGGGTTAGGGGGAGAGGGAAAGAAACCGGCGGACGATGCGGGCGGTATCGAGGAGCACTGCCTTCTGCATTTGAGCCTGGAGCGGTCCGCCACGTAGTCCCAGTCGCCTCAGATGACCCGAGAGGCTGACTGGGATTAGCCCGTTTGCAGAGACGACTACAGGAATAATTTCGGTCGGCAGACCACCCCACATGTCGGTCACCTCGTGAGCCAGGTCCAGATATTTTGTTTCCTTATCTTTTTCGGCTTTCACGAGGTTCTCGTCATACGGAATGGTAATGTCGACCAAAAATATCCTTGACTGTGCCCAGTCCATCAGCACAATATCAGGCTTATTCGCAAGAATAGTCCTGTCTGTGATGATGGCCCGGTCCCAATAGAGCCTGGCGCGATCATTTTCGAGCACGGCTTCCGGCAAGTACATGTAATACGGCAATTTCGAGACACGAGACCGTATTTCAGAGCGAGCTCCTGGTGAAGAATTCTGGCTACTACTGTTGTGCCTGTGCAAGTACTCAGAGTTTGAAAGCGCCAAACAACCGGAGATGACATGCCTAAGTGACTCACCGGGATGGCGACAAGCTCGACAGATATCGACGGTGCCATCCTTTAGGATGTATCTCCGATAGTTGTTGGTCTTAATAACCTGATCCTGTATTGCACAAACAAAACGCTCGGTTTCCCCGAAGAGATCACCAAAGCGTAGCCAGTTGAGGGTGGCTACTGTGTCTACGAAAGGCTCATGTAGAGCCTTGTAGAACCTCCCGTGGAGCTCCTTCTCCTTCGACGCGCTGACTGACTGCGTTGACGTAGCAGTTTTGTCACTTAACTGTTACGTCAGCGGGCGATGGGGTCGTCAATTCCCTACGCCATATTTATTATTATTATTATGCAGGTGGCTCAGGACCGTGCTCTGTGGCTTACCTTGGGAGAGGTCTATGTTCAGCAGTGGACTTGTTAAGGGCTGTAATGATGATGAACAGTTTACTTTACTTTATTTCGCTCCGAAAGCTTCGCTCGTATCGCCAATTCAATACTGCCCCGGTCACGGCCGTAAACGGCATCTAGAATGTTACAGCAAATACCAGTGCCGACCGACTAGCTGTAGAAAGTTCGAGTGTGTAGTTTTCTAGAAAGCTTAGTTCTTCTATTCGTTATTAGATGCCGCTAGTGGGAGTGTTCTAAAAAGATCTTAACGCTCCTATTTCTGCTCCTTGATACTAGATGGCGCTAATAATCACCCGGTATATGCCGCGCATAAATTATAGCGCTCAACAATATTAACGACCGATCACATATTAGATAATAGTAAGACTTTTATTCGATACCGTAATTTTAAGATTGTAAATATTTTAGTATACACATTTTCATTGCTCAGTAGCTTTGTAAATTTTGATAATTTTTTGTATAAAGGGAGTCACATTTGGGCAATAAATAATTCTACTGATTCCACTCGTTACATGTGTTTTACTTAAAAACTCTCAATCTGTAAAGTGAAAACCCGTAATTTGTAAACTTCTTTTATAAAACGAAAGTGAGAAATGAACTTACAGTCCACATAAAAAAGGCTACAGGTGCATTGCCACCTCTAAGGACTAAGATGAATTGCCTCATAGTCTGTAATTATACTAGCTCTCTATACCCTTAACTAATTGTTTACTACTTTGTTACCTGGAATACGGCTGGGCAAGCACTGCCGGTTGTAGGTATTAACAGGAGAGAGGGTGGTGTCTACCTAGTCTACCTAGACTTCTGGATATAAGAAGAAGTCTTTCGACGATAAATTTCTTTAAAAAAAATAAGACAATTGATTTCATTATAAAGCTGATTATTATGGGTTTTGTTTATTAATCCATAAACTAAAATATGTTAACGAATTTAAACTGAATGGTGCGTATTGTGGAGCCTCGCAATAGGGTATTTTACACCATTTAAAACAAAATAAAAAATATATATTTATGATAGATTTGTAAAAAGTAAACAAGAAATATTGAGTTCTGTTTATAAAATTGCATTATAAATTTTGAATTTCCATATTAAGAATTTTTTTCGTCTGTTCCTCAAATCTGCAAAATGTTGTCGGCCAAATTGTCTGTTCTGTGTCACTGATTAAGAGAACTAGCTAACGTGCTGTGTTATTTCGATATTTTTAAGTTATAATTACGATTATTGAGTTTTAATCCGAATTTTATTGAAAATGCATCATGGTAGACCAATTCGTAAAAATATAAAGTACTAATCTACCAAGGATAAATAAATTGATGTTGGCAAATTTTTTTGCATACAATTCCAATTTTTGTTCTGCCGAGTTGAGGAATGTTAAAACATCAGTGCAAGTACCTATTACCAACTTTTGTTTACACAAAAACGCAATACCAGGTCAGAGTTTATTTTGATAAAACATAGTTTAGTAGCTATCATAGTTTAGTTTATAATATCTAAGTCAACGTAATTTATTACAAAATTTGACTTGCGATACCTTTCACCTTATGACGATTTGTCTTGATTTAAACGATAGTTAAATATGAATCATACTAACATAAAAATTATCTTCACATAAGTATAGTTTAGATTTTGAAGACAATGTCTTCGGGTCTCTTCCTGGCAGTTTTAACCAAGTATTTCTAATATTTAAATCAGTTGGCACTTTAATCCATAACTTTCCCGGCGTTCTTAAGCTCGTATTTTTGCATTCAGGCACAACACTATAATGATGTAGATGATAACTCATTATAAAACATTAAAAAGTATATTATTCCTTTGCAAAATCGGCAGAATCAACCATTGTGACGTTACAAGTTGAACAGCATTGCGGCTAGCGTTTTCACGCGAAAATTTAAAACGATAGATTAAAAGTATTTTTATGGCATTATTCGGTTTTTAAAAAAGATATAAAAATTATAGTGGTTCATTATCATAATATATAAGCTGTTCCTGCTAGGGGTGTACGCCCCAGACATGTCAAAGCCCACTTACATCCGAGAGCAGTTTTGGGACATGGTAAGGATGGTGTTGACAAAATGTAAGGAAAATGAAAATATTATTATGTTAGGAGACTTTAATGGAAGGGTTGGGGTGAAGAGGTCTGGTTATGAAAGGATATTGGGAACGTTTGGTGATGAAAGTATAAATGAGAATGGTGAAGACCTCCTCACCGTATGTGCGGAAAAGAATCTTTTTGTGACGAATACTTTTTTTCGTCATAGGAAGATTCACATGTATACATGGGAAAGAGGTGATGATAGAAGCATGATAGATTTCGTAATTGTGGATGAAAGAATGAGGAGCGCAGTCGTAGATACAAGGGTTTACCGGGGGTCTAACGTAGGGACGGATCATTACTTGGTCTTATGTCGAATTAATGGTCTTATGGTATAAGAATAGAGAAGTTACAAGATGAAGATGTGATAGAGAAGTATAAATGTAGACTGAGAGAAAATATTAGATGTTTGAATGAGTTGTGTACGAATGATTTAGACTTGAATACTGTGTGGGATAATATTAAGAAAGGTTTGGTGGATACCGCCACCGAAGTATGTGGTGTAAGTAAGAGAACAAATGAAAGGAAAAGTAATACGTTATGGTGGGATGATGGGGTACGGGTGGAAGTTGAATCAAAGAAGAAAGCATGGTTAGATTTACTAGCAACCAAAGCTGGTAATTCTTCTGGTATGAATGATGAGATTGAAAGAAAAAAGGCAGAATTTAGACGTCTAAATAAGAGAGCAAAAGAAGTTGTTGAAAGGAAAAAGAAAGAAAGATCGGATAAGAATGATAGAAGGATATCTGATAATTTCCAGGCTAACATAAAAATGTTCTGGAAACTCGTAAGAGCTGCCAGGGGAAATACAAAACAGCCTATAATAAATGCTATAAGAGACGAGAATGGATGTATTCTGAATGATGAAGTTTCGAATTTAAACAGATGGAAGGAATACTTTGAAAGCGTGTTTATGAGTGAAGAGTCGTCTGAATTAAATGAACTAGAAATTCCGAAAGAAGTGGAAAGGGGTATGGAGATAAGTGTAGATGAAATAATGAAAGCAGGTAAGGTAGCTGGATATGATAGAGTATCACTCGAGATGCTAAGGGCGGGAGAGGGAGTGATGGCAGGCCTGCTGTACACCTTGTTTAATTTATGTTGGGAATTAAAACGGGTACAGTATGACTGGTGTAAAGCAGTTCTAGTACCAATATATAAAGAAAAAGGGTCACAGCAGGACTGCACAAACTACCGCGGTATCAGCTTGCTTAGTATTGTGGGTAAACTGTATGCTAAGGTGTTAATTGAAAGAGTTATGAAAGAAACTGATGGAAAAATTTGGGATGTGCAAGCGGGTTTTAGAAAGGGAATGGGGTGCACAGATCAAGTCTTTTCCATGCGCATGATTGCGGAGAAGTTTTTGGCCAAAAACCAGAAAGTTTTTTGTGTGTTCATGGACTTGGAAAAGGCTTATGACAGAGTGGACAGGAATGTGTTATGGCAAATACTGAACTCATATGGGTTGAGCGCTGGTTTGATACAGGCATTAAGGTCTCTTATTGCTCTTATCTTATATAGGGCCTCTAGTGCTTGTGTCAGGATTAATATGGTCTACTCGGACTGGTTTCGCATCCAAAAAGGTGTCAGACAGGGCTGTGTAGCTTCCCCTTGGCTGTTCAACCTATTTATGGACCGGTGTTTGCAAACTTTGAAAGATGAAGAATGTGGGTTAAGAATGGGCGAGTTAACCGTCAAATGCCTTTTGTATGCCGATGATCAAGTGAACGCAAGTAAGACGAAAGTGATGGTTTTTGAAAGAGAAGAAAGCAAAACGGTATGTGAAATAAGAATAGAAGGAGAGTTAATTGAGCAAGTGGATGAGTTGTGTATTTGGGATGTGTATTCAGCAGGGATGGTAGATATGATAGGGATATAGAACGACGAGTAAATGCAGGGAATACGCTACACTCTATTATGGAGAACCAGAATGTGTCAAAACAGGCACGTATGGTAATTTATAATGCTGTGTTAGTCCCTACTTTAATGTATGGTAGTGAAAGCTGGGTGTGGCAGAAGAAGCACGAAAGAAGAATAAATACTGTAGAAATATGCTAGGGTTGAATCTGAATGACAGGGTGAGAAATTGCGTGATAAGAGATAAATGTGGTATGCAAGATGATGTTGTGACCAGGATTAAGAAAGGAATGCTTCGGTGGTTTGGTCATGTCGAAAGAATGAATGAGGAAAGTGTGACAAAGCAAATTTATATGGCAGATGTGAACGGCCGAGCCGGGAAGGGACGCCCTAGAAAAAAGTTTATCGACCAAATTGGCGTTATTTTGAAAATGGGCCACGTTAGAAGTACCCTTTACCGACGAGCATGTATGCGTAGATATATGGATGTAAAGGAGGCGAAAGAGGTATCTCAGGATCGTGCCAAATGGAAGTCCATAGTCTCTGCCTACCCCTCTGGGTGACAGGCGTGAGAGTGTTTATGTTTATGTTATATATGGTTCATTATCATTCTAGGATTCATTTAAATCCATTTTTGAAAATGGGTAAAATACTCTATTTTACGCTAAGTTCGCTCTTCGCACTTCTTTTAACGCGCACCATAAACCGATAAAAACGTGGAATAGTGCGTCAAAGGAAGCTTGAAGATATTTTATACAAAGGCACTCTGTGGTTGTCGGTTCAACTCCTTTACGTATATTCATCCACATTACGTATTCTTACATTTACAACCCTCTCAGAAATAAGGGGAGGCCTGTGCCCATCAGTGGGACGTATATAGGCTGTAACTTTACTTTTTACTTTACTATGTAATCTTAATATTCATGGTCTAGTTTGCTGCATAATTATTTATCTAATATGGTCATGGACTCGCGGTCTCATTGTGGAGTAGATCTTACATTCTGCTAGTAGTAGTGTTGTCTGTTTATTAAATTGCACTTGTTTTTTTTTTGCTTTGCTCAATTTGATGTAAGGCCGAATGACAATGAATAGCTTGCTACATCTCGTAGACAGAGAATGCTACTGTCTACCATACATCTACATATTATAGCTATGACAATGAACGTCATCTATAAATATCGGATTGGGCGATGCTATGGAGTGTAGAGATAAGGAGTACAGACTCAGTATAAAAAAGTGTCCGTTGGAATGCGCTACATAAGTGTGGCCCCACTGTAGCTACAGTCTAAATTTTATAAAATTTTTATAATTTTTTTATTGCACAGACGTTCACCATAATTCTAAATACCTCTTTATGATAATTATTTTATTGCTTTAAAAAATTTTGTTTTCAAAATCAATCTAAACGTATTTTACGGCGATTTATCACACCCCGCAGCTACTCGATCGCTGTTGTGGAGAGTTTTTGAACTGTTATTTACTACTTACGGGTGGACAGATTTTCAACTCTTCTCCTATTGGAGATTTTCCTCCTTACCTCTATAGGCCATGGGCGATGCATTGTACTTGTACAGAGTTTTTTGGCGGGAACTTGGCCGTAGATGGATTTTCACTCCTGTTTTGTCGCTTGAATAATGGTTTGAAGTGAATTTTGATTCGTAAAAATGATGCGATTTTGTTAATTAAAATTCCGCACGTGTAAACTATGAAAGAAAACGATGAAACAAGTGCTTTGATGTCGATATAAACCTCAAGTTATTTTGATCGCTTGGGTGCCTTATAAACTTGTGTGGCACTCGTCATCAATGTTCGCTGGCATGAACGGTCGTCAAAATCTCCCAAGGGCTTCGCAATGTGACGCATCAGCATATTGTGAAGAAAAAGAATATAATAAAAATGAAGATTCCGAAAGAAAAGTATAGGCTCAGAAAGGCTAGAATCCAGAGCCGTAAAGCCAGTTAATAAAAAAACTTGTACAAAGCCGTGTATAAATATCATATTATCATAATATACCTATGCCATATACTATCTATACACGTCTATAATACACGTAGACAGAGAAACCTATAGACTAATGATCGGCGTGGCCTCTAGTGAGAAAGGACGATAACGAATTTTTAGGTTATACAATAATCTTTATGACTTTTAAACACATTTGGATAAAAATTTTAACTGTTCTAAGAACTGAACTGAACAAGATTCACCAATCTTAAGCTCACAAAACACTTTTTTCTTACTTAAACCAACTTGTAAACTCCTTAAATCGCTACGCTGTTAAAGTTGTTTAGCAAACTGTAGAGTTTGCTAAACAAAAAAACCGGTACGGAGAAAGGGACAAACAATCACACCGCTCTATCTCATTTCTATTCAAGACGTATGCATAAATCTATCTTTTTCGTGTGCGAATGCGAAAGAAGGCGTCAATTTGTCTATAGGTTTCTCTGTCTACGATAATACATACTATGTATAATATCATACGTACAAAGCCAAAGAGTCAAAGAGTATATAAATCACTACCACTACCCACAGAGTACCTTTGTATAAACCACAAATTAATAAGAGTACTAACGTAGTAAGCTGAACTGCCACTACCCTTACTGGAGTTTATTCTAGATCTGTGTCTATGACGTTTACATATAGCAATATAGCGACATTAGCAGACATTAGACAGCTGTCGTTTCATTTTCAGCTGATTTTTGTATATGCTAGAGAATATTGGGATCTCGCGTACCAGTTGTAATACTGTGTTGAGGTGCTAAAGGGTCTTTAGATCAGTTTTTATCTATTGGATAGTTAACAAAGGGTTTAAAGAGGTAACAATCGAGAAGCGTAGTTTTGTAACAACGAACAAAGGGAGATGGTTCATTGAGCGCGGGTGGTGCGTAGCGGACGGCCGTGACGTCACGAGATCGAGGCGTCGAGGCCGATGCGGCGGATGCGGAGGGCGCGTTCGTGATCTCGGCGCTCCGGGGAGCGCGGCGAGCACGCGCAGCCGAGAGGGCCAGTCTGGCCTCCAGTGACTCGGGGGACGAGGGCGCAGGCCAGCGGCCGCCGCGCAAGCGCACCCGCAGGCTGTCGCCGGAGCCCGAGGTCATGCACCAGCCTTGTGCCAATGGTGCGGTGGGCGCACCTCACCACCTCAATGGTGACGCGTCCACACAGAACGGTGACCTGCAACTGCCTGGCCTACGGATGAGCCAGACTGACCAGGAAATCGTGCGCCTCATTGGCCAGCATCTGCTCTCCATTGGATTAGAGTGAGTATGCGCTTATCAACATACACACTACCTAATTTTTATTTTACATTACTTTAAATATTCTTGCCTCGAATACTTGAATGTAACTTGAGAATTTATGATGCTTAATATCAGCTAAGTTATCTTTAAATTATAAAACAGCAATAATCATAATAACTTGGATCCTGCTGTTTTACTTATATTTTGTTAGAAGTAGATTGTTGATCTTAAACTAAATAATTTATTTTAATTTGCACTAATCTCTAACTATAGAATGAACAATGAAATAAGTAGTTGTGCAGGGAGATTACAAGATTAGTGTTGCACCTTCGCATGTTGGCACATGTGAAGGTCAGTGCTTACTGAATATTGGCTAAAGTGTGAAATGTTTATTTTTATAAAAGTAGAACAGTAAGTAACAGGAAAAGAGTTAGAGTTCACCTAAAAATAAAAAAGTACACATACAAACAGTTTCAAAAAATTGTATTGTCAAACTTAGGATTAAAGTGAAATGTCTCACAATGTTTAATTGTACTGGAAAAGCCTTGTTATTGATATAAAGCGATGCTAGCCATCACTGATGGCACTAAGGTACGAGTAAATTGGCATCCAACATGTTTACTACTATGAACATTATGAAGTTTAACCTTGGTAAAATATCAGCCTGTTAATAATAAAAATAATGTTCCAAAAGTAATCGGTAATATTAGGTTCAGGAGCTTTATTGTTGGATATTACAAGAAAATTGATTTTATGTGAACAATAGCTATTGTTTTACTCTGCATTCAAAAACACATTGCTTTCAATACAAATATAGGCATAAGGTAATAAATAATGTGCATATTATGGCAAAAAGAACTTAATAGAAAATATTGCTATACTCCCCTTTGTTAACTTTAAGAGGGGAAGGTAAACAGTGCTATTTATTTATAACAAATTTCCTTTATAAGGTAAAAATTTGCAGCATAGATGTTGTTTTACATTATTGATCATTTATAACTAAACATCTTTGTCTCCATATAAGGAAATCAATAACAAAAGAAATCACTTAGTCCCTTGAAATTATTTAGAGTTTGACTGTATGCTAATATTCTGATCAATGATCATTAATACAGTTGCAAAACAATTTAGTATTTATGTTCCTTCAATGGTAATATTAATAATGGTACCAAAAATATAGTTAAGGTCTTCAGATCCTGAGATTCAAATTTAATAAGTTAATTAATTAAGGATACCATTTTTATAAACTAGCTTGAACAGATAGTTAACAGGGTGGTCATAAAATCATGTATTCTTTACACTATTTAAAATGCAAATCCAGTTGTGCATGGATTATTGCTGCCATATATGTGCTAGTGCTGCAAAATGCTCCATAGTGACTTTAGACTCAATGGAAAGGCATGCTTAGAGGCTTATTTGAAACATCAATATAGTTCGCACCAATTTGACAAGACTTAAGCACAGGTGCGAAGTTGCCTGATATAATATATTTTACAGACTGAATTAATTCTTCCCTCTCCATTCCATTGTTGGAGCAATAGATGTACGGCTCATCTCCACATGTTCATGCTCAACATACCACACATTTAAATCGAGCAGTATGCTTTGTGGTTCATAATGCATGCAATAAAGCAGTGATTTGTTAGCATAGTTTTTCCACCTGATTACAATATAGGTGCCTTTAAGGCAAGAGTGAATAGGTTTTTGTTAACTTTTATTATGATTTGCCATCTTTGGCTGCAGCACCACTTACCATCACGTAGCATGGCAGTAAAGCTCTGGTTTAAAATAGTTAAAAAAGAGTAATTACATACGATCAAACAAAAGATCTTACTGAAAAGGTTGAGTGTGTTACTGACATGTTATATATTGTATTAAGTTTTCACTCTCATTATGGCTTACCAAATAGTTTGTCAGCTTCATATAGGAGGTATAGGGCTTAGTGATTGTAGGTGGTCGCTTCCACCTTATGTTTCTAAAATAAATTTTGTAAATAGTATGTACAACTTTTCTTATTGTGTCATATATATCATACATATCATGTTGGGTTTTTTGCTGTAGGTCAGAGGTTTTTTTCAGAACCAGTGGTAAAAGTAAATGACTTTCAATAAGAATTACATTTAATATATATTGAATAAAATCTATTCTATTCCGTAAAATGTGGCAACATTACCATATTTTTAGAAAGAAATCTATGTACTTATTTATCTATTAGACGCAAGAATACGAAACTTTTGTTATACACTTATTATATACTTATTTATTTTGTAATATACTTATTTACGTGGTAGAGCCATGCTACAGTTATATTAGTAGTATAGTTGTAGCACGAATGGGTCGGCTCGACCGGGGAAGGACCACGCTCTCACAGAATACCAGCGTGAAATAGTAGCTTAATGCTGCTGTATTTCGTATGGTGAGTGTAGAGAACCGGAGACCCTTTTTACTGGAAACGAGGCATTCCATCTTAGTCCTCACGGGTGACAACGCATCTGCATTTTGATTCGTAATCGAGGATAGATGTAGATGTCTATGGGCCACAGCAACTACTTACCATCAGGTGGACTGTGTGCTCGTTTGTCACCCTATCCTATAAAAAAAAAAAAACACTTATTATATGTTTGTCTTACGTTTTTTGATATTTATATTACACAAAACTCATTAATTTAAGCTGTAGCCGTAAATTAAGAATGTGGGTAAAATTGACACATTTTTGGTAACTTTACCTATGCATTGTATTCCGTTATTATTGCGTACAAAATAATTCATTGGGCAAAGATGACAAAAAATACGGCCGTTAGTTTTTTATACTGAAACAGAAAAGAAGAAAAGTAGGTTAAAAAGTGGCAATACCATCAACAGGTAAAGTTGCCAAGGGATTTATTGCAATTTACATACAAATATGATTTGACTCATAGGGTTGTCAAAAAACGGGAACAACAAACTGTTTTTTGCAATATACCTAATTATACATAAGATATTTTTATATTTTGAAAAAGTGGAATACAATATTTAAATGCAAAACAATAAAAAAAAAACTTTTGTTTCTTTATTGTAAAGCTAAAAGTGAAAATAAAAATATCACATTTTTGTACTTCTTAGTTCAGGCTCATCTTTTAAACTAAATAGTAGTAGGAACTAGTAAAAAGAGTCTTAATCACTTTTACTTTTTTTTAACTATAACAAATGGCCTTAAAAAATTAATCTTAAAAACTATAGGACTCGAAGTTTAAATGGCACAGATTACAAGGGACAAAACCAATTAAAATTTAATCAAAATAAATATTATCCTCCTCGTTCATAAGAACATATTTTTCAGGATTTTGATATTTGCAATAACTGAACAGATTTTACTATATGATCTTCTGGTAGATAATTATGATCTTCATCCGCTTTTTTAGGCATGAGAAACTCAATACCATCCTTCTTGCGTGTTATTTTATAGTACGAAACTGAATATATTTTTTCGTGTCTGTTACCATGCTTGATAATGCCGACGAAATACTTCCATTTTCGTGAATAAGGTTGAGTTAAGATTGTGTCTCCTTCATCCCAGCTAACTCCATCAATCTCAATCTTTTTCTGTACTATATTTATCTGTTTTTCTTCTGATTGATCCTATTTTTTCTTTAGAAATTCCTTTTTATTTATTTTATTCTTAGTCTTACTTTCATTTTGTGTTTGTTTTTCTTTTTTGTATCTTTCTGTTGTCCTGTCTCAAACTCATTGTCTGTTTCTTTCTGTTTCTCTATGGGATCGTTTTCTTGTTTTGTGTCCTTTTGTTTTTCTTTCTTAGTTTCATTTTCAGTTTCTTTCTCTATGTAATCATTCCCTGTGATTTCATTTTTCTTTTTTGTGTCTTTTTTTTTCTTTCGCAGTCTTATTTTCTTTGTTTTCTTGTTTCTCTTGTTTATCCTTTAGGTTTTCTGTCTCATTTTCTATGTTTTTCTTGTCTTCTTTATCATTATTTTTTTTCTAGATGTGTCTCAATTTTATTCTGCTTTATTTGCTGTTTTGCTCTGTCATTCTTGTTTTCCATGTATTCTATATTCGCTATTTCCTCAAATATTCTGCATTCAATTGTGTCTATTCTTTTTTTTACATCGTAATCAATCTCATCATCTAAATCTTCTAAGTCATATATTTCTATTTCACTGTGAACACTATATTCTGAATCTTCTGTGGTAGTTGACCCAATGTGCTTGCATCTTTTTGCCGGTTTTTTATTTTTTAAGTTTTTTTCTTTTAGAGATCGCTTGCGTCGCTTAATTTGGTTTACTGTTGCTTCGTTAAATTTAATTAAATGTTCATCGTGGGAAATATCATCTTCGTTTAAATTTCCACAAATATTTACTTGGGTAGCGGCTAGTTTCCCACTGAACTCATCAAGTTTTGTATCAGGTGTTCTAGCATCAAGTATATATCCCTCTTCAGATGTTATCAGGTCAAAGTCTTCTTTAGTTTTTGCTTCATTTTCTAATCTATTTTTCTTCGGTTTTTTTTGTCTGTTTCAACTTGATTAAGCTCTGATGTACTGATTGATTTTCCTGGCTGGACATTAAACTTTTTGTTTCTTCCTTTTTCATTTCATTAGGTTTCCTATTGTCTTTTAAATAATCAAGTAATAATTGATCCACAGATAAAATTGTCTCATTTGGAAGACATTCGGGAATTTTTTTGTACACTTGTTGAGGATTGAATGGAACGATACCTGTCGCTCTGAATCCACTCACGACATTTTCTTTCTTTTTCATGTTAACTTCATCCACTACCTTTGCAAGCAGAGGTGGAAAATGGGTCTTAAGCCCAGCTTGCTTCGGATTTTCAATCTTGTAAGTAGTTAAAACTTTTCGCCAAACCTTTTTCAAGGGGCCAAAGAAAGCTACATCCAGCGGTTGAGTCAGATGAGTCGAATTTGGTGGCAGAAGCGCAAATCGAATATTATATTTTTCACATA
Organism: Parnassius smintheus behrii; assembly: GCA_036936625.1. Classification (NCBI taxonomy): domain Eukaryota; kingdom Metazoa; phylum Arthropoda; class Insecta; order Lepidoptera; family Papilionidae; genus Parnassius; species Parnassius smintheus. The sequence continues at coordinate 54,965,355 of JAUPFT010000008.1, read as the reverse complement.
ATTCTATGACTTCCGTATTGATGTGGTTGGAAAGGTTATCCCCAATCACGACCTTTGGACCTTCTAGTTTGCGTGCCCATGGCACTATTATGGTGTTAAACCAGTCAAGAAACGTTATTGAATCGAACCAACCACTTTTGGTTCGATTAAATCCCGCATTTTCAGGTCCTCCTTCGACCCATTGACGCCACATGGTCTCTGCCCTATAAACAACGTATGGAGGCATCACTGATCCGTTGGCTGTAGCTGCAAACATTACTGATATACAGCCTTTAGAACTGTTCATTACGCGTTCCGGATACTTAGTACCACGACGGAAAATACATTTAGCAGAGCCGGGGTCGTCGCAGAAATTTGTTTCATCATAATTCACAATGTGTGTTGGAGGCACGTTTTCCAATACAGACTCAATATTATTGAAAAACTGCTGAAATTCTGACAGTGTTTTTTCTGCTCTAGCCCTTTTGATGTTTTGTACTTGTTGACGACGCTCACGTTGCTTCTCGAACACCTGAAATATAAATAATATTAATCAATAAAAAATAAAATATGTAAAAAAATATACTCATAAAACATTGTTACTTACCTAATGTACTTGCTGTTTTTCTATAATAAATAAGTACGTGTGCATACGGGGACGGTGGCACTTACCGCGATTTTTATCAGTAGGGTGAAGGTATATTTGCAACAACGGTGTTGCACCGCTGAGTACATGATCCCGCGTTTCGAGTTAGTTGCACTAGAACATCATACGAGGTGACACCTATGTCTCCCTCCCCGCGGATGTACACGCGCTCACCAAATTTTTTTTGTATATTTTTCTCCCAGACGACACCAGCGGCCTACATCATCAACATAGTGGTCCTTCGGCCGAATCCTTACGTCGTCTGCAAAAAATATAATAATAATAAGTACCAGTTATGTTCCACGCGCCGGCTACGCCGCAAAAAAAGCGACGACCACGTGGCACCGCTGCAAAATCGGAGTGCAAGAACAACCAAGATGTGTTACCATCGTTCAGCTTAAAGGATGAAGTGCTGGAAAAACCTGGAAATGCGCTAAGTGCCTCTAGTAAGAGTAAAAAGTCATCAAAGACCGCAGGCACGTCGTCAAGTACGGCACGCAAACGGCAATTGGAATACGAAACCGCTAAAGCTATGGCTCTCGTGGAAATACAAGCAGCGGAAGCTGAAGCAGAAGCCAAAGTTAAGAGTGCTCAGGCAGAAGCTGCCAAGCTTAAGGCAAATATTCAGTCGAAGCTGCTAAACAAACAGCTTGCAGCTGAGATGGCAGAATTGGAGTCTCATTCACGCTCTTCCCACAAGTCGGCTATGAAATCTTCGACCAGCAAAGTTGAAAATTGGCTGAATGCTCCAGGAAACCAGCATGAGGAGAACCGAGAAGAGTACTCTTGTGAAAAAATCGGCCTAGAAAAGCTAGCACATGCCTTGAATGATGCAGTGGCTGCCTCATCATATAAAATACAGAACCAGGAGCTCTTAACAAGATTAGCAACGTCTAAAGACCTGCCTTTATTTTTTGGAGATCCAATGGAGTGGTTGCAGTTTAAACAGGCGTACCAAGAATCTACCCAATTATGCAAATATAGTGACACAGAGAATTTATGGCGGCTACGTAAGTGTCTTCGTGGCGATGCTAAAGAAGCAGTGACTTCACTCTTGATTGGTGGAACTACACCCGATTTAATAATTGACACCTTAGAACTTCGATTTGGCAAACCAGAAACAATTATGAGTAAAATAGTTTTACAGCTTAAAAAACTATGTCCGTTGCCGTTAACTTATCATAATGATATCATTAATTTTGCAATAAAAATAAAGAACTATGTGGCTGCTGCCAAAGCAATGCAACAAAGTGATTATCTTCGCAGCCCGGAGTTAGTATCGATCGTCGTATCTAAGCTTCCAACTTTGCTTGTCGCAAAATGGACCGACTACGTTTATGAACAGCGAGAGTGTAATTTACCGAAGCTAGAATTGCTTAGTGATTTTTTATATGAGGAAGCCACTAAAACAGCTGCATCAGGAGTAAGTCATATTCACGCTCAATATAATTTAAAGAAGCCCGATGAACGTAAACACCGTTCACACTCGTTGTTGTACACAAATAGTAATCAATTACAAAACGCGGAAAAGTGTACATTTTGCCGAAAATGGGCTCATGGTGTCGCAGATTGTTCACGGTTTAAGCGCGCCTTACGCAAAGATCGCTGGCGATTTGTACGCGTAAATAAACTTTGCTTCAAATGTCTTGCCCCCCGCCATACGAATGGTATGTCTTGTATTGGCAGTAATTGCGACATTGACGGCTGCAATCAACCGCATCATCGTTTACTGCACTGGATAAAACCATTGGAAGAAAGCTTAAAAACTGTGGAGCGAAGTGAGGATGAGCATCCCAGCACCAATGAAACAGTGACTCATACGGTGGCATCCCACTGTCACAAGGTGCTTTTGAAAGTGGTGCCGCTCACTCTTCACGGACCGAATGGCAGTTTGCATACGCATGCACTACTGGATGATGGAGCTACCGTGACGGTGATATCCTCTGATATCGCAGATGAGCTCGGATTATACGGTGCAAACGTGATATTGCGCGCGCGCAGCGCATGGGACTCGGGCGAGCTTGTGTGTGAATCTCAAGTAGTGAGTGTTAGTGTTACTAATTCGTATAACGAAATGTTTACTTTCCGTGCGCGTAAAATTAAAGAATTAAATTTACCAACACAAAAAGTGCCGAATATGGACTTTAATAATTATGGATTGTTAGGTGAAGATCTTATGTTATGTAATTGTAACGCTAAGCCAAAATTATTAATAGGTCAGGACAACCATCATTTAATTTCTCCCATTCGTTGTGTTCGTGGTAAGCAGCGTGAGCCGTACATAACTCAAACTGCGCTTGGATGGTGTGTGCACGGATATATGGTAAGTGATGTTAATTGCACTGATCGCTTTGTCTCTTTCATTAATAGTTGCACCGAAAAGGCGGGACAGTCGCAGTGTATCTTTCACTTACACACGGTAGAATCGATTGCTAGCGATCTCTCTCTCGATAACGATAACGGTGAATGCACCTGCGCGAAGTTGCACGATGCGGTTCGTAGATCCTTCGCGTTAGAGTCTATTGGTGTAGGTTCGAAGCCGCGCCGCAACCCAGACGAAATACGCGCTTTACAAATTTTAGATGACACTGCAGAATTAGTAAATGGTCAATGGAATGTCGGCTTACCGTGGAAATACGATGAATTACATTTACCCGACTCTTACCCTAACGCTTTTAATCGTCTAAAGTCAATAGAAAGAAAATTTTTGCTCAACAAAGAGTATGCAACTCGTTATTGTGAAAGAATGAGATACTTATTTTCTAATGGTTATGCTAGAGAACTTAATGAGACCGATGAAAACTCTAATAAACGTATAATATGGTATTTGCCGCACTTTGGTGTAGATAATCCAAATAAGAAAAAACTGCGTTTAGTTTATGACGCGGCAGCAAAGTCAAACGGTTATTCTTTAAATGATTTTCTTTTACAAGGCCCTGATTTGTTACAATCGTTATTAGGAATAATGTTACGATTTAGAGAAAACCGCGTAGGTATCATAGGGGACATAAAAGATATGTTTTTAAGGATTAATGTACGAAAAGAAGATGTTAATTCTTTGCGTTTTTTGTGGAAAGATATCTATTTAAGCAATGAAAATGAACAATTAGGCTTCGGAAGTAGTAACAAAGGTTCAAAATTACCTATACAACATCCTGTTAAGAAATATGTTATGACGTCATTAATTTTTGGCGCTAACTGCTCCCCATTTATAGCACAATATATTAACCAAAATAAAAACACATTGCGCTTTCAGAATAAAATGCCGGATGCAGTTAATGCAATTAGGAAAAATCAATATATGGACGATTTTATCGATAGTTTACCAGACGTCGCTACTGCTACAAAAATGATAAAATATGTTTCATATATTAATCAGCAAGGTGGTTTCGTGATGCGTAACTGGTTAAGTAACAAGTCAGATGTTCTTAATGATATGCCAAAAGAGACTTTAAATGACATGGCGATACGGTTTAATGTTGAATCCCAGCCGGAACGAACGCTTGGGCTTTTGTGGTTTCCCGCGAGTGATATGTTCGGGTTCGATCTTTCGTTAAAGCGTATACCGAGTGATATTTTACAACTATCACGAAAACCGACTAAGCGTGAAGTTCTTCGTATTATAATGTCTGTATATGATATTCATGGTTTTTTAGCACCTTTTACGATAAAATCCAAAATTTTAATGCGCGAAATATGGAATGTAGGTATAAAGTGGGATCAGGAAATAACAGATAGTTTATTTGTTTTATTTAAAGATTGGATTTCGCAGTTACAAGAAATGAGTTACGTTCGAATCCCGCGGTGGTATTTCTATAGCAACGATTCTGTCGGTGTGAATGAGAAGAGCGGCCACACCGTAAACGACGATGAGACGTCGTTGCAATTGCATATTTTTTGTGATGCATCTCCATGCGCATAAGCATGTGTTGCTTATTGGCGTAAACAAGACAGCAACGGCGTGCAGGTGTCATTCATTGCGAGTAAAAGTCGCGTTGCGCCGTTAAAACCGTTAACTATGCCTAAACTCGAACTTCAAGGCGCGCTATTAGCATGTCGCTTGGCAGAGACTATAAAAAAGGAGCATAGAATTAAACCGTCACGTGTTTTTTATTGGACTGATTCAATGATTGTTATTTATTGGATACGTAACGAGCATAGAAATTACAAGGTTTTTATTGCAAATAGGTTAGGTGAAATTGATGAGTTAAGTAAAATTGATGAGTGGCATTATGTGCCGACAAATTTAAATATAGCCGAAGCATTAAACAAAGGAGTTTCCTGGCAGTTTATACCACCGGCCAGTCCTCATATGGGGGGAGCTTGGGAGCGTCTGATTAGAAGTGTGAAAACGGCACTGAAAGTCGTTCTTAGAGAGAGGGCTCCTCGAGAAGAAGTTTTATTAACGCTTCTCGCTGAAGTCGAAAATATAATTAATAGTAGACCGCTTACCCATGTTTCGGTGGACCCTCAAAGTAAAGAGGCATTAACTCCAAATCATTTTTTACTAGGATCTTCGTCGAACTTACCTGTACCTGGGGTCTTTGATGATGGCGACATGTATGTTAGACGACAGTGGCGTATTGCCCAACGGTTGACAGACTTATTTTGGAGCAGATGGGTAAAAGAGTTTTTGCCAGAGCTAATTCCTCGTCGTAAATGGGATAGGGAAGGTCCGCAATTAAAAGTAGGAGATCTTGTAGTAGTAGTCGATCCATCATTATTTCGAAACTGTTGGCCAATAGGTATTATTGAAAAGGTTTATCCAGGTTCAGACGGCAGAGTCAGAGTAGTTGACGTTAGGACTAAGTCAGGAGTGATGAAGCGATCAGCTGCTCGCGTGGCCTTTCTCCAGCTTGATAATGAGTGTCGGCGAACCGACACTTGGGGGGAGGATGTTGACGACGCTCACGTTGCTTCTCGAACACCTGAAATATAAATAATATTAATCAATAAAAAATAAAATATGTAAAAAAATATACTCATAAAACATTGTTACTTACCTAATGTACTTGCTGTTTTTCTATAATAAATAAGTACGTGTGCATACGGGGACGGTGGCACTTACCGCGATTTTTATCAGTAGGGTGAAGGTATATTTGCAACAACGGTGTTGCACCGCTGAGTACATGATCCCGCGTTTCGAGTTAGTTGCACTAGAACATCATACGAGGTGACACCTATGTCTCCCTCCCCGCGGATGTACACGCGCTCACCAAATTTTTTTTGTATATTTTTCTCCCAGACGACACCAGCGGCCTACATCATCAACAGTACTGCTCTCAGACTTAGTTTGTTGCAGTAGCGCTCAATAAAATTTTTTACCCACCATTCACCGGGCATTTTATTATGAAAAGTATCGCTCCTATTATTTTTCTTTAAATATTCATGGACCAGAATTCGGAGATCAAGTTGCGTCAGCGGAGCTCCGTAGTCTGAGGCCACAATAAGAACTTTCACAAAGTTAAGTTCTTCTTCTGGCGTCAATTTGAAGGGTGGCCCTGGTTTGTCAGAACGAATTTTTTCAACTTTTTTTTCATAGTTCTTCTTGGTATGCTAAAGGTTTTTTCGGCCTCGTAAGAAGTCATTCTTTTTGTTTCCACCATCTCAATAGCTAAGGCCATCATCTCGTCGGTGTAATTTTTATAGGGCCTTGCCCCAAGTTTTCTTCTGTCTCGTTTTTTTGGGAGCATTCTGAAACAAAAAGATACTTACCAGATAAGCACACAAATTTACAAAGTTCCCGAGAAGCCCGTCATGATCAGCCAGACCATGGGAGCATTTTGTCATTTGAAACTACTTTGTTCTAAAAGTTTTTAATCATGAAAATAATCGAAGTTATTAATGCACTTTAATGCGTTAGTAGCGCGGGATGTTCATATTATACACATACCTATATAAAAACAAAACATTCACACGTATCAAACAAAGCACACACATATACATGAAATACTTAATTTATGCCAACCCTAGCTGTAGGTAAAGTTACCACAAAGCAGTCGGTGTCAACTTTACCTAACCTCAAACATCATTACCTATACCAATATTCCAATGAAAAAAGAAAGTAGCGATTAAACAATATAACAGCTGCAATCCCGACCATTTCCTACATACAATATCAAAATTACACTCACCTCTCACAAGTAGTTTAAACTCTGAAGACACAATTTCACCACAATTGTTGGACGACGCTTTCACAGGAGCACACAATGAACAGCAATATTGAAATAATCGTCAGTGTTACCAGTAAGAATATTATAAAAAATGTTACCCTACACTATTGAAATAATAATACTATTTAAATTCCGTTTATTTAATTGCAGTTTTCTAAGGTAGGCAACTTTAAGTAAAATACCTACAATATGGAAATCTTGCCACGGGTTTGGTAATGTTGCCACGTTCTACGGTTCTATTCTAGTATAGTGGCATACCTTAAAGAGTGCAGAGGCACACTACACGATACACTTTCATGGATGTCTCTGCTTCTAATTCCCCATCACTTTTTAGTGGGATTGTTTAGAAATTGGATAATTGTTTAGAAATTGTGTGATTGTTTAAGAAATTTTGAAAAGATTATTTATTTTTTGTCCCTTATAACTCATTGTAAAACCTAATAGTATGATAGGCAATTACCACTTTCATGGACTACCAATAAATATTATGAAATTAAGGGCAAGCTCCAAGCCTTTGAGCGAACTTTGTATATGTAACACTGAGTGAGGTAACACTCCATGTGGAAGTATGGTGGTTTTATAGTTTAGTCATCCTGAAATATCGGTTTAACAACATGACTGAAGCTTCAGTTGTGATTCACTCCATATCCGTTATTGTGACATGGTTACATTTTAACCACAATATTTTGAATACCCTTATAGTAAGGTTAATGAAGCCCCTTCCCCTTGCTTTTAATTTCATAAATTCTTCAATTTATCAAACATCTCTTTTCAATGTTGTCCCTCACCCTCTTGGTGAAATAAAAATTTCACCAAGAGGGTGAGGGACAATATCTATCAAGCCAGAATTCCAAGGTCTAGTAGTACATGGATGATACATACTCCAACTGCAAATCTTAGGAGGAATTTACAACACAAACAATACAAAATAGTCTGATAAGCATATGCACTAAGTGAAGGTCAGTAAAATTTAAAAACTATTATAATATCACAGGAGAAGGATACTCGTAAATACCTTATATTTGTATAAACTACGCCATAATGATATTGACTGTAGTCAAGTCACTAATTAAAATAAATATCCTATCACATTTCAAGTGGTTCACAACATATTTGTGAGAAATACTAGCATAAACTATGCTAAAATGTATAACTATGACAAAAATCTGTTGTACAAATGCTGGCCTTTGTTCCTCATTAAGACACACAGTGCACTCATATAATGGTTATTTTAGCAATATTGCCATTTTTAATGCCTCACATTTGTTCTTTAAAAATATATCAAAAATAATTTACAAGTATTTAATATTTGCTGCCTTTTTACTGTTTAATATAGTTCATAAAAGATAGCTTGATCTCTGCGACAGCTGTCAGTAAAATCACGCCTATAAAGTCCTGAATTTCTTAGTAGTACAGACAGTACCTGTCAATGTCATACTTTACGGGCATGCCGACCTAATTAGTGCATGCCCATAAAGTATGACATTGACAGGTACTGTCTGTACTACTAAGAAATTCAGGACTTCATGGGCGTGATTTTTGCTGACAGCTGTCGCAAGAGATCAAGCTATCTTTTTTGAACCATAGTTATATTTTTTTGATGGTAACTTTTTCTCTTCAACTCCTTATTGCTTTTACTATTTTTTTATAATATTTTTATAAATACCTTTGTACATTTGTTTGTATATTTTAATAAATAAAAAAATAGTGATGTACCAGAAAACAGTTGTAATTATATTATTTGAAATCTTTCTTTCCCTTTAGTTCATGTATTGTTTTGGTGTTATATAAAAGGGATCTTATCTATCTATCAAAACAGTTGCCACAATCAAGCCGCATTCCAGTACACAAATGATTTTGATGTTTCCTTAGCTCTGAAGTCGATATTCAGAGACACTTGAGTTTGAACTAAAACTTCACAGTGTCTGAATTTGGGTAACAATAAGGCCTAGACTCAAGTTTGACACTTAGGAGTTTGAGTTTAATTTCGAAATTGTCTTTGTATAATTTCCTCTAGACCGAATTTCAGTCATGGCTTCCAGTTTCAACCGAGATTAGCCTTCTATGCAGGATAGGATTGTAGTATCCAATACGGGCACAGGACCTATGGTTTTATGTGCTTTTCGAGTCATGGGAGTGAAACTTCGCCAACTTAATGAGTCCTGCTTCTGCGGCTGCTTCTGAGAACTTCTTGACATAAATACCTAATAAATGAGGTAGTCAGTATGTCTTTTAATATGGGCCTTAGAACTGAATAGTGATGTGATAAATTAACTTTTTTCATTTAAACAACATACATTATTTTAAAATATTTTATTAAAGTAGCAATTATCAATTTTCCATTTATTGTAACATTTTCATCTCCACCCTGGCTTAATCTTGAAATTGACATAGGAGGCTCTTTCGAATCCATGGGTTAACTTGAATTTATCGAATTCCACCATGATTCTCAAACTAAACTAACTATACACTTTTATAGGTACTTAATTATCAATGAAAAACAGCAGTTATATTAATTTTAAAATACAGATTATAAATAACTTAACTAAAACGAATATTTTTATTTTTGCCTGTCACCAAGACTGGCTGTTTCCATACCAAAGAACCAACCATGCTGGAAGAGAAGCGTGGAATTTTGCCTTCACTGTAGGTCTTTCTCAGCTGGTAAAGGAAGCGACTAGGGTACCTGATGGAGACGGTCACACAGCCAATTGCTTGGACCTTCTGCTGACTACCGAGCCAGACAGATATGAAGTACAGGTTACCTCCCCTTTGGGTACATCTGACCACTGTCATTGTCTCCACCTGATTACGAGTCCCAAGGTGTTTGACGAATATGGCGGTACAAGTCAGCTGGTTGGGATGAGATGCGACACTTTTTTGCATCCTATCCTTGGCGAGAGGTCTGTTTCTCTTCTGCAGATTCGTCGAGCTGCGCGGATTGATAACCGATGTATTGCGTCAAGCTATGAAGTATTTTATCCCCTTTGCTGACACTCCCACCAGTAGCAAAGCTCGCCCATGGTTCAACGCTGAATGTCCTCAAGCTGAAAAACGCAAGCATTTAGCGTTCCTGTCCTGGGTTGCGGCTCGAAACCGCAATCCGGATATCAACTTCAAGAAGAAAACTTTCAACCAGGCCGCCAAGTCCTACAAAAAAGCATTACGGAAAGCCAGTCTCGATCGCATTAAACATATTGGCGCAAAACTGCCAGACCATCCGGTACTAGAGCTTTTTGGTCTCTTGCCAAAGCGGTCGAGACAAACTTCTGTCGGCCTTCACTGCCTCCGCTGGTGAAACTGGATGGCACACTAGTGCATACGGCTGACGAGAGAGCGGACTTGTTCGCATCTCTATTTGCCTATAATTCACGTCTGGACAGTGGCAACAACATTCCACCTAAATTACCTCACTGCGGGACCACTATGTCAGAGGTTCGTATCACAAACAAGGAGGTTCTCAAAACCTTGGGGTTTCTAGATGCGAATAAAGCTAGTGGACCAGACGGTATACCAGCTATACTTCTAAAGGCTTGTGCACCTGAGTTGTCTCCTGTGTTGACACGCTTGTCCCGTCTTTCATTTAGAACTGGAATAGTGCCAAAATCCTGGAAGCTGGCCAACGTGCAGCCTGTCCCAAAAAAAGGCAGCCGTGCCGACCTTGCCAAATATCGGTCAATCTCAGTTACCTCCATACTCTACATGATTATGGAGCGTATATTGAACGCCCGCTTAATGGCATACCTAGAACAGAATGACCTCCTTAGTGACCGGCAATACGGGTTTCGTCGCAATCGGTCAGCTGGGGACCTTCTAGCGTATGCCACACACGTATGGGGCGAGGCACTCGAGATCCGTGGATAAGCACTTGCTGTTTGATGTCTCAAAAAGGCCTTTGACAGAGTTTGGCACGCTAGCCTTCTAGCTAAGCTTCCAGCGTACGGTTTATTCCATGATCTGACTGACTGGGTAAAGGACTTTCTTAGTGAACGGTCTTTCCAGGTCATCGTCGATGGCTGCTCATCCGATCCAGTGACGACTAACGCCGGTGTTCGTCAGGGCTCCGTTATCTCTGCAACTCTATTCCTGCTGCATATTAATAATTTGCTTATGCCCGATATCTATGGGTACACAGACGACAGTACAGTTGTGGAGAGATACCAACCAAATCCTTGGACCAGTCGGGATCAATTCCAGTCTGAAGGAGAAGCTATGGTAGAGCATGTGAATCTCACACTACAGGCAGTCTCCGAATGGGGCGATGCTAATCTTGTGAAATTTAACACCTCCAAAACACAAGCGTGTCTCTTCACTGCAAAAAGGAGTATCACTGGAATACACCGACCGCCTCGTTGCTGGGGTTGAGATATCCTCAAATCTGAACTTCGGGCGGTTCATTGAGTCCAAGGCCAAAGCAGCTGCAAGGAAGCTAGGAGTCCTTGCAGAGGTGCGGCGATTTTTTACGCTGGGACAGATGCTTACTTTGTATAAAGCGCAAGTCTGGTTAGTCATGGAGTATTGCTGCCATATATGGGCTGGTGCTGCAAAATGCCACCTAGCAGCTTTGGACTCAATAGAAAGGCGTGCTAAGAGGCTTATTGGTGACCCGAATTTGGTTAAAACCAATCTTACCAGCCTCGAACACAGGCGAAAAGTAGCCAGCCTTTCGGTCTTCTACAGGATGCATTTCGGAGAATGTGCGCAGGAAATGCATAATTTAATTCCTCCCTCTTTCTTCCACCATCGGGCAACCAGACGTTCGGCCAGTCTCCACTTTCGTTGTTGACTTACCACGCATTCGAACCAAACGGTTTGCTACGTCGTTCGTCATGCGTACACCAAAGGAGTGGAATAAGTTGCCAGCATCTGTGTTTCTATCCAATCACAATGTTGTTAAGTCAGTGTCCTTTACTATATTAAGCTACATCACCACTTAGCATCAGGTGGGATTTTTTTCAGGGCGGGTGGGATTGGGAAGGCTTAGAATAATGAAAAAAAAATTGGTTGACCCTGCTGGCCATCCTTGGAACTTCCCGCTTATTTTAAACGCAAAGCGCTATCAAATTTTACCAAATTATGGTGCGAAATCTCGATGTTATGTTAAAAAACGTTTTTTTTTTTCAAATTCTTTCTCCTTCGATATCTCACGAACGAATGAACCGATTTTTTGAGGTAAGAGCTGATTAGTTTTTGAAATCGATCGGTAAAGCCGTTTAAAAGTTATTCCAAAAAACAGTTTTTTGAAATTATTTATATTTCTCAAAATCTATTCGTCCGAATCAGTTCATATTATCACCAAATCTATTCCACATTGAGATCTTTAGAACGCAGCAAACCGCATCATCAAAAGTTATGAAAGGTTTACCTAGTTATATACACATACATCTGTACGGACATCTACGTGAAATTAGTCAGAATAGCTTCCGAAACTCCATTTTCGAAAATTGGGGTAAAACCAATAATTTCCCCATTTTTGAAAATTTTCACTTTTCTTAGCGAGAAGCTAAAAATAATAATATCATAACTTAAGCTTCCTCTCATAACTGTCTTGTAGAATCGACTACCACCAGAGATTTTTCCGGATCGATATGACTTAGGGACCTTCATGAAAAGAGCCTACTCCTTTTTAAAAGGCTGGCAATGCATGGCAAATGCACGCCCCTTTACGACGACGCTCGTTGGACCATTGTCTTGTCCGGAGTGTGGTGCCAGTCACATTAACGTCGCGGTTGCATAATTGCATTCTGCAGGCCACCGCCGTGTTTGGCACTATAGGTCGGCCGATTGGGGTGGGATGCGGTCTTTTTTTGCATCTTACCCTTGGGGGCTGGTTTGCTTCTCGCCGGACGATCCCAGCGTTGTTGCTGATTCTGTCGCTGATGTGGTACTTCAGGGTATGGAACTTTTTATTCCGTTCTCTGTGGTGCCCATTGGAGGCAGATCCCAGCCATGGTTTGGTCGCTCCTGTAAAATTGCATCACGCTATAAGCAGGAGTGCTACCGGACCTGGGCTGACGCATCAACGTCTGGGGATGTAAACACCAGCGCTCTTAAAAAGGAGTATAATTTCGCCTCCAGGTCCTTCTAAAGAGTCATTGCCAATGTAAGGTCTGAGCACCTCGGCAGAATTGGCGAGAAGCTAGTTCGCCTTCCTTCGGGAACCCGTTTATTCTGGTCTCTCGCCAAGGTTGTCCAAGGGAACTTCTGTCAGTCATCACTTCCATCTCTGCACAGAGAGGACGTATCACTGGTCTATGCCGCAAAGGAGAAAGCCGACTCGACTCGTTGACGGGGGGAACATACCGCCGACCACCCCGCGGTGTGAGTGCTCCATGCAGGATGTGTGGTTTACACAGTGCTCTCGCAATGCACTCGTCTCCCTGGACGTCAGTAAGTCGAGTGGGTTCTGGTCTACCTTACTCATAGACGGGCGGAGGCAGTAGAGTCCAAGGGGGAGGCATTGGCTGTTAGTTTGGACATAGCGAAGACCTTCGATCGGGTCTGGCACAAAGCGCTTCTTTCGAAACTCTCTTTTTGTGAGCTTTCCGAAAAATTGTGCGATTGTATCACTAGTTTTCTTGCTAATCGGACCATCAATGTCGTAGTTGACGGTGCATGCTCTGATTACGAGCCTATTAACGCTGGTGTTCTACAGGGCTGCGTGCTATCACCAACGCTGTTTCTTCTGCATATCAATTATATGTTGAATGTTATCAATTCATTGCTATGCAGACGATAGCACTGGTGATGCGTTATACACCGGCAAATCGCCGCCGAGTACCGGGTCAAACTTGTGTCTGAAGTCAAGTCTTTGATTAATAAAGTCTCGGATTGGGGGCGACTAAATCTGGTCCAATTCAATCACCAGATGACACAAGTTTGCGGGTTAACCGCTAATAAGAACCCCTTTGTCGTATCTCCTCAGTTTGAAGGCGTCGATATATCGCATAGTGTGCAGTTTCGTGGTCATTTAGAGGAGAAGGCCAAATTGGCCTCTAAAAAGCTTGGTGTGCTCAGCAAAACGAGACAGTATTTCATGCCGGCACATCGCTTGCAACTTTACAAAGCGCAAGTTCGACCTCACATGGAATACTGTTCTCATCTCTGGGCCGGGGCACTCCAGTGCCAGCTCCTTCCACTTGTCCGAGTTCTTTCTGGTCGGCTCGATTCACTGGCGCTGCGTAGAGATGTTGCATTCGTTAGCGTTTTCTATCGTATCTACCATGGGGAGTATTCTGAGAAATTGTTGGGATTAGTTCTATCTATCTGGGTACAGGTACACTGTGCGTTTTACTAGGAGGTTTCTTCCTCGTACAGCCTCTTTGTGAATTTGTTTACCACGGGGCTACTTTTCCAGCTTACTCCTTTCTAAAAGGTCGGCAACGCATCTGCAAGTCCCCTGGTGTTGCCGTTGTTCATGGGCAGCGGTAGTCACTTACCATCAGGTAAGCCGCATGCTCGTTCGCCCCCTCTTCTATAAAAAAATACTATAATCCCTTACCATCAGGTGAGCCGTATGCTTGGTTGCCCCCTCTCCTATAAAAAAAAAATAAAACCACAGAATACACTAAAACATTTGAGTAGTAATCTGCCTCTTAAGATAATGATGGAACTTCCATTTAACTTTTCATTATGGAAATTGGAGTGGATCAGTATCATGGATCTAGCTAATTATGTAAATCTGTGACATTGAATTTGTTGTTATGCAGTACCATATTAGTGATGAGGATGTTCACTTATGGTTTCTTGGTCAATTACTCTTAGTGAAGTGAGTAAACATAGTGAATGCATTTGTTTTTTATATAAAGTTTTATTTTCCTACTGCACTAATTTAAAATTAAATTACTAAACTATATTGTTTAAGAAATAAACTTATTTGCATAACTTTTATTTTCTGATTTCTTAAAAATCATTTATATTTGAATAAGATTAAGACAATTTAACTGATGACAGCCCATTTAAAAAAAGAGGTTCTCAGTTCAGCTGTTTTTTCTTTTGTGTGTGCGTTATGTGATATCTTTTGTATGTGCGTTATGTGATATCTCTGTATGTGCGTTATGTGATATCTTTTGTATGTGCGTTATGTGATATCTCTGTATGTGCGTTATGTGATACCTTTTGTATGTGCGTTATGTGATATCTTTGCCAATTCTGAACCGATTACAACAATTATTTTTAATTAAATACCTCGAGAGTGGTCGCATTTGTTTGATGAAAAAATTCCACCAATTTTTGTTGTTACTTTGAACTTGTGATATTCTTTACTCCATTCAAAAAGTTCAAAAAATAAAACGTTTAATCTTAAGAAAAAAACCTACTCTAAAGAACTAGTAGAGGAAAAAAAAATATATTATACATATTAGGTTCTGAATTCAGGGCTATTTTCTATACGCTATGTCTTAGTACCAACTAGAAAACAGATCAGGGAAATACTTCCATAAAAGTAAAGGTAACGAACAGATGTTGTGTGATCATTGTAAGCAAGTTAGAGATAGCCGCGATGAGAATTAGTACCCGTTATCGTACATTTATTTTTTACTGCTACTGGAAGTGGCGCTAGCTTCGGAAGCTATATATGGAAATCGTTTTATTCTTTTCTATTCTTTGAAGTCGTTTTTTTGTTAATTTTTCATATTACAGCACAAAATAATCTATAAAATTGCTTGCCTAGCTTGTCAACAGGTTAGTGACTCTCTTCTTCTTCTATCCAGCAGTAGAGAGCAGTGTTTACGAGTTGCATCAACGGTCCACTGTTGGATACAAATTTCAAATTATTTTTATTGTATTTGTAGAATTGTAATTTGTAGCATTGGCGTTAGCAGTACCAGAATGATTGATGTATCGCTAGGCGATGGTGGAAGCATAATTAGACCGGAGGCAAGGATTAGCGTAGAGACTTTGATGCTGATTCCTCTACCAGGTGTGGTTGTTTTACGTCTGATAAATTCTAACAGATTTTATTGCTGTCTTTCGAGCTTCTTTGTATATGAATTCTTTCACGTAACGACATCACCGCCATACGGCAGACGTCTCTGATTTCATGCGCAGCTTCGTGGTACCTACCGGTTATGTCGGGTAAGGACACGAAAGCATCCACTACCCTATTTCAATTTGTGGGTTACGTGGGTTCGTAAGGAATTGCTAGAAAAATCTTTATAGAGAATATTATCTAGTAGAGAGTGATTAAGCATTTACGATATTATTAATCGCTTTAGAAGCAACATTCACCAATAAAGCAGGGAGTAACTGACTTTGCACCCTTGCAACATCGAGTAGCTTTAAAAGTAAGCTTAAATAAAAATATTTTATTTAAATCAATAATATTCCAGAAGATGTATAAAATTTGTCAAATCGGATTGTATGAGCATTGATATTTTTTTGTAATGTCAACATAAGTACGAGTGTATAATAATAGAAGCGCTGTTAAGATTTCTGTCTCGGGTCAATTAACTGTTAATGCACCGCGACGTCTCGTAGCGAGACAGGGCGAGACAGGACAAGACATATCGGCTATAGAATATGTATTTGTCCTTACGAATCTACAAAGTGTCTCTGTCTGAAAATCTTATAGTGCTTGAAAGATATGCTATGTTACCCAAACCCCCGTGAGTAATAGGCTTACCATAATGATTTCTTAAATTTACGCGAACACTACACATTGAATAAAACTATTATTTACGGATTTTATCGCGTTTAATTATTTTAATTTATTTTTATTATTATCCCGACGTTTCGGGCGCTTTACAGCACCCATGGTCACGGGGGGGGGGGGGGACTGAGATGTTTGACGTCCCAATGTCATAGTTAGTCCGGCTACCTTCAGTTTTTTTTTATATTTATACGTTTTGCGTAAATCGGACCAAAAATTAATATAAAAAAAAACTGAAGGTAGCCGGACTAACTATGACATTGGGACGTCAAACATCTCAGTCCCCCCCGTGACCATGGGCGCTGTAAAGCACCCGAAACGTCGGGATAATAATAAAAATAGGCTTACCAGATGAAAAATTGAAGTTCTGACAAATTATCTGATTTCCATTGAAATCCTGATATTTTGTTGGAAACGTAATTAAGAAGTGTGAAAAAAAAAACAATAATTACCTATCGTAGTTTTGTGCACTCTCACGAACAATCTACGTTGCAAAAATACATCCATCCCACGCAAAAACTGTTACTGTATTTTATTGAAAATCTAAAAAGCCTGACATTTCCAAAATCCGACCGCAATCCTGGCAAGAGCCCTAAAGTCCTGATACGTCAACACAATTCCTGACATAATTATAGTATCTCTACCCGTGAGTGAGTTGTTCTTGTTATTGGTTAGACTGCATGCTAGAGACAAATATAGTGTGAGAGTGAGAGCTACATAAACAATTCTCCGGCTCTCCCGGGGCAGATTTAAACTTGCTGAGTCATCGGCCGACGCGACGCGACGGGCGCTGCCAGTGTGTAAAAATAAGCTCCGTAGTAATTAATTAACAAAAAACAATATAGTTAAATTCTAGTTAAGAAAGTAATATTGGTGTGTGTGTTTTGACTGGAATAAATCGTATAAATGTTATCTTCGGTAAATACAAAGTGTTTTGTGAATTAATTAACAAAAAGTGACGGTGAATTTGTGACATTAAATATGGACATAATTTATATTACAACAACCAAAGAAGACTAAAAATACTGTGATTTTGTTCCAAACTACAATATTCTTGTGCAAAAAGTGAAGATATTTCTTTATTATTCGCTTAACATGAAAAGTATTAATCTGACGGTTAATTTTATTCAAATGTTGTGATTAAGTGCAAACAAATTTGTACATTCGATTCTACAACTTATGGTCGTTTTTATGTAGTTGGTGATTACAACGCCATCTATCAAACTACATTATCATTAAATTTCATCTACCCACGAATATGCGGAAGAAGTGGAATATAATGCTTAATTTCAATTGCTATTAAGGAGCACGCTTGGTCCAACGGTACAAGTGACTTGGTTAGACACCGATACGACGGAGGATCGAGCCTCGAGGCAGACAGAAATATTTTTGTCTTTAATTTTCTGACATAAATACCAACATGGAGCAAAAACAACAAACTCCTTTAAAGAAATGTTTCAAATGTAAATCAATAATAGAAAATCGACAGTTCACAATTTGTTCAGTTTGTAATAATATCTACCATATTGACTGTGCAAACATAACTTTCGCTCGTTTTAGAATATGGACAAATGAGACTAAAAAATCATGGAGATGTTTTAAATGCATAAAAAGTAAAAAAAATACAGTCCTCTCTCCATCCCTAGAAAAAGATGCTGTGAATATCACAATACGTAAAAAAAGGACTGATGAAACCCTTGAAAGTAACGATATGAATGCCTCAGAATCTCCAAACAGCTCAGCAAAAACTAGCCAGACACTACTACCTAAAGAAAAATTATTAGCAAAATCACTATCGATGGAATTTCCTGTTGAACCATTAAACAATAGTTTCCAATCCTTAGAAGATTTATCACACAGTTTAGAATTAGTAAATGAACTTGATATTGTGAGCAAACAAAATATGAAAATAGATGACTTACAAATTAAATTAAAGAGTTGCGAGTCTGAATTAGACGCAACAATTTTGGAAAATAATGAGTTACGACGACAAGTCACCAAATTGACACAAGAGCTACTTATTATGAAAAATATATGTAAAACCCCACAAATTGTAAAAAAACAGCGCAAGAGTTTGTCCTCAAGTTTTCCTAATAATATGACTCCAGATAAGACAAAGACAGAGCAAATTTTTGTTTTGGAAAATACAATCGTAAAATTACAACAAAATCTGAAATTAGCTCAAGAAGAAGTAAGCAATCTATGCACAAAAATCGAAAGCTTAGAAAAGCAATTGAAAGACAAAACAACACCAAAAACTGATTTAGAACTAAATAATTGCACAAAAAATCATGTACACAAGGATACTAAATCATTACATAAACCATTAAAACATAAATTGTGTATACTCACAAGTGACAAGAGATATAAAATACTACAAAATGTAAACAGAAATCATGTAATAAGTCAGTATGAGTTATGTCACTATATTACTACAAATGCTGGGATAGAGATAATTTTAAAAAATATACATAAAAAATTAAAGGACTATACAAAACACGACTACTGTGTTGTGATAATCGGAGAATCGGATTTTAATACCTCAGAAGACTATAAAGGTCTGGTGAAAACAATCAAAACCAGGCTGGAACAAGTAAAAAATACAAACGTAATCGTAGTTTCACCAACATACATATGTGGAAAGCCATTATATAACTACAGAGTAGAGACTTTCAATTACCTACTTAATCAGGACATAAACACTAATAAATATGGCTATTACATTGATTCAAACCTGGACTTAACGTATGATATGTTTTCACAGTATACTGGTAAAATAAAACAAAATGGAGTACAAAATTTAATGCAAAATATTGCCAAACAAATATTATCTCTACAAAAATCGAGTGATGAGAAGCAAATCGACACAAGAAAAAAGAGCTCTATTATCCCTGATGAAAATCAGTTTTTTCTTCTATAATCACTTACATATATTACATCAAAACATATCGGGACTATTGAACAAATGTGACGAGTTAGTATTAAATCTGGATGAGTTAGATAGACAAAAAAAAGCTATCGACATTCTATGTGTGACCGAGCACAATATGATACCAGAATTGGAAGAATTCCTTACAATACCTAATTTCACATTAGCAACCAGTTTTTCAAGAAATAAAAGACGTGGTGGATCATGTATTTTAGTAAGAAAGGGATTAAAGTATAGAGTAGTTGATAATATTAAGAAATTCTCGATTAATTGTATGATAGAGACCTGTGCTGTAGAAATATGTGACCATAACGTGATTGTGATATGTATTTATAGAGTTCCTAACACAAATAAATCTTGTCTGGATACGTTCTATGATACTCTTAGAGGCATTCTAAATACTATAATAAATACTAAAAATAAAAATATAATTATCTGTGGCGATTTTAACATTGATATTCTGAAAAATACTTCTGTTAGTCGAGAATTTACAAATCTACTGTTAGGCTATAATCTGAAGCTAGCAATACAAAAGCCGACAAGAGTTGCAAGTGGAACGTGTATTGACAATTTTGCACATAATATAAGAGGATCAAACAGTGAGGTCATTGAACTAGGCCTTTCGGATCATATGGCGCAAATTTTAAAATGTCCTGTAAAAAAAACATGTATAATAAATTCGTGGAGTATTAAAAGGAGAGATTTTAGCTATGAAAACCTTCAAACATTTAAAAGATGTATTGATAGTCTAAGTTTCCAGGATATATTTAATTCTTCGGATCCTAATACATCTTATGATGGTTTTTTTGACGTATTCAAATGCTTTTATGATCTATGTTTCCCCTATAAAATTATAAAAAATACTCTGAATCCCAAGCAAAAATGGATAACAAAGGGACTTAAAGTATGTTGTAAAAAAAAGCGAGATTTACTTTGGCATTTTAGGAGAAAAAAAAGCAAAGATGCTTTATCACTATTAAAAGAATATTCATCAAAATTAAGGAAAATAATAAGAAACACACAACGTTTACAAAATGACAACTACATAAATAAGTCAAGAAATAAAATGAAAGCAACTTGGTCCGTTATATATAAATCCAAAACCAATATTCCCAAAGAACCAATACAGAAGCTAAGAGTAGGTAATGAATATCTTACTAACCCTATTGATATCACTAATGCGTTTAATGATTTTTTTATTGATGACATGGAAACTGAAAATTGTACTATTAATACTGACATTTCTTCAAATAATAACAATAACAATTCTAACAATAATTGTAATAATAATGTAAATTTAAGTCATTTATCTTATTTCAATAATAATTACAAATCTTTATTTTTAAGACCGACAACACCTGACTCAGTGTGTGAAATTATAAATAGTCTAAAAAATACTAATAGTGTTGGTTTTGACGACGTTTCTACAAAAGTAATAAAACATGTTAGCTCTACAATAGCAAGACCTTTGAGTCATATTATTAATTTAAGCTTTACTACAGGTATATTTCCAAACAATTTGAAACCAGCTGTAGTAAAGCCATTATTTAAAAAAGGTGATAAACATATTGCCAATAATTATCGTCCAATTGCACTGCTATCAATTTTCGCAAAAATATTTGAAAAAATTATTCATGGCCAGCTTTACGAATTTTTGGAAAAACATAATATTTTAAACAAAGAGCAAAAAGGATTTCGCACAAATACTGGGATCGCAACAGCAATATACGACTTAGTAAAAAGGGCATTGATTTGTCTAGATGAAAGGATCCCATCATGTGCAATTTATATGGACATGACGAAGGCATTTGACCTTGTGGATCATAATATATTGCTGGAAAAACTAAGCCGTTATGGTGTAAGAGGTAATGCAATCAATTTAATAAAATCTTATTTAACAGATAGGACACAAAGAACCGTAATCAGTCAGATCTGTATCTCTACAAGACAAGAAAAAATATATACGTCTAATAATAGAACGATAAAGCGTGGCGTTCCACAGGGAAGTGTTTTGGGTCCTTTACTCTTTATAATATATATCAATGATATCGTCAAGTCTTGTAAATACCCAATGATACTATTTGCAGACGATAGCACTATTTTTGTACAGTGTGACAATGTAGCAGAATATCAAAATAATATTAACTTTGCTATTGAAAACATTATTAAGTGGTTAAAATCAAATAATCTCAAAGTTAATCTAGAAAAAACAAAAATTATGCAATTTACACAAAGAAAAAGTACTCCAAATCTAATAATAAGTTATGGAAATAAAACAATTTCTGAAACAAAAGTAGCGAAATTCCTAGGGCTGTTTATAGATAGCAACATGTCATGGGAATCACATTCAATAGAAGTCTGCAAAAGAATGTATAAATTTTCATTTGCACTATATAAACTGTCGAAAATAGCTGACCGAAAAACTGTTCTAACAGCGTACCATGGCTTTGTGGCTTCGACCCTGCGATATGGTATCATATTTTGGGGACTATCAACATACAGGGAATTAATTATGAAAGCTCAAAAACAGTGTATTCGAGCTATATGTGGGATAAAGTCTACAGAAAGTTGCATACCATATTTTAGATCTCTTAAGATATTAACATTACCCTGTATTTATATACTAGAATCGTGTATGTTTGTAAAGTGTAATCCGGAACTTTTTGATATAGGAGTACAACCATCTTTAGTTAACCTTCGTCCTCGAAAACAAAAAATCCAGACGAACGTATGCAAAACTGCCCTTATGAAAAAAAGTGTTGTTGAAATGGCCCCTAAATTATATAATAAATTACCTGATCACATAAAATGTTATAATGTGCAAAAATTTAAATCTATTTTAAGTAAATTTCTTATAGATAAATGTTATTATAATGTCAATGAATTTCTATTTACTAATAATTTAAATATGTAATTTAATAATTTTATTTTGACTCTACTTAATTTTATTACTTTGATCTGTTTTTTTTTTTTATATATATATTTAATTTTATGATGTATGGATATATAAATTCGTATGCTGTTAAAGCATTTCACGGAGGTACTATAAAATTATAACATTGTCAACCTTGTTACCTGTGAAAACGAATAAAATGATTGATTGATTGATTGATTGATTGATTGATTGATTGACGTCGGGTTATTCCCGTCTCTTGATTTGTCGAGATCGATGAACCTTTACCTGTGCAGTCTATCATAAAAATTACTTAATATTAATATTGTCCCGTATTGGCCTGGGACTTACAGGACTCGTGGTTATTTTTTTAGAATAAAGATAACAAGCGAACATACTGTTCACCTGATGGTAAGTGGAAGTTGTGGCTCATAGACATCTACATGACGCTGAAGGTTAAGATGTAATGCCTAGTTTTCAGTGAAAAGGCAGGGTCGCTTGTCACCCTTAATTTATAAAAATAGTGTAAAGCGACAGTAGCCTATTGGGAAGGCTCCGAACTGTATTCTCGGTAAGTCTTAGATTACAGAACAACGGACGCCGACAGATTAATCCATTATTCCACTCCTTTGTGGTCGCATCACGAAAGACAACAAAGGCTCGAATGCCCGCCGACCGCCCGGTTGTCCGATGGTGGACAGGGGAAGTAAGAATCAAAGCGTGTAATTGTTGCGCGTACTCTCCGAAACGTATCCTATAGAATTCGGAGCTGGCTACTCTGAGCCTGTGCTTGAACCTGGTTTCGACCAAATTAAGGCTTACCAATAAACCTTTCGGCACGTTTATTCATTGAATCAAACATTGCTGGTTGGCATTATGCAGCACTTGCCCGTATGTGACATCAGTACTCCATGCACGACCGTACTTGCGTTTTGTATAACGTAAGAAGCTGCTCCAACGTAATACCTAATTTCCTTGCGACTGCTTTGGCCCTGTACTCAATGAATCGCTCATAGTTCACATTCGGAGAAATTTCAACCTCTAACAACCGAATGCGGTTAGTGTAATTCAAAGATACATTCCGGAAAGTAGGAGCCAGGGTGAGCAGGTATTCTTTAATAAAAGACGATAAAAATAAACGATAATATGCTTCTACAGAGAAAATTTCTTAATTAATACGGATGGCAGGTGATTCTGTGATTATTTTATAGTAGCCGACGTTAAACGTGCACTGTATGCATATGAAAAACCTCGATTTCAACAGGGTATGGTTTCGATTCACAATTGTACTCGGTGGGTGACGCACTTGTCGAGATCCTGAAATCACTCTTGCGAAGCCGGGCCGAATTGCTAGTAATACTACGTAGTACTATTATCTATTCAGTGGTAACACCTATAGGATTTTACTAATATTTCCCTTATGAATTCTTATCTGAAAATTGTTGTAATACGTTCGATAATTAAAACTTAAAATTTTAACTATCTGCATGTATCGAGAACAATTGAGAACGATTTTATAATTTTTTAAAGAAATTCAGTTTTTTTTTAAATTAAATAAGAGTGACAAACGAGAAACAGCCCACCTGATGGTAAGTGGATGCTGTGTCCCATGTATATATATATATATATATATATATATATATATATATATATATATATATATATATAATAGCTGATGCGTTCTCACCCCTGAGGACTTAGATGGAATGCCTTATTTCCAGTTAAAAGGGTCTACGCTTTTCTACACTCACCACAAGAAATACAACAGCATCAAGGTCAAGCAACTGACCGCCGCGCTGCCCCAATGCGTGAAGGTGGACTTAACGTGACATTGAAATAATATAATGGATAGCTTAATAAATGTAAAGAAAGTTGTACTTCATCGTTATCTTGTATTTACTTCTAACTGTTGTGTTACATATTTACGTTCCATTTGAGTTATAATAAAGTTGCTACCGTTAAGTTATATTCTTTCATTTAAAAACTTTTAAGAGTAATTTCTAACCTCAGAAAGGAATAATTTCTTATAATATTATTGTAGGAGACGATAAAAATTTGAGCTTATCAGCGTAGCAGTGAACCTAGTGTTTTCGTAGTAGAGCCACGCTGCAGATATATTGTGGCTGTAGCACGAATGGGTCAGCTCGACTGGGGTAGAACTACGCTTTCACAGAATACCAGCGTTAAATAGCAGTGTAATGCTGCTGTGCTTCATATGGTGAGTGTAGAGAACAGAAGACTCATTTACTGGAAACGAGGCATTCCATCTTAGTCTTCAGGGGTGTCAACGAACTGCATTTTGATTTTTAATCGGGGATAGACGTTTATGGGCCACAGACCACACAGACACTGACCATCAGGTGAGCTTTGTTAAAAAAAAAACAGCAGACCTGTAGCAACCATCACCTTCGACTTTCTATGTAAAAAAAGGATGTGGTTATGTATTCTGCTATGCCACTACGTCACGGCAGACAACATCACAATCCATCTTTTTACTTTATCTTTTTTTATAAAAGAAGCGTCACCGTTAAGTTTACATACACAAAATTGCACAGGGACAAACATCTAGACCCGGAAATTTACTTGTAGACCGCACCAATACTCGTTACGTGAGGTATTCTAACCCGCGACCTTCAGTGTCGCAACTCATTGCTAAGTCAATGCGCCACAGGGCCTGTCGCAAACGCGATTTAAATATGGGTAGAATATGTTGCTAAGAGGGCAACACTGGTGCCGCGAACGCGATTTAAATATGGGTAGAATTAATGTTGCTAAACGGGCAACACTGGTTGAGAGGAGGGGGAAGTGACTTAAATGTTAGTGTCGAATTAAGAGTCTATTGGAAGTTGTGGTTCGAAGGAGACACTACTCTCTAGCAAGAGTTGCTGTTGCGTCTTGGCAAGGAGATATTGATAAGTGTTATATATTATAATATCTCACTGCATTTCATATTTTTGAAACGTTACCTAGATGTGGAGGCTACGGGAGAGCTATAAGGCGTGGTTGGAGGCACTTCAGGGACAAGAGGTCCCGACAAAGAGATATCTGGTAACAGATATTCACTAATACTGAATGTAAGGATATATACGTGTCCTTCATGTAGGTCAATCGCATAAAGAATACCTAATTCGAACTTGGGCAATTACCAATTCGCGATGGAACGATAGGTCTTCGTGACAGAGCCGTCGCCATCTCCACCATGAACCTTTATTACATCGAGCGTTAATGTCGGCAGGCGCAGCGCGACGCTTCTGATGGAGGAGTCGGGTCTACACCTGGAGCATCCAGCTGCGGCGACGTTCCGTCAGCACGTGCTAGCCGGTGACTGGGTGAAGGCCGACCACGACTTGCGCGCGCTGCACGACTTGCTGCGGGACTCGCCCCACGTAGAACCCCACAATCTGTCCGTAAGTGCGGGCAGTTAGAACTGAAGTAGAGGGAATTTGTCTTTGGGTACTAGCCTCTCACCACAAGTAGAAGAGCAGAAATATGCAGTTATTTTATGCTGGTATTCTTTACATCGATGGATGCTCGTAGCTCAGGATCATGCTTTGTGGCATTCCTTAGAGTGATGCCATATTCAGCCGTGGACTTGTGGAGGGCCGTAATAATAATGATGACGATGATGATGATGATGATTTTTGCTACGTATTGTTAATAGACTACTGTACTGTGCTAAAGTGTATCCTGGATGCAGCGCGTTTGTTTTTTTTTTATGGAAGAGGGGGCAAACGAGCATGCGGCTCACCTGATGTTAAGTGACTATCGCCGCCCATGATCAACCGCAACACCAGGAGAATTGCGGGTGCGTTGCCGGCCCTTTAGAAAGGAGTAAGCTCTTTTCTTGAAGGTCCCCAGCTCGTATCGGTCCGGAAAAATCGCCGGTGGTAAACTATTCCACAGAGAGGTTGTACGTGGAAGAAAACTCCTTGTGAAACGTACAGTGGTGGACCGCCAAGCATCCAGATGGTGTGGATGGTATCGGGACGTTTGCCGTGTAGTGCGTTCACGAAATTTGGCGGCTGGGATTAATCCGAACAATTCCTCAGAGCACTCCCCGTGATAGATGCGATAAAATACGCAAAGAGATGCAACATCTCTTCGCAGCGCCAGTGAATCGAGCCGATCGGAAAGCACTCGGTCGTCGACGATTCGAGCCGCTCTGCGCTGGATGCGGTCAAGTGGAAGGAGCTGGTACTGGGGAGCCCCAGCCCAAAGATGGGAACAGTATTCCATGTGCGGCCGAACCTGCGCCTTATAAAGTTGCAGGCGGTGTGCCGGCATGAAATACTGTCCTGCTCTGCTGAGCACGCCAAGCTTTTTAGAGGCCAATTTGGCCTTCCTATGTATCGAATTAAACGTGATAAAGTCCGTAATATATTGATAAGAAATCATTATACGAGTACATTGATTGTATTCAGTAGTATAATATTAATAGAATCTAGTCGATTTCTACGACCACTTTTATAAGTGATCGAAGACGTAGACTAACCGAATTTGGGTCACGATGGCCATTTACAACGATGTCGAACCATCTGAGCAAGGCAGGCATATACTGCAAGGGTGTATGCGCAATCACAAATGCAGTCTCTATATTAATTTATACTCTCCTAGCTTGATGGGACTGTAATCTGACACGAACTGATAAAAATCAGGCGCAGACCTAACGGCTTTTCGTGTTTCCTGAGGGCGAAACTGGACACCAAGCTGCTACTAAAAATTCTTAATAGGAATAATTCAATTACTCTTTGTTTCAATTGACTCGAACCCGGGGCCTCATGATCAATAGCGCTTGCCACCAACAGACCAAAGAGGCACTGGCTGAGTTTTACTATATCTTCAGCATCTTGGTGCTCAAAGATGAAAACTGATGAATTAATTCTTTATTTGAGTATAGTAATATTGCACGACAAGCGTAATATGACCATCAGGGATGTCTATGTGTATGATGGCTTTGCGGTCTTAATACGTTGCACACTAATTTACGCTCGATTATCCTTAACTCCTTTGGTAGAATACGGGCAAGTGAGAAGACACTAGTATTTTGTTTTGTGAACCGCGAACTTTGTTATCGACAATCTAACACTGATTTGGTTTAATGTGAATAAGAAAACGCTGTCATTATTTATGTTCGTCTTTTATCAACGTGATTTGAAGTTTCTTTCAGATAAATATAGAACTTTATTTTGTATTCGTATGAAAACAGTAACTGTAGTAAATGAAAATACAAATACGTGGCGTATTCAACGTACCATGCGCAGTTGTGATATAGTTTTCGTTTTTAATTGCCGGTCTGGTAATTATAATTTTTTGGTGACAATTAGGCTTCTATGACGCAGCAAGATTTTAAGCATTTGGGTGTGTGGGTTGGGCAGGAGATGAAGTTCGTGGTGCTGGAGCAGAAGTACCTGGAGCACCTGGAGGCGGGGCGCGCGCTGGACGCGCTGCACGTGCTGCGCAACGAGTTGACGCCACTGCAGCACGACACAGCGCGCGTGCACCGCCTCTCCGCGCTCATGATGTGCGCCGACGCGGCAGAGCTCCGCGCGCGAGCACGTTGGCCGGGGGCTGGACCGCTGTCGCGTGCTGCGGTGCTGGCGCGCGTGCAGGTCAGTAGCAGCCTCGAAGCATTGGGTGTGGCGTGCGTGCGCAGGTCTATAGCTGCCGCACCGCTGTATGTGCGACCTGCGTGTAGGTCAGCAGTCGCTGCACCGCTTTTGTCTCATCATGTACGCCAACGCGGCCGCGCTGTGCATGCGTGCGCTTTAGACAGGGATATAGTATAAGAGACCAACAGTTTTATCTAGTTTTCGTGCCCCTAAAAGGTCTACTTTTTTCGACTGAAAAACCCAATAACTGAATTTGGCCCACGACCACATGACCAGCAGTAGCGCTTACGGCCACTAGGCGAACGAGACAGCTAAACGGCTTTAACACTGCTCAATCCAGGATTTTGAGTTGTACTCTCACATATTCATTTCATTCAATTTTCTAGCCTGACTAAACTGTCTGAATGACTGTTATTGCTCTTGCTTTGCATAGCTCTAGTCCCTACTGTAT
Organism: Parnassius smintheus behrii; assembly: GCA_036936625.1. Classification (NCBI taxonomy): domain Eukaryota; kingdom Metazoa; phylum Arthropoda; class Insecta; order Lepidoptera; family Papilionidae; genus Parnassius; species Parnassius smintheus. The sequence continues at coordinate 54,937,026 of JAUPFT010000008.1, read as the reverse complement.
GACAGTTAAAATTTTTAATAACCTTCCAAATGACATAAAAAATTTTACGAATACTACACTATTTTTATCCAAATTAAAGTAATATTTAATTGAAAAATGTTTCTGTAATTTAAATGAATATTTTGATACAAATATTATTTAATTTATGTGGACAACTTCGGCCTGTGCCTTATTTAATTTAATTTTGTTATTTAATTGTTATTTTTCACTTAATTTTATTTTTACTTATAATAATAATAATTACTTTTTACTTGACATTGTGATTATGAATTAAATTAAATTTACAGAATTTTAAAATAATATAATCTAATAATGTAATGTATTAATGAAATCTAATTTTGTAGTTTAAAAATAATGATTTAATATTTTTATAATTGCTACGCCCAAACTGGGTTCAAATGCGGAATTTTTTTTTAAACATAACATCTATTGTAACCATTTGATTGCAATAAAGACTATAACTATGACTATGAAAGACAACGTGCAGGCAGTGTTGTCACCCACGTTAATGTAACAGTGACAGATTTTACAACTGATAAACGAGGGTTTCGAGTTCTACCCTCGCATATTTTCATCACTAGCCACTGTCTGACAGACATGATGTTGTGGTGCAGGCGGTGCTCCCGCCGGCGCTGATGATGGCGCCGGGGCGGCTGCGCGCGCTGCTGGCGCAGGCGGTGGCGCAGCAGGCGGCACGCTGCCGCTTCCACGCGGCGCCGCGCCCCGTGCCGCCCGACCACATCCCCTACTCGCTGCTGGCCGACCACCACTGCTCGCCCGACCGCTTCCCCATACACCCGCTGCAGGTACCCACTGCAGACACGCGCCCACACACCACACAGCATACACCGTACAGCACACACCACCATATCGATATTAAGTTGAAATTAAATTCAAAAGTATAAATTTTTTTTTGCAGGTGCTGAACGAACACTGCGACGAGGTGTGGTACTGTAAGTGGTCACCGGACGGCTCCAAGTTGGCCTCGGGCTCCAAAGACAACACCGTCATGATATGGGACTACGACCCTGCTGCCAAGCGACTCACCTTCAGGTCTCAACATTATCTAGTATAAATTAAAATCGATGCATATATGAAAGATCATCACTTGAGATCGGCTGGACCGGTTTAGATGAAATGTTTTGTCTGGCTTGAGTGGGTCTCTGTATGGTTTAGATTTACAACTGGACCCGGCAGGTGGCGCTGTTCTCGAGATCCAGAAATCAGCCGCGCGAACCCGGGGTGCATCACTAGTACTTTATAGAATGAGTAATACCTTTTCTCCATTTTTTGAAAAGGAAGTCCACATGTTTGGTTTTATTTTCATCCACTCAGTGCGTATTTACTCTGGTTTCATATAAACAAAATTGAAATTGAATTGAAAAATATGTCTTCCGAAGGTTCAAGAATACTTCTACAATTTTTCGTTATTTTATCAACGTAACGTTATTTAATTGTAACCTGTAACCATAAAAAGGATTTGTTTTATCTTACTTATCGTCACGCACAATCCCTAACGGGGTAGCCAGAGAGAACAGATCGCCAAGTGTCACGATCCTTACATACCTCTTTCGCTTCTTTCAGGTTCATTAACTTCTTCATACATGCACGTCTAGGTATCCGAGTACTCTTGACCCTCCCCTCTTCGAGCAATTTGCTCACATGGTCTTCGAAAGTTAGTCTCGGTCTACCTCGACACCTTTTAATATTTACTTTCGCTCTATATATTTTCTTCACCATTCGGTCTTCACTCATTCGTTCAACGTGCCCAAACCATTGGAGTACGCCCCTATAAATTTTTGTGATAAGGTCATCTTTCAATCCTGCCATATTGCGAATCTCTTCGTTTCGCTTTCGGTCGGCTATGGTAACGCCACACATTTTACGAAGAGATCGCATCTCCACTGCATTCAACTTGCTTTTATGCTTCTTCTGGCATACCCAGGTTTCGCTGCCATATAACAAAGTCGGTACCAACACTGCGTTATGTATTGCAAGGCGTGTACTCTTCACCACGCCTTGCCTTTTGACTAATGCATTCAGGGCACCATTGACTTTGTTTCCGGCAGCGACACGCCTATCCACATCTAAATCACATCTTCCATCCCGGCTGAAAGCACTCCCCAAGTATACAATTTCATTTACCTGTTCTAGGCATTCCTGATTTACCCATATTTCACATTTCGTTCTCTCTTCGTCCTTTTCAAATACCAGAACCTTAGTTTTATTAGCATTCAAACGGAGACCTTTAATTTCACATTCCTCTTTCATACACGTGACTAATGCCTGCAGTTCTGCTTCTGATGGTGCAATAAGCACTGCATCATCAGCATACAGCAGACAATTAACTTTTATGTCACCCAATTTCACACCCAAACAGCTATCTTTCAGCTTCTGTAAACAGCTGTCGAGATACAGTATGAACAGCCAGGAAGACATGACACAACCCTGTTTTACGCCCGCTTGGACGCTAAACATGGGTGACAGGTCATGCCCTACCCGCATACATGCTTTACAGTCATAGTAAAGTGACTGCACAGCCCTTAACAATCGACCATCCACACCATATCCCGGCAACAGTTCCCACATTTTCTTCCTTATAACCTTATCAAATGCTTTCTCCACATCCACAAAAGCACAGAAAATCCTCTGGTTAACACTCAGAAACTTCTCCGTGATCATGCGGAGAGAAAACATTTGATCCGTGCATCCTCTTCCAGGTCTAAATCCGCATTGTGCCTCCCATAAGAATCTTTCCGATTTCTCTTGCATCCTGCGTGTCAAAACCTTCGAATAAACTTTACTTGCTAAACTGGTCAAGCTGATCGCCCGATAGCTCCCGCAGTCAAAATGTGAACCTTTACCTTTATATAAAGGCACAATGACCGCGGATCGCCAATCATCCGGGACATCTCCCGTCCGCCAGCACAAATTGCACAGCAGATGAAAGCTGTCCCAGACGCGAGGCCCACCGTACTTGACCATTTCAGCAGTAACTCTGTCTAGTCCCGCAGCCTTACCACATTTCAAACTTCGAATCGCACGTTCATACTCTTTCATGCTGATGACCTCAGTGTCATCGAGGTCCGTGTCTGGCGTGCCAGTCACGGCGTCACCCCCGGATCCTTCACTAAGATCATGACACGCATACAATTCTCTATAAAATTCACTCCATCGCTGCATGACGTCCGATTTTTCTGAGAGGACGTCATTGGTTCTCGAAAGCACTTTGTTCATTCTTAAAGCTGTCGCAGCACTCCGGACCTTCCAACCTCTTTCCAGAAGAGTTTGGAGTTTTCCCTAAAGTTGTGCGACAACCTCTCGTCCGCTTCTATTCTACACCTTTCACGTACTTCCTCAATCAATGTTTTCGCATGAACTTTCTGCAGCTTATATCTTTCTTTCATCTTCTCTCTCATATGCTCATCGTTACTAGAGGCCAAGTAGTTTAACCATGCTTTTTTCTTCTTTTTTACAGCTTCTTTCACTTCGTCATTCCACCATGCATCTCTTCTTTTACTACTACCTCTTTTTGTCGTACCACATACTTCTTCCGCTGCACTTACCATTCCATCCCTAAGGTTCTGCCATGTTCTCTCCACACATTCTTTCCTGCCATCGATGGTGTCAAGCTTTTCGGCTACCCTCGTGTGATATTTGTCCCTAGTATCCGCTTCCTGAAGCTTCCAGCTTCGGATGCGACAGACCGACTGTGGTTCTGTTACTGCCGTCCGGTGGCGCCAACCCGCGAACAAACCCCTAAATCTAGTAATTACTAGATAATGATCCGTTCCCAGGTCAGCACCCCTGAACACTCGTGTATCCATCACCTGTTTTCGCGGTCGGTCATCCACCAGGAACAAATCAATCATACTTCTCTCATTCTTTCTTTCTCTAGTGTACATATGGATCTTCCTGTGATTAAACATAGTGTTTGTCACAAGAAGACCCTTTTCCTTGCATACAGCCAGTATAAGCTTGCCAGCATCATTAACCCTTTTATCTCCAAACTTTCCAAGCACCGACTCGTATCCTGGTCGAGCGATACCTACCCATCCATTCAAATCACCACATACAACAGTTCTTTCGTTTCCCTTAACCAAATCTAGAACTTCTCTTACATTCTCCCAAAACTCCTCCAGCTCAGCCCTGGACGACGAAGCTACCGGCGCATAAACAGCCAAAAGGAATAACTTCGTCAGTCCCATTTTGAAGCGAACCCAGAGAAGTCTTGAGTTCACAACCTTGTATTCAGTCATAAGATCGACCAACCGGGACGACAACAGCACTCCCACTCCTTGGCAGGCGTTCTCGCTTTCCGGGACTCCGGACCATATAGCTAACGTCCCGCCAGGGAGCTCTTCAATACCACTGTCTTTCCGTTTGGTCTCCGACATACACACGACATCTAATTCTCTTTCTTTCATTATTTCGATCAACTCATTCGTCTTATCTCTCATGCCTCCTCTAACATTCCACGTGCCAACTCTGCACTCCGTCCTCCACCTTCCGCCGTGTCGGGCTGTGCGTGACGGGTGGCGGTCCCCATCGCCGCTTTGCGCGCTGCATTCCACACCAACGGGGACGAGCTGGTGTGCGTCGCCTTGGGGGGACGCCCTAACCCTCGTTCGCATGGGTGCGCAGCTGTGTAGAATTGCAGCCCTGAAAAGGGCTGGCAGGGGTCGCGACGAGCACGCTTCTACAATGACCCCCATTTGTTTTATCTAAAACCTAATTTCATTCGTTACCGTTACAACCTATCAAAAGTCCATGGCTGAACATAGGTCTCCCCGATAGACTGACTTAATGAGAACATACTATTGTATTTTTTGTGTTAACAATCGTATTTCGATCAAAACTACAAATAACTTCCTCCATTGCAACAATCAGGATAAGCCACATTTAACATATTGGAGCATCACTGCTTTTTGCTATTAGAGAAAATGTATGTGAGAGAGAGAGAGAGTGTGTGTGAGAAAGAGTATGTGTGATAGAGTGTGAGTGAGAGAGTGTGTGAGAGTGAGATAGAGATAGAGAGAGAAAGAGAATCAAGTTTATATATGTACACACATATGGATACTGCAGTGTATATAGACCAACGTCTAATAAATTATCACTACTGGTGTATAAATACAGCCCGCATTCTGAATATCGGGCAGTGTCATATGAAGAATATAAGTCAGATGAAGCTGTAAAAGCAAAAAGACTAACAGCACTAATATCTCAGAATAATGCTGATATCGGGCGATAGAATAGAATTTTAACCAGCGAGTAGTCAACATCTCCGTTAATATGTGCATACCGACACATGTATACCAAATATTATGTAATGTATTTGTGATATTATGTAATAAGTGGTACTGTATATGCTGTGCAGAATGAAGCAGTGTACATATATTTACGTATATATCCTTAAAACGACCTTATACCTTTAAACGACCAATCTCAGAAGTGGCTCCTACGATTTTCATAAAATTTAGTGTCCCCTGGACACTAAATTTTTATTTATATTAATAAAGTTTCGGGGGCAATAAATCGATCTAGCTAGGATTCATTTTTCGAAAATATCCTTTTGTCCGTGTTTTCTGGCAATGAAAAACTGCTACAATATAAGAAGGTAAATTTTGACATGGTATTAATGATCGTAAATAGCTCAAGTGGATATCGGGCCGTCGCGAAGTCATAGTGCCCTGGTTCGCGTCCTGTCTTCGGTCCGACTTTTTTCCTGTTTTTAGTATTTTTTAAAAATACGAAAATTTAAATTAAACTAATTGCACTCATGATTTTTTATTCAAACAATCAGTTCAGTTTTTTCTATTATGTCAATAAGATCAAAAAATATTATTCATGAAACATGAATAATATTGTAGCGGCGCTGTCGTCGCGCCACTAGCACACCGAAAACACACCGACGCCTAAATCGCGCTATGAACATTCCGAATCATAGACAGTATATCGTCGCTTTGGTAGTGAAGAGAGTCAACCCACACATAACAAGTTCCGAAATAATCCTATACTATTAAACGAGCAATTCTTGTATATATATATATATATATATAATCGGGATCTCGGAAACGGCTCCAACGATTTTCATAAAATTTAGTGTCCAGGGAGTTTCGGGGATAATAAATCGATCTAGCTAGGATTTATTTTTAGAAAATGTCTTTTTGTCCGTGTTTTTAGGCAATGAAAAACTGCTACAATATCGTTAGAATAAGAAGGTAAATTTTGACAGATTGTTAGTGATTATAAATAGCTTAATTGGTATAATGGTCGGTCACAGAATCATAAAACCCCGGTTCGAGCCCAGACCGACCGACCGAAGTTTTTTTTAATTTTTTTTTCATGTTCCTTTCTTTTTTGAGAAAATCTATTTTTTCGAGCCCTTTTTTTAGTATTTTTTTAAAAACATGAAACTTTAAATTAAAATAATTGCACTTTGTTTTTTCTGTTATGTCGCTAAGATCAAAAAATATTATTTATATTTCATCAGTATGTAATTTGTATCTAAATATAATTTCCAAAACACACGAATAAAAAAAATCGAGCGAAAAATACCGAGCAAAGCTCGGTCAACCGGGTACTGAGCAATTAAGTGGCGAGGTTAAACAAAAAATAATTATTAATCTGTATCTTCCAAACCGTAAGTTAGATTTTAATAAAAATGGCATCGGTTTAGCTAAACATGCTTCTTGTGTTTTTGATATAAAAATAGTTTTTGTAATTTAACTAGTTTTTCTGTTAATCGCTATTTTGTACTTGGCTCTTTTCACCATTTAGATATTTTGAAAATGATCTACTAATAAATAGTGAGGTGAAAAGATGTAAGTGTCATAGATCTAATAATTTATTCAAATACTTGTTAGCAGCGGGGCTGGTTGGTAGTTGGTAGACAAAAAAAAAGAATAATAGGGTTATTTTAAATATTGTTATAGCAGAAATAATAAAATTAGTAATTATTTGTTAAAAATCTTCATTAAAAAATCAATCATCTTCTATAATAACAACATTCTGACTTGAAGCAATAAGATTCATGTAAAATTCATGATAAGAGGTAGAAACTGTACCTTTTTTACAAAGATCTTGTAAGTCTTTAAGTTTTTTGGTATCTATTTTTAAGCTACACTTATAAGGCTTAGCTACTTCAATGGCAAGTATTTCTTCGTCATTTCGAGTTGATCTGAGGAGAATACATAGTTGTTCAAATTCAATTTGGCTTAACTGAGTTTTGTAATAAATGTGCACAGGCTCTTCACGTCTATATTGCAGCCATTTAACAAGAAGCCATTTCATGATGCCACTCTCTCTTTTATTTTTATTTGTAACTAATTTTTGGCTGTATGACTTAAAATCAAGAAATTGGCTAAAATCCATCTCCTTTACGATATATGATGGTAGAGTGGTCTACGCTGTTCCTGCTACAATATACCATCCATCTGGGGAAAAAAATAACAATCTTTCTGTCCCATTATTCAATGGCAGAGTGAACACTGTCACATTCCATTTCGGAATATCCTGACTCCATGTACTTTTGGTTGATAATCTTCAGATTTGGAAATAAAGAGAGTGCTCTAAAACATAGCAGAAATGATATGGTTTCTGTTTTGTCCTGAAGCAGTATCAGAGTAAAATGTTACTTCTGTCACCTCTGGCGATAGTTCAGAAAGGAGTTTCCAAAAACATGTGGCTATCTCAGATGCTCCTTATATTTCATCAGTATGTAATTTGTATCTAAATATAATTTCCAAAACACACGAATAAAAAAAATCGAGCGAAAAATACCGAGCAAAGCTCGGTCAACCGGGTACTGAGCAATTAAGTGGCGAGGTTAAACAAAAAATAATTATTAATCTGTATCTTCCAAACCGTAAGTTAGATTTTAATAAAAATGGCATCGGTTTAGCTAAACATGCTTCTTGTGTTTTTGATATAAAAATAGTTTTTGTAATTTAACTAGTTTTTCTGTTAATCGCTATTTTGTACTTGGCTCTTTTCACCATTTAGATATTTTGAAAATGATCTACTAATAAATAGTGAGGTGAAAAGATGTAAGTGTCATAGATCTAATAATTTATTCAAATACTTGTTAGCAGCGGGGCTGGTTGGTAGTTGGTAGACAAAAAAAAAGAATAATAGGGTTATTTTAAATATTGTTATAGCAGAAATAATAAAATTAGTAATTATTTGTTAAAAATCTTCATTAAAAAATCAATCATCTTCTATAATAACAACATTCTGACTTGAAGCAATAAGATTCATGTAAAATTCATGATAAGAGGTAGAAACTGTACCTTTTTTACAAAGATCTTGTAAGTCTTTAAGTTTTTTGGTATCTATTTTTAAGCTACACTTATAAGGCTTAGCTACTTCAATGGCAAGTATTTCTTCGTCATTTCGAGTTGATCTGAGGAGAATACATAGTTGTTCAAATTCAATTTGGCTTAACTGAGTTTTGTAATAAATGTGCACAGGCTCTTCACGTCTATATTGCAGCCATTTAACAAGAAGCCATTTCATGATGCCACTCTCTCTTTTATTTTTATTTGTAACTAATTTTTGGCTGTATGACTTAAAATCAAGAAATTGGCTAAAATCCATCTCCTTTACGATATATGATGGTAGAGTGGTCTACGCTGTTCCTGCTACAATATACCATCCATCTGGGGAAAAAAATAACAATCTTTCTGTCCCATTATTCAATGGCAGAGTGAACACTGTCACATTCCATTTCGGAATATCCTGACTCCATGTACTTTTGGTTGATAATCTTCAGATTTGGAAATAAAGAGAGTGCTCTAAAACATAGCAGAAATGATATGGTTTCTGTTTTGTCCTGAAGCAGTATCAGAGTAAAATGTTACTTCTGTCACCTCTGGCGATAGTTCAGAAAGGAGTTTCCAAAAACATGTGGCTATCTCAGATGCTCCTTTTGTACCATTGGTTTCATGCCACATGTAGTTAATTGCGGTACCTTTAGCAAGGTCATAAATGGTAAAGTTATGTTTTTAATTTTCTCTTATAATACAATTGACCAATCTCTAATTGCAGGGTAAGTAAGATTTTTTTAAATCAATAGTGTAAGCACAAAACGTTGGATCAGTCTTACCTCTTGCCTTGTCTTCTCTTTTCTGTTCTCCGTCTTCTGTTTTTCTTATTAAACGTATGTCGTAATTACTTTGTTCTTGGAGTTTCTCTTCTGGTGATTTGTTTTTAAATTGAGTTTTCAAATTGATTGCAATAATCACAATCGTCTTCCTTTGGCCTATGGAAGCCATAATTGAACTCAGTAGTGAAAATATGTTTATAATAATAAGATGATACTGGTGATGGTCCGTTCTCTTCACAATACTTGACGTAGTCTTGACACAAGCGATCTCAAGTCAGGCCAGATGAACTTCGGCAGTGGTGAGAGTCTACTACAGGTTAGGACTTGATGTGATCACGAACAATATTCTTTTGTTCTTCAGACATTTTATTTGATTCAGGGTTTAACCCACGTTTGTCATGCTCAGTAGCACCAGTGTCCATTTTCTTTATGAGAGCAGTTTTATCTTTTTTAGCTGATATGTCTGAAGTACCCAGAAAAAACATATTGCATACTTGATGAAATTTGTTATTTAATGTCAAAGTGTAAACATAAGTATAATTTCTCTTATCAGGAATATCAGCTGCCATTGAACTAAAGCCTTTCGACTTGTAACTTCTTTTTGGTAGCTCTTTTCTAACTGAGCGGTTTATAAAAGCCCATTTGGCTCTATCAACATGATAGAGCCAAATGGGATTTAAAGTCAAAATCTCTAAAAAAATGTTCTGTCTATCGTTCAAAGTAAATGTATCATTCATTTGTAACAGCTTTTGCTCTCACCTTTTACCTGACTGAGAATCATGTTCTTTACTTTCAAGTCTCAGTTTTTTTTTATTTCGTGGCTCTAATACGGAGTTATCATATGGGGAAATAGCACAGACGTTTCTGACCTTTAACCCTACAAAAAAAAACTAATACGAATAATATTTAACATACAAAATACTGATAGCTGCAAATCATACTTCGTCAAACATAAAATACTTACCGTACCGTGCTTATATATCTTGGAAATCTGCAAATTCATTAAAAAGTACCCAGAATTTTATATAAAATGAGGAGAAAGTAATACGAGATACCTACCAATTACGCCATAGCGAAAAACTGACTATACAGAATGTAGTTTAAGACATATCTTGTCTTAAACTACATTCATCGGGTCCCTTTGTCATGTCCATCAAAATTTTTAACAAACTCCCAAACTCGATAAAAAAAATTAGAAAAACTCACTAATTTTATAAATAAACTAGTAAAGGAATTTTTAATTTGTAAACACTACTACACACTAAACGAATACCTAAATGACAAATTTTAAATGCCTAACTAGAATACCTACAGTTGCTATATTAAATTGTGTATTCATCATTATTGTTTCATTAAAATTGCCTTCCTCTGCCGTGCCCTGCAGAGCCCATAATGATCTCGTGGTTTTAAGTAAAAACTTAAAATTTTCTCTTTAAATTTCCATCATTTTTTTACACCAGAAGTGGTTAATGTGTTGTACTATATATATATATATATATATATATATATATATATATATATATATATATATATATATATATATATATATATATTTATAACAATTGTAAAACACACACATTATGCAAAATTACCAAATAAATAAATAAACAAACAAATATGAATCCGAATAAGATCACGACAGATGCCAAGCCATACAAAATAACGCTTTTAAATGCATGGATACATTGGGTGCGTTTTGGCAGAAAAAAGCGCTAGCAAGTGCTTGTAAGCAAAATGGCACGATGTTAGTTTTAACCGGGGAACCTAACCTAATTTAAATATATGTTTGTGAAGTATTCATATTAAAAACTTACCAATCATGAATTTTTAATAATATGTATATGTCTATTCTTGTCATTATATTACTTAAAACTAATATTGCACAAAACAACTTATAAACTCTACTTCAAAACAAACAAATTAAATAAGCAAAATGGCGGATTGTGTCAGCCCTACTGAAGTAGCAATCGTGTCCTGGCCGAAAACTATTTTAGCGCTAGTAAGCGCTTGCTAGCGCTTTTTTCTGCCAAACGCACCCATTGAGTTCGTTCAAAAACTAATGATATAAGCGGCTTGACTTTCTTCACTACTGATTACAACCACTGACCTATTTCCAGAAGTTTACTAAGCTATGCGGATTGTGTTCGCGCCACTTGCACTATCGCTTAACGCTCAAGGGATTCGTTAATTATTATCCAATAAGATTACTGCAAAGCCCATTTCCGGTTTCCTATCTACCGCCCTCTATGCCCAGCACAGCAGTGCAAAGAATGCACATATTCTTGTTAACGGGCTCACACAAGTTGAGAAGACACGCAATCAACCGCACCGCTTATATCTCGCATCATCGCTCCCGCCCTTGTGTAATTTGGATATTGAATTATACAAGCATATAGTAAAAAGTATAGACATTTGCAATAACGCTATATTTCGTGATTATCTGTGAAGTTGATAAGTGTGAAGACAGCCGGCAGCCATCGAGACACGAGGCAGATCAGCGGAAGTCCAGGTGGGTGCACATGCAGTCCTTCACGTCCTTCCTATATCACGAATTCAGGGGATTTGCAGTATCACGAATAAATTAAATTCCATTCACCGCTCGCACCGCGCTCATATACAGTCCACTATTTTATTTAAATTAATAGCCGCACCACATAACATTATTTAATACATTTGAACCAGCAGTTTGGTGGTTGAAGGCCAAACGCCCAAATCCACCATTTGGGCGATTGTATTCCTTTTTATACTATAAAGTAATGTATATGGTATTTCTGTTAACATCTTTTCACCTTTTTGATTATTTTTTTTTACCTTAACTACAGGCAGTTCGCTCTATTCACCACTGTAAAAATCACATTGTTTTGATTCGAATGGTATACTTATTTCATTTTGTACAAAGTTGTGGCTTGGCTCTCTTCACCACCAAAGCGACGATATATAGAAGTTCTCCGAACTATCACACGGAGTGCTGGCCGCTCCCCGGGCAGAACACCTTGCCCGGCGAGAGATCTCCCCTTTTCCTTTCACGGCCACAATATTTTTTGATCTTATTGACATACATCTGTATGTAATTTGTATCTAAATATAATTTCCAAATCACACGATTTCCAAAAAAAAAGTACCGAGGAAAGCTCGGTCATCCAGGTATTACACATCTAAAAGAGTTTGCGATCGGTTTAAAAATCGAAAAAAAAAACATATTGCATTGCATTCCATATAAAAAGAAATTCAATCCAAATTTACGCTCATCCAGAAATCTAACTACTAAGTCAGATTAACGGATATAATTTGAACGGATTTAAAATATTTTTTCGAGGAAAGTTGTGTTTGAGAAAAGGCCAAGAGGATTATCAGAAGTTTTACGAGCAAGGATTGTAACTTTGAGGGAAGAAAAATATTCCACGAGAGAAATAGCATGCAGAGTTTGTGTATCCCAATCCTGTGTCGTGGCCACGTTGCAGAGGTACGACGGCAAGGCTCGTAATTTAGCTGACCGACCCCGCAGTGCTCGCCCGACTGTTCTGACTGCTGCTATATTACATTGCTAGCAGCCCGTGACCCAATAATCAACGCAACTACAATAAAAGCAGAAGTGTGGGCCGACTCTCCGACTTGAAGTTGGCCCTCATGTCATTCAGAATTGCTTACACCAGGCTGGACGGACGGACGGATGTCTTGGCGAGCACCTCTAATTTCACGGCAACGTCAGCGAAAGAGATTGCAGTGGGTTCCGGCAAAATGAAGAAGATGAGGAGGAAAACATTTGACAAAACTGTCTCTTCGTTTGCGAATCGCGAATCAGTACTCATCCAGATTACCGACGTGGAACCGTTCAGAAAAGCAGGAAATCAGTGTCCCTTTGGGGTTAAACTATGGTTGGAGCTAGAACGCCTTTGATCCCATATCGAGGCTCCATAACGGCAGGTAGGTACAAAACAGTCGGTATTGGTGGAATTTATAGACCATTCCGAGTAAACCATGTACACCAATTCGTACTGGTCGATGATAATGCGCCCCCACATCGAGCTCAACCAGTCAATGCTGCTCCGAGAATACATCACTCGGTTAAATTGGCTCGCCGGCTTTCCTGAATTAAACCCAATAGAGCACGCTTGGGATGCTCTTAAGCGAGCTGTTTGGACCGTCAGCCACCTCCCCAGACAGTGCCAGAGATTAAGAGAAACCGCCATTCCAGTATGGGACAGGTTATCGCAAGAATAAAGCAATGCAGGATCAAGATATTCACCTAGGATATCTTGATCCTCAGCATGACCAAGAGGATCTCCGCATGTGTTCGAGCCAGGGGATGAGTTATATTGTATTAAATAAAAACCTTCTATTAATAAATTGTTGTATAAGTTAGGTTAAACAATCTTTTTCTTTCTATCAAATTTCTGTTACAATTACATTAGGATCGAATTACGCAATTTTGTTATTAAAAAATAAAAATGAGTTTTACTTTATAATTTCAAACAGTGTGTTTCTATTTTTAAAAATATATAACGTAAAGAATTTTTCTTGATAAAGTTAAATTTTAAAAATATATCAGCTTTTGCTAGTGATAACAAACTTTTTGATGTGTGTACTTTCAAACTTGTGTTCTAGGAAGTCTTTCGACGGCCACTCGTTTGGTGTTTCATACCTCGCGTGGAGTCCGGATGGACGCTACCTGTTGTCGGCTGGCCACGAAGACTGCCCAGACATCTGGATTTGGAACATGGAGGTAACACCTGCAACCCTTTTAGTTTGAAAGCCACGCTGCAGCTATGGTTGTAGCTTTAATGGGTCATCTCGACAGCGTAAAATGGCAGCGTAATGCTGCTGTGCTTCGTATGGTGAGTATAGAGAACCAGAGACCCTTTCTACTGAAAATGAGACATTTCATCTTAAGGGTAATAACACATTTATATTTTAAATTCTTAAACGAGGATAGATGTAAATGTTTACGGGGCACAGCATTCACTTACCCTCAGGTAGACTATGTGCTTGTTTGTCAACCGTATTCTATCAAAATAACCGTAAGTTATGATATAAACAAACACTGGTTCTGAATAGGCTTGCATCGATATATCGAAAACCATTAATATCGATAACATCGATATCCAAAATATCGATATTATTGTCGATTGATTCAGAACTCTTCGATCGATATTATAATATCGTAAAACGCAGTATAAATAGAATATTTATTTATCTTTACTTTATAACATTAATAATAACAATTTAATTCCCAGTTTTTATACAACAGTCAATATTAATTAAATCATTAAGAATATTATGTAGAATGTAAAAATCTAAAATAATTACAATAAGGCTGCTTGTAATGTCGCCTCTACACGTTGGCCAACACAGTGGCGAATGTAGTGGCGAATATATTGGCCGAGAGTTGGTGACGGCGTCCACACGTTGGAAGGTCGTTCAGTTTACTTCGGTTCGGGCCAATGTGCGGACGAATTTATTTTATTTTAGACGACGGCTCCGTGGCGCAGTGGCTTGGCAATGAGTGGCTGTGCCAGGGGTCGCGGGTTTGAATCCCGCATGGAACAAGTATTTGTATATCCTACAAATAATTGATTCGGGTCTGGATGTGTGTCCTGGTGCAATTTATGTTTGTAAGTTGCCTCCGCGATACAGGAGAAAATCCAAGTGAGGCGGGTAACGTTTTTATAAATAATTATAAAAGAAAGGTGAATGTTAATAGGGCTGTAAATAGATATACTATATACGATTAGCTTTATTTATTCTTTACATGCATCAGAAACTGGAATAAATACCATTAATTAGAACTTAACTTATTTTAAAGTTAAAGGAGTTGTAATCGGTTAGTCTGTTTTAAAATTGGGTTTTGTTTTTAAAGTTTAGCAAAACATGTACTTGCTTTTCTATCACATTTGATGTATATAAAAACACCTTATAATTTATTAGGTAATTTAATTATTTTTTGAGAAAGACAAAAACAATAGCAATAAATATAATTAACACTGACTTAATAATAGGTACTAATTATAACTTAGAACATAAATGAAAAACTCATGACAAGGAAAGTGGCTCGGGATCATGCTTTGCGGCATTCTTTGGAGGAGGATGTTCAGTAGTGGACTTGTGAAGAGCTGTAATGATGATGATGATTCGAAAACCTACACGATTAAATTATAGGATAGGGTGACAAACGAGCACACAGTTCGCCTGATGGTAAGTGGTTGCTGTGGCCCATAGACATCTACATCTATCCTCGATTACGAATCAAAATGCAGATGTGTTGTCACCCGTGAGGACTAAGATGAAATGCCTCGTTTCCTTTAAAAAGTGTCTCTGGTTCTCTACACTCACTATACGAAACACAGCATCATTAAGCTACTATTTTACATTGATATTCTGTGAGAGCGTGATATTTATTTTAAAATAACATTTATAGCTAGCGACCCGCTGGCTTCTCTTGGGTGGGATCTATTAGTGTGGCGTTATTTAGAGTTAAGATAATCATTAAATACCATTTATTTTATCTTATCAATTTCTTTTTTAATAAATTCTCTAAATATTTCTAATAAAATTTAGTCTAGGTTACTCCTGGTATTATTCTCTATTACTTCGTGAAGTTTTTTTACAATCGGTTCAGCCATTCCGCAGATTAGCTCGGACAGACACAAACGAACATTTTGAAAGTAGTTACTCATGTCTCAATGACATAAATATTTTATACAAAAATGTTAACAAACATAACCAACAATAATTAATTATGAAGAGAACTCTCACAATACGTCGTATCTGAACTCTCACAATGCGTCGTATCTCACAAATTAGCAAAAACGGACCGATTTTTTTGTAGTTTTTGAAAAAATATTTTTTGCAGTATGTTCCGGGGGGTGAGTAAAGATAGCGACAGTGTGCGAGCCAAAGGTGAATAGAGGCGACGTCATTTTCAATCCCATTCTTTATCCGCACGGGTGGTAATTATGTCTATTGAGAATTTGCAAATACAATCTGGATTTGATTTGTTCACGAATAATGAAACGAGGCATTCTATCTTAGTCCTCACGGGTGACAAGGCATCTACATTTTTATTAGTAATCGATGATAGATGTAGATGTCTATGGGTCACAGCAACCACTTACCATCAGGTGGACTGTGTGCTCGTTTGTCACCCTATCATATATAAAAAAACAAGTGGGACTGAGGAACTAAAAACGTATATCGTAAGTTATTTTTTGCAGACTTTACCGGCGAACGTGTACCGTACCGTGTGCGAACGAAAGTTGAATAGAAGCGAGGCCATTTTCAATCCAATTCTTTAACAGCACGGCTAACGCAAGGCTCTCTAACGCAAGGCTGATAGCGTGTACATGAATGATCTCGCCTATTTTTTTGCTCTAACATCTAACTGTGTATCTATTATATACAGAGTGTTGATGTAAACACCGTTATCCTTGAAACCAGTGGTTTGGTTTCACTTATAGAACGTAAATTCAATGAAAAATAACAATATTTTTTTTAGTAAAATCTCAATTTTTCCTTAATTCCTCAATTTTTGCCTGTCCTAAGCCAGGATGAAAGTATGAAAAAAAGTTACATCACTGGTATATGTATATGTATATGTACCTATTGTGTTTTTATTGAAATGTTGTGTAGGTAGCTAGCGCAGGCGGTGATCTTTACAGTGATTACGTCACTCGGGCGCATAGGGTATCCATGAATTTACGGACGGTGTCGGACACAAACTTTTAAATTTTATGAATGTTTTTAAATTCGGATAAATATTTTTATATTAAAGCCAACTACCTATGGTTTTAGTGACAACGGTGTTTACACTTATACTTTGTATATTATATTGCATAGTCAATCTATTCTAAAGTTAGTATATAATAAAACTATGGTTATAGAATCGCAATGGTTAATATAGAATTGTAATGATAATTAAAAGTTATTTGGCTACCTTTAAAAATAACAAGTGGGTTATTTTAGTTAACAGTAGCAATATTTTAAATGAAAGTTCAAATATATAAATAATAAAGTACCGTTATTGCAGTTTTTGAAAATACGAGTAAATAAGGTTTTTACTTTTGAAATTATCGGGAGTTGAATGTGATTTATGGGAAACACTGTTTTTGCCTACCGTTCGATGTACCTTTACGAATGTGTGCGCTATGCGTGGCAAGTAAATCAGTTAAAATTATGGATTACCACGTATTTTAAATCTAAAAGACAAAAAGAATCAAATGTTTGAATTTTTTAAATTAATTTTTCTTCATCATTTGTTTCATATTATTTATTCTGAATCTTCTTTGGAAATTTGCCTGGTTATTGCAAAAACCCTGTATAAATAAATAGGTAAATAAATAAATTAATGAATGAATAAACGAATGATTAAATGAATGCATAAATGGATGATTAAATAAATTAAGAAATAAATGAATAAATAAATGTATAGATGTATAAATGAATGAATAACCGGATGCATGAATGTGAGAGTAATTTGATGAAGAAATGAATGCAGATTGTATGGGAAAACAGATGAATAAAGGAATGAATGAATAAATAACAAATTAATGCTTGAATGAATATAGAAACAGTTGCATATATAAATTAATAATTGAATGAATGAATGAGTACACACTGCGCAGACGGAGCAGCTGCACGTGAAGATGTCGCACTCGAGCGAGGACTCGCTGACGGCGGCGGCGTGGCAGCGCGGCTCCGACAAGTTCGTGTGCGGCGGCGCGCGCGGCCAGTTCTACCAGTGCGGCGCGGACGGCGCGCTGCTCAACTCCTGGGACGGCGTGCGCGTCAACGCGCTGGCCTGCCGCGCCGACGGCCGCGTGCTGGCCGCCGACACGCACCACCGCGTGCGCAGCTACGACTTCTCCGACCTCACCGACCGCAACGTGTACGTACTCACGCACGCTAACACCGCCTGCGCAGCTTCTGCTTCACTGACCACATCGTATCAGTAGCCACTAACTCACCGCTCATTCGCTCTTAGTGAGTTGCATAGAAGGACAAAGTAAAGAAAACATAACTTTCAGAGAGTCAAGAAAGTCATGAGCCGTGGAAAGTTGGAATGTTGCTTATTCAATCACTCACCCATATACCAAACGCGCTCACCCTGCGGTAAACCGTACTTACAAAACTTGAACTTGATCAACTAAACTCACTCATTCGTTATACACTCTCATATTAGTCTGATCTGAACCAAGGACCTGTGAATACTATAATATGTATTTAATTATGTTAACTTAATACTCTTACTAACATAGCATATGCGGAATGATCATCAATAAGTACATTACTGGCATTCATCCTAAGCAGTCGTTTCCCTTTATCATTCTAGTATCATATCTATCGTTGTATTATAGCAACTTTATCATCATCTTATATCATCTTTCAAGTGAGAATTACACCTCACAACTTCTATTAAGCAATTCCGTACTTTTTATTTACAATTAATAAGTATTACAGCTATTTTCCGATGTGTGCGGTACGAAGAGAGGTTATAATAAAGTAAAAGACACGAATGACCCAAGCATCAGTCGGTTTATTGCCACTCAACTTACACTAAAACATTTCATGCCTCTATCCACAACATCATATTTTACAGACAACAGTTATAGTCTTCTTAATATAATGTACTTTACATTCAATCAAAAGTTTCCTAATTGTGTATATACTTAAGTCCAGATTTCATGTCCTGTGTCTGTTTTATTTCAACCCATTTTTATTTTACTTTACTTCCTAAATCTTTAACTACTGTATATGAACCATTAAACAATTTGTCCAACTTATCATTTCTTATTGAAATGGAATCCCCTTTCTTATACTGGGTTTAAATTTCTTGAAGAATCCCAAATATTAGCCTGATATCGTTGAGCCTGCAGTAATGGTACGTGGTTGGTGTGCAGGATCCAGGAGGAGCACGCGGTGATGGCGATGACGCTAAACTCAGCCGATACGCTGCTACTGCTCAACGTCGCCAACCAAGGCGTGCACCTCTGGGACATACGTGAGTTGCACTTTGCATTGTATACGCTAATTAATAAAAATGATCCTTATTGTAGACACTAAAGTATAAATTACATCACAATCTTAACGTCTTGGGGAATTCTCTTCCAATCAATTTTAGGTGATATGAGAATTGTTGCGAGATTCTATAAGTATCAAAGTTACTATAAAATATTAATAAATATATGTGGTAGAGCCACACTGTACCTATATTATGGTTGAGTCACAAATGGGTCGGCTCAACCAGGATAGGACCACGCTCAAACAAAATACCAGCGTAAAATAGTAGCTCAATGCTACTGTATTTCGTATGGTGAGTGTTGAGAACCGGAGATCATTTTTACTGGATACAAGATATTTCATCTCAGGGTGATAACCACAGAAACCGTAATAATACGACAATAGAAATGAATTAGCGTTCGATTACTTCCAAACCCGATGTCGCCATATCTTACAGTGTTATAAACATACGCAATGCACAATGATATTTAATGTTTCACATTACATTGCTTTGGGAGTTTGTCAACATCGCGTGCGCCGCGTATTAAGGTAGAACAAAAGAAGCAATGGTAATTGTTCAATGCGAAAAGTAATAAATGAGTTTGCAAAGGTAAATGTCATAGTAAAGTATTCATCTAGGTGTCAATTAAAACAATGATAATTAGTAAATAATCTACTAACTGATGAAATGGTATGCCTTTATTAGTTTAATTATACGTCCACGTCACGTTTTGCAACTTACTATGCTGCAGTGCACCATTATAAGTTTATAATAACAAAAATTCACCGACGACGTTCCCCGCACAACTAAATCACAAAATGGTGAATTATGTTCGTCAACCCATATAAGCGGCGACAAGGTCGCGCATCTATGCCACTTCTATTGTCTTATTATTACGATTTCTGTGGTGACAACGCAGCTGCATTTAGCTTAATCGAGGATAGATATACAGCAGTATAGGTCACAGCATCCACTAAGCATCAGGTTGACTGTGTACTCGCCCTTATTCTATAAAAAAACCAAATGGCCTAAACTAAATGACCCACTTAAACGGTCCTTCGAGCCGGATAATACGGAGGAAATTACGTAACAAGTTATTCTGGTAGGTGCTCGGGCGTTGGTGCGTCGGTTTAGAGGCCTGAGCCAGGGCCACTTCACCATACACGCGTGCTTCGGCGGCGCACAGCAAGACTTCATAGCGTCCGGCAGCGAGGATAATAAGGTGCGATGAACGATAGCGTCCTTCATATATTACATCATTATCATCACATGGCATAGTTTAGCATTTAGTATTAGTAGCTAGCGGTGTTAAACCGTGTAGTGGCGGTGTAAGAATACCCCCTGCCCCATATCCCGCGGGTGTCGTGAGATACGGCAGAGGGAGACAAGTCAGAAGATGAACAGCAGCGTCTTCCTGTAACGACTAAAAATAAAAACCTGTGTTTGCCAACCTTATGGTGGTAACTATGACGAATATCCGTCAATTTATGGGAGAGGCCCATGTTTAGAAGAGCACTTTTGATTTGACGGAGTTAAATGACGTCTTTGAGACGAAACGTAGTCACTCAATAGTTCTATCATTAATGATTATCATCATCATCTAATCATTAATTGTCATATGAATTTTTTTTAAGTACTTGAATCACTTCTTTTTTTCGAGCAGGGAAAGATCGAAAGGTGTTGTTTAACTAGTCGTAATCCATGTGGGATAAGATCAAGTTGTTACCTTGAGCTTGTGATTTATTCCTTAACATTACAGTCCTTCACAAGTTCACTTCTAAACACAGGCCTCCCCTTATGGAACACCACAAAGCACGGTCCTCAGCAGCCTGCATCCGTCGATTCCGTGCATGTCTTACCAGATCGTCACTCCGCCCTCGAGAACTTTTCTTCCCAATCAGCAGTCGGTTCTTCGAGCTATATGGGCGGCCCATTGCCACTCCAGCTTACTAATCAGTCATAGAATACATACGAGTAAAATGAAGTGAATAACCATGAAGGGGACGTGTAGGAATATCCACTGTAATATATTGCCTCGTGGGTGTCATAAGAGACAGGGGAAAGTGAACGGAAAACATGTTCTTGATAACAACTTACAACTACAAAAACTGCTGTTGCCAACCTAACAGAAAGGGCATCTGTTCAGCAGCTTTAATGAAAGGACATAATTTCAGTGAGTGACTATATCGCGATCCGGGATTTGCTTGTGCTTGAGCTTACACTCGTGCACTATAATCCTGTCCCGCACAGATGTCTCATAACTCTGTCTGGAGGTCATTACAGTGATGTTTTCGCCATTGAGAAGGCCGCTGTGTGTGAAATTCGATATCGCGGACATTGTTTATTAAATTAATTAATGTTGACCTGTGTGGTGAAGTATGACGGGCGCTTGTGTGGGCAGGTGTATATCTGGCACATGAGCGGCGAAGAGCCCATCGCGGTGGTGTCGGGCCACACGCGCTGCGTGAACGCCGTGTCCTGGAATCCGGTGCACCACGACGTGCTGGTCTCCGCCTCCGACGACTTCACGCTGCGCCTGTGGGGGCCCCGCGAGGCACGAGACCCGCGCGACCCCCCCACGCCCCCGACCCCCCGGGATCCCCCAGCTGGCCGCGAGCTCCCGGCGCGCTCCTAGCCCCCGCGCCCCCCGCCCGGCTTCTCCTGGAGCGAGCTGCTGCAGCACGGGGCGGTGCCGGCCCGCTTCTACCGATGATCACGGACTGCGTGCGACTCCTTCGCTTCTCAAACACATACGTTCAAATTTTACTGTCTGTTTATTTATTTTACACATAAATTGAATATATGCGGCAAACGACAACCACGAATAGTTAACGTTATATTGCTTTTGTCCAGCTAAAAGTGTTTTTGAAATATTTTCGGCGTCATCAAAGGATATTACATCAATTCAGAGGTACATAAAACTCGGACCATTACAAAAAATATTAATAAAGTATGATACTCGTGTCGATTGAAAAACTTTTTTTTTATAAGTAGCCATATTTTTTTATTTATTGTACAGGAATACCATTCAAAGACGTTTCCTTCCAGTGGTCGAGTATCGATCTCATAGTTTTTTTTTTAAATAATCAATAATTCAATATATTTATGAGGAAATAACATGAGAGTGTTGTATTTCTACTAGCATGTTCAAATTACATGATATGAACTACCCAAATGTTACTAAAGCAATATACAGGATGGTCCAAACAGTGAGGTTATAAATTTTTTTTTTGATTCCTCACACCTAGGGGTATCCGAAAATACCCTATGTATGTTACGCGATTTTTTGTAGTTTTCGAGTTATAATTTTTTTATCCTTTTTTTTGAAAATGTTCATCCTAAACAGCCTAACATTAAAAAAAATGTAATTGTGGGATTTTTCCCAAGTTTTTTTTTGTTTGTAGCATGATCCTTATGAGTTGCTCTATTATGCATAAAATAATTAGCTTCCTAACGTTCACCGAAGATACAATAATTTTAATCGAAACTTAAAAATGTTCTGTCAGGAGAGTGGGGCTTGAATTTTCAACATTAAATGAAAAATAGTAATAAATGATGTCATACTTTCCAATTAATTTTAAAAACTTGGCAGTACCTTAATCTTTCATAATAACATTAAAAACACTTAATAGGCTAGTTTTTCTGTTACAGACTTCTGAAGTTACTCATGCAGGAAACTACCTGAATAGTTAATTTGATTTAAAAAATCTTTTTATCATTTCTAAGGCTAAACTAAAATAGTAAATGCTTCAGGTTAGCAAAAATAACATCCAGTGTCTTTACTTACGTATTGTTTAAAATTTATTGAAAACAAGGTATCATTTTACTACCTTCTGGACAAATGATTTCAAGATTCATAATAAAACTAGTAAATAATTTAAGATAAATTTATTTAAAGTAAATTTTCGAAATGGAGGCCATTAAATTCGACCATCCTGTATATGGTAGTCTATACATTGGTTGTATAAAAATAATACGAATGTTTGAAGAAATACATACCTTATTTATTAATTTAATATTGATAACAACTGAAATTTTGTACTAAAATTGAAAGATAATGTAATATTGTAAAAATATTTAGTACCTTCTTTTATTCTAATGGAATAGAAACACTTGCAACAATTTTTTTAACACTAACATGACCTATTTGTGCCTAGGCATTTTTTATATGATCCAAGATGCAGAACCATAAAACGAGGTGTGTTCAAAAAGTAAGGTGACTTTATATTTTTATGAAAAACTATTTATTTATTCATCAATATTTATGTTGTCCCCTTCAAAGTAATCCCCCTCAGATATAATACACTTGTGCCAACGCTTTTTCCAATCGTCAAAGCATTTCTGATAATCACTTTCTGGTATAGCCTTCAGCTCTTTCAGCGATGCAGTTTTTATCTCTTCAATCGTTGCAAATCTTCGTCCTTTCATAGGTCTCTTCAGTTTTGGGAACAGGAAAAAGTCACATGGGGCCAAATCCGGTGAATATGGTGGCTGATGCATGATTGTAGTGTTGTTTTTGGTCAAAAAACCTCTCACAAGCAACGATGAGTGAGCAGGTGCATTATCGTGATGCAAAAACCATGAATTGTTTACCCACAATTCGGGACGTTTCTTACGTATTGCTTCTCGCAAATGGCGCATAACTTCAAGGTAATACTCCTTATTGACCGTACGACCTTGTGGCAAGAACTCATGATGCACCACACCCCTACAGTCGAAGAAAACTGTAAGCAAATTTTATACGTGGTAAAGTTTTATACGTGGTAGAGCCATGCTGCAATTATATTAGTAGTATAGTTGTAGCACGAATGGGTCGGCTCGACCGGGGAGGGACCACGCTCTCACAGAATACCAGCGTGTAATAGTAGCTTAATGCTGCTGTATTTCGTATGGTAAGTGTAGAGAACCGGAGACCCTTTTTACTGGAAATGAGGCATTCCATCTCAGTCCTCACGGGTGACAACGCATCTGCATTTTGATTTGTAATGGAAGATAGATGTAGATGTTTATGGGCCGCAGCAACCACTTACCATCAGGTGGACTGTGTGCTCGTTTGTCACCCTATTCTATAAAAAAAAAAGCAAAACCTTCACATTTGATCGAACTTGGTGTGCTTTTTTTGGTCGTGGTGATTCAGTGTGCTTCCACTGGGACGATTGAGTCTTAGTTTCGACGTCATAACCGTATACCCATGTTTCGTCACCTGTTATGACCCTTTTGAGCAAATCTGGGTCGTTGTTGACATCATCCAATAGCTCTTGAGCGATTGTCATGCGACGGTTCTTTTGGTCGAAATTGAGCAATTTTGGAACAAATTTCGCTGACACACGTTTCATGCCCAAAATATCCGAAAAAATTTCATGGCAAGAGCCAACCGATATGCCAACATCCTCCGCAACTTCTCTGATAGTGATTCGACGATTTTCCAAAACAATTTTCTTCACTATTTCAACGTTTTCATCGGTTGTTGACGTGCTGGGGCGTCCAGTGCGAGGTTCGTCATTGGCATCTTCTCGGCCATCTTGAAAGAGCTTGTACCACTTATAAACGTTTTTTTACTAAGAGTAGACTCACCGTATGCCACTGTCAACATTTCAAGTGTTTTGGAGCACGTAATTCCATTTTTTACACAAAATTTGATGCAAATTCTTTGATCCATTTTTTTGATAGAAGAAAATCGCCGTGCACACCAAAGTACGTCTGACCTTTGTAACTGTCAAAAATAAACTAAACATGCTATACACTTCAAACTTGAAATGTATGCTCAGGACATGCGTACCAACGCAACAAAATAAAAAATCGAAAATCGAGTGTGCGTTGCCCGCGAAATTCAAAAAGTCACCTTACTTTTTGAACACACCTCGTATACCTATAAAATTTCTACAAATTTTCTCTAGCATGTTAAGGAAACACTAACCCCACTAGTATTTTTTTGTAACTGAATACTATCGAAACCTCTTACGTAACTCGATAAACTAAACTTTATTCTAATACTCTTAATTCTTCTTTATCCTGCTCTTTGTACGAATCTGTTTGTACTTTTCAACAATATTTACAAACTTCTTTAAGCTTCATTAAATCTTAGTAAGTTTTTTAATGCCGAGAACCTTTATTAGAACGTAGTATTGCAAAAAGGACAAAACCCACAAAAAGGATAAAACTTTCTTAAAGTATACAAACCACAAAAATTACTTTTGCGATGTTAACGTTTAAACGTAAATCGGGATCTAGTGATAATAGCTTGACTTTAATTTTTCTTGTTTTCAACCGACTTCAAAAACGGAGATTCTCAACTCGACTGTATTTTATTTTTTGTGTGTTAAGTTTTTTCTAGATGAACCGATTTTGATTACTTTTTATTTGTAAGCTGGTGCTTCTCGTGTGGTCCCATATAAATTTGATCAAGATCTGATCAGTAGTTTTTGAGTTATCCTTCATCATCTTCATCATCATTACAGCCCTTCACAAGTCCACTGCTGAACATAGGCCTCCCCCAAGTAATGCCACAAAGCACGGTCCTGAGCCACCTGCATCCATCGACTTCCTGCATATCTTACCAGGTCGTCACTCCATCTAGTGGGGGGTCGCCCTACACTACGCCTACCGGTACGAGGCTGCCGCTCGAGAACCTTTCTTCCCCATCGGTTATCGGTTCTTCAAGCTATATGGCCGGCCCATTGCCACTTCAGCTTACTAATCCGTTGGGCTATGTCGGTCACTCTGGTTTTACTGCGGGTATCCTCATGTCTGAGTTATTCTTAATAATATGTACATAATTAATTGACTTCGACTACATTGATGATGTTCTCATTTTCTTTATATTGATGTCGGCTGTACAAGTTATTTAATTTTACCGCTTGTTTTTATTATATTTTTGTTCACTTCTTGTCCAAATTGATTTTTCAGTCTTATATTAAAGTATATACAGCAGGAATTACTTTTACATATGAGCAAACAACTTTTTTAGACCGCTTGTCGGCTGGATCCCGTTTTCATACCTAAGTTCATTTGAAGTTTGTCTATGTCAAATTTAACTAATAATTGCTAACAAAAACCAACAAAAAATTGTAATGACACTGCCAGCGTAATTAGGCATTTTTAATATTATATGAATTTGCAATACACAATGGTGTATGACTTTTGAGTATATGCTTAACAATCACATGGAGACCGCTAAATTGAACCATCTGTGACATTGCTGTCAGTGTTGTAAGAACTTATGAATGTATTGTGACAAATATATATTGAGATACTGTATGTGAGATCTCTGAAGTAATAATATCTTGTGATATAGATTTTTTCGTTAAATCTCAATGATTAACAAAAACTATTTTGTCGTACATTGCTCGATTAATTACCATGTACATATATCTTAGAACATGTACGAAGCGTATTGCATTAAATTTTTAATATAATGCTAGATATAACTTAATAAAATCTAAAAGTTAGCTGTTCAAAATTATTCAAAAGTCCCAAAATAAAAATTGAGTGATTTTAGAACAAACCTAACGAATTTATAACGCGTACGTATTTATATAGAGCGTGCAATATGCCGTGCCATTGAACAAGTGCAATAAATATAGACAAAAAATAAAGATTGAGCTCACGCGTTAAGGTCAACACACACATCGCCGTAAACGGTTTTTATAGCGTTAGATATAACAAGAGAAAATTTCGTAGTTTTATATAATGGTGGAATTTCATACATGTGAGTAATATTAGCTGCGAATTCCCAGCGACATTCTTTGGGCACAAAATAAAGACTATTTTATTTTGTGCTTTGTGCGCAACTTCAGAGAGTTGCGGGAACAAGGTTTTATATACTCAAGATGAGTTGTGGATGCTGCGGAGGGTCGAGTGGGCTGCGTAGATAAGTTAGAAATAGGTTAGAATAGGCGAGGACAAAATGAAATTATTTCCATATGTATCAATACTTGAGAATATTTTTCACAGGGAAAACTAATCGATCGAAAGAAATGTGTTAAACGGACTTCTTAAATCATTCTTGGCAATGGCTTAGCGCGATGAAACTTTAAATTTGTCTTTGTATTGTTAAGTGACGCCCTCTACAGGAGGCCCTCCGCGGATCGCAGGATAGGTTTAAGATTTGGGTTTAAATTATGTAAGTAATTATAACGCTCAGAATTAACACGACGCCGTCATCGGCTCTATTTTTGTACCGAACTTTGAATCTCGCACGAGGTTGTCCGATGTACTTGGATTTCTAAAGCGTCAGATTGACTTCTGCTTGGATATAACATTCCTTCTGAAGAGTAACGAAAAATAAACAGGGTTAGACTAGTCCAACTCGGTCCCTTTTGGTTATGTTCTCAAAAGCATCATGTTAGTCAGTTGTACGCTTGTACCTATCCAAAACTGGATTGAGAAAATTCTGTTGTCAGCCATTAATGCTAAAAGTACTGTATTTTTAGGTTATCGAACACTTGTTGATGGATCTCCGGGCAATATTTACTCATACCGTTGATTGTGTGTTTTATTTTTAGATACATTTGAGTGTACAATTTCATGCAATAGGCACAAAGTCGAGCGCAGACGCGCCTTCCTTGTGATCATTATGCTTGGGCCACACTACAAGTAATACAGAACTAGTTGTTAAGTGTGGTAACAGCATAATATACGCTAATGAGGACATCCGCGACATTTTCTGCCACCAGGGCGGCGCCTTTATGTAATGAGATAAAATATATTCATATCATCGGATTCCATAAGTGGAGAGAAGTTTTTTTTATAAAAATGTAGAGATTAATGTTTCTTTGTAAATGAATAGGAAATAGAACAAGCTACGGATTTTCCTAAAAGTAGAAGAGTTAAAAATAAAGTTTGAAATGTGTAAAAGAATCTAGAATACAGCACTGAGCCATTGTTTCATATACATAAAACAAGGCCTCAATGCTGTATTCTAATTTTTTTTACATACATAATAACCGAAAAACTATTAAAACGAAGCTTTTGATGATGACACTGTGTGACCATCTACATAACAAATAAGTTCACATCAGGTCCACCTAGCGACCCCTGGTGAGCGTAAGGTCATTAGCACTCATTTATTCAGTGTTGCCCGATTCGTAAGCAGTCGTCCCGGAGGTCCCTCTGTACCGAGTATCAGGCAATAATTTACGTGGCATGTGTAGCAAGTACAAAGCGCTCGGTTAAGTTACGTAAACTTGCGTATTATGCCGCGACGTGCGTGTGGGGGCCTAAGCCCAAGCGTTTCGATTGTTATAAATAAATATAATTATTATATCAATAAATTTTTTATTGTAAAGTATAACTTGGTTTTATTTCACACCCATGTTAACTGTGATATGATATATTTGTATTGTTACGAGCTTAGGGTTCGTGACAATAAAAAATTGCCGATAAAATTACCGAAATTAACACTTTAATTTACTTTATACAAATTAAAGTAAAAAAAACACTAATAATTAAACACACTAATTCACTTAATTTCACTCCGAAGCTTCGCTTGTGTCGCCGAGTTAAACTCTGTCTCGATCGCATCTCGCGCCATCTATTTATTCAAATCAGCAAAACATCCGGAATGTTCAAGTAAACACGCGTAAGGTACCGAGAGCTCGAGTATAGATTTTCTAGAAACTTAGTTCCTCGGGTGGCGCTGTTGGCCGAGAGATCGGCGATGTCATTCTCTGCAAAGCCCCCCCCCCGCTCTCGCTCCTGACACTAGATGGCGCTAGTTGACTTATTCACATAACACTGCCCCCTCCTAAGACATGCTCGTCCCGAGCATTATCGGTCCCATAATAACGCGCCAAGCGATCCACATGGACGATCTTAGGAGTCCCTCTTGCGCCTTTCTGTATCCGGTAGGTCACGTCGTTGATCCTGGTTACAATCCGGTACGGGCCGTCCCATTTAGCTTGAAGCTTAGGAGATTTCCCTTTGCTGCGGACTGGATTGTGCAACCACACTAATGAACCTTCGTTGAACCCTTTATTGTTCATTTTGCGGTCATACCGGGTTTTCATTTTCTCAGACATTTGCTGGCCCGATTGTCTGACGTGCTCATAAATGTCATTCATTTTGTTCCGCAAGTCATATGCATAATCGGTTATACTGCGTGGGGCATCAGGTGGTATCCCAGTGATCAGGTCTGCAGGCAGCCGTAATTCTCTTCCAAAGTTTGCGAAAGCTGGTGTCACTGCCGTACTTTCGTGAACAGAACTTCGATATGACAACAAAAACGGTTGTATGTGCTTGTCCCAATCTCGTTGCCGATTGTCCACAACTTTTGCTAGGTACCTCTCCAATGTCTGATTAAATCGTTCCACCATTCCATCAGATTGCGGGTGATAAGAAGTCGTTCTTGTTTTATGAGTACCCATAACTCGGCAAGTTTCCTGGAATATTTGAGACTCAAAATTCCTTCCTTGATCGCTGTGAATCTCTAAAGGTACTCCAAAACGACAGAAGACTTCATGAACTAGTTTATCTGCAACTGTTGAAGCTTCTTGATTTGGAATGGCGAAAACTTCTGGCCACTTAGTGAAGTAATCCATTACAACCATGAAATACTTGTTACCGCTTTCACTCTCCGGAAACGGCCCCGCCACGTCAATGGCTATTCTCTCCCATGGTGCACCAACATTGTACAACTTCAATGCACCTCTACTACGAGTCTGAGGTCCCTTTACAGCCGCACAACTTGTACATTTACGACACCAGTCCTCGACATCGTTTCGACAGTGGACCCAGTAAAACCGTTCCCGGATCTTCAGTAGAGTTCGTTTAACTCCCAGATGGCCTCCTGAATAATCATTATGGTACAGCTGTAGAACATCCGGTACTTTAGCTTTAGGGACAACCATTTGTAAATGACAGCTGTCTCCCCGAACATTTTCCCATTTACGGCACAGAACTCCATCCTGAAGCAGCAAGCTATCCCACTGGGCCCAATAGCTTTTAGTGATCGAACTCATCGCTGAGACGTCGCTCCACTTGGGCTTGGGAGCACTGGCCTTCATCCATTCCAGGATCGGCTTGATGTCCGGATCTTCCTGCTGTGCACGTTGTAAGCTGTCCTTCCACTCGTTGCTGAGGTGGTCTGCCCTGAGCATCCTCACGGATACTACTCCCTTACTCTCTTGCCTAGTACAATGTTTGCAATCTTCAGGACAAGGTCTTCGTGATAATGCATCTGCGTTGCCATGAGATTTTCCGCTGCGATGTTCGATCTCAAAGTCGTATTCCTGCAGTAGTTCAATCCACCTCGCAACTTGTCCTTCTGGATTTTTAAACTGCAATAGCCATTTTAGTGCAGCATGGTCAGTTCGTAAGTGAAATTTTCGCCCCAGAAGATATTTGCTAAAATGCTGCAACGACTTTACCACAGCTAGCAATTCGCGTCTTGTGACACAATAGTTCCTTTCCGGTTTTGACAACGACTTGCTGAAGTACGCTATCACGACCTCTTGGTCACCATTCCGTTGAGACAACACACCGCCAAGTCCTATATCACTTGCGTCTGTGTCAACTACAAATTCTTTGCTTGCATCAGGGTATCCCAAAATAGGTGTTTTGCACAGACGGTCCTTGAGCTCCTGGAATGCGATATTACAACTTTCATCCCAGCAGAAATGTCGCTTCTCCTCGGTTAGCTTATGTAGAGGTTTGGCTATATCTGCAAAGTTCTTCACAAATCGCCGGTAATAGGAGCACAAACCCAAAAATGCTCTAACCTGCGTCTTGTCTTTTGGAACCGGCCAATCCTTTACAGCTGCAATTTTCTCTGGATCCGTGCGGATACCTTCTTCCGACACTACATACCCCAAAAACTTGACTTGCCGTTTGAACAGTGAACATTTCTTCGGACTCAGCTTGAGATTGGCACTCTGAATCTTCATGAGCACGCGTCCCAGGTTTTCAAGGTGTTCCTCAAACGTACGGCCCACGATGATGATGTCATCCAAGTAGACCAGACAGGCATCGCCAATTAGCCCGGTAAGTACAAGTTCCATCAGCCTTTCAAACGTTGCTGGAGCATTGCACAACCCAAACGGCATTACTTTGAATTGCCACAGACCCTTTCCCGTCGAGAACGCAGTTTTCTCCTTGTCCTTGGGGTCAATTTCAACTTGCCAGTAGCCACTTTTTAGATCCAGCGTGCTAAACCATTTTACTCCTGTAAGCATGTCCAGCGTGTCATCAATTCTTGGCAAGGGATAGCTGTCCTTCTTTGTAACGTCGTTCAGACGGCGGTAATCAACACAAAACCGCATGCTGCCATCCTTCTTTTTCACCAGCACCACTGGCGAACACCATGGACTAGAGGAAGGTTCAATAACACCATCCTTCACCATTCCTTCAATCATGGTTTCCACTTCCTTTTCACGTGCTACCGGCAATCGTCTTGGCCGCTGACGGATAGGCAACTCTTCACCTGTGTTTATTTTGTGTTGAACTAAACCAGTCTTTCCTATGTCAGCATCGTTTGATGAGAATACATCGGCGTACTTGAGTAACAACTTCTTCGCCTTGACCAATTCGTTCGGGGAGAGAACACTGCGACAGTCTTCCAAAAGTGTGGTCACTCTCGTTTCTGCATCCTTGCTGGGGGTCCCAGTCGATAGATATTGGCACTGACGTAACCAATCCACTTCCTCACAAGTACCAATCAGTGTGCCTTTTTCTATAATCTGTTCCTGGTCGCAAAGGTTCAGCACACGTACTCCTGAGATGTCAGTGGTCCTGACCAAGGTTCGAGCTACTTTCCATGGAAGGTCATTGTTTACCCTTTCCACAAGTACACAACGGTGAGCTTGCCCAGCGTTTCGGGGAAGACTAACCGGAACAATCGTTTCCGATCTTGGCGGAAAAATAATCTTCTTAATGCTGTACACGTTCCCTGGTAACGCACCTTCCATAAAAAGTTCTTCCTGTCCACATTTCAAAACACCTTGCTTAACGTCGATCTCACAACAATTATTCCTCATAAAGTCTAGGCCTAGGATGCAGTCGTCCATTATATCAGCCACGATGACATTATGCAGGTAGATCACGTTGCCTAGCTTCAACTCCATCTCCTTCTCTCCACGGACGGGTATACGCTGACCGGTGGCTGTTACCAAATTAATGCGTTCTCGGTTGTATGCGGAGTCCCCAAGGAACTGACTTATAAGTTGGGAACTAACAACCGTACGAGAGGCTCCAGTGTCTATGGTCAGCTTACACGGCATTCCGTTGACCTCGCCCTTGATGATTAGACTGTTCCCATCATGGGTTTGTGAGATCGAGATCCTTGGGGCTCTTTTAACATCAGCCAGCACCCGCCCCGCAGTTCTGGCTTTTACTCGTTTCCCTGCTGCTGCTGGGCGGTGCTGTTGGCCGCACTACCCTCCTGGGATCGTTCACCTTCCCTTTCTAGGGTTCGCTTAGGGCAGCTGGATCGAAGATGGCCCTTTTCCCCACAGCCATAGCACCTAGGGCTGTATCCCTTGTTGCGGTCGCGAACTATAGCTGCTGCAACCTCCCTGACGCGATGGGAACGGTGATCCTGCCGCACGGCTTCCACTTCCAGTGCATGGGCCAAGGCGTCCTTAAGCGTCTCGTGGTGCCCGAGCCTCACAGCAGCTCTGACTTCCAGGTCGCGGATGCCGTCTATGAATGTCTGCACCAGGTTCCCTTCAATGAGCGCAGGTACAGACCGGTATGCTTTTCGCACCAGCTTCTCCACTTCTAGAGCCCACTGCTGCAGGTTTTCGTTGATGCGCTGCACACGATCTTTAAGCTGCGCACGAAAGACGTGTTCCAGGTGAGCGTCGCCATACCTCGCCTCCAATGCCTCAAGGAGTTGCTCATAAGTCACTTCCTCACCGAGAGCTTCCAGAACTGTTAAGGCCTGGTCGCGCAGGCCTAGTGTGAGAGCAGTCATGGCCTGACTTTTTTTCCAGCCGTTCGCTTTCATAACAGCCTCGAACTGGATTTTGTAGGCTGACCAGGAAGAAGTCCCGTCGAACGGTGGCACCTTGAACCCACGTAGCGAAGGTGCTGAAGCTACTACGGGAGCTGTAGTTCCATCCCCAAGTTTGAGTTCATCCAGCGTTTTCTTAACTTGGTTGATTTGGGTCTCAGCTTCCGACAGGCGGTTATCATGTTGAGCAACCTTATCCTTCACCTCCCTTATCTCTTTCCCGAAGGTAGCGTGAAGGTCCTTCATGAGAAGCATCTGCTCTTCCAACCGACGGGCCTGTTCATCCTGTCCACCCCGCAGCTGCTCTTCCAACCGACGGACCTGTTCCTCCTGTCGGCGAGCCTGTTCCTCCTGTCGGCGAGCCTGTTCCTTCTGTCGGCGAGCCTGTTCCTCCTGCTGCTCTTTCAACAGACGGGCCTGTTCCTCTCGTCCGCGCTGCAGCTGCTCCTGTAGCATGGCCATCAGAGCGCCTAAGTCAGGTGCCACAGACGTAGAAGCTGCTGACGGACCGGCTTCCGTGGCCGGCGGCTGGCCCTCAGACATCTGCGGCGTTGCACCACCAAATCTCCTCTGGTCCGTCTCCTGCTGGCGTTGACTTCGGGTACGGACACCCTCCGTTTCCTCCTTGGGTAAAATCGGCATTATTTTATCCCACTTCTGACACCAATTGTTACGAGCTTAGGGTTCGTGACAATAAAAAATTGCCGATAAAATTACCGAAATTAACACTTTAATTTACTTTATACAAATTAAAGTAAAAAAAACACTAATAATTAAACACACTAATTCACTTAATTTCACTCCGAAGCTTCGCTTGTGTCGCCGAGTTAAACTCTGTCTCGATCGCATCTCGCGCCATCTATTTATTCAAATCAGCAAAACATCCGGAATGTTCAAGTAAACACGCGTAAGGTACCGAGAGCTCGAGTATAGATTTTCTAGAAACTTAGTTCCTCGGGTGGCGCTGTTGGCCGAGAGATCGGCGATGTCATTCTCTGCAAAGCCCCCCCCCCCCCCCGCTCTCGCTCCTGACACTAGATGGCGCTAGTTGACTTATTCACATAACAGTATGTACAGGATTATTTTGCAATATACGGCCAAATTTGCAGAGATGGTTCAGAATAAGTAATAAAGGCAAATTGTGAAAACAAAAATTATTTAAAAAAAATCTCCAACATTCATTCCTTTTTAGCTTTTAAATTCAGAATGCATTATTTTAAGTTATTGTCAACGTTCATAAATATCTAACGCCTACTATTTTACTACGCACTCAGATATTGGTAACGGTCGGCATAAACGTTGTGAATTAAATCGCACGCAGAGGATCCCATGACTCACATTCAACTTGGTATAATTTCAAATAAAAGTAGAAGCCTTATTTACTCGTATTTTCAAAAACTGCAATAGCGGTATATCATTATCTATATGTTTGAACTAAAATATAAAAGTTTAATCCTCTGAAAAAACCCCTGTACATTTATGTATTTTTTAATATATGTTGTGTATGTATATCCACTACTGTATATCATCCCGTGGGGGTCGTTAGAGGCGACGAGGGATATTGAAACAGCTGATAGGCAGCCTGATAAAAAACAAAACATAAAAAATTTGCGGTTGCCAAGTGTGACGATTATTGCGAAATCTCCTTTGTGATGTAATCTGTGCGCAGACTTGACTTGACTGTCAGAGAATGCCACATGGCATTAAGTCCGCCCTATGTATCCTTAGCTTCAAGGTGTTACGTTTAAACTATTAAAAACTAAATAAATATGTGCAAGGGAATATGTACCTCTTGGAAGTTTCTGAGCACTGCTATAGCGCAGGTTTAATTCGCAGGAGCCAACATTTGTGCAAAAATACAATTTCTTAGTTTTTGGGTTTTGGTTGCATTGTGACTGCCCATATTGACACAGTATCCAAGAATACCTTCGATTTCATCGCACAAGAGTTACATGGACATTGAAGTAATATGTACTACGTACTAGAAGAAATGTTGACACTTGGGTGCAATATGCGTTAGAGCCCGTGGGGTCAAATTTACTTCGTTTGCACCATAAAAACATATACGTCTGTTCTAGTACATATTACTTAAACACTTAGGAAGAGGGATTAATTAATTCTCAGCAGTTTTACTTCGGTAAAACTTTTGTTACACAATATTATATAGATCGGTTAAATGAAAAGAAAAATAAACTTATATACATTTTATTACACATTGTTGTGGATTTATTCCA
Organism: Parnassius smintheus behrii; assembly: GCA_036936625.1. Taxonomy (NCBI): domain Eukaryota; kingdom Metazoa; phylum Arthropoda; class Insecta; order Lepidoptera; family Papilionidae; genus Parnassius; species Parnassius smintheus. The sequence goes on along the minus strand of JAUPFT010000008.1, from coordinate 54,901,744 downwards.
TAATGTTTAAAAATAAATAAAACTTAAATGAATATTATATGCACATCTCAAACATTTTTAATGGTTTCGAACATTACTCAAGTACCGTTTACTCTTATTGCACAAATTAATCCAATGGTCTGACAACACAAAGTTAAAACGCACAGAATGAGTACATAATATCAAACAATTCTGACACAATCAATTATTGTAAGCATAAGCAGACTAAATACATGGGACTGGGTTAAGTGAAGTGGTAATTACACAAAACTAGGCAAATACTATAATTGAATACCAGCAATAAAATAAAAGCTTAATGCTACTGTGTTTCGTATGGTGAGTGTAGAGAACCAGATACCCTTATTACTGGAAACGAGGCATTCCATGTTAGTCCTCACGAGTGACAACGCATCTGAATTTTGATTCTTAATTGGGGATAGTTGTAGATGTGTATGGGCCACAACAGCCACTTACCATCAGGTGGACTGCGTGCTCATATGCCACCCTTATTCTATTAAGTTAAAATAAATTATAACATTTTTACTTTTGTCTCATGATATTATTTGTTCATCATATAAAAGGTTGTTAAATTGGTCACACAACCTAAAAGCTTCTGTGTTATAATTTTGTTAAATAAGACACACTGCAATATGTTAGCGCAAATGAATCCACCATCACGTAAATCTGTTATTAATGGGAAATCCTAGACCTCATAGCCTTCGACAGAAGGCGTTATATATCCATCTCATGATATATGCCAAGTGTAGAGCGACCAGCCCAGTACACGGAGCAATATCGAAGGTGTGAAACTTTTAGTACTGAGATTCACCTACAAAGGGCCCATGTTCAGCAGCGAACAGTTTATGAGTTGATGGGGATGCTAGACAATAAGCTTTGGTAGTATTATGCTAAATATTTTTGAATGTCCGTCCTAGATCTACATCAACAACTATAAATTAGCAGTCCCCGATTTCTCCACGAGTTCTAGTAGCGTGTGTAGCGATGTGTCGAACAGCTCGCATCGGATCGGCATCTCCAAGGAATAAAACGGGTTCTTCAGGGCGTAATCCGAGTACAGCTCATAGATACGCTTGAGGACAACATCTGTTCCCTGCATATTTGGATCTGTTACCACTATGAATTTTACACCTGAAAATGAGAAATTTAATCTAAAACATCCTTAAAAAAACACAAATATCACTTCATCACATATACAGTGTTTCTATTAAGTTGACGGATATTTGGGGAAGTCTGAAACCGTGGAGATACAGGGAAACTTTCCTAGAACTTTTAAATTTTTTTAATAAAAAGTAATTGGTTTCCTTATACATAAAACAAAATGTTTGTCATAAAATACTCGTAACATGACAATATTTAATACGCTGTATTTGAATAAAAAAGAAATCTTAAAAAAGTCTATCATCTATTTTTGACATTTTTCTTAGGGACTGTGTGATTTTGAAACAACATAAGAGAATCAATCACCCCATTTGATCCTGTGGGTAAAGGAGGCGACTATGATAAATGACAGAAAGATGTCGTAGTGACGTCGTCAGATTCAGTCATTAAAAAATTATTCTAAGTTGAGCCAAAACTATCACGACTGACTGATAAGTAATAAAAATAGTAATTTTAACAATGCTAAGGACAAAATATTCATTGTGCAAATTAAGCTTGCACTTTATTGACTTTTTATGTCATTTGACTTAGGTTTAAGTTAGCCTACTATCAGCAGCGAAGCCTCTATAAAAGCCGAGAAGCCGGGCTTGCCCTATCAAACTGCTCAATCAATAATATCAACTAATAAATTAACTCGTAAACTGTTTCAAACTATTTCAAATTTCTCGCGCGCTCCTCTTTTCTAGACAGGTCATGATCTCGTAGTCTTATTATGTAACGGCAACGCTTGGCTTTGCTTGGCAGATTGCTTTCAATTCGAAATACACTGATTCGTGTTCTCTCTGTCTCAAAGTGAACACGTAATGGACTGTCAAAATTAATGAAAGCAAAGTAATATGGATGGACCCCGGTCGCAGCAAAACTGCGCGATACTGCTGTCATGAAAAAGGAGTTGACTTGAGCGATTAATCGCCTCTCTCGCACGCGTGGGTTTTTACCAGGCTTTCGAGAAGACGATCGCTCCCTTTCTAACCTGTGGCAAAATGTTCTATCATGAAATATAACTACGATTGCTTATAAATATAGCAATTAGTATGGAGCGATAAGCTGGGCCTTCGGTGTGAAGTTAGTCAAGCGCGGGAGCGCGCGGGCGATATGTTTGCAAGTCCAATTCACATTTCAATGTTTACTCTGTGTGTTTACTTGAGCGAATGAATATTGCGAATTGAAATTTTATGCTTTTTTAAAGGTTTTTAGTGAAAATGGAGGATAATAGTGTTCCTTGAGAAGAATTGAAGTGTGTTAAAGTGCAAATCGGCAAGGAAAAAGTAAAATCCTTAAATTTGTTGATAAAAACAGCTCATATCCTCGCCGAAGCCAACGCCTGATCTGTGTATTTTTCAGACGAGTAAAACCCACAAACGGCAATTTAATAGATCTGTCTACAAAACTCATTGTATTTTGGCTGCTTACATACCGATAAGTTGTACTGCATATTGTGTGTATAAGGGCGCAATTATCGGATATAACATGTCCACTTGTGTTATTTCAAACATTATGTACTGTGTTTGATAGGATATATAGGGAAAGTTCAACTGTAGTAACAACTTGTAATAAAAGTTTAATAAGACAACCATGGATAGATAGATATTTATATAAAATGATATTAAGACGAGACTATTTGTTTAGAGTGTGGAAATGTGAACCAAAAAATATGAATAAGCGATTAGAATATACAAAATTTAGAAATAAAGTAAATAAAACTATAATTAAGGCTAAAAATAAATATAGACAGATGGAAATAAAAAAATGTAATGGGGACTTTAAGAAAATATGGGCAAAAATAAACCAGTGGCTGGGGCGAAATAAAGTAAGTCTAGATGATGTAATATTGCGGCATTTAGGTAAGACAGAAAATATGATACAAATATGTACAAATTTTTCTAAAACATTTACTGAAGAAATTAAGGGAATAAAGCATAAATGTAAACTTAAATTTTTAAATAGAAGACAATATGTGAATCCGAGTGTGGTGAGTTTTAGATATATGATGGTGTGCTCTTTAGATGTAGAAAAGGTTATTAATAATTTATCATGTGAAAAAGCCTCCGGATTAGATGGAATTAGGATAAAAGACATCAAATATATACGGAAACAATTAAGTCCTGTTATAGCAAATTTTATGAATATGTGTATGTTGAAAAGTATTTATCCCGATCAGTTAAAACATGCTATTATACGCCCTATATATAAGTCAGGAAACCACTTAGAATATGTTAATTATTGACCTATAGCCATATTATCTATTATTGATAAAATTTTTGAAAAAATTATTGTAAGCCAAATTTCTAAATTCTTGGAATGTCATAATATTTTGTCAGACGCTCAGCACGGTTTCCGCCCGGGGCGCAGTACAGTTTCAGCACTAACGGAATTTGCCGATTACATAAACGAGGCTTTGGACGCTGGTAAACAAATTATAACACTTTTTATAGATTACAAAAAGGCGTTTGACACCCTGGATCATGATATTCTGCTACAGGCGATGGATGAATGTGGAATACGAGGCCCTACGAATAAATGGTTTCGGAACTACCTGAGTAATAGGAAAATGCGTACGATGATAGCTGGTGTGACTGGTGAGGATATGCATGTGGATCTGGGGGTGCCGACTGGATCAGTACTTGGTCCATTAGGATATGTGATGCATGTGAATAGTGTGTCAAATGTCGTAAACAAGTGCCGCGTTTTTATGTATGCAGATGATATGTGTATTGTTTATGCTTCCAAGGATATATCTGAGATACAAAGCTATGTACAAGAAGATTTTGAAAGTATAACTAAGTGGGCACACGATAATGGAATTATATTGAATACATATGTCGAAAACCAAGTGCATGCATATACACTCACCATACAATCGACAAGTTAAAATCATTAATAAAGAACAGATACATATAATTGGCCACTTATATGAATGCCTACATGCTAATAAAATCGACTGCAGGTGTGATAAATTAGATTATGTCAATACATTTAAATATTTAGGCTTAACTATTGATCAAAATTTTAGCTGGAAAACGCATGTTAATGACATATGTAATAAATTAAGATCCATGGTATGTAAGTTTTATCAATTAAATGCAGTTGTAGACAAGCACACGTTACGCATTGTGTATTATGCGCTTGCTGACTCACTGATTAGCTATGGACTCATTGTATATGGGCGGACGTTTTGCACCTATTTAAAAAATATTAAAAATTTACAAATAAGGCTGATTAAGTACCTGGTGACCAAAAAAGTTAAAGATAATTGTGGACAGGACTATAATAACTTATTTCCAATTTGTAAAATACTGCCTGTAGACAAAAAAATCGAATACTTAATAGGCATACGTCACTACTATAGTGACGATTATAAAAGATATGTTAATAATAAATATGATACAAGAAGTGTAAAATGTAAAATGCTTGTTAAACCGAGAATGAATAATTATTATGGGGAAAGATTATCAAAATTTCTAATACCTAAGATATTTAATAAAATTGAACTTTTGAGAGGGAGTCCGCAACTCAGTAAAAATGTGTTGAAATCAAAACTTAAACAGTTGTTTCTTGATGAATTATCATTGGAGTAGTAGTTTATTTATAACAGAAGTATACCATTGTTTTAATTAGTGCCTGTGTTGTTTATAATTATAGTGTAAAGAAATATTTAATAAATGTGTATAATCAATATTATAAGTAAATTAGTAGTATACTTAGAAGATATTATGTTGAAAATTGAGCGTGTCTCGCCATCAAACGTAAAAGTTTGGCGAGAATAGCTATGTAAGCCTATTCTTTGTATATTTTTTGTGATTAATAAATTGAAAAAAAAAAAGTGGTGCTGCATATTCTTTTCCAATGACAAAACAGCTTGGAATACTACTGGATATGATTATGATTTAAATAACTTATCTGGAGGCATTAAAAGGCGTAACTGCGTACAACATGAGACTCGAAGGTAAACTGAGACTAAACTTCCATGGCATATATTATTACATGTAGTATCATTATTATTTTGGCAACACTGACAGTTCAGTTTCAAATTTGTTGTGTGAGGTTCCATACTTGCTGTCGTGAAGGATTTTTTACCAGGTAAGTAGTATTTTTTGAGAAATAGACATTAATTTGTTTGTAAAATATATTGTTGTACTAAATATACCTCAGAACTCTGATAATTGACTAATAAGTACTGTGATTTAAATCGATTAACCAATCCCATCTTGTGAAGCATGTTCCCATAGACAAAAAAACTCCATGTTTTAGACTATTTGTAAAATGTTGCCAGAATAAATTTAAAATTTCCTCAAACTGGACGCATTTTATTTTTATGATGGAAAATTGAGACCATGTCTCAAATTAGGTGCTTATGAGTCAAATTAGGTGCATATGCCTCAAATTTTATTCAAATCGTTAGTGGTTCAATTTCAAGCAATTATGATAATTATTGATGATACATTTTTTTGTTTCAGTAATTATGTCTTCGCGAAGACGAAGAGTTCTCGGGGCGAAACCCTACCGAAATTATAGTGAGGACACTTTTAAAGCTGCTATGGCAGCAGTTGACACTGGCATGACTTTGAGGGAAGCGGAAGAAAAATTTAAAATACCTCGAGCAACTTTAAATAGAATACACCGAAGGCTACAATTAAACAAAGTCGGCCGTCCTAAAGTTTTCAGTGAAGCTCTGGAGGAAGTCTTTATGCAATCAATCATTACAGCTGCTGCTTGGGGATATCCACTATCAGGTTTAGACCTATCTTTACTCGTGAAATCACATCTAGATAGGCTAGGTCTAAATGAGACACGTTTCAAAGGTAACTTACCGATTGGCTGGAAGGTTTTCTACGGCGCCATAAAAGCACTTTATCTGTAAAGCTCTCAGAAAATATTAAACGCCAAAGAGCTGGAGTTACGCAGGAGACATTAAAATCATACTTCCAAGAATTAAAAACCACCTTGGAGGATGTAGATCCGGCCGCAATAGTAAATTTTGACGAGACTAATATGTCTGATGACCCGGGACGCCAGAAAGTGTTGGTACGTCGAGGTATCAAGCATGGTCATAAAATCATTGACTCATCAAAATCAAGTACCTCCGTAATGTTTGCTGGGACAGCGTCAGGTGTTCTGCTTCCACCGTACGTCGTTTATAAAGCGGAACATTTATATAATACTTGGACGGAAGGAGGACCTCCAAATACAGTTTACAACCGATCTCGGAGTGGATGGTTTGATACTACAATATTTGAGGATTGGTTTTTGAAGGTCATTATTCCTTATGTTGAATCGTTTAATGGCAGAGGACCCGTGGTTGTAATTGGTGACAATCTGAACAGTCATTTTTCATTAGATGTGATACAAAAGTGTACTGACTATAATATTAAATTTGTTTGTTTACCGGCAAATAATACGGGGTTGTGCCAACCCCTCGATGTAGCAGTGTTTCGACCATTAAAAATAAAATGGAGGTCTGTTCTGCTGTCTTGGAAGGAAAAAATAGAGGAGTAATGCCGAAGCATGTTTTTCCGAGGCTTTTGAAGCAAACTCTGGATAATATAGAAAATATGGGAAAAAATTTGAAGTCCGGATTTGAAGCAGCTGGGATATATCCAATTAATGAAAAAAGAGTCTTAGATAGATTGCCTACACAGGAAGATCCAGAAATCCATAATAATGCATCTCAGCAATGGTTAGAAACGTTTAAAATGTATCTCGAAGATATGCGAACAAAAGAATGCAGCACAGCCCCGAAGAAAAAAAAGGTGGCAGTTATTCCAGGTAAAGGTGTAACAGTGGAGGACGTATCCGAATCATTAAAAGACTAAGACGAAACGTAATAAAACGAAAAAACAAAAAAAAAGATCGTAGATGATGAAAGCACTTCCTGCAGTGATTTAGAAGAATGGAGGGAAGCAGTTTTGAATACTGCAAACTCATCATCCGATGACAATAATGAGTTAAACACAGTGTTTTTTGATGATGTTCATGACATGTTTCCTGATGATGATGAAAGATCGGCGTCACCACGTATAACTAACATCCCACATAATGAGAACCAAGAAAATGAAGATCCACTCAATGTAGACCAAGCGGTCTTACTGACGAACAATTTAAAGTTTCTGTACCTAGTGATGGTGGTGCTGGTTGCTCTAAAGATATCGATACAGAAATTGTAAATAATTCGGAGATTTCACCAGAATCTTTTGTTGTTGTCGAATTACTCTACAATGAGAAAACGAAAAAACAAACTGAAAAGAAGTTTATTGCTCAAGTTACGAACATGGTTAGCGACGGAAAAGTGACCTGTCGCTTCATGAGATGTTTTTCAGCTACAAAGGGTATTTACATATTTCCAGCAGTGGATGACATGATGACAATTGACACTTCTCGAATAATAAATACAATTAAGCCCACTCAAGTGAAAAGGGGAAAATACATTTTTAATATTAATATTTAATTATAAGACTAATAAAATTGTGTAAAATAATATTTTTTTTGTGCGCACTTCAAAGCGTAGGTATGCCTAGGTATAGCCTATGTATCGCAATAAAACGTTCCTAATAGCTTAGACGATATTATTGATATGAAGCCCGTGATTGCCTTTGACGACATGTACTACGCCGTCGATGCCGCCAGGGCTGCTCTAAGCGAAGGTCGCACTCGAGCCGACGCGCAATGCGATCCGGACCCGAGTTTGACTTCCGGATTATCATATCATAGTATGAAACCATACGCGCAAGCACGTTTACCAAAACTCGAATTACCGAAATTTGATGGAAACATTGAACATTGGCAAACTTTCTTCGATACATTTTGCACACTTGTACATGAAAACAATAATATAAGGTCAATCGAAAAGTTTCATTATTTGTTGACGTGTCTCTCGGGGTCGGCGCTGTCAATCGCGAAAGAAGTGCCGGTTACGTCTGACAACTACCAAATTGTTTTTGAAGCTCTTATCGAGCGGTTCCAAAATAAACGAATTTTGGCCGCAACGTACTTGAATAAAATTTGTAGCTTTATTCCTTTGAAGTCTGGTAACTATGCCGATTTACGTAACTTAACTAATATGTTGAATGAAACCGTTAATGCCCTGAAAGCTATGAAAATTAAGAACCTAGATGAGTTTATTTTATTTTATTTAGCTGCACGTGTTTTAGATTCTGATACGCGTAAACGTTTCGAGAGCAAAACGGGGAGCAAATTCCTACCTTTTCTGATTTATTAATTTTTTTACAAAGTTATGTTAAAGTAATAGAAGTTAGTCAACCGGGTAATTTTTCCGACTCTGTTTTTCAATCAGGACAGTTGCATAAAAATTCTGTGCGTGCCACTGGAACACGAAATAGTCACAATAATAAACAATATCACAAAACTACATCATTGCCTTCGAACACTGCTATAGGTTCAAATGCTGCAAATAAAACAGCTGATTGTCTGTGTTGCGAGGCGGCACATGCGCTTTTCAAATGTCCGAAGTTTTAAGAACTTGATATTTCTGAAAGATATGGGGCTTAGTGTCTAATAAAAATGTTTGCATGAATTGTTTACGTTTAAATCATAATGCCAATAAATGTTTTTCGAAAAATACATGCTCAACTTGTGGTGAGCGTCACCATTCGTTGCTCCACGATGGCACCGCCATTGTTGCTGTTCCGTGTTGCTCCACTGACAGGACTATCGATAAAACAGCAGCTACGGCTGACGACTTAACCGCGACTGCGAGCTCCGTGACTACCAGCGCTCACGTTGGTCACAGTCGTGCTCTCGTTCTACTCGGCACATGTGTAGTGCGCGTGCGCGGTTGTGGTGCTCCCGCTCAGTATACTACTGCCCGCGCACTTATTGACTTATTGACAGGAGCTCAGGATAGTTTTATGACGTTATCACTCGCTCAACGTTTAGGGTTGCCCATTCGTCGCTGCAATTTAGCTGTAGCAGGCTTAGGAAAAAATGTAGTGCATCAAATTAAGGGTGAAACTTCATGCGTGGTAAAGCCAACGGATTCTGATTGTCCAAACTTCACTATTAATGCTATAATAATGAATACCATAACAAGTAAAATGCCTGTCGTAGAAGTACCTTCTGGGGTTCGTGCAAATTTCAAACATCTAGTTCTAGCAGACAAACAGTTCGACAAACCCACTAATATAGACTTGTTGCTGGGCGCAGAACTATTCCATAAAATTTATGATGGCCAACGCCTAGAAATAGGTCCTGGTTTACCAGTCGCTCTACACAGTGTCTTTGGGTGGGTGCTCACTGGCAAAATTAATTACAGCTCTCATTCTCCACCTATGGTGTCTTCCCTCGTTTCTTCCACGCGGCTTTTGAATGACGTGGTCAAGCGTTTTTGGGAGGTCGAAGAACCACCGAAAACATTTATAGCGAACCCCGAAGAGGTAAAATGTGAGGAACTATACTCCACTCTTGTGTCACGTAAACCTGACGGTCGTTACGTCGTCCCTTTGTTACTGAGGAAACCTTGCGATGATCTGGGTGAATCTTTCGATATGGCAAAATCACGCTTATTCAAACTCGAAAAGCGACTTGAGCGCAATGTAGAATTAAAAAAGGACTATTCTGATTTTATGATGGAATATTCAGATCTGGGGCATATGCAACCCGCAGACGTTGGATCAGGCAAATTTGTAATTCCGCATCAGTGTGTACTCCGCCCTCAGAGTACTACGACAAAACTACGTGTCGTTTTTGATGCAAGCGCCAAAACGACGAACGGAAAATCATTAAATGATATCGTATACACTGCAATATAGATTTACGTCCGGAAGACCGAGGGTGGCAACACGTGTTGTGGAGAAATTCTCCAGCTGATCCCGTGCGTGAATTCGAATTAAATACAGTGACATACGGTGTAACTAGTTCACCGTACTTAGCCATTCGTACCCTGCATCAACTAGCGGTCGATCATGCTTCTGAGTTTCCTCAAGCAGCTGACGTTTTACTTCATGACATTTTTATGGACGACATTACGACGGGAGCGCCATCTTTAAAACAAGCACTTGAGCTGAAAAATGAACTTATTAAACTACTGCGCTGTGCTCAATTTGATCTGCGTAAATGGAGTAGTAATTCGGCCGAATTTATTGCAGCTCTACCGTCCGAACATTGTCAAATACCCAGGGTCTTTTGTGATGAAAATCACGACCACATCCTTAAAATTCTGGGTATCCAGTGGGACCCCGTAGAAGACTTCTTTACGTATTCGTTTTCAGAGTTCAATTCCAATTTAACAAAGCGTGCAATATTATCAAATATCGCTCGCATCTATGACCCAATTGGTTGGCTAACTCCTGTCATTCTAATAGCCAAATTATTGCTTCAAGATATGTGGCGCCTTCAGCTGAGTTGGGATGAACCCGTTCCACCTGAGGTCGCTCACCAATGGCACAACTTTATCTCTGAAATTCAACTTGTTAAACAGATTAAACTGACTCGTAGAATTACATATGATGACGCCGAAAGTTATCAATTGATTGGTTTTTGTGATGGCTCTTCAAAGGCATATGGATGTTGTGTGTACTTAAGGACAGTTCGTGCCAACCATTTTAGAACGCATCTGCTGATTGCAAAATCAAAAGTCGCACCCCTAAAACCATTAACGGTTAACCGTCTAGAACTTTGCGGTGCTGTACTTTTAGGACGAGTTCTTAAGCACATGCAAAAATTGCTGCGAGATAAAATCCCTGTCAGTAAAGTGATTGCCTTTACTGACAGTAGCACAGTTCTAGCATGGTTACATACGGAACCTCATAAACTAAAGACTTTTGTTTCCCATCGTGTTGCGAAAATCATCGACGATGTATCCTTGGATAGCTGGCTACACGTATCGACATATGATAATCCTGCCGATCATTGCAGTCGAGGTCTCAGTGGTTCACAACTGGCGACATGTTGTATGTGGTGGTCAGGTCCAAGTTGGCTCGCTAACGATTCCTCCACTTGGCCAATAAAGTTCAAATGGGAATCACAAGCTTCCGTACCCGAGTTGCGCTCTACTGCTTATGTGTCTCAAACGGATAACGGCTCTACTGAGCTTGATTTTATTAGTGGACTCTTAGATCGCTACTCCACGCTATCCCGCGTTCAGCGTGTGCTAGCTTGGTGTTTGCGGGCTGTAGCAGCGTTCAAACGAAACTCTAAAAATAAGAATTTCTTGAGTGTATCAGAGCTGGAGCAGTCTATCGTCTATATGGTTCGACATGAACAAAAACTTCACCTTACAGAGGAAATCAAAGCCACCAAAGCCGTTAAAAAACTGAATCCCTTTATTGATGATGAGGGATTGCTGCGAGTGGGGGGCCGTCTAGAGCAATCTAATCTACCCGCAACCGTAAAACATCCCGTACTGTTGCCAAAGGTGTCTCGCTTATCTTTGCTTATTATAGATTACTTTCATGTTAATTACTTACACTGCGGCACTAACTTTATTGGTGCCCGGCGCTACCTTAACGAACTACAACAAATGGTTTATAAGAACAATGATTCGCTTGAGTCTAGTCTTGCGAAACGAAATATTGTCTGGCGACTGAACCCTCCTACCGGGAGTAATTTTGGTGGCATGTTTGAGAGCGGTGTAAAATCAATGAAGTTCCACTTAAAACGCGTTATAGGGTCACAAGTGTTGACATTCGAGGAGCTAATAACGATCCTTACTAAAGTCGAAGCCGTACTTAACTCGCGACCGTTGTGCTGTCTATCCCCGGATCATAATGAGGTCGATATTCTTACACCTGGACATTTTTTGGCCCACGGTCCTCTTATATCGTTACCAGAACCTGAACTCTCTAATGAATATGTTTCCCCTCGGGCCCGCTGGCAGATGTTGCAAAAAATTACACAGTCTTTTTGGCATATTTGGCAACGCGATTATCTCCATACCTTACAGCAACGCGCTAAATGGTTTCGAGAACAACCGAATGTTCACGTCGGAGATATTGTATTAATTGTCGATAGCAATTTACCACCAGTGGCGTTCAGGTAGAGTTCAAGACGTGCATCCCGGCAAAGACGGTGTAGTGCGTGTGGTCACCCTACGCACTACTAATGGACTCCTTAAGAGACCAGTGAATAAACTGTGTCCGCTACCATTAAACCAATAATATACCAATACTTGTCATTTTTTTTCTCATAATTAATATTATAGCCTTTTGTTATTTAGCTGGTAGATTTAGTTGTTAAATTATGTTGCCTTATATACCATTCCAATAGGTATGCAACTAAAATTTAATTGTGAATACTATAGTAAGTTAGGTACATATTATTCTAAGCTAGCTTCTATTTTTTAGTATTTAATTTTATAGTGAGAACTGCTATTGATTATTTACTCATGAAATCTGAAACGATTTCAAGTGGGGGGAATTATGTACTGGCTTGCTTTCCTTACTTTTCTATTGCATCCTTCTTTCCAATTAACCGCACAACAAACTTATGGCGCCATCTGTTGGCCCACAACAAAAGCGTCTGTAAAAGAAATAGACGCGATCGATACCCACATGTAATCGAGACTCAAGACGAACTGCATCGGTAATGGCTGTTCTTGTCTAAGCCTTCCAATATAAAAATCAATGTAAATAGCGTTAGTGAGTGTGCCGGGTCGACCCAGATGTGTGCATAGACTATATAATCACGTAGGAGTGTGGTCAAGGAAGACTGAAGCCTTCCACATCCGAAGATATCGTTGAAGCCAAGTTGGAGTTGATCGCCGCTGCCGCTAACCGTGAGTTTACCTATTTCATTTACCCTTCCTGGTGGGCCAGACTAATTTTCTCTCACTGTAGGTAAATTAAGTAGCAATTCCAAAATATGTCTCTAATTACTTTTATTTCAAGTAAGAAGTGTCGCGATTACTACAAAAAAGTTCAATCCGCGCATTTTTTTCTATTCTAACCTTTATTCAGCATTCTTTCTCAGCTTCAGCTTTATAAAGCTTGTGACACATCAGCACATTCATTTATTCGTTCATTACAGCTTACGGAACATCCACTGCTAAACATACGACTCTCTCATAGGGAGAAATACTTTACAGTTGCCATGTTCGGCTGGCGGCTTGGCAACCACAGCTTTTTATTATTTCGAGTTGTTATCAGGAAGATGCTGCAGCCCCTCCCCTTTTTAATTTCCCTCTGCCCCCTCTCACGACACGCACGGGATGACACGAGGCAGTGGATTCTCTTACGCCGCCACTATACAGCACATTAAATTGCTGTTGATATTTCAATAATGCCAGTCAGCTGGACTCTTAAACTCTTGCTCTTAACCCCTTCGAGGCGGCTCAAATATCGTCCTTATTACGTAGAGGCGGGGCGGTTTAAATGACCGTCGCCGATAGGCGTCGGATGCACATGAAAATTATTTCCTGCTTATTTATACAGAGTTTTCAGCATTATTGAAATATGACCAGCGATTGCAAACCTTTTTTCTGATATTTCTAAGTTAAAAATACTTTTAATAATAGTGGCAACGTAATTTGTTTCACTTAATAATTAATAATAACTTTCTCTTGAAGGTGAGGCTCGACTATCGTCACCCAGTTTATTGAGTAACGGTGTGAGAAAATTTGGTTTATAAACCAAAGCAATAAACATTGCCATCCTGCACGGGTTTTATGGCCCTTTGAAGACGGCGCTCTTGTTTAACTAGATTTCGTAGATCCGACAATAATAGTTAACTCTCTATTGTTACCTGGCAAACTCGCGGCAAAGCTCGCCTCATCTTCATAGCATGATTTGACCTCAACCTAATTGATTTCGAACAGCGTCCTGGTTTAAGGGTGGCAATGACTAACAAAGGACTCATAGATTAGTTTTTTAGCTATGGATCGTGACATGTTAAATCTCATCTTAACTTGTTCCAAAAACTATGCCTCAAAACTAATAGAAAATACAAATATTCCAAATTTCAGCAGGATGAAAAATTGGCGTCCAATAACCATAGATGCTCTAAACACTTTAAAAGCTAATCAATATGGCATCAAATTCTATAGTTTGGGCGACAAATTTAGTGTATGCCAAAAACTTCATTTATATGTTGGGTCAAAAGATCAAATATTTGGGGGCTGTGGTCATTCCGAAAAAGTTGTAAAATTATTATGTTATAAATTAATGCAGGAATATCTTAATGTCAGCCATTCTGTATATGTAAATATTTATTATACAAGTCTATCCATAATAAGACAAATTTTAGTTAAATAAAACCTTTTAACAGGAACGCTATGTACAAACAGGGCTGGAAATCCTAAAAAAAATATCACCGAAACTACAAAAAGGTGAAATAATAATTTTGCACAACCAAAATAAAATAACTGTTTGCAAATGGCACAGTAAAAGGGAGGTTCTGTTGGCATCTAGTAAACACGATTGCGACATGGTTCCTGTACAAAATCCACGGCGACCAGACATTATAGTCACGCTAAAGCCAAACGCTATAGCAAATTATATTGAATACATGCGCAACGTAGATAAACATGACCAATGAATACCATACTATAACAGTGAACATAAAACCTTAAAATGGTACAAAAAAGTTACTATTCATATAATTCAAATATGTCTCTTAAATGCCTATCAATTACTTAAAATTGATAATCAATCGTCTATGTCGTATTATGTGTACAGAATAAAACTGTTAAAATTATTATTTCTAGCCAAACCGACAATCGTCGCCCATTCAACAATAAGACATGACATATGTTTATATACTCCATTTATTTTACAGTTTAAAAAATAAAGGGGCTGATGACGTGCAGGGCTAACGCCTGCCAGGTCATGGCTATTGTGCCCTTAGCATGCTATAAATGCTAAATGTACAAATTTCCAACCTTACAGGATGACCGTTACTCGGAGGGTTCACTAGCTCTTGGACTATAATGATGTTTTATGTATGTAATACATACGCATATAAAATGTATATCCCTTTAGAATAGAAATTGGCGAAGTTATGGCCAAAATATAATTTAAGCCGATCGGTATCATCCGCTTAAGAATGACAATTTAAATGACGCCGTTGTGCATCCACCGCCACTTGAATGGGTTAATGGTTAGTGCCATAGTTACCACTGGTTGTATCATTTTTGTTCGTAAGTTCAGCGTATGATGCAACTTTACACCTGCCACAATAGCTCACTACGCTACAGGTTGACTGGCAAAGAATGCAGACAGGCATTAAGTCTACCCATTGTTACCTTAGTTGTAAGGTCTTACAATAAAGGAATAAATAAGTAAAAATAAATACCTGTTAGTGTTTGAAAGCAAGCCAGTTTAAAGGTATCAGCTGTTAAAATCTCAATACCAGAGCACTTTGGCACTGGACTCAGCTGACTTGCAAGAGCAAACAACGGGTAAAACATACTGGCCAGTACTATCTTCTCATTGGTTGTGGCTCTTGGTCTTCCAAATTTAACACTCAATGGATAGTTTTCCTGAAATAAATAGGTTTATTATAATTTAAGTTAATTGGTTTTATTAAAATAGTACATTACAACACACAGGACTTAAGTAGCTGATTATTGAACCATGTGAAGTTAGCGCACGAGCGAAGCAGGTGCACATACTTTACATGATTTAATATATGGTTACTTAAGTTCTGTTTGTCGTACATTATTTTATAATAATAATGTCCTCCAGACCGAATTTCGGCCACGACGGCCTGCCTCAACGGAGGCTAGCCATCGGCGCAGGACTGGATTGAATAAAACTAAATTTTACGGATTGTATCACATTTATTTAACTGATTTTACTTATTTTTCCCGACGTTTCGGGTGCTTTACAGCACCCATGGTCACGCGGGGACAGAGATGTTTGACTCAGGACTGGATTATAGTGCCCAAGTGTATGCGCAAGCATAGGTGCACTCTCTATTTCCTCATTCTCATAATCAGATGAGATGGTAAACTGACATGACCGGGGAGAGGTCAGGCGCAGGACCGACGGCTTTACGTGCTTTCCGAGGCACAGGGGTTAGACACCGCCAACTTCCTGACTCTGGGCAGCTACTGATAATTTCTTGACAGAAAAACTCAATAACTGATTTTTTTGGCCCGACTCAGGATTCGAACCCAGGACCTCATGATCAGCAGTCGCACTACCACAACCAATAGACTAACGAAGCAGTCGGCAGGCATTTTATAGTACAAGTGACGTAAATCCACATTTTGATGAAAATTGTGGAATACTAAATTATTATAAAATTGTGTCAAAAAATATATAATATAAAATATATGCCAAATATATAATATATGCCGTGTAGTGGCGGTTAAGAATATCCACTACCCCATATCTTCCCGTGGGTGTCGTAAAAGGCGACAGAGGGACACAGGCAGGAGATGGGCAGCAGCATCTTCCTGGTAACAACAATTACACAAAAAAAAAACTGCGGTTGCCAACCCGCTCGCCAAGCGTGGCAACTATGGCAATGTACCCCCCATGAATAATTACACAAATAGACGGCCCCCAGTCCCCGGCGGCCCCGCTATTCCTGGTTACGGTGGCGACCATGGTAACGGCGGGGCAGGGGGTGCTAAGAATCTCCGGTGTAGGTTCGGTTGCCACCTACAACGACTCGACCTGGCAACATTTAACGCACGCACTCTGAGGACTGACGAGAAGATCCTGGAGCTGGAAGAAGAGATAGACAAGTTGCGCTGGAATATTATAGGATTATCCGAGGTCCGAAGAGAGGGGGAGGACACGGTGATTCTCGAATCCGGCAAATTGTTCTATCACCGGGAGGGCGACCATCTGTCCCAAGGAGGTGTTGGATTTATCGTCCACAAGTCTCTCGTCAACAACATTGTGAAGATTGGGAGTATGTCGACGAGGGTCGCGTACATGATACTCAGAATCACCAAACGGTATTCGCTGAAGGTCATACAGGTTTACGCACCAACCTCGGCACATCCCGATGAGGAGGTGGAGGAAATGTATGAGGATATTTCCAAAGCCATGCATTCCTCCAAAACTCACTACACGGTGTTGATGGGAGACTTCAACGCAAAACTAGGCACAAGAGAAAACGGTGAGCTGAAGTTAGGGAAATTTGGAATAGGACAACGGAACCGAAGGGGCCAGCAGCTGGCCGACTTTATGGAGAAAGAGGGACTCTTTATGATGAACTCTTTCTTCCAGAAGCGGCCCCACAGGAAGTGGACCTGGTCGAGCCCCGACGGTTCGACAAAAAATGAGATTGACTTCATTATGACGACCAGACGCCAACTGTTCAGTGATGTCTCAGTGATCGCAAGGGTGAAAACTGGCAGCGATCACCGAATGGTTAGAGGCACACTGAACCTAAACGTTAAGTTGGAGAGGTCTCGTCTAATGTAGTCTACGCTCCGTCCCCCTCGTGCTCTAATCCAGAATCCCGAAAACTTTCAGCTCGAGTTACGTAACCGCTTTCAGTGCCTACAAGATTGCAATTCAGTGGACGATATGAATGACAAGCTCGTGGAAACTGTCCATGCGGTCGGAGCTAAGTTCTGCAAGACCCGCCGCAGAAGAACACAAAAACTCTCCGATCACACTCTTAATCTCATGGCTGTTAGACGGGAGATGAGGCTACAATCGTCAACAGATTTGACAGCATACAGGCAACAGAACAGACAGATCTCCAAATGCATGCGGCGAGACTTACGCAACTTTAATACTTCTCGTATTAAAGAAGCGATCGAGCGGAACCAGGGCTCCAAAGTCTTTGCCAGAGATCTGTCTGCCAGTAAGAGCCAACTGTCAAAGCTGAAGACTGAGTGTGGCAGCATCGTTTCCGGGACACCTGAGATTTTGAGTGAGATTGAGAGGTTCTATGGGCAGCTGTACACATCATCGTTGGAGCCACACGCAAGTGTGAGTAACGATCCAAGAGCAAGTCTTATCCAACACTATTCCGATGATATCCCGGACGTCAGTCTAAGCGAGATTAGAATGGCTCTCCAGCACCTTAAAAACGGCAGGGCCCCAGGCGAGGATGGAATTACATCGGAGCTTCTGAAAGCGGGTGGAACACCGGTACTTGAAGTCCTTCCGTCCTCCATGGCGGCACTACTCCAGAGGCGTGGAGCAGAAGTGCGGTGGTCTTGTTCTTTAAGAAAGGCGACAACGCTCTCTTAAAGAACTACAGACCGATTTCCCTTCTGAGCCGCGTCTATATGCTGTTTTCGAGAGTCATTACGAGTCGTCTCGCACGCAGACTCGACGACTTCCAGCCTCCCGAACAAGCCGGTTTCCGAAAAGGCTTCAGTACCATAGACCACATACATACCCTGCGGCAGATTGTACAGAAAACTGAAGAGTACAATCTGCCACTTTGCCTGGCGTATGTGGACTATGAGAAAGCCTTTGATTCCGTCGAAATTTGGGCGGTGCTACAGTCCCTCCAGCGGTGCCAAGTTGACTGTCGGTATATCGAAATGCTGAAGTGTTTGTACAGTAGGGCTACGATGGCTATCCGAGTACAGAACCAGAGCTCGAAACCTATCCAACTGCAGAGAGGTGTAAGACAGGGTGACGTTATATCCCCGAAACTCTTCACCGCTGCATTGGAAGACGTTTTCAAGCTACTGGACTGGAAAGGATACGGTATTGACATCAATGTCGAGTACATCACTCACCTTCGATTTGCCGACGATATAGTCCTTATGGCAGAATCGCTGGAGGACTTAAGCACTATGCTCAATGACCTCAATAGTCCCTCCCAACGGATAGGTCTTAAGATGAACATGGACAAAACAAAGATCATGTTCAATGTCCATGTCACACCTATGCCGGTAGTTGTTGGGAGCACTATGCTCGAAGTTGTTGACGAGTATGTTTACCTGGGACAAATAGTCCGACTAGGTAAGTCCAACTTCGACCGAGAGGTCAATCGACGGATTCAACTCGGCTGGGCAGCGTTCGGGAAATTACGACATATATTCTCGTCAGGTATACCTCAATCTCTAAAAACTAGATTGTACAAC
Source organism: Parnassius smintheus behrii (assembly GCA_036936625.1). Lineage (NCBI taxonomy): Eukaryota > Metazoa > Arthropoda > Insecta > Lepidoptera > Papilionidae > Parnassius > Parnassius smintheus. Next base: position 54,882,627 of record JAUPFT010000008.1, on the reverse strand, counting down.
CAGTGCGTGTTGCCAGTGATGACTTACGGATCTGAGATGTGGTCCTTCACTGCTGGCCGTATGAGGACGCTCAAGGTCGCTCAGCGAGCTATGGAGAGGGCTATGCTCGGAGTTTATCTGCGTGATAGACTCAGAAATGAGGATATCCGCAGTAAAACCAGAGTGACCGACATAGCCCAACGGATTAGTAAGCTGAAGTGGCAATGGGCCGGCCATATAGCTCGAAGAACCGATAACCGATGGGGAAGAAAGGTTCTTGAGTGGCAGCCTCGTACCGGTAGGCGTAGTGTAGGGCGACCCCTACTAGATGGAGTGACAACCTGGTAAGATATGCAGGAAGTCGATGGATGCAGGTGGCTCAGGACCGTGCTTTGTGGCATTACTTGGGGGAGGCCTATGTTCAGCAGTGGACTTGTGAAGGGCTGTAATGATGATGATGATGATGATGTGTCAAAAAAAAATAAAGATGTAATATTTAAAAATTTAAAATATAAAAATGACTTAAGTAAAACATACCGTACAATAATCGGCTAGTTAAGTTCTGTATGAGTGTGACTTAAACATGGTTATAAGTCAGCATGTACTATAAATTAAGTTTAACTAACTTTATGTTCTAAACACAAATCCTAAGTTATAGGCACAAATTATAAGTTATATATAGTAAAGTAAGTAAAGTTACAGCCTATATACATCCTACTGCTGGGCTCAGGCCTCCCCTCATTTCTGAGAGGGTTTAGGGCAAGGAAGTGTCCGCCGCGCTGCCCAAATGCGTGTTGACGAACTGTACATGTCTTCGAAATATTTTTTTTCTTATTCCTCAGACATGCAGGTTTCCTCGCGATGTTTTCCTTCACCGCCGAGCATGTGGTGAATCAGCACTTAAAATTGCAATTAACAATTTCATTGGTGCCGGCGGTAATCGAACCCGGGTTACTTGCGTTCTGTTATATTTACAGAGAGTGTTAACCACTGAGCTACCACGGCTCTCAAGTTATATATATATATATATATATATATATTGTGGTATTTTCAGTCAATCGATTACGACTACAGAAAAAAGTTTAAAACTATGTATGCCATTTCTTTAAGTATAAATAGCATAAAACACTCCCGATTTCATATAGAAAAGATCTCACAAGATCGCATTGATGGAATATTTTAAATGAATACAATTTTTTTTATTAAACAAGTACCTTAGATGCTATAATATCAAAAACATCCCTGCCATCTTCTGTGGTACATCCAGTGACAGGAGATCCATTAACGGATAATAACATATGACCAACTGAAATAAATAAAGCGTTTTTAATAAATATATTTGTATACATAAACTAAGTATTCAGAATTTGTACCCCAGCTATTGTTCAAGAAATAGTTGTTGCAGAAATGGGTAAAGGTGTGATATCATCAAGATGCACTCCAATGGCTTAAAAGAAACTTAAGACCTAGTGAAATTCATGTTTTGTTCCTTTACACAGCCAACGCACTTGTGGGAAAACACTCACTTGTGGGATCAACTGGAAATAAAAGGCTCCCTTAGGACTTATTTAATTTCCTTCATTCATTAGTGCTTATTAATTAAAAAGATAAGATCACTGCTGAACATAAGTCTTTCCACAGATTGCCTCATAAGCGTGGTATTTGCCATAATTTCCACGCAGGTTGGAAATCACTGTTTTTTATTTTAAGATTGTTATTAAGGTGTTAGTGCCTTTCTCTTGGCTTGTTATCCTCCAAAGCCTCCTACAACATCCACTAGATGGTAAGGAGCAGTGGATATTCTTACACTACCACTACATAATCAATATTTTATTGGAATATCTACTTGTTAGTTTTTTTTGCATATTTTCTCAAGAGCTCTTGTTGTAGACTTAAAAGCAATGTTGCGTTTCAAATGTCTTGTAAAGGATAACTGTCAAACTATGAATAAGACTGAATTAATACTAGTAATATAATTTGTGATCACATGTTAAAACTTATTAAATAATATAATTATGTTCTTTCAGGGAAAAATACTATTAGATAAAGATAACATTATTTTCACTGATTTGGTTCTGTAAGTCAATTTGTGTAAAATGATAACTATCTTTTATAAATATATCTTTTTATATTCGTAAATTCCTTTGAGACTAACATTTAAGATGATAATTAAATTGGTAGAAGCCTTTCACTAACTAATTGTTTAAATAAATACGAATGAAAAATAACTATTTTAACTGTGTAACTATTTACTACAACAACCTAAAGCATTAAAAACAGTGGTCATAAAAGTAATGACGAAAAAGATATACCATTTATTCCGTCTCTCTGGCCAAAAACTACTACAACTTTTTTATTTTCGTACTGCAACTTAATATCTAATGGGAAACCAAATGTTTTTTCCGTTTCTACTTTTGGTATGTTGTGATCATAGTTATAAATTAGTCCACCCGATTTGCTGACTATATACACTCCATATATAACCATTATTTGTTTATTTACTTAAATTTATATTAAAAATGATTAATAGTAAACACTAAACACCCATTTATCGGACCTGACAAACGTCAAACGTACGTTGATAGTAGGGATTAGGGTTGGCGATCTGAGATCGACTAATCGAAGAATCGATTTCTTGTGCCAGAAGGATCGATTTTTATAGCGATATATAGTTCTGAATCGATCCGGTGAATCAATATTTCACCCTAGAAAATCGAAATCAAATCTTTTTCTGTTTTTATAAGAACTCTAAAATGATTTACAATTAGTTGAAAAATATAGAATATAGAATCTTCAAATTCAGGCGACCGAATTGTAAACCCAATCCTTTAATTATTTTTTAAAAATATTGGTAAATGACTAATTAATTACGTTTTTGACGTTTCATCTGTCAATGTCATATCGATATATAGTACTGAATCGATCTAGTGAATCGATATTTCACCCTAGAGAATCGAGATCGAAACTTTTTCTGTTTTATTAAGATTTGTAAAATTATTTACAATTTGTTGAATATACCCTAACTCGTAAAGAATGACAGTTTTTAATTCAATCATTCAATGTTATCTGTACTTTATTGTATCTTTTGATAACGCAAATCAAAGATCGATTTTTGCGAAATCGATCTTTTAGACTTCGGTTTGAATCGATCTTTTTTGGATAGAATCGTCATCCCTAGTTAATAGTTGATACTGGGTATGTTCCGAAATACAACGCAGTGTACTGTCCAATGCAAATGACGTCATGAATCGTAGCTATACTGGTGATTCGTTCCAAAACATTGGACAGTATAGGACGTCATACTTTTGCGCCATTTGGAAAAGTGTTGGCGCTTATTTTATTATTTTGTGCTCCAAAAATCATTATATCCTAATGGATATACCATCAATTATTCTATAATTTTTTGTATTTGAATAAATAGAAACAAATTCTGGCATGCTTTATTCGGCAAACACACAATTAAAAATTGTTTTATTATGGCCGGATATCCGACATAATATGGCGGCGGCACGCTAGTACAATAAAGTGTCAAACTGTCAAATGTCAAATGATGACGTCATTTGCATTGGACAGTAAACTGCGTTGTATTTCGGAACATATCCACTAGCTTGCTACATATTTATTTATCTATGATGTCACTCATGGTTGATGTTTCTGTCTACGTGGTTGTAGTTGATACTCTCGCTCTTGTCAATTTAAGGCGCTACCCTGACCAAAACCTGGCAAAAGTGCGTTTTTCAGAGACTATTATCTCATTAGTTATGAGAAATAAGCTAAACCTAAAAGCACATTATTAATGTTCTATATCCTATCATCACATTCCACGTTCTAATTTGTTTTTATGTGTTATGAATACATTTAAAACCTACTTTTAAAAAATGACTAAAATTATTGATTACATGCATCTGTTGCTAAAGGAAATGCTCTAATCATTTGAGAATTACACTAATGGATAGATAATTTAAAAATCTATATTCTACACATTTTATTTAATTTCTTAAGTTCGCTTATCTCTTTTAATTGAAATAATTCCAAATATTCGGGCGTATTTTTCCGTGATATATTGTAGCGAGAGCGCGTGGATTGTATGGGACCGAACGCTCAAGGTCTCTCGCTAGGGGAACCGTCTTAACGTATTACTTTTTAATTATTTGTCGGCAAAGAAATCTATGCCTATACAGACGTGATTATGCTCATAAAATTCTTCAAAATATTAATGTACCACATAGAGAACGAAATCTGTGGCAGATTTTGGCAACAGTTGCATAGCACAGTTGATTCCGAATATAGATTGTGTATTATAGTATTCTATGATGCCGATACTATCTCATGGCGGCGTTACCCTTAGCGAACGACCTTGAGCGTTCGGTCCTATACAATCCACCTGTTCTCGCTACAATATATCGCGTAAGAAACACGCCCAAATTTTGGAATTATCTCAACTAAAAAAGAAAAGGAAACTTAAGAAATGAAATAAAAAGTGGATAATATAGATTTTTAAATTATCTATCCATTAGTGTATTCCTCAAATGATTAGAGCGTTGCCTTTAGCAACAGATGCATGTAGGTAAACAATAATTTTAGTAATTTTTTAAAAGTTGATTTTAAATGTGTATTTATAACACATAAAACAAATTAGAACGTGGAATGTGACGATTAAAACATTGTACATGCTGGCTTACAGTATGCCCAAAACGTCAGCATGCTAATTTACAAATTACAGTTTAAAAAAATAATAATACCTAATACATGATACATGTCAAAAGGTCAAATTAATCTATTAAAACAGTATAGTTCGCCTAAGTTTAAGAGTGTCAAAACCCAAAATACCAGTAACAAGGACGGATATAGATAGGGGTAATAACAATATTTCTGTTTGTATAGGCATCGTGCAAATTTATGCTTTATTCTGTCAACAAAATATAATATATTATAATTATAATAATAATAATATAATTGATAGAATCAGGCGTTACTTTGCGGAAATTCATTATAATGAAGATATTAATATTTAATTTGCAACCATCCGCTTAATTAAATACAATGATGTGTCTCTCCTGGATTGAAGAGCACCTCCCGCCCTCCCTTAATTGCTTGCACTAATCCCGTCACCACTAGTCCCAGCATGCTACTCCCAACACCACTACTCCCGGCACCTCTATTCTCAACACCACTATTCCAGGAAAGATACACCATCGACGATAATACGGCACGTGTGATACCAACTTACCCTTAAGTTAGTCTAATAATAAACTAAAATTAGCCGGTTAAACCCTCAGTATACTTACTAAACCTTTAGTTTTGAGCGTAGTGTAATGTTATCTAATTGATAAATAAAATGTTCGCGGCTTTGGGGTGGCTTTACTAATTCCAAAACTACGCACTAGGTACTCGTTTAAACTTAGGTGTATTTGATTTATTCATACTTAGCTAAAACTAGGTCTCACCGGTCACCAATAGGTAGAGGTGCGGCTGGGGTGGCCTTTGGGCTTCTCACTTGGCCTAGTTATCTAGCAGAATAAATGTAGATTATGTGTGTATATCTTTTTATCTATTTATAATCTCTTTATGCTAAAGGCAATTTACGTATATAAATTGCTATAAGTAATCCAAACATCCAGACCCAGAACAATTATTTGTAGGCCATACGTAAGCTTGTTGCGTGCAGGTTTCGAGCCCACAGTCCGGCAGCGCCGCAAATTCAGTGCTAAGCCAATACTACTATGCTTCTGTTTCTGTCGAGTACTGAACATCCATCTTCTTTTGTGCAATTTTTTAATAACCTTTTACTGATGCACCATCAATATTTTTTTATAGAATAAAGGTAACAAACGAGCACGCACTCATTATAACAAAGAAATGTTATTTTTGAAAACAATAGTTATTTATGCATACCACTGGCCGGAAGCGTGGTTACGTGGTCATAGAAATACTTCAAGCCCAGGCCCTCCCACTCCTGCATTAGCGGATGCGTCAATTTAGAAATAATTAGTTACATGAGTATGTATTATCTTGTGGGAGGATCTAATAGCATACACGCGGTAACACACGTAAGTACGTACAAGAAAAATGTGCAAACAAAATGTTGAATTTCTAGGTGAGAGGACTCTGGCTCAACTTGGGAACCCGTCGGGGTAGGTTCCATTCGCTTACTTTCTGCCGCTAAATACCACCCTTTCAATAAGTTGTAAACTGGCTAGCAACCCACCGTGTAAAACATAATGTGGCATTTAATTTAGGTTTCAGATAGTCAAAGACCATTTCTATTATCAGTGTTTCGTATTTACAACTCGGTCACATTATCTCTGCACCTCGCTCGATGACGTCACATTCATGGTACGATGTGCTCAATAAGCATCTCTAGAAATAAGTTTTTACCCGACTGTCGGATGTATATGTATGGAGTTTAGATTGAAGGCTTTGATTATAGGTATATAATCAAAGATTGAAGGATTTTGTGATAGAATATGTATTTAGTAATTAATATGTATGGTTTTGATTTTAGTGATGAATTAATTAAACGGTATTGGATTCAAATAATATCATTTTTATTAAAATCTTTTCTTAGACAAAGCAACTTTGTGATGATAATAATAAAAATGCAATAAGTAATTACCAATTATATATAGTGATCATAACTAGTAAAACATTTTTTGTCATTACCATTTTAAACAACAAGATGCTAACCATTGAGTTATACAAAACCTAGAGGAGCAAACCACATTACCGCGCGTCGAAAAAAGCGTAACCACTATCCAACCGCGACGACGTAGCTTTGAAATTACTAAACATTTTAAATAAACATATATCTGTCCCACTTACACAAATTGCGAAAACAATACTGTCGCTAAGATTAGATAAAGATAGACGCACAAACATGCAATGGCAGGTTGGTGTGGCTTATTATATGAAATTTCACCCAAAATACGCAATTAAAAGGATTTTTTAAGCTGCAGTTAATTATTTTTATTTAAAAAAAAGTGTGTTTTCTTATCAAATGAATAGAAATAAGCACAACTGACGAAATAAAACATATTTTTATAAGCATTTTTTGTATGAAAGTTAAAACGTAGTTTTTATTATAATTTCTAAAATATTTAAAATCAGAGGTAACAAATTATCTTATTCCATTAATTATATAGTCTCCCATTAATGTGGGATAATCACAAAGGCGGTAAAGTGGCAACATTGATACAAATAGGCTAAATCGAAATATTCGATCATTTTATTTAATTATTTGAGGTTATTTATATGAAAACATAAACTAAAACTTATGTGTGAAAAGTGATTAATTACTTACTAATCTAGTGTAACATATCCTATACCCTTAAACGAGCAATTCTTATATATATATATATATATATATATATATATATATATATATATATATATATATATATATATATATACAAGAATATTATAGGCAATATATCTAGGTTGGATTTATTTTTAGAAAATGTCTTTTTGTCCGTATTTTCAGGCAATGAATAACTGCTACAATATAAGAAGGTAAATTTTGACACTTTGTAAATGATCGTAATAGCTCAAGTGGATATCGAGCGATTGCGAAATCGTAATGCTTTGGTTCGAGTCCTGGGTTCGGTCCGATTTTTTCCTTTTTTTTAAGAACCCTTCTTTTGTGAGAAAATCTGTTATTTCGAGCCCTTTTTTAGTATTTTTTAAAAATACGAAAATTTTAATTAAACTAATTGCACTCATGATTTTTTTATTCGAAAAACCAGTTTAGTTTTTTCTATTATGTCAATAAGATCAAAAAATATTCAGTATATAATTTGTATCTAAATGTAATTTCCAAAAAAAAAAAAACCGAGCAAAGCAAAGCAAAGGGTACTAAACATACAAATCAATGATGCTAACCATACTGAAGCAATCGCGGGCGAGCGCGGCGTGGTGAAGAGGGCGCGAAAGGAGCATCACATTCCAGCGAGGTGCAGAGATATTGTGACCGTGTTGTAGGTACAAAAAAATCTTTTTGTGTGTTATTGCAAGTTATTAGTGTACTAAGACTGAGCCTAAATAGATGCAAGTTATTTTAATATTATAATCAGACATTTCAATTAATTTAATTCTTCACTTCAATTAAAATTCAATAACCCCCTGAAAAAAGAGATTTAAATCTATCACTACTTAAATGTCTTTGCCTCTGAACTTTTTTTTAAAGAATAAGGTTGACAAGCGAGCACACAGACCACCTGATTGTAAGTGGATGCTGTGGCATATAGACGTTTACATCTGTCCTCGATTAAGAATCAAAACGCAGATGCGTTGTCACACCTGAGAACTAAGATGGAATTCCTCATTTCCAGTAAAAAAGGGTCTTCGGATCTCTTCACTCACCATACGAAACACAGCAGCATGAAGCTGCTATTTTACGCTGGTATTCTGTGAGAGCGTGGTGCTTCCCCGGTCGAGCCGACACATTCGAGCTACAACCATAGTATAGCTGCAGCGTGGCTCTACCGCGTATAAAAGTTTTAATAGAATAAGGATAAGAAATTTATAGATGTAAGTAATTTCCATAGTACAGACATACATTTTAATTTTCTTTATATGTAAACATGAGTAAGAAGATATATAAGTATTAGTAGTTAGGATAACCCATCAATATCGCGCTTATTAGTCATAAATAGTTGAGAAAGGTCAAAGTTATCAATTTATCTTATCATTTTTTTTCTTTCTTTCTTTGTTACCTTATGGTAAATGAACGCTCTATCAAACTCTCTCTATATAACGCTCTATATAACGCGACATCTATCTTGGTTTAACAATCAAAATGCGTTGTCACATGTGTACGTGGTAGAGCCACGCTCCAGCTATATTATGAGACGGCTTGACCGGGGATTTCGCACGGTGAGTGTAGAGAATCTGAGATCATTTTTACTAAAAACGATGCCTCATTTCCAGACTATTATTTCCATCTTAGTCCTCACGGGTGACAGTGCATCTGCATTTTGATTGTTAATCGAGGATAGATGTAGATGTCTACGGGCTACAGCATATTGTATAAAAATAATACAAACACAAAAAGGTGTGTGTTGAGTGTGTGTGTGTGTGTGTGTGTGTGTGTGTGTGTGTGTGTGTGTGTGTGTGTGTGTGTGTGTGTGTGTGTGTGTGTGTGTGCGTGCCGCCCGGCGCGCGCGCTTTCCAACCGCACTATTTACATACCTGCAAATGTTGCGGACGATGGTGCGCTGCTCGCTAAGTTTTTTTTACTGACTTATTTTTGGATCGTCAAACGTATTTATTCCCCACCGGCACCAACGAAATTGTTAATTGCAATTTTAAGTGCTGATTTACCACGTGCTCGACGGTGAAGGAAAACATCGTGAGGAAACCTGCATGTCCGAGAAATAAGAAAAAAAAATCGAAGACATGTGAAGTTCGCCAACACGTATTGGGGCAGCGCGGCGGACGCTTCCTTGGCCTAAAACCCTCTCAGAAATGAGGGGAGGCCTGTGCCCAGCAGTGGGACGTATATATGCTGTAACTTTACTTTTACTTTAAACGTATTATATCTATGATCAGTGTAATTTTGAAAATATGCGGACTAAAAGTAAAGGACATAACGGGACAATTTTGGCATCTGTAGCACGTCGGCTAAGGGACCTCTTTAGTTAGAATGATTCTTCTTTGGATTTAGCTGTTTAGCTGGATTGCCCACCAGAGTGCTATACGAAGAGACGAATCTGTTGAAACCTTTGATCGTGTATTTCATAACCGCTTAATGGACAACCTGGGATGTGTGAGTGTGTCGAAATACGTCGCTCTCCTCAAATTCTGGTACTCAAATCAGGAAAAGCAGGTTGGCAAGCGGACGTAAGACAGAAGGAATTAAGTGCGGTTAAGCTGGTCTCACGAAGAAGCATCAACAGCATCCTTAGAACGATATCTGTAATGTATGACTGTCTCAATCAAAATTCCTGGGTGGGCGTAGTCATAGGATATAAAGTAATATATGACTCCTAACAGTACTTGGGTAAATAGTTATAACTTATAATTCAAAATTGCTTATAATTATTATTATAAGCAATTTTGAATTTGAATTAAGGTAATAATAAATAATAATATATGGAATTGTTTGTTATTATAATTAAACCAAAATTTAAACCTGTGACTACCAATAAACCATGTTTTGTAATAAGACGGAATAGGTTCGTCGTCATCATCATCATCATCATTACAGCCCTTCACAAGTTCAGTGATGAACACAGGCTTTCACCAAGTAATGCCGTAAAGCACGGTCATTAGACATCTGTATCTATCGACTTCCTGTAAAGCATACTTACAGGAAATCGATGGAATACAGTAATTGCTTACATCACATAATAATAAAACATAATACGGAAAAGTTTATGAAGATGTTTGAAACTTTGAAGGTGTTTTTACTCAATGTATTGAATCTGGATAAAATGTAGTACATGGATAGACCGTATCACAGAAGATTATTTTTGAGTGGTCAAGACACGCTGCAGCTATATTATGATTATAGTACGAATGGGTCGGCTCGACTGAGAAAGGATCACGCTCAAACTACGGTGTGTGTAGGGAACCAGACACCATTTTTACTAGATACAAGGTATTTCATCCTAAGGTGCATTGTGATGTTTATGGGTCACAGTGTCCATTTACCACTGGGCGGACTGTGTGCTCGTTTAACAAAATACTTTCTACAACGGGAAAATGAATATTACGGTAGGAGAATGAACAAATATAGGCGTTTTTCTTTTCACCCCGGCAGAGCCGCGGCCACAAGCTAGTCGTTCATTATTTGTATTTTTTTATAGAATAAGTGTGACTAACGAGCACAAAGTCCACCTGATAAGTAAGTCTCGTTTCCAGTAAAAAGGGTCTCCGGTTTCCTTCACTCTGATACTATACAAAACACAACAGCATTAAGCAGCTATTTTACGCTGGTATTCTGTGAGTGTGGTCCTGCCCCGGTCGAGCCGACCCATTCATGGTACTACTATAATATAGCAGCAGCGTGACTGTACCGTACGAACCGTAGAGTTGGTTTGGACTACGATATACATCAGTTGATTCCGAGAATTTTAAAAAACATCGCACAAACACGTTGTGAACTCATGTAATTAAAAAAATGCACTTAAGAAACATTGACGATATTATTTTATGGTAATTTAGAAAATATTTCTGAAAAGATATAGATTTTGATTAAAGTACACCAAATATCTTAGCAGATATAATCTAGGGTCAAAGAAAGTTAATGTAATTTTTTTTAAATAGGGTAAAACATACTTTTTTTTAATACAATAAGGGTGACAAACGAGAACAAGTCCACCTAAGTGGATACTGTGGTCCATAGACATCTACGTCTATCCTCGATTAAAAATTAAAATGCAAATGCGTCGTCACCCATGAGGACTAAGATGGAATGGCTCGTTTTAGTAAAATATCTCCGGTTCTCTACACTCACTATACTAAACACAGTAGAATTAAGGTACTGTTTCCCGCTGGTATTCTGCGAGATAAGTCAAGCCGACCCATTCGTCTACAACCATAATATAGATGCAACGTGGCTCTACCACGTATAAAACACATTTTCTATAACAAATCTTACTTATTTTTTAAATTAGCGATGTACAAGCTCTGTATATTGTTTGATTCATAATTTTTAATCTTGAATGTAGTAGCCTAGGTTTATTCTTTTTTTCTGAGAGGATTTTAGAGCAAGAGAGTGTTCCTTAAGCATCTCCAATGCGTTACATGACTTAGATTTTTTTCTAGACATGCAGCTTTCAAAACGTTTTCTTTTACTACTAAACACGTGGTAAATCAGATTCTTAAATATTGTAAAAATTTAGTTTTTCAAAAACACCGCAGGGGATCGAACTGAGTTTGCTCACATACTGTAAATTTTTTAAAGAAGCGTAAAGATTGAAGGTTTTATCATATGTAATAAATACCAAATTATTAGACACCAAAGAAAAAAATTAGTTTATTTTTATATACAATAAGGGTGAGAAAGGAGCACACCGTCCACATTTACATTGATTATGGACCAAAACGCAGATGCTTCGTCACCCCTGAGGACTAAGATGGAATGCCTCGTTACCAGTTAAAAAGGGTCTCCGGATCTCTACACTCACCATACGAAACACAGCAGTATTAAGCTGCTATTTAACGCTGGTATCCTGTGAGAGCGTGGTCCTTTCCCGATCGAGCCGACCCATTTGTGCTACAACCATAATATAGCTGCAGCGTGGCTTTGCCACGAAAACATATAGTAGTGCTGGAACATGTCAAGTCATATTCAGTTCTCTTTTAAAAATTACGTACAGCGTATGAAATCACTGGTGGAGTTCAAAAATCACTCAGCGTAACGAATCACTCGCTGGAGGTTGAGTTTTAGATAGATAGATAGATAGAAAATTCTTTATTGCACTCAAACAAAATAATTTGGTACAAAGGCTTAATGCCGAAAAGGCATTCTCTGCCAGCTAACCTTTTGTAGTGTGGTGAGAGCTATGGGTAGAGCCGCGAGAGAAAGAAAAACTAACTTATTTATTCATACTATTCAAAACGCATTATATAATATTATGTATACATATATACACTCATACACATACATACATATATATATACATGCATACATATATATTTAAATAAAATATATACTAAACCAATAAAGCATACAATATAGTATACGAAATTATAATAAACATAATCAATAAAATTAATCAAGTAGTTTTAAATAATATGCCTCAAGCTTACGTTTAAATGTATTTATTGAAGGAGCATCTTTTAAATCTCGTGGAAGGTTATTCCCAAGTGTAATTGAATATACCGTGAAGGAATCCGAGTAGTATGCAGATTTATGCATAGGGATAGTTAGAGTTTTGTTGGTCATCGAACGGGATAAGCTTAAATATGAAAAACGCTCTTTTAGATAAACTGGGGAACAAGGATTGTGAAGAATACCATACAAAGTGGTTAGAAGGTGTGTGTTCCGACGAAAACGGATGTCGAGCCACTTAAGTCTTGAGCGAAATTGTGATATATGATCAAACTTGCGCAGGCCAAAAATATAGCGTATGCACAGATTGAGCAGACGGTCGAGTTTGCTAAGCAGCTCCTCAGTTATATCTGGATAGGCAATATCGGCATAATCAAAGATAGGAAGCAACAGAGAGTTGACTAGCGTAACCTTGGCCGTCTGAGGAATAAATTTTTGCCAGAGCTTTAATGAATGCATAGTTCCAAAAATACGTCTTCTGACCTCATTAACCTGTAGCACCCAACTTAGATCGTCAGCCAAAATTAAGCCAAGGTTCTTAACCTGCCTAACATATTCTAAATCTACACCGTTTAGAGTGACCTTAAGTAGGTATTGATAGTCAAGTCGACATGTAATTTTTCTGCTCCCTATGATTATAACCTGTGTTTTGGCAGGATTTAATATTAGCCCATGACATCTTGCCCACTGATGAACTGCAGCAAGATCAGAATTCATTCTGTCAGCAGATGAATTTAGGTCATTTAAACTAAAATACTGATACAGCTGGACATCATCTGCGTACAGGTGATACTTGCTGAAAATTATTACGGAAACAAGTGCATTGATAAACACAGAAAAAAGCAACGGAGATAAAACACCGCCTTGAGGAACACCAGCAACAACGTTACACCAATCGGAGAACTTATCATCAACACGTATGCGTTGCCGGCGTCCCCGAAGATAGGAACTGAACCATTGTAGAACTGACGATGTTAAATTCAGGGATTTCAAAATTGCTAACAGGATGTCATAGTCAACACAGTTTAAGGCGTTACTGAAGTCCAGAAGGACAAGAAGAGTGAGTTGACGATTATCCATCGCGAAGCGGATATCATCAGTTATTTTAATTAAGGCCGTGGAAGTACTGTGCAGAGATCGGAAACCAGACTGATAAGGATTAAAGAGGTTGTGTTTGTTTAGAAATTTTGAGAGTTGGCCATGAACAACCTTTTCAAGAATTTTGGAGAAGAAGGAGAGGATAGATATTGGCCTATAGTGGCTGAAATTAGTAGGAGAACTATTTTTGGGGACAGGAATCAGGAACGCTTCTTTCCACTTGGTAGGGAAGGTACTGGAGGCAAAGGAGAAATTTGTTAGGTGAGTGATATGGGAAACTATTTGGTCCAAAATCGGCAAAACCATGTCAGGTCCAATATTATCTGGGCCGACAGCTTTGCTGGATATGACGGATGCAATTTTTTTTACTTCATTATCTGTCACTGGTTCAAAACAGAAAGGAGTTTTAGTAAACTTTCTATGGCTATAGCATGAATGGGTTGGCTGGTATTCTCCGCGAGCGTGAAGGAGCACTGCTGTGTATCGTACGGTGGGAGTAAAGAAGCGGAGACACTTCTTCCATCTGAAAGAACCCGTGAAAATGTCTATCGCCGAAAATATTAAATTCTTATTTCGATTAACTTAATAAGAAATAGAAACAAGTATAGTACGTGAGGATAATATGGTCATGCGGTTAATATGGTCACTTACTTATAACTCAATAACTACATCCTTGGTTGCATAGATGACTCTGTGATACGATAGCTCTTCATCAGTCAACCAAATATTAAGGGGTCAAAAGCGCTCTGCTTTATCGACGCCATATTGATTTTTGAGTTTATAGTAAATATTTTAGTCGATTTTAGTAGATATTGTGTAGTGTAGTTAGATTTTTTTAAGTTGATTTTTAAAGTATTCCTAACTATTGCCAAAGATTGTTTGCTATTTGTTTCTCAATATTATTGTTATATATTATACGACTTTGTGTTTTGTCTCTATCTTCCTCCTAGTTTGGTGTTATAGGGAGACAAGGCTTAAGGTGACCTTATTACCCTCATATTCCTTACTTAACAGGTTCTATGCTATTTTTAGAGCGACTCAGAGGCTAGTAATGTTGCAACATAATTGGCATAACCTATTAATTAATCCGGCGCCTAATTAGCGTAAGTGCAAGAGTACATTACGCGGGCGCACACCTCACATGTCCTCCGAAATAGAAACAATCGCATAAACAGTCGCGTACTGACAGTGCGCGCAGTTCCCAGAAAACGTTTTCCTCGTCACAGAGCGGTGACGAATCCTCTACGTCACGTGTGACGCGGCGCCGACGATAAAAAGTGAGCGGAGAGCACGCCGCCGGCCCTAGTGCTACACCGCCATCCCGCGAGCCACCGCAGCGCAACAGCCTCGCAGACGCAGACTCAGCCCTGCACCCGCAAAAGTGGCCCCTCGCCATGCTTGCATGGAGCCGGCGCCCTCAACGCCCCCCTCCGACTCCGAATCCGACTCGGGGGATGAGACTGTTCCCGCCGGTAAAGTGATGAGTGATTTTTAAATACGCGAAGTCCAATAAATTAAAAAATTCAGTGATTACAATGTAAACTAACCAAATATTTAGGATTTGTGTGTCAGGAATACAGGTTGTGAACGTCCTTGTGAAAATCTGAGTCTAGTGTTAAAAGCAAAAAGTGGTTTCAGATATGTATTTTGGTTTGTTGAGATGAGAGGTTGTCTTTGAAATTTAGAAGTGATTTCATATTGTGTAAGTCTAAGGCTTAGTGTTAATCGAGACGCGGTATGTAAAATCTCACTCAATTTTATGTTCACAGACGTTAAAAAATGTTAGAAGTTTGGCGCCAAAAAATTATATTGTCAAAATTCTGCCAATCAGAAGATCTATCAAAGGAACTAGAAATAAAAAGTGCCAGTAGTAAAATTCAGCATTTAGTGTCGTACTGTAACAGTCGGTATTCAGTTTTAAAAATTACTAAAAATTATAGCAATTTTTTATAAAATTCCTAATTATTTTAATAATGCTAACGTAAGGCGTAAATAATAATTATGTACTTAGTTATATACATATTTATTTAGTTAATAATAACAAAAGAGTGGTTCCTTAATTACCTACTTAAAATATTCCCATTGAAAAAGTTTTTATTGAAAAATTCGGAACAATTCGGATGTCTACTTTAAAAAATATATAATATTCATTCCGCAAAATTCATTATTTTTCGTTATACACATAACCTGTTATAAAACATTTGAGTTTTAAACTCAAATGTTTAACAACCTCAAAGAATAGGTCGTATAAAATAAAATTAAACACAGTTCCATTTAGATATAGGATTGTGTTTCAATATAAAATTTATGCTGATCCTAGGAATTTAAAATTGAACTTCAGGTACGTCTTGGATTACGGGCACATATACTTAATCTTTACATTAAATTACACGCCGCGCCGGTATGAGCTTAGGCCTATTTGATATTAAACAGTTCTTGAAATACGTGACTTCAAGCAAACAGGATTAAGAGTTTTTGATAGTTTATTAATTAAAAAATTTTTACATAGTACATATGTCTGTATACTGGTACTTAATATTAAAATTGCCAAATTTCAACACTTTTTCTTGAAAATTAGTAGTTTTTAGTTTATTGGTGAATTTTTTGTAAATTTTAAACGACTTTTATAATTTTAAAAAAACATGTTTCTTCAAGAATTTTGACAACTATTTAGTAATTATGATTCAGGTACAAATTATTTTTAAAGGCTGGTTTTATTGTTAACTAATGTCGCGTCCCGGCCTCGCCTGCATAGGATCTGTTACTGTGGTGTTATTTGGGTTTAAGTTGATCAAAGACCATTTCACCAATTGTTTGTTTTTCCAAAATAAATATCAAGTTTCCCGTATTAAATACAATCTAGATCCCTCCTAGCATTGCTGAACAGACGGGGTCTGTTCGTCGAATTTCATCACGATCGGTTAAGCCATTTCGAAGATTTGCCCGGAGACACGCGGACAGACAGACAGTTACACAAATAGACAAAAATTATAAAAATGGTTATTTATGTCTTAATGCTACCACTCCTTTATAAAAGGCCGGCAACGCATCTGCAGTTCCCCTGGTGTTGCAGTTGTTACTGGGCGGCGGTAGTCACTTACCATCAGGTGAGCCGTGTGCTCGTTTGCTTCGTCTTATATTAAAAAAAAACTAGCATCCAAATAACCCCTCGAACTTAATAGACGCCAGTTATTTCAGACAAATACAATAAATTTATTTATATAGAAATATTATAATATAACGTAATGTTTTTAAAATTTTATTAATAGGTCCTTACATATGAAATTGGCGTTTTGTGCGGGAGGAATATAAAGTCAATTTTTTTTGTAAAATATATTTAATTGATCAAAGTATGCACCGTTGTTATCTATGCACTTTTGCTATCACACGGGTAGTTCATTGATCCCGTTACTAAAAAAAACCATGGAGGCGAGAATCAATAAACTCTTTGAAGACCAATTCCAAAAGTTGTCCAATTTCCGTAAAAAATGGTAATCTGGTGCCGGTTTGATACAGGCATTAAGGTCTCTTTATAGGGACTCTAGTGCTTGTGTCAGGGTCAATGGGGTCTACTCGGACTGGTTTGGCATCCGAAAAGGTGTCAGACAGGGCTGTGTAGCTTCCCCTTGGCTGTTCAACCTATTTATGGACCGGTGTTTGCAAACTTTGAAAGATGAAGAATGTGGGTTAAGAATGGGCGAGTTAACCGTCAAATGCCTTTTGTATGCCGATGATCAAGTCATACTTGCGTCATCGGCGGCAGAGTTGCAAATGATGGTTACATTAATGAACTGGGAATTGAAAAAAAGGGGAATGAAAGTGAACGCAAGTAAGACGAAAGTGATGGTTTTTGAAAGAGAAGAAAGCAAAACGGTATGTGAAATAAGAATAGAATGAGAGTTAATTGAGCAAGTGGATGAGTTTGTGTATTTGGGATGTGTATTTAGCAGGGATGGTAGATATGATAGGGAAATAGAACGACGAGTAAATGCAGGGAATAGAGTGAATGGGGCACTATACTCTATTGTGAAGAACCAGAATGTGTCAAAACAGGCACGTATGGTAATTCATAATGCTGTGTTAGTCCCTACTTTAATGTATGGTAGTGAATGCTGGGTGTGGCAGAAGAAGCACGAAAGTAGAATAAATGCTGTAGAAATGCGGTCTTTAAGGAATATGCTAGGGTTTAATCTGAATGACTGGGTGAGAAATTGCGTGATAAGAGATAAATGTGGTATGCAAGATGATGTTGTGACCAGGATTAAGAAAGGAATGCTTCGGTGGTTTGGTCACGTAGAAAGAATGAATGAGGAAAGAGTGACAAAGCAAATTTATATGGCAGATGTGAATAGCCGAGTCGGAAAGGGACGCCCTAGAAAAAAGTTTATCGACCAAATTGGCGATATTTTGAAAATGGG
Source organism: Parnassius smintheus behrii (assembly GCA_036936625.1). Taxonomy (NCBI): domain Eukaryota; kingdom Metazoa; phylum Arthropoda; class Insecta; order Lepidoptera; family Papilionidae; genus Parnassius; species Parnassius smintheus. The sequence continues at coordinate 54,864,357 of JAUPFT010000008.1, read as the reverse complement.
CCACGTTAGAAGTACCCTTAACCGACGAGCATGTATGCGTAGATATATGGATGTAAAGGAGGCGAAAGAGGTATGTCAGGATCGTGCCAAATGGAAGTCCGTAGTCTCTGCCTACCCCTCTGGGTGACAGGCGTGAGTGTTTATGTTATGTTATGTTATGTTAATGGTAATCTGTTGAAGCAAGGTCCGGGGAGTACGGTGGATGTCGTAGACATTCCAATTGTAGCTCATCTAACTTGTGGTTGTTTGTTGTGCAGCGTGTGGTCTTGCGTGGTCGTGAAGCAACAGTAGCCTAGAGCGATTGACCAATCTCGGTTATTTAGCAGCTAGTTCTTCTTTCATGGTTTGCAGTTGCTGACAATAGATATCTGTCTTAATCGTTTGGCCAGATTTTAGAAAGCTGTAGTGAACGACACCGGGGCTAGTCCACCAAACACTCAAAAGTAACTTTTTCTGAGTCAATTTTCGTTTAGGACAGGATTTCGCTGGGTCTCCAGGGTTCAGCCATTGCGACGAGTGCTTCCGTTTATTGTACAGTATCCACGTTTTGATGCGATTTAAAATCCCTACATTTTTGTGTAGGTTGAGCAAAGTAACACAGAAGTTGACGCGTGTTTGCAAGTTCGATTCGTTCAATTCATGAGGTACCCATCGTTCAAGTTTTTTTTTTACTTTCCCGATTTGCTTCAACTGGATTTATACAGTTTTATCACTTACCTCAAAGCCTGCAGCTATCTCTAAAATGCTTTGTGATGGATCCGCTCCCACAATAGCCTTTAATTCTTTATTTTCCACTTTGGTCTCCGGCCGTTCACGGGGTTGGTTCTGAAGGTCGAAATTTCCAGAACAAAAACATTGAAACCAAAAACGTACCGTGTTTTCTTTTGCGAAACCAGCGCCGTACACATCATTAATGCTTCGAGCTGTTCCTGCAGCACTGGTGCCACGGTAGAACTCGTACTCGTAAATATACCGATATTTCATGCTTTCATGGGCTGATACAAGCATCTCTCTTTATTTTATTCTTTATTTTATCATCTTTATTAAGTCTCTTTATACGGACTCCAGTGCTTGTGTTAGGATCAACGGGGTCTACTCGGACTGGTTTGGCATCCATAAAGGTGTCAGAGAGGGCTGTGTGGCTTCCCCGTGGCTGTTCAACCTATTTATGGACAGTTGTTTGGAAAATTTGAAAGTTGAAAAATGCGGATTAAGAATGGGTGAGGTAACCGTAAAATTCCTTTTGTACGCCGATGATCAAGTTATATTTGCATCGTCGGCGGCCGAGTTGCAAATGATGGTTACATTAATGAAGAGGTCGTTAAAAGATAGGGGAATGAAAGTGAATGCAAGTAAGACAAAAGTTATGGTTTTTAAAAGAGAAGAAAGTAAAACGGTATGTCAAATAAGAATAGAAGGAGAGTTGGTTGAGCCAGTAGATGAGTTTGTTTATTTGGGATGAGTTTTTAGCAGGGATGGGAGGTATGATAAGGATATAGAACGACGAGTTAACGCAGGAAATAGAGTAAATGGGGCTCTACACTCTATTGTGGAAAGTCAGAATGTGTCAAAAAAGGCACGTATGGTAATTCACAATGCTGTGTTAGTGCCTACTTCAACGTATGGTAGTGAATGTTGGGTATAGCAGAAGAAGCATAAGAGTAGAATAAACGCAGTAGATATGCGGTCGTTAAGGAGTATGTTAGTGCTGAATCTGAGTGACGGGGTGAGAAATTGTCTAATAAAAGAAGAGTGTGGTGTGAAAGATGATGTTGTGACAAGGATTAAAAAAAGGAATGCTTCGGTGGTTTGGTCATGTAGAAAGAATGAATGAGGAAAGAGTGACAAAGCAAATTTATGTTGCCGAAGTGAACGCCAGAGCAGCATCCTTAACCGACGAGCATATATGTGTAGGTATATGAATGTGGAAGAGGCGAGAGAGCCTTCCATTTCGCACGATCCTACGTGCCAAATGGAAGGCTGTAGTCTCTGCCTACCCCTTTGGGTGACAGGCGTGAGTGCTTATGCATGTTTTCCATTGTGCTGTAATAAGCGACGCCAAAGAAAAATATAAAGAGGAAAAACAAGTGAATGACTGTTTCTGGAACAAAACTCAAATGTACCAGCTAAATGAATTTGAATTTGGAATTCTTAACCAAAGAGAAGATATTTCAGAACAAAGTGGTCAGTACGACAAAACGCTAATTTCATATGTAAGGACCCAATATTAATTGATTAATTATTTTGTTCTTATTGGTCCTTTGAAGTCGCCTTTTACTTTTGGTTAAAAGTAAATTTTTTTAACCTTTTAAGTGGTAGGAATATTACAATCTCAATATTGTCTAAATATAAACGTCAAAAACTTCATTCTCTATGTAGCCATCACTTAGGAGTGGATTTCTTCTCCAAATTTATATGGGACCACCATTAAAGTGGTGACCACCTTTTAAATAAAAAAGAATCATCGTAATCAGTTCGCAATTGGTAAAGATATCGTGTTACATATAAAAAATAGAGTGGAATTGGAAGCCTCGTATATTTTTAAATTCGGCTAAAAACAAAGTTATCGACATAGTCCGGCGGAACGGTTAGCTGAAGTAGCAATGGGCCAACCTTAAAGCTCGAAGAAGAGACAAAAGTTGGGGGGAAAAGGTTCTCGAGTGGTAGCCTCGTACCGGTAAGCAAAGTGTAAGGCACCCCTTACTAAATTAAACAGCGACTCAGGATCGTGTTTTGTGACACTGTTTGGGGAAGGCCTTGTGGCGGACCTGTGATGGCCTGTAATTATAATCAATAAACAATATTTATCTTACTAATTTGCTTGATATGAAAGAATACTCTGTCAAAATAAAAATGGAATAATATTAACTAGATCTTCCTTTCTGGTTAGGTCTAACAAGAATCTGGTGTTTAGTCCAGCGGTCAGGCGACCGACAGACTCTTGCGTTCTTTCATAGAGTAAGAGCGATGAACGAGCACACAGTCCATCTAATGTCAAGTGGAGTGGGCCACAGGCCCATAAACATCTTCATTCATCCTCAATTAAAAATCGAAGAGCAGATGCCTTGTCACCGCTGAGGACTAAAATGAAATGCCTCGTTTCCAGTAAAAAGGATCTCAGGATCTTTACTCACCATACGAAACACAGCAGCATTAAACTGCTATTTTACGCTGGTGTTCTATGTAAGCCCCAGTCGAGTTGACCAATTCGTTCTACAACCGTAATATAGCTGCAGTGTGGCTCTATCACGTAACAGAGTAACGTAATAGAGTAATGTTTTGATTTAAAGAGCTTTTAGCATGCATTAGGGCATTTAGAGCCAGCATCTATAACTTTATTTATTTGAAGTTGAATATGTTCCTAGGATACTGAAACCAATAACTTACCATTTACATTTACAATTACGTGGTAGAGCCATGCTGCAGCTATATTAGTAGTATAGTTGTAGCGCGAATGGGTCGGCTCGACCAGGGAAGGACCACGCTCTCACAGAATAGAGTAATGTTTTGATTTAAAGAGCTTTTAGCATGCATTAGGGCATTTAGAGCCAGCATCTATAACTTTATTTATTTGAAGTTGAATATGTTCCTAGGATACTGAAACCAATAACTTACCATTTACATTTACAATTACGTGGTAGAGCCATGCTGCAGCTATATTAGTAGTATAGTTGTAGCGCGAATGGGTCGGCTCGACCGGGGAAGGACCACGCTCTCACAGAATACCAGCGTGAAATAGCAGCTTAATGCTGCTGTATTTCGTATGGTGAGTGTAGAGATCTAGAGACCCTTTTAACTGGAAACGAGGCATTCCATTTTAATTGCCAGTAGTGACAACACATCTGCATTTTGATTCTCCATCGTGAATAGATGTACGTGTCTTTGCGCCACAGCGTTTACTTACCAACAGGTGGACGTTGTGTTATTTTGTCAGCGTTATTCTATAAAAAAAAGTCATACCAAAATCCTCACAAGGTAAACTAAAATTAAACACAGTTGCGGTTTATTTGTATAATGATGAAGACAATTATTTGTTTTTTTTTTCGTAAACTTAGAGTCACAATCGAGCCAACAGTCAACCTACAGTCAACAGACAGTAAGTGGCTACAATAACCCGTCAACTACAGCATGAATATACTTTATTGTACACCACAAAAAATACACAGATAACATAACAAAAAACAGATTGTATGTACAATTTGGCAGGCTTATCGCTACATGGCGATCTCTTCCAGGCAACCAAAGGTGTAAAATAATAAATTCTTTGTTTTATTCCTTTAAGTTTAAGTTAAAATTTTAATATGACCAAAGAAAAAATAAAAAATACTATATCTACATCATTGACATTGAAATAACTATCTTCTATTAAGCTCACGGGATTATTTCTAGCGGGGTTATTTGCAATAACCATTTTTAAAAAATTGTCTGTGCCTGGACTAACCTTTGGGATGGCTGAACCGATTGTGATAAACCTTTAAGAAAAGATTCTCTATCTCTTCGCGATGCCAGAGGTGATCAAGACCATATTTAATCCAAAAAAAACTTGATGATTTCTTTTGATAAAATAAAATAATTGATATTTGATTATATTAAATCTAAATAACGCTCCATTAACAGATCCTATTCAGGCGGAGCCGGGGCGCGTCGCTAGTAATAAATAGGCTTCAGGCTTAAACTCTGGTTTAATTAACTGGAGTCTGTTTCAATAAAGAAATATCATGGGAAATGTGCGAACTAAATGTAAAGTATGGGATTTGACAAATCTCATTTGTCAAATTTCGCAAAGTCTGTGGTGTCCCGGCTGAGGGACTTCTTACTCGACAAAGACTTTAAGCCCGAGACTTTATAAAGAAATTAATTATTTAGAAATTACTAAGGTGGCCGTCACGAATTCTAGGGGCCGGTCCCGGAATAGCAATAGCTGCCACTCAGCTGTCACTTTTATTATAAAATTTAACAAGCACAAATGGGTCGGTTCGACCAAGGAAGGACCACGCTCTCACAGAATACCAGCGTAAAATAGCAGCGTAATATTGCTGTGTTTCGTATGGTGAGTGTAAATATCCGGAGACCCTTTTTTACTGCCGTTTCACGTTGGTGTTCTGTGAGAGCGAGGTCCTTCTCCGCTCAAACCGACTAAATCGTGTTGCAACCCTAATAATTTAGCTGCAGCGTGGCTCCACTAAGTAAGAATTGGATCTGAACTTGTGTATCTCGTTAGGTTCTTACTCAATCTAGACTGGTCCCTCCAGGCTGTCAATCCTGTTGCTGGTTTCTAATAATTTAGCTGCAGCGTGGCTCCACTAAGTAAGAATTGGATCTGAACTTGTGTATCTCGTTAGGTTCTTACTCAATCTAGACTGGTCCCTCCAGGCTGTCAATCCTGTTGCTGGTTTCTAATAATTTAGCTGCAGCGTGGCTCCACTAAGTAAGAATTGGATCTGAACTTGTGTATATCGTTAGGTTCTTACTCAATCTAGACTGGTCCCTCCAGGCTGTCAATCCTGTTGCTGGTTTCTAATAATTTAGCTGCAGCGTGGCTCCACTAAGTAAGAATTGGATCTGAACTTGTGTATATCGTTAGGTTCTTACTCAATCTAGACTGGTCCCTCCAGGCTGTCAATCCTGTTGCTGGTTTCTAATAATTTAGCTGCAGCGTGGCTCCACTAAGTAAGAATTGGATCTGAACTTGTGTATCTCGTTAGGTTCTTACTCAATCTAGACTGGTCCCTCCAGGCTGTCAATCCTGTTGCTGGTTTCTAATAATTTAGCTGCAGCGTGGCTCCACTAAGTAAGAATTGGATCTGAACTTGTGTATCTCGTTAGGTTCTTACTCAATCTAGACTGGTCCCTCCAGGCTGTCAATCCTGTTGCTGGTTTCTAATAATTTAGCTGCAGCGTGGCTCCACTAAGTAAGAATTGGATCTGAACTTGTGTATATCGTTAGGTTCTTACTCAATCTAGACTGGTCCCTCCAGGCTGTCAATCCTGTTGCTGGTTTCTAATAATTTAGCTGCAGCGTGGCTCCACTAAGTAAGAATTGCATCTGAACTTGTATATCTCGTTAGGTTCTTACTCAATCTAGACTGGTCCCTCCAGGCTGTCAATCCTGTTGCTGGTTTCTAATAATTTAGCTGCAGCGTGGCTCCACTAAGTAAGAATTGGATCTGAACTTGTGTATATCGTTAGGTTCTTACTCAATCTAGACTGGTCCCTCCAGGCTGTCAATCCTGTTGCTGGTTTCTAATAATTTAGCTGCAGCGTGGCTCCACTAAGTAAGAATTGGATCTGAACTTGTGTATCTCGTTAGGTTCTTACTCAATCTAGACTGGTCCCTCCAGGCTGTCAATCCTGTTGCTGGTTTCTAATAATTTAGCTGCAGCGTGGCTCCACTAAGTAAGAATTGGATCTGAACTTGTGTATCTCGTTAGGTTCTTACTCAATCTAGACTGGTCCCTCCAGGCTGTCAATCCTGTTGCTGGTTTCTAATAATTTAGCTGCAGCGTGACTCCACTAAGTAAGAATTGGATCTGAACTTGTGTATCTCGTTAGGTTCTTACTCAATCTAGACTGGTCCCTCCAGGCTGTCAATCCTGTTGCTGGTTTCTAATAATTTAGCTGCAGCGTGGCTCCACTAAGTAAGAATTGCATCTGAACTTGTGTATCTCGTTAGGTTCTTACTCAATCTAGACTGGTCCCTCCAGGCTGTCAATTCTGTTGCTGGTTTCTTACTTTTAAGCCAAGGTTAATAGAGTAACCTTAACTGAAGGTGGATAAAGCATTAGGGTTTTTCAAGATTCAAGGATTTCTTTTTACTATTCCAAGCTAGCGCTTAACTACAATCCCACCTGATGGCAAGTGGTGATGTAGCCTAAGATTGCGAAACGCCCGATCTCTCTTCGATCGTCTTGGACTACCGGAAGGAATAGAGAGTGCATCTGTCCTTGCTCATACACTCGGACACTATTATAATAATCCAAAGCTAAGGTGGCATTTTGCAGCACTAGCTCATATATTCCTTCAACAATAAACGCCATTGAGGCTATCTAATACTGCCCGGGTCAAAAAAGTATCATAATTTACTCGTGTTTTCTTGTATTTTATAGGAATAATGACGTGGTTTATACAAAAAAAAATTACAATAAAAACGTTTTTCTCACCTAAGTTTATATTATAATATAACAATAGTGCTAAAAACGAAGTAATAAACTCGTTTAAATATGAGGGTGCTCAATTTTAGTAAAAAATAAAAAAAACATTAATTTCCCAACAAAAGTTACACAAAGTTTTCTTTTAAAAACACACAAAACTACGTGCAAATATTAAAGATAATTTATAATTCTCGATGCTCTGATGTTTTTAGTAATAATAAACAACAAAACTCTAAATTTGAGATTAAATGAACAGACACTGAATTGGCGCGATGTTGATGATTTTCGACGGACAAATCTTCAAATTTGTCAACGAACTATATGTTTAAAAATATTTGTTATCTATCTTTGCCTATCAACAACCCATTCCATAAATATGAACAGGTTCCGAAACCGGCAAAACAGTGAAATAATAGACAACCGTAGCGGCTATTTGGACTATATGGTGCGTGCCATCCCGGCGTTTTTGACTGTTGAAGGGATATGGCAGTAATACTACATGCACGCCGGACTAGTGCTTAATGTCATGTCGGGATGTGTCCACACTCCATGCCTATTTTTACAGCATCCTCGTGTGGAGTCAGCCTTAGCGGCTTATTCTCATGTAGACTAAAGGTTATTCACATTATTATATATATAAAGATTATTTCACACAAAAATTACTTTTATTTTAACTCTTTTAAGTGGTCTAAGGAATATCATCACAAGTGCGAAGTAACTATTCGAATGTCACCTAAAGTTGTTTTTTTCTGCAACTTTATATAGCACCACCCCTGAAGCGCAGCCTATTTTATAAAAAAGTAATTATTAAAGTTGTTATCAATTGACAGAGATATATTAAGTATTTACCTACGAAATTGCCGTTTTTTATGAAATACCTAAGTTAACGTTATTTTATTTCTGTATTTTTTATTTCTATTGATCAAAGTAATCACCCATGGAATTGATGTGTCCTTGCCAACGCAGTGCCAGTTTATTATCGCTCCCCGGCAACAAATTCTTCTAAGGCATTTTGTACTGCCTTTTGGTTATTTAATTTTTTACTCGCCAAAAAGTTATCCAAATTCTGTGAAAAGTAGAAGTCTGTAGACGCAAGGTCTGGTGAGTACGGCGGATGTCGGAGAGCATCCAACCCCAGCTCTTGTAACTTGGAGGTCGTTTGGTGTGCAGTATGAGATTGTGCACTGTCGTGCAGGAGCAGCGGGTCAAGCGATTGACCTAAGCTGGTTGAAGACGTGCGAGCTTCTCCATCATTGTGTTCAGTTCTTTACATTACACAACTGCAGTAATGCTCATCCCGTTTTGAAAGAAGTTGTGATGAATTACACCGGCACTAAACCACTAAACAGTGATCATAATACTTATTTCTAGGGGTAAGTTTTCGTTTAGGGCATTGTATAGATGCTGAAGCAAGAGCCAACCAACTTAATGAGCGCTTGCGACTTTCAAATATAATCCATTTTTCATCGCAGGTAACAATGCGGTTCAAATTTTCTTCGTTTGTGTGCCTGTTGAGCTGTGCAAGGCACGTCTCATTGAGTTCATGGGCACCCATTTGTCAACCTTTTTTACCTTGCCAATTTGACGCCAATGGACCAATATTGTTTTGGTGCTAACGTCGAAAGCTGCTGCTAATTCAGCCGTAGGTTGAGTGTCGTCAGCTTACACAATCGCCTTTAATTCGTCATTGTCGACCAAAGTTTTCGGACGACCACGAGGTCCATTTTTCAGGTAGAAATTTCCAGAACGGAAGCGGGCAAACTAATAACAGGTGATGCGTTCGTTTATATTATTTGCTCTGTAAACGTCGTTGAATTTGCGTGCCGCTTGCGCCGCGTTGCTGCCACGACGGTACTCATATTCCATAATTACTTGAATTATTAACGTATCTACCTTGATGTAAAAGATTCAAATGCGACGAAAACATTATGATAATCAATAAACAAATGACTAATTAAAAAAAAAATTCTATGTTGTTAAACAAAATTAATTTAAAATTAGACTTCTTAGCCAAACAAAAATTATTTTGATTTGCAATGGCCATTACTGCAGAACGGCAATTTCATAGGTAAACACCTTCAGTATATGAAAGAAAAGAAGGTTCTCAATTCGACTGTATGTTATTTTATATTTTGTAAATTAACATACATACAAAAAATAAAACAAGTCATAGTCGAATTGCAACATTCTTTATTTGAAGACTTAAACCCTCGTACACCAGCACACATGAGTAATAACGCAAGTTTCCTCGTAGATCCTGCGAAGTGGGAGCGGCGCGACGTGGTGCGATGCGTGCGCTGGGTGGCGCGCAAGTTCGGCGTGCGAGCGCCGCGCCGCAGCCTGCTGCCACGCTGCGGGGCCGACCTACTCGCGCTCGACGACCACGCCTGGCTCCAGGTACACCTGCCTACCCACCGACGGGACCGACACCAAATACTTCTGTTTATACTACAAGACGGGCTCTGCAGCCTTAATACTTTGCGCACTAAGTTACGCTCAATACACCGACTACACCTGGCTCCACGTACACCTGCCTACACGACACTAAAGACTTTTGTGTATACTACAAGACGGACTCTGCATCCTTAATACATTGCGCATTAAATTACGCTCAATACTCCGACTACGCCTGGCTCTACTTACATCTGCTTACACGACACTAAAGACTTCTATATACTACAAGAAGGACTCTGCATTCTTGATACATTGCGCACTAAATTACGCTCAATACTTCGACCACGCCTGGCTCTACGTACACCTACCTACACGACACTAAAGACTTCTATGTATACTACAAGACGGGCTCTGCAGCTTTAATAATAATTTGCGCACTAAGTTACGCTCAAATACTCCAACAACTCCTAGCCCCAGGTACTCGTACACCTGCCTACCCGGTACCGAAAACTTCTGTGTATACTACAAGACGATCTGTGCTGCTTTAATACTTATGTAATACTTTCATAAAATCGGACATGCTAAAGTCTTGCAACTAACCCACCTGGCACTGTCTGCTTGTCCTAGTTAATTTTCGAAATGGCTGAACCGATTGTACTGAAACTTTATTATTTGATCTAGGTTATATCTTATATGAAAAACTTGGAGAATTTTTTTTAAAAACCGAATAATAAAATAATAAATGGTCTTTAGTTATCTTAAATACCTACAAATATCGCTTCATAAATAAATCCTACCTAGGCAGAGCCAAGGCGGATCGCTTGTATTATATAAATATATATATACTTTATAATATACTGCCATATGCTGTGGAGGTATATTGTATATAACATATATAGGCGTATATGTAAAATGGGAGCCTCTGTTCAGCTACAGAACTGTGACTGTAGTTGAACATAGCATTAATTTATTCTGTGCTTGTGATGAGTAAAATTATTCTGAGTGTAGTCCTTTTATACTAAACCCGCACATAGACGTATAATAAAGCTAATGATTAAATTGCTGCCATTTTGTTGAGGATTTCGTTTTTTTTTTGTCCATTCATCCTCATCATCGTCATTCCCTTCACAAATCCACTGCTGAACACAGGCCTCCCCCAAGGTGTGCCACAAAGCACGTTCTTGAGCCACTTGCATCCATAGACTTCCTGCATGTCTTACCAGGTCGTCACTCCATCTATTCTTGTAGTCTATAATACCTTTTATAACATGTATGTTGGTGTTTTTGCAATAAATAATTTTTCTTTCTTTCTTTGATTGGCTCAGTGATAGCGATGTATGCAGTACAACAGGCTTCTAAGCCGATTTCCAGAATAATCCACCAGTATACTACCTTATAGTAAGTACTCTTAGAACCTATGAGTGTAAAATGGTGCTGGTGCAGGTGTGCGAGGGGAACTCTGCGGCGGCGCGTATCTTCAGTGCGTACGTTGCGCACGCGCACGCCTCCGCCACCGGCCGCCCGCCGCCCGCACCGCTGCCAGAGCACCAAGCCGCACCTGCCACATCTGCCACTGCTGCGACCGCACTGCCCGGTAAGTTTTTTATTATTAAACTGAAATGATAACCGAACTAGCAGCCTGATGATAAGCGGTATTGCCGTCCATAGACACCTCCAGCCACTTTCGAATGAAATGAAAAGAAGATTTATTTGCTTTGAAAAAGGATACATTAGGTGGTTATTGTATAAAGGCTACAAATGCGTTGTCACGTCTAAGGACTATGTTGGAATACTTGACAGAGGGTAAAGAAAGCCAGCATTTATATTACTTTATATTGGTTCTCTTTATCTTTCAGGCCTGAACATAGCTGTTCAGCACTGCCATTCGGTGGTAAGAGGTTGGTATTTACCTAGACGGATTCCTTGCAAGGGAGTCTTTCCACATAGGAGTTCTACCACCTTGCTTACTCCTTCTTAATTACCTGTCTAACTTATATCATCAGCATCTGTTTTATTTCCATCCGACTATAATGTGGAATTTTGTTAAACTAAGTTTTTTACGTGGTAAAGCCAGGCTGTAGCTGTATAGTTGTAGCGCGAATGGGTCGGCTCGACCGGGGCAGGACCACGCTCTCACAGAATACCAGCGTAAAGTAGCAGCGTAATGATGCTGTGTTTCGTATGGTGAGTGTAGAGAACCGGAGACCTTTTTAATGGAATTGAGGCATTCCATCTTAGTCCTCGAGGTGACAATACACTGCGTTTTGTTTCTTAATCGAGGATAAATGTAGATGTCTATGGGCCACAGCATCCACTTACCATCAGACTGTGTGTTCGTTTGTCACCCAATGTTATAAAAAAAGTCTCTTCGGCTGCAACACTACTTACCGCCAGTTAGGGTAGTAATTAAGCAATGGCTTAGAATAATTAAAAAAAATTGCCCATCAGCCTTAATGGCTATTCAAATTAGTACGAAAGTACCAAAAAAAATTGAAAAATAATATCATAAAAAATAGTACCAGATCTTCAGATCTTATGAATCTTCTAGACTTTCTTTCCTCATTTGAGTCAATTTCTAATATGGAGGCAGACATGTGAGGTAATGAGGAGTATGCTAATAGCGTTACTAGAACTCTTTTGTTTAAAAAAAAAACCAACACAGTGTACGGCATAGGTCTATTCTTTATATTTTTGTTCTTTAGTATCCTAGCGCACTCAACTGGGTAAAAATAAGTTATAAAAGACTAATAAAATCCTTTGCGCATTTTTATGGCGCTACGTGTACTTTTCAACCGTGTGGGCAAAGGTTTGTTCTAAAAACCTATGAATAATTATAGTATTTTTACAAATATTAATTTTATTATTTAATAAAATTTATTTTATTATATAATAAAACGGAAAACATAATGTGTAAGCATGTAATTAGTTTCCCAGAAATGGCTTCTTTCCTTTTCTTGAAATTTTGCATTTAAGTATATAATGTAAATTAAGTATATAATGATTTTCTTACCAAGTTCATCTAGATAAGTGTCATCCCTGAGAAAGACATATTTTATTCTAATTACGAGCACAGCTCGGTCGTTCTCGAAGTACGATTTTCCATCAGTGGGAAAAAACTGTTGTACCCACTTTATCCCACGGGTATCATATACACATTACACAACTTTAACCTTAAATACACAAATCGCCAAAAAGTTCCACTGCACCGTAAAGTAGATTAGAGAAACGATAACTTTATAATACACATTTGTATTAATAAGTAAGATAGGACACATAATATAAGATTTTCCTCCTAAGCTTTTTCAAAAATTGTACATAATTAATTACATACTCAAAATGAACTAAGTTCTATTTAAGCTGTTTCTATATGTAAAAGCGATAAACTGGATTTATATTTATTAACACCACGTGTTATAAAATATCACAAGTTATTAATCGTATCGTAATAGATAATAAAAATACCCTGCTAAACAAAGTTACAAGCCGTTCCCATATAGATATAATACATTTTGTAATATATGTATATTACAAAATGTATTAATATGATCATATCTATATTATGTGTGTCGTGCATCGTCGTCGTAGTGTGTCGATATTTTACATACTGCTTATTTATTATAAAATTTATATTTAAAATACATAGGCAGCTGTAAAAACTTTTACGACACCTGACCAAAGCACAAGAATAAAAAAACCAAAAACACCATAGATTTCATCATGTTGACCGCCTTAGTACCTCTATATTTACATGTTGAATGTTAAGAAGAATAATAATATAAATGATATTTGAACCTAATTTAAAGAATTTTTTCTATTGAACTTTTCTTAATGACCAAAATAATTTAATTTAGTCAATCATTAAAGCACATTAATATACTTCTTGACGATACGCAACAGAATCATCTTTCATCGCGTCACGGTAAACACCAAACGCGCGCCAAAAAACTTATGAATGAAATCGTGATGAGTCACCGCGGCCCAGCGTGCCATTCAAATCTCTCTATGAAGTTGATTCAACATTTTTCTTAGAACACAATTACTGTGCGGCGCCAAAACGACCTAATATTAAACTTTATAAATTACGTTAACCAGATACTTCTTAATTACTATGATTACTAATATAAAATTGAGCACGATATAAGATTTGGTTCATTGAGGTAATATGTGTACGTAAGTAAATTATACTTCAATGGTTTGGACAAATTATTTTTTAACATACTATCCTTGTCTGGTAGTCCTACGGTAGTTCGAACTAATAGAATAAATAGTAGTAAGTTTTCACTTTGAAATATCAATATATTGTGCCATGAGTTATGTAATTATCATTACAATTTAAAAAGAGACCCACAGAGCCCACCTACTTCTCCTGTGCCGTGGGTACAGTTACAGCTTACTGACACATGCAGCTTGCAGCATGCAGATTGAAGGAAATGTTAAACACAACAGAAGATACAGTAAAATTGAGACTAAATGTTAGAAGTGGGTATTCGTATCGTCAACACGTGTGTTTTAGTGTGCGCCCATTTATATTTATTATAAATTTAACAGTGTGTGTTAAGTGTTATAAATGAAATAATTGTTTCTTTAACTCATCTACGCTCACTAATCACAACTTATCCTACAAGATTTGTATATATATTCTTATACCACCTAATATGGATGTCCAGATGGCTAATCTTAACGAACTCGAAAGGATGTTCGGGTCCCGAATGCGGGAATATGTAGAGAAGCTGCTAAAAGTCAATACCGAGAGCAGTTCATCGAATCCTAACATAACTTCATTGTCTCGTGAGTTCTCTGAGTTTAAATCACTTGTTTGGCAAACTCTTTCTACAATTAAAACACAAATAAATTTGCTATGCCACGGCCTTGATAGACATGAAACGGTGATGCGAAATAAAGTTCTATTGTTTCATGGCATTGCCGAATAGCAAAACGAAAACCTCCGGGAAGTTATTTTAAATATAATATCTAAACAATTAAAGCTGACAGATATAGAAAAGGATTGTGTTAAAGTTTGCCATCGGCTTGGATCATCTCTAAATAAGACACGACCAGTTTTAGTTCGGTTTTTTTGATTCTGAGCAGAGGCGGTTTATTTGGGATAACAAAGTCAATTTTAAAGGCTCCGTTAAATTTTTTTTAATTAAAAATTATGATTAATTACCACTGAATGCTCAAGATCAGCACAATTTTCGCAAATTTGTCGCTACGCGCACTTTTAATTTACGCGATTTTTAATTAGCTTTAAAATATACTCTTTATTAATTTTAATGTCATGTATAGTAGCAATTTGCAATGGACTATTATGCGTATCTTGTAAATATAGATCAGACGGTTTATTAAAATTTCTCTCAAAAAACTTATTAAAAGCGGAACAAATGTCAAAACTGTTATGACTCATTTTCAAATTGCGATTCAGCAAAAGCCTGGAGTTTTCTTAAAACAGTTTAAACAGGCAAACACCCTGCGCTTGGGACTGGAAATCTTGATATAGATATATTCAATCAATATTTTTCTCTTCCACCTGTTTCCTTATCTTCATTTATAAAAGCTAAGACCCTGCTAGAATTATCCAGATGCCCATTGCAACATTCCAGTCAGTTTGAATTTGTATCAGTGTCAGAAGATGAAGTAAAACGATCAGCGCTATCTATGTCTTCTACTGCAACGGGAAATAACAAAATTTCTTCCACAATGATAACTATGATTTTATCTTGTATTCTCCCAGTTCTTACTCACATATTTAATTTTTCATTATCTTTCTCCTGTTTTCCACACTCGTGGAAGTTAGCACAAATTATCCCAATAGCCATGGTTGCTAACCCTACATTACATTCTGAATTTCGACTTATACCTATATTACCATTCCTCTCTAAAGTACTTCAACATATTGTTCACAATCAATTGTCTTCTTATCTTAATTCCAACAATATTTTAAGTATATTTCAGTATGGATTCCGGCCCTGTCATAGTACAACAACTGCTCTTCTTCAGGTAACTGATGATATCCGTCGAGCCATAGATCAAAAACAATTAACCGTACTCGTTATATTAGATTTCAGCAGTGCCTTTAATTCTGTTGACTTTGATATCCTCTTAAAAATTCTCCAGTCTATTAATGTTTCACCTACGGGCATTCTCTAATTTGATTCCTATCTTCGGGGACGATCACAATGGATCCGTTCCAATGACACTTATTCCAACTGGTGTAATCTTATAACGGGTGTACCCCAGGGTGGCGTCTTGTCTCCTTTGCTCTTCGCCGTTTTTATCAATTCTATAACAAAAATATTATCCTCCAACTTCCATCTTTATGCAGACGATTTGCAGCTTTACCGTCACTTTGTGGCATCTGAAGCTAAATTGGCGATAGAAGCACTGAATGATGACTTGAAGAGAATAAGTCGTTAGTCCAGATCACATGGTATAACTATAAATCCAAGTAAGTATCAAGCAATAATAGTAAGTAGCAAATATACTAGTAGCTTAATTGATAAATGCACCCTGCCAGATGTGATTATCAATGACACATCAATTACTTATACTGAATCTGTGAAGAACTTGGGCTTAAGGGGATAGAGTAAGTCAGCTCAAATTCTAATTTCGTTCCCACTTGCCCGCGCGTCGTATGCTATGTACCGACATGTTTGTAATCACTAATACTGTAAGTAGATAGGTCGTTAGACACTTATTTCATTAGGTGTATCATATTTATGCCCGTTTCTTAACGTCAAGCCAGTCGCTTCTTATTTTTATTACGGTTATTTCCCATTTTAATTTTATATCGTTCTGTTGCGTAATGTATATTCTGATCGTAAGCGACACAACCTCCCCGTTCAAAGGCCGAAGCGAAGTAACCAGAAGTGACCGTGCGGCAGGAATCACGCTCAAAAGGCCGATAGTTTAGGTAATTTCTTTTTACTGTGAAAATAATGGTATTTAAAAAAAGTAAATAACATAAGCACTGCTTTATAGTTAGTTCAGTTAGTGTGCAAAGTTTCATGATCCTATTTAAAGTATTTTATGAATAACAGCGGTTTGATAGAATCAGGCGTTACTTTGCGGAAATCCATTATAATAAAAAATAAAAATATCAATTTCTTTGCAACTTTCCGCTAAACATATAAAATGATGTGTCTTACCTGGATTGAAGCGCACCTCCCGCCCTCCCTCAATTGCATACACTAACTCCGTCACCACTAGACCAAGCACCACTACTCTCAACACCACTATTCCAGGCAAGACACACCATCGACGATAATACGACACGTGTTTCGCCTCTACACGAGGCATTCTCAGGTAATATAGACTCTACGGCGGCTGACCGCTAAGTGACTTAGCGTCGTATTATCGTCGATGGTGTGTCTTGCCTGGAATAGTGGTGTTGAGAGTAGTGGTGCTTGGTCTAGTGGTGACGGAGTTAGTGTATGCAATTGAGGGAGGGCGGGAGGTGCGCTTCAATCCAGGTAAGACACATCATTTTATATGTTTAGCGGAAAGTTGCAAAGAAATTGATATTTTTATTTTTTATTAACAGCGGTTTATTGTTTGTTTTGGAGGTAACTTTGGATTTTTTTTCTATCGAGAAAATTTTACGAAATCGTGTTTTCGTCTAACATAATCCTTAACATTAATCCTCAACTTTACCATATATTTATTTCAAAACTAAAGCTGCAATATTTTCGGCATAACGAAGGATCTTGCTAAGCCATTTGAGATTATATTTCCCCTTAATTATCGACAATAGGTTGTCATGGGGTCCTCAAATAACGGACTTAGGTAGAAAAGTTTATTATGCTTTCAACTCATTAAAACGTCCTCAAGGTTTTTACCCTTATAAACGAAAATCGCTCTTGTTCAAACTCTTATTTTGCCTATCTTAGATTACACTGAAGTCTGTTTTTTGGATGCCATAGAGGAGCAATTAAATAAACTTGAGCGATTGCAAGATCTTTGCATTCGGTATATTTTCGGACTCAAGAAGTTTGACCACGTCTCTAAATATAGAAAGCAACTCAAGTGGCTCCCGATCCGATTTCGCAGAATCACTCGTATCCTTTGTCTCCTTTTTAACATCCTACACAGCCCAAATTTCCCTGCATACCTCCGAAATCCATTTGCCTTTCTTAAATCCCCAGATACAGTTTGTAGATCTCACCTTAAAACTCTCTTAAAACTCCCATCCTTTAATACTCATTCATATTTCCGTTCATTCTCCGTACAAGCAGTAAGACTCTGAAATTCGCTTCCTACTCACAGTCGAGAAATCAAAACAGTGACATTGTTCAAAAAACCGGCCAAGAGCGTGTCGGGCCACGCTCAGTGTAGGGTTCCGTAGTTTCCCGTCCGTCACAATAAGTGTTCCCACTTCTGAGTTTAAAGGTGGGTATCCATTATGTTCACGCACCAGCAGCGCTCCGCGCTCCTGCAACTTCTCCCGGTAGTGGGAACCGTTGTTTCCATCCAAGTTCAAAATGATTTTCCTAGAAAGTCCTTATAAAGTTCTACTTTTCAGATTTTTTTCATATTTTCTAAACTTATAGTTCAAAAGTTAGAGGGGGGGGGGCACATTGTTTTTTACTTTTGGAGCGATTATTACCGAAATTATTGACATTATCAAAAAATGATTTTAGTAAACCGCTATTCATTTTTAAATACCTTTCCAACAATATATCACACGTTAGGGTTGAAATTAAAAAAAAATCACTTCCCACTTTACATATAGGGGGGCTACCCTAATAAAACATTTTTTTCCAATTTTTATTTTACCACTTTGTCGGCGTGATTGATACACATATTGGTACCAAATTTCAGCTTTCTAGTGCAAACGATCACAGAGATTAAGCGAGGACGGACAGACGGACAGACAGACATGGCGAAACTATAAGGGTTCCTAGTTGACTACGGAACCCTAAAAACGAGTAAAAGATCATTGTTTATCGCTGTCTTCTATGTAAGCCTCAAATCTCTGATATTTACTATACTGTTACAAATATATGCATATATATTTAATTATGACTTTATATTATATAAAGTATTTATGTACGTATTAATGTTTGTTTAAATATGAATATATTCATGTATTTGTATATATATATTTGGGCTGACGTATGTATTTATTTTATCCCCATATGTGTTGTATAATAACAAAGTGCACACCTTATAATCATTTAGTAATCATATATCTTTGAAACTGGCCTACTGGAAGAAATTTCATTGTGAGATAAGTAGAGCCTTTTTACAAACTTTTTATCATGATGTGTCCTCTCCCTTACTTGTGTGTACATAAATTGTGAAATAAATAAATAAATAAAAATTCGGCTAGTAAAAAAAATATTATAGTACTTATTTATTATTTAAGTAAACGTGTCATGCAAGTTTAGTTTTTAACATTAAATATATTAGATCTATTCATTGACCCTTTCGCCGATCTTAATGCGTCAATTCCGACAAAATCGAGAAAACGGAGGAAATCGAAAACAGAGCAATCTTCGAAGTGATCTGATTAAGCTCCAAATGGCCGGCATTACCATTACTATCTGTGCTGAAAGGTCTGAGGGTTGACGGTGTAAGACTGGAGTCCATTACGAGAGGGACACGTTTATAAATGAGCGGTGCAGGGTGGGCTGATATTGTTTGCTTTAATATGTATTATGATTCAATCTTCTCAGTCATCAGTGATAACTCTTAAAACTTTGCACGTTTTTCGAATCTAAATATAGACTAGATCACAGAGTTCTTCCAGAGTCACAAGTTTTTTCCAAGCCTGTGATGTAAGCATAAATTACTTTTAAAAAGTGTTTTTGTAATATATCTTTATATCTATAAATACTTATATACCTAATCCTCTTGTCCATGTGTATTTCACTGAACTCCTCTTAAACGGCTGGAACGATTTTCCATGTGTTTGAGTGGGTCCTTGGATGGGTTCCTACATTTATAATCGGACCCGGGAGGTGCTGTTGTCGCGATCCAGAAATAACCCGTGCGCGCCCGGGACGCATTGCTACCTATATTATAATGTTGAATAAGAATTATTCTATTATATTAAGTAAAGGTTATTTGTTATATTGCAGAGTTAACTGCGTGGTTGCCATTTGTATTTTGCATCTACATTTGATAGGTTCCAATAATGATCTAATATTATGAGGGTAATATCAGGTCACCTTAAGCTTATATCCTTCAAAACCCTTACCTTACCCTATGAAGTCATAACTAGGAGAAGGACAGAGACAAAAAAACAAAGTCGTTTATGTATTATAACTAATATATTAAGAAAAAAAATACCAAACAAGCTTTAGCA
This sequence comes from Parnassius smintheus behrii, assembly GCA_036936625.1. Classification (NCBI taxonomy): domain Eukaryota; kingdom Metazoa; phylum Arthropoda; class Insecta; order Lepidoptera; family Papilionidae; genus Parnassius; species Parnassius smintheus. Next base: position 54,844,506 of record JAUPFT010000008.1, on the reverse strand, counting down.
ATAATTAGGAACGCATCGAAAAATCTACCCAAAAAATTAACTACACTACACAATACTAAATTCGACTAAAATATTAACTATAAAGTCAACTGTCAAAATGGCGTCGACGAAGCAGCGACTTTTTGACCCTTTAGTACCTATTTGATTTACTGATAAAGAGCTATAGTATCACAGAGTCATCTATGCAAACAAGACTGTAGTTTTTGAGTTATAAGCACACGAGTAAAGAAACCGATAAGAAAGTGACCACACTAACCGGATGCCCATATTACCCTCACGTACGTTATTATATTTTACCATTAGATGAGTGTGTGCTTACTGTTTTTCTTACTAGTGTAAAAAAGTCCAACATTCTTCATTATGTAAGTTAGAGACTCTTAAAAGCAAAATATTGTTACATAACATAAAAATACGAGTAATGCGAAATTCCAGTGAAGCTAGTGTTACATTCCACTTATAGCTCGGGCTCCGGCCAGCGGTGAGTAGCGATTACGACCTTAACAGCCTATCAAAGTCCACTGCTGAACATAGGCCTTCCTCATATATTGCCTCAAGAGGGAAATTTTCGCCATTGTTGCCACGTTTGGTGGGCGGGTTGGCAAACGCCGTTTATTTATTTTTTAGTAGTAATAAGTAAGATGATGCGGTTTATTTACTTATGTCGCCCCTTACGACGTCCGCGGTACGATTTGGGGTAGTGGTTATTCTTACTAATCTTCGCTACTGGACTTACTTTACTAGAGATTAGTTACTGGACTCCACACAGTTAGTAATTCATTTATGGGGAAATGTAAAGGCTTTTACAACAAAATCCCAGACAATGTACAAAATTTGCCGTTAAACAAGTTTAAATGTTTTATTGAAGAAAAATTGTACAAAAAGGGTCATTATAAATATCAAAGAATAGATAAATGAAAATAATCCATGGGAATGAGGTGATCGCCACCATGCTGGTTCTATATAAATTCATTCAAAAATAGTACAAAATAAATTATTGTAAAGTAAAATTTGTTTAAAAAAAATCTCGCTGTATTTCTTGCTGGTTGTTCCCAGGACAGAGGTTTTTTCCGAACCAGTGATAAATAAAAAAATGACTTTCAGTAAATATTATGAAATATTCTATATTGAATCCTTCGATCAACAATACCAACTGTTGGTATTGTTGATCGAAGATTGAATCAAATCATTTATGTCATTCCATTTCATTTCACAGCCACTACACAGCGTACGCCTAGTAGTGTAGAAGTAGCTCTTAGCACCGCGAGATCGCGAGAAGTTCTGGTAGGCCTTACTAAATGTCTATTTGAATGAATCAGACACATCTGGATTTCCTTTTTTATAAATTACCGTGAAACAAATGGGAACTGTTTGCGAAATTCTCATGAACTATGAGATGAGTCAGTAATTTATATGAGTAACGAAAATTCCACGTGCAGTCGCCAAAAATGTGGCGCGTGGCGCCGTAGATGACCGGGGGCATGTCCACAGCCGTGAGAGAAAACAACATCTTTGCGAGATTCGTCATTCAATCAAAATAATGCGACAGGTACTTACTGCTATATCATTTTAATTTGGGAGATATTAGTTTAACTGTTTTTAGCTAAAGATAGGTATTACCTATCCAAATATATAAGACAAACAGCAAATATTGTACTATCTTATTATTTATACATTAACGCAGCCAAGGACTTGGCTACCCAGACATCTGCTCCTATTGAGCAACATAATGATTTGACATGCAATTTAGAATCCGTTCCAAGTAATTTAAGTTAGAAAATGAGACGAAGAGAGAATGAGAGGTAATCTCTAGCAGATATATGTTGGTTACAAATTCATTATAATTGCGATTGTATGATGGAGTCATAAAATGGTAATAAAAATTGGTCACACTTGGTGCATCAAAATATACATGGCATAATAGCTAAAGAGCTAGAAATTAAATTGTTCTTAAATAGCAAGAACACTCATATTTTATGTCTAACTAAACATTGTGACCAGGTGGTCAGTTCTTTCAATAGAGAAACAGTTTTAAGAGGTCCCTCCTTAATTTTAGCTAGTAAATCATTATATTAAGTAAAGAACATAAATATATTGTGAGCCTCTCTGTTGAGAGAACTGTATAAATGGCATGTGTTGAGTTTGAGCACCTCATTGTTGTAAGCGTTTACAGACCCCCATGTTCTTTATACGAACCTTTTGAAAAAATTATGGAGGAAGTTTTGGCAAGCTTAATAAACAGAGTAAATCTGTTGTAATATGTGGAGAATTTAATATCAAACTCCTAGAAGCTTCCTTAAATTTTGCTTGATTAAAACAATGATCTAAATTCCTAAATTTAGATCATTGTTTTAATCATATGGTCTTTTTTAATTTATTTTCGGAGTCAACGCGTATTGTTGATTCTAGCGCAACATGTATAGATATTACATTTTTACAAATTTTAAGACGTTCCATAAATGTACTCGTATAATTCAAAAATTGAGTTCTGACCACTGTGAACAATCAGTTTCTTTACCTTTGTTCACAAAAAGCAAGTAGATGAAAAAAAATTGTGTTTGTTCCAGAAAGCTCACGTCGCTTGGAGAAGTTTATAAGTAGCATAGTGAAAAAAAATCCATCACTTTCATACCAAAATTAAGCTTCTTTGCAATGAATTTGATAATAGTTTTACTTCTGAAATATTCTCTTTGAACAATCGCAAGTCATTCATTAATTGGGTGACAGAAGGAGTCCATAAGAGCAGAGAAAAGTTATATGAACTTTACCATGAAAGGTCATATAATCCTAGCGTCGAGTTTAAGGAATATCTAAAAAAAATTAAAAAATGTTTAAAAGAGTGTGCCCCATAGCTAAATCTTTGTATTTGAGCAAAAAATAGAGACTAATAAAATCAAAATGACATGAAATATAATTAATAGTGAAACTGGTAAGGACAAACTATCAGGTAAATTTTAACAACAAATTAACTAAATCAGAACAGGACGTTGCAATCGTTTTCGAGAAATATTTTACTGATATTCCGATCTTAACCACTAGTCACTAAATTCTTCTCCTGCCGTCGCCGAATCATTACTTAAACAAAATGGAAATGCGTGTACAAAGAATTTAACATTTCATAAAATATCATCAAAAGATATTGTAAAATATTTTAAAACTATTGATATGAAGAAAAACGCAGATCTGTGGGGATTTCCATTAAAGTTATTGCGTCTATAAATCCCACCTCAACTATCTATTATTTTTAATACTAGTATCGAATCTTGTGTGTTTCCGGATTTAATTAAGCATAGTAAACTAATACCTTTATTTAAATCTGCAAATACATTGGACGTCGCTAATTTTAGACCTTTATTTCTGTACTACCAACACTTAGTAAAATTTTTGTATAAATCATTCCTGATCCACAATTTTTTTTTTCATTTAAATCATTTACTACATAAAAATCAATTCAGTTTAACAAGGGGTCGTTCGATAGACTGATGCTGGTGTTGAACTGATTAAATATATCTTCAATGCACGGGAGAATTTACAGAATGCTTTGGGTATATTCTACCTATCCAAAGCCTTCGATTGTGTTCACCATGTAACATTGATCAGGAAACTTCAACACTAAAGTGTAAGAAGTGATTTAATTATTTCATTGATTAAAACTACTTTTACGGTTTTTTTCGCGTTTTATTTATTTTATTTTTAATACCCGACGTTTCGGGTGCTTTCCCGCACCCATGGTCACGGGGGACTAACGGGGAACTAAAAGTAGTTTTAATCAATGTACAGTGTTCGCGTAAATATAAGGAATCATTAATTATTTCATATTTAAGTAACAGAACGCAAAAAGTTGTCGTTAATAGTATGAGTTCTTCCGGGTCATTGGTACAAATGAGCATGCCTAAGGGCTCAATTCTCGGCCCCTTTCTGTTTCTTGTATATATTAATGACTTATCTTACGTAGTAGGGAATAATCATAATATAATTATTATTTGCTGATGATACTTCGTTTAATTTTCGAATTAAAAAGACAATTATTAAAATGTGACGAAGTAAATAACGCTATATCTAAATTAGTGAATTGGTTTAATGATAATAATTTGCATTTGAATGGCATTAAAACTAAATGTGTGAAATTCATAACTCCAAATGTCAAACATGTAAATACTAATGTAATTTTAATTGGGCAGGAGCTGAGTCCTGTCGACAACATCATTTTTCTTGCAATCATACTAGACGCCAAACTTCAGTATATCAAATATCAAACCCTATATATCAAAACTAGCAAGCAGACTTAGTTCTGAAGCATATGCTGTAAAAAGATTAGAAGTCTTATCAGTGTTGAAACAGCTAGACTAGTTTACTTCAGATATTTTCATAGCATAATGTCGTATGGTATTTCGCAAAGGGGACATGCGACTAACACTGAAATTATATTTGTTTTACAGAAGAGCCATAAGAGAAATCTATGATTAAAAACCTAAAGTCGCTCAGACAAAAGTTTAAGGAAATTAATATATTAGCTTTGACCTCTCAATATGTGTATGAAAATATAATGTACATAATAAATACATAAACACTCACGCCTGTCACACAGAGGGGTAGGCAGAGACAGCAGACTTCCATTTGGCACAACCCTCTCGCCTCCTCCACATCCTTATACCTACGCATACATGCTCGTCTGTTAAGGGTACTGGCCCATTTGGAATATATCACCAATTTAGTCTGTAAACTTTCGCCTAGAACGTCCTTTTCCGACTCTGCCGTTCACTTTTGCAACGTAAATTTGCTTTGCCACTCTTTCCTCATTCATTCTTTCCACATGACCCAACCGCCGAAGCATTTCTTTCTTAATCCTGATCACAACATCATCTTGCAAATCACAGTCTTCTTTTATCACACAGTTTCTTACTCTGTCACTCAGATTCAGCCATAACATACTCCTTAACGACCGCATTTCTACTGCGTTTATTCTACTCTCGTGCTTCTTCTGCCACATTCATTTTTCACTACCATAAGTTAAAGTAGGGACTAATACAGCATTGTGAATTGCCATACGTGCCTTTTTTGACACATTCTAACTTTTCACAATAGAGTGTAGGGCCCCATTTACTCTATTTCCTGCGTTCTCTAGTCGTTCTATATCCTTATCATATCTCCCATTCTTGCTAAATACGCATTCCAAATATACAAACTCATCTACTTGCTCGATTCTTATTTCATCCCCTTCTATTCTTATTTCATCTTCTTTTTCAAAAACCATAACTTTCGTCTTACTTGCGTTCACTTTCATAGCCCTTTCTTTTAACGATCTGTTCATTAATGTAACTATCATTTTCAACTCGGCCACCAACGACACAATAATAACTTGATCATCGGCATACAAAAGACATTTGACGGTTCACTCGACCATTCTTAATCCACATTCTTCAACTCTACTCCAAAACAACTGCCCAAAATTGATTGAATAGCCACGGGGAAGCCACACAGTCCCGTCTGACACCTTTATGGATGAAAAAGTAGACCCCGTTGATCCTAACACAAGCACTAGAGTCCCTATAAAGGGATTTTAATGCCTGTATCAACCCAGCGTTCAACCCAAATGAGTTCAGGAGGAACAGGCCCGCCGACAGGAGGAACAGGCCCGTCGCTTAGAAGAGCAGCTCAAATGCGATAGGGAAGAGCAGATGCTTCTCATGAAGGACCTTCATGCTACCTTCGGGAAAGAGATAAGGGAGGTGAAGGATAAGGTTGCTCAACATGATAACCGCCTGTCAGAAGCTGAGACCCAAATCAACCAAGTTAAGAAAACGCTGGATGAACTCAAACTTGGAGATGGAATTGCAGCCCCCGCAGTAGCTACTACACCTTCGCTACGTGGGTTCAAGGTACCACCGTTCGACGGGACTTCTTCCTGGTCGGCCTACAAAATACAGTTCGAAGCCGTCTTGGAGGTAAACGGCTGGAATAAAAGCCAGGCCATGACTGCACTCACCTTAGGCCTGCGCGACCAAGCCTTAACTGTGTTGGAAGCTCTCGGTAAGAAAGTGACCTACGAGCAGCTTCTTGAGGCATTGGAGGCGAGATATGGTGACGCTCACCTGGAACACGTCTTTCGCGCGCAGCTTAAAGATCGCGTGCAACGCAACAACGAAAACCTGCAGCAGTGGGCCCTTGAGGTGGAGAAGATGGTTCGAAAAGCATACCAGTCTGTACCTGCGCTCATTGAAGGAAACCTGGTTCAGACATTCATCGACGGAATCCGCGACCTTGAAGTCAGAGCTGCTGTGAGACTCGGGCACCACGAGACGCTTAAGGACGCCTTGGCCCATGCACTGGAGGTGGAAGCCGTGCGGCAGGATCTTCTCTCCCATCGCGTCAGGGAGGTTGCAGCAGCTACGGTTCGCGACCGCAATAAAGGATACAGCCCTAGGTGCTACGGCTGTGGGGAAAGAGGCCATCTTCGATCCAGCTGCCCTAAGCGAACCGTAGAAAGGGAAGGTGAACGATATCAGGAGGGTGGTGCGGCTAACAGCCCCGCCCAGCAGCAGCAGGGAAACGAGTAAAAGCCAGAACTGCGGGGGGGGGGGGTGCTGGCTGATGTTAAAAGAGCCCCAAGGATCTCGATCTCACAAACCCATGATGGGAACAGTCTGATCATCAAGGGCGAGGTCAACGGAATGCCGTGTAAACTGACCATAGACACTGGAGCCTCTCGTACGGTTGTTAGTTCCCAACTTATAAGTCACTTCCTTGGGGACTCCGCATACAACCGAGAAGGCACTAATTTGGTAACAGCCACCGGTCAGCGTATACCCGTCCGTGGAGAGAAGGAGATGGAGTTGAAGCTAGGCAACGTGATCTACCTGCATAATGTCATCGTGGCTGATATAATGAACGACTGCATCCTAGGCCTAGACTTTATGAGGAATAATTGTTGTGAGATCGACGTTAAGCAAGGTGTTTTGAAATGTGGACAGGAGGAACTTTTTATAGAAGGTGCGTTACCAGGGAACGTGTACAGCATTGAGAAGATTGTTCTTCCGCCGAGATCGGAAACGATTGTTCCGGTTAGTCTTCCCCGAAACGCTGGGCAAGCTCACCGTTGTGTACTTGTGGAAAGGGTAAACAATGACCTTCCATGGAAAGTAGCTCGAACCTTGGTCAGAACCACTGACATCTCAAGAGTACGTGTGCTGAACCTTTGTGACCGGGAACAGATTATAGAAAAAGGCACACTGGTTGGTACTTGTGAGGAAGTGGATTGGTTACGTCGGTGCCAATATATATAGAGTGGGACCCCCAGCAAGGATTCAGAAACGAGAGTGACCACACTTTTGAAAGACTGTCACAGTGTTCTCTCCCCGAACGAATTGGTCAAGGCGAAGAAGTTGTTACTCAAGTACGCCGATGTATTCTCGTCAAACGATGCTGACATAGGAAAGACTGGCTTAGTTCAACACAAAATAAACACAGGAGAGGAATTGCCTATCCGTCAGTGGCCAAGAAGATTGCCGGTAGCACGTGAAAAGGAAGTGGAAACCATGATTGAGGGAATGGTGAAGGATGGTGTTATTGAACCTTCATCTAGTCCATGATGTTCACCCGTGGTGCTGGTAAAGAAGAAGGATGGCACCATGCGGTTCTGTGTTGATTACCGCCGTCTGAACGACGTTACAAAGAAGGACAGCTATCCCTTGCCAAGAATTGATGACACGCTGGACATGCTTACAGGAGTAAAATGGTTTAGCACGCTGGATCTAAAAAGTGGCTACTGGCTACTTGAAATTGACCCTAATGACAAGGAGAAAACTGCGTTCTCGACGGGAAATGGTCTGTGGCAATTCAAAGCAATCCCGTTTGGGTTGTGCAATGCTCCAGCAACGTTTGAAAGGCTGATGGAGCTTGTACTTACTGGGCTAATTGGCGATGCCTGTCTGGTCTACTTGGATGACATCATTATCGTGGGCCGTACGTTTGAGGAACACCTTCAAAACTTGGAACGCGTGCTCATGAAGATTCGGAGTGCCAACCTCAAGTTGAGTCCGAAGAAATGTTCACTATTCAAACGGCAAGTCAACTTTTTGGGGTATGTAGTGTCGGAAGAAGGTATCCGCACGGATCCAGAGAAAATCGCAGCTGTAAAGGATTGGCCGGTTCCAAAAGACAAGACGCAGGTTAGAGCATTTTTGGGTTTGTGCTCCTATTACCGGCGATTTGTGTAGAAATTTGCAGATATAGCCAAACCTCTGCATAAGCTAACCGAGGAGAAGCGACATTTCTGCTGGGATGAAAGTTGCAATATCGCATTCCAGGAGCTCAAGGAACGTCTGTGCAAAACACCTATTTTGGGATACCCTGATGCAAGCAAAGAATTTATAGTTGACACAGACGCAAGTGATATAGGACTTGGCGGTGTGTTGTCTCAACGGAATGGTGACCAAGAGGTCGTGATAGCGTACTTCAGCAAGTCGTTGTCAAAACCGGAAAGGAACTATTGTGTCACAAGACGCGAATTGCTAGCTGTGGTAAAGTCGTTGCAGCATTTTAGCAAATATATTCTGGGGCGAAAATTTCACTTACGAACTGACCATGCTGCACTAAAATGGCTATTGCAGTTTAAAAATCCAGAAGGACAAGTTGCGAGGTGGATTGAACTACTGCAGGAATACGACTTTGAGATCGAACATCGCAGCGGGAAATCTCATGGCAACGCAGATGCATTGTCAAGAAGACCTTGTCCTGAAGATTGCAAACATTGTACTAGGCAAGAGAGTAAGGAAGTGGTATCCGTGAGGATGCTCAGGGCAGACCACCTCAGCAACGAGTGGAAGGACAGCTTACAACGTGCACAGCAGGAAGATCCGGACATCAAGCCGATCCTGGAATGGATGAAGGCCAGTGCTCCCAAGCCCAAGTGGAGCGACGTCTCAGTGGTGAGTTCGACCACGAAAAGCTATTGGGCCCAATGGGACAGATTGCTGCTTCAGGATGGAGTTCTGTGCCGTAAATGGGAAAATGTTCGGGGAGACAGCTGTCACTTGTAAATGGTTGTCCCTAGAGCTAAAGTACCGGATGTTCTACAGCTGTACCATAATGATTGTTCCGGAGGCCATCTGGGAGTTAAACGAACTCTGAAGATCCGAGAACGGTTTTATTGGGTCCACTGTCGAAACGATGTCGAGGACTGGTGTCGCAAATGTACAAGTTGTGCGGCTGTAAAGGGACCTCAGACTCGTAGTAGAGGTGCATTGATGTTGTACAATGTTGGTGCACCATGGGAGAGAATAGCCATTGACGTGGCGGGGCCGTTTCCGGAGAGTGAAAGCGGTAACATGTATTTCATGGTTGTGATGGATTACTTCACTAAGTGGCCAGAAGTCTTCGCCATTCCAAATCAAGAAGCTTCAACAGTTGCAGATAAACTAGTTCATGAAGTCTTCTGTCGTTTTGGAGTACCTTTAGAGATTCACAGCGATCAAGGAAGGAATTTTGAATCTCAAATATTCCAGGAAACTTGCCGAGATATGGGTACTTATAAAACAAGAACGACTTCTTATCACCCGCAATCTGATGGAATGGAAGAACGATTTAATCAGACATTGGAGAGGTACCTAGCAAAAGTTGTAGACAATCGGCAACGAGATTGGGACAAGCACATACAACCGTTTTTGTTGTCATATCGAAGCGCTGTTCACGAAAGTACAGCAGTGACACCAGCTTTCGTAAACTTTGGAAGAGAATTACGGCTGCCTGCAGACCTGATCACCGGAATACCACCTGATGATCCACGTAGTATAACCGATTATGCAAATGACTTGCGGAAGAAAATGAATGACGTTTATGAGCACGTCAGACAATCGGGCCAGCAAATGTCTGAAAAGATGAAAACCCGGTACGACCGCAAAATGAACAACAAAGGGTTCGACGAAGGTTCACTTATGTGGTTGCACAATCCAGTCCGCAGCAAAGGGAAATCTCCTAAGCTTCAAGCTAAATGGGACGGCCCGTACCGGATTGTGACCAGGATCAACGATGTAACCTACCGGATACAGAAAAGCGCAAGAGGGACTCCTAAGATCGTCCATGTGGATCGCCTGGTGCGTTATTATGGGGCCGATAATGCTCGGGACGAGCATGTCTTAGGAGGGGGCAGTGTTACGCTCCCAAGTCGACGGCACTAGCGCCATCTAGTCTCGAACCGAAGAACTAAACTTCTTGAAGTTGAAACTCGAACTCTCGGTACCTTGCGCGTGTATACTTGAATATTCTGGATGTTTTCGTATAAGAGCCCTATATAAAGGCGCTGCAATATGCGATCGGGGAAGTATTGAAATTGGCGAGACAAGCGAAGCTTCGGAGCGGAATAAAGTGAATCAGTGTGATTAATTATTAGTGTTTTTAACTTTAATGAGTGTAAAGTGAATTAAAGTGTTAATTTAGGTAATTCTATCGGCAATTTCTATTGTTAAGAACCTCAAGCTCGTAACAATAAGTCCAAAATTGAAATCATTAAACTTGGCAGCTTATAGCATATTTTCATAGGAGTAAGAGTAATAAGAGAGCAAGGAACCGCTTGATGATCAGTGGTTACTGTGGTCCATAAACATCTACATTTATCCTCGATTAAGAATCAAAATGCAAATGCGTTGTCACCCCTAATAATTTCGATGGAATGTTAATACATTGCGCGCGCGCGCGCGCGCGTGTGTGTGTGTGTGTGTGTGTGTGTGTGTGTGTGTGTGTGTGTGTGTGTGTGTGTGTGTGTGTGTGTGTGTGTGTGTGTGTGTGTGTGTGTGTGTGTGTGTGTGTGTGTGTGTGTGTGTGTGTGTGAAAATATTTGTTTCACTCTATGTGTTGAAATATATAAGTTTTATGTGCCTTCATAAGAGACGGTCCTTAGCCAATTTATAAGCAAGTACCCGGTTGACCGAGCTTTGCTGGGTATTTTTCGCTCGATTTTTTTAATTCGTGTGTTTTGGAAATTATATTTAGATACAAATTACATACTGATGAAATATAAATAATATTTTTTGATCTTAGCGACATAACAGAAAAAACTGAACTGGTTATTTGAATAAAAAATCATGAGTGCAATTATTTTTATTTAAATTTTCGTGTTTTTAAAAAATACTAAAAAAAGGGCTCGAAAAAAATATATTTTCTCAAAAAAGAAAGAAACTTGAAAAAAAAAAAATAAAAAAGTCGGTCGGTCGGTCTGGGCTCGAACCGGGGTTTTACGATTTTGTGACCGCCCATTATACCAATAAGCTATTTATAATCATTACCAAACTGTCAAAATTTACCTTCTTATTCTAACTATATTGTAGCAGTTTTTAATTGCCTAAAAACACGGACAAAAAGACATTTTCTAAAAATAAATCTTAGCTAGATCGATTTATTATCCCCGAAACTCCCTGGACACTAAATTTTATGAAAATCGTTGGAGCCGTTTCCGAGATCCCGATTATATATATATATATACATATATACAAGAATTGCTCGTTTAATAGTATAGGATAACTTGCAGTCCTGGGCATTTCTACAGTAAATATTGTAAATATATAACTGAAAACATATTAATATTAAGCCTTTTGCTGACGAAATTATACACACAGATAGATAGATTGGTTAATGAACTGACGTCTAGGGAATGCAGTTTTAACACGAAATGAGTTAAGTACAATGTTTTTTCTTTTTTTTCAAAATATTTGGGTCAAAAATCAATCCTTTATGCTTTTTAAATTCTGTGTGTAAAATATATAATTTCCTTTTACTTAGTACATCAGATTTTAAATGCAGGCTTTTAGTTGGAAAATTTAGATTTGGGTGGTATATTGCATTGTCTTAGCGTAATAAAATCATTTTCATTGTTCGTCATTATTATAGTTTATCGAATGTTCCCTTCTGAACACGGGCCTCCCCCATAGATTGTACATTGGGGGGATGTATGCCACAGTTGCCACGTTTAGCAGGCGGAATTAGCAACAGCATTTTTTCAATTATTTCGAGTTGTTCTCTGGACAACGCAGGTGCTCGTCTCCTGTTCCAGGTTCCCTCTGTCGTTTCTTACGATGCACAGGATGATACAGGATAGTGAATTCTCCTTCAACAACAATACGTTGCGAATCGGTCAAAATCACTACCAATCCGTAATAGGCAACATTTCAAAACACAAATAATGCTTTCTTATCACTCGAACACTACATATTGAACGAAAGTTTTTACGAATTTTTAAAGAGTTTAATTAAGTTATTTTTATGTCCCCGACGTTTCTAATACTTCTCAGCACCTGTGGTTGTGGTGGAATCCGCCATCCTTGTTATGACCACGAGTTATAAGTAAAACGCGATAAAATCCGTGAAAAATTTGTTCTATTTAACACTAACACAACTTATGACATCAGATTAATTTATATCGGTTATCTCACATGTTACATGGCATCGAATGCATTATTCTTAGTGTAATTATCTACATACATAACATATAGTGTTATAAAATAAATTTTACCATGTAGTGGCAGTGCAAGAGTATCCACTGCCCCATACCATCCCGCAGGTGCCGTAAGAGACGACAGAGGGAAAGTGAAACAAGAGATGGGCAGCATCTTCTTAAGAACAACTTAAAATAATAAAAAACTGCGGTTGCCAACTAGCTTGTCAAACCTGGCAAGTAGCAACTACGGCAACCCAAATCTATGGTGGAGGCCTATATGTAGCAGTGAACATTTATAGGCTCTGATGGATGGATGATAAGTGGATAATATAAATGTATAATATCAATTGTATAGCTTTCTCTTAGCTGGCCTACTTTACCTTTGACTAATATATTTCTTGCACAATCTTGACATCCGTCGATCTGCCGGAGCGTGGAAGTGATTCATTGTTTAATAGGAAACCGAGTCATAGTTCCGGCATCATTTGATCTCCTTACACCATATCTTTACTCCGCTCATTTCAATAACACAATGCTTATTACATTTGGGTAAACGCGGTTCGTGTTCGGATGAGTCACAAGAGCGCCGCTGGCGACTGTTAAAAACTTGGTGGGAGACTTGGACCATGTGTCATATACAGATATACAGATGTAAGCTATGCCGTCGACTTATATAATACATGACGCATGCCGCAAACTACCTCCCCTAACCGTAATGTGATATAAATTCTAACACATAAACTCAATAAAATAGTTCAGAAAATATGTAAAAAATCTTGCATACACTCCTTTAGTATAGTGGTTGACTTATCTAAGGCAAAATTACATGTTTAAAACGTTAAATATATGCAATACTATACTATAATGCCAAGTAATAGTCTTAGGCAGTGCACGTCAATTAGGTAAACTTAATCATACATCGTTCGATCCTCTGATTTATAATGGCGAGGTAATTCCTTACAGCTCTCATGTTAGGGACTTGGGATTAACCTTGGATTGCTCACTTACTTGGCGCAGTCATGTTAAGGAAGTTAAAGTACAGATATAAAAATATCTTACCGCCTTGTACGAAGAAAATTCTAATTCAATCGCGAATTCTTCCTATGTTTGATTATGCTGATGTGAGTTACTTAGATGCAGACAAATACTTGGTCAATAAATTGGATCGGCTTCTTAAAAACTGTATCCGTTTCATTTACGGTCTTCGAAAGTATGACCATATCTCATTCTATCGCTCTCAACTTCAATGGTTAAATATCCCACAACGCAGGAGCCTTAGAATTCTTAGCACTCTGTTCACTATTCTTAACGATCCATTGGCCCCAGAGTATTTGAAATGTAAGTTTCAATACCTGGGTTCTTCCCATGATTGCAATTCATGCAATTCAAGCAAATTCGCTCTCGTAACAATCTCGTGCTCCATACTCCCTCTCACCGTACTGGTTTCCTCTCAAACTCTTTCGCTGTTACAGCTGTAAGACTCTGGAATGCGCTTTCCCTAGCATTAAGAAAATCCCCCAACAAATGGATTTTAAAACAAAGGTAAAGGAACATTATTTGGGTTCATCTGACACAAAAATATAGAAATAATCTATAACATTAATCTATTAGATCCTTATATATATATTTAATTAAGTTTGAGCTATGAGTATGTATGTGTGTGGTGTGTGTGTGTCGAGGGTGTATGTGTATGTGAAATTTATCAATTTTAGGTTTCATTCTAGCCCACTGCAGTATACACATCACCCACTAACTTTCCGGTTGGCTGGTAGAAAATGCCATATGGCATTAAGTCCGCCGTTTGTACCTTTAGTACAATAAAGTGTAAATAAATAAATAAATAAAAATACTATAGGTGTTATGACTTTACCCTCTTACTCTCTCTTTTTTAAAATATATCCAAGAAACCTATTCTCGCTGGTTCTTCCCAGGACAGAGGTATTTTCCGAATCAGTGGTAAATTAAACATAAGAGTGACTTTCAATAAGTTTTATTTATAATCTATATTCAATTTAAAAAAAATCTAATTCTATTTCTTACTTATTTCTGCCGTCAAAGACTTGTACTCCTATGTTCCGATCTGAATTTGTATAGACAGTCAATATAATTAAAGGCAGGCATTCCAACTTAGTCGTCAAAAGTCATAAAGCATCTACCTCTTCTTTGTTTGAAGCTGGTTGCATATTTTCAGGAACTGCTGTATCATCAGCTGGACTTTAAATGCGTTTGTCAGTTTAGTTTCGCACGTAAAAAAAACAAAATAGATTTATATTAACGTATTAATTTATGTCAACGGTTTTAAGATTTGAAATGAGGCAATTTTATTTCGTGATTAATTTGCCATTTCTTCTTCTCGAAGGAGTTCTGGTGGGAACTTGAACTGATCGGTGGGAACTTGGATTGCTACCTACTTCTCTTGTGTGGTTTGACATGGATTTTGATACGTAAAATTGGTACGATTTTATGTACTTATTTAATAACTACTAACTGACCCCGCTCGGTTGGCTGGTCACACGGTAATAGACGATAATAACGTAGATATAAAATATCAAGAATTTTTTTTATGAGACTATACCTACTAAATTTCAAGTTAATCGGGTGTATAGTTTTAGACTTTTAGAGATCTCGTGATGAGTCAGTCAGTCCCATATATAATTGAAAGGTCCCACTATCACTACCCGCAGCAAAGACTAATTATAGGCAGAATAGTTATTTGTACCGCGCGAGCAAGAATTTTAATATCTACTGTATCCCAATTGTTTCACTTAGACCTATTCAACACAAGTATCATTTCGGCGAGACGAGTTCTGAGTAAGCCTTTTTTCGATTCCAGCTGATGATCTTTTTTATTTATTTTTTATTTTATTTTTTATATTTTTTGCTTTTGTCAATGTATAATGTCTAGTTATTTAATGCACGATGTTACTTAGCTAAGCTTACGGTTGGTGAGACAGTGTCCTATTAGCTGTCGGTAATTTATCGCATGCAATTATTTATATAGTTAGTGTCACTATTTGCGAAAACCCATAAATGATTACCTACTCTGTTTTTGTTAACCGAGGGATTTCCGAATAAATAAATATGTAAGCAAAAATAATAAAAATAATAATAGAATAAGAATAAAAGTAAATCTCCCAAGAAGTGCGGAATGTAACGCACAAGCATATTGTGTGAAGTTTTATAAACAAAATACAAATCAGACTAGATGTATGGTTCAAGACCTTTGCTTGTCTTACTTGGGCGAATCGTAACAACAAGAATCTATATCTAGAAGAAAGATTTTACTGTTGTTTCCCTAGTCTTTACGATACCTTACGAGACCTAACTAAGTTATAGGTTTTCTAATAAGGATACTCTCCGATTATTGGGAGCTAGAATAATTTAACTATTGGGTAAAATAAGAGGTAAACTAAAGGCAGTCGGCAACTGTCTAAGGCGCCAGGTCACCAACGGCGTTATGGCCTGGGAAAAGTAGATTATTACATGATTTAGGTAGTTGTATAAAAGACCTCGAAACTTCCATTGCCTAGAGCCTTCTCTGGTAAGACGTAATATACAGATGAATATCAATGTGTTAGCATTGAGAATTAATTACAAAAAATACACAACGCAATTAGTTCTTCGACAAATATAATATTCGATTTTTTTTAAATTAATGTATCTGACTTCGTCCTTTTGTTCAAAAATTGCCATTAAAACGTCAAAAATGAATAACAAAGAGCACGGTGCGGTTACGTACTAAAAATATATTATTATAGATACATTCTTTGGTGCGGTGGCGACTCGCCGACCTAAGCGTCCTTCATTTTGTTATGCAACCACTTTATTTTAGACTTTCTGCTAGTGTTATTAATCAGGATTAATTGTGCATGTGGGTTGGTGGGGTAACAAATAAACGCTGGTGGTTCGGGATTGGTCCACGCCGCTGAGCGCCACTCCCACCAGCCGCTTAACACAAATTGTGTTTTATGCTTGTAGAATTTAATGCTTAGTATTTTTTGTAATGTTTATGTGTTTTAATTCTTCTTGTTATTTTAAGTTCTTGAATTATTTAATATGTGTTAAAATAAAAATAAAAAGAAATATCACATTGGCTTAAAGGCCAATGTGCTTTTTTGTAAACCAGTCTACTTTTTGTTGTCCATCTCACAAATTTTAGGTAAAGTCAATATTCATATAATAAATAATAGTCAGTTATGATTGGAAATCAAAGTTCAGTCTAGGGTTCTTATAAAAGAAAGATAATGCAAAATCTCAAGATAAAACTGGAAACTGGAAAGAAATTCTGAGGTTAACATTTTGTAAAATTATAACTTTTTACGTGGTATAGTCACGCTGCAGCTATATTATGGATGTAGCACGAATCGGTCTGCTCGAACGGGGAAGGACCACGCTCTCATAGAATCCGACCGTACAATAGCAGCTTAGTGCTACTGAGCTTCGTATGGTGAGTATAAAGAAAAGGAGACCCTTTTAACCGGAAACGATTCATTCCATCTTTGATAACGCAGCTGCATTTTGATTTTCAATCGAAGATAAATGTAGATGTTTATGGGACACAGTATTCACTTACCATCAGCCATCAGGTGGACTCTGGAGGAATGTGTGCTCGTTTGTCACCCAATTAATTATAAAAAAACCTACTTAATTTTTAAAACACCATTTTTTTTTTGATGTTTCTGCTTCATGGCAATCTGCTTTCCAGCAATAAGCCACTAATTTGTCTGATTTCTCAGTTTATGTTTTCCTCAAGAGTCATACTTGTATTTTTTTTTTTTTTTTTTTTATAGAAGAGGGGGCAAACGAGCATGCGGCTCACCTGATGTTAAGTGACTACCACCGCCCATGATCAACCGCAACACCAGGAGAATTGCGGGTGCGTTGCCGGCCCTTTAGAAAGGAGTAAGCTCTTTTCTTGAAGGTCCCCAGGTCGTATCGGTCCGGAAAAATCGCCGGTGATAAACTATTCCACAGAGAGGTTGTACGTGGAAGAAAGCTCCTTGTGAAACGTACAGTGGTGGACCGCCAAGCATCCAGATGGTGTGGATGGTATCGGGACGTTTGCCGTGTCGTGCGTTCACGAAATTTGGCGGCTGGGATTAATCCGAACAATTCCTCAGAGCACTCCCCGTGATAGATGCGATAAAATACGCAAAGAGATGCAACATCTCTTCGCAACGCCAGTGAATCGAGCCGATCGGAAAGCACTCGGTCGTCGACGATTCGAGCCGCTCTGCGCTGGATGCGGTCAAGTGGAAGGAGCTGGTACTGGGGAGCCCCAGCCCAGAGATGGGAACAGTATTCCATGTGCGGTCGAACCTGCGCCTTGTAAAGTTGCAGGCGGTGTGCCGGCATGAAATACTGCCCCGCTCTGCTGAGCACGCCAAGCTTTTTAGAGGCCAATTTGGCCTTCCCTTCCAAGTGACCACGAAACTGCACGTCACTCGATATGTCGACGCCGAGGATTCCGATACTGGCTGAGGCAACAAGGGGAGTGCCTTGAAACTGAGGGGATACGACAAAGGGGTTCTTTTTAGCGGTTAACGCGCAAACTTGTGTCTTCTGGGGGTTAAACTGGACTAGATTTAGTCGTCCCCAATCCGAGACTCTGTTCAGCAAAGACTCGACTTCAGACACAAGTTTGTCCCGGCACTCGGAGACGTTTTCCCGAGAAATATTGGCTCGGCCGGTGTAAAGAGCATCACCAGTGCTGTCATCCGCATAGCAATGAATGTTACGGGTATGCAACATATCATTGATATGCAGAAGAAACAGCGTTGGCGATAGCACGCAGCCCTGTGGAACACCAGCATTAATAGGCTTGCAATCGGAGCTTGCACCGTCTACAACGACCTTGATGCTCCGATCTGCAAGAAAGCTGGTGATCCAATCGCACAATTTCTCGGGAAGCCCATAGGAAGGGAGCTTCGAAAGAAGCGCTTTGTGCCAAACCCGATCGAAGGCCTTCGCAATGTCCAAACTAACGGCCAATGCCTCCCCCTTGAACTCTACTGCCTCCGCCCATCTGTGAGTGAGGTAGACCAGAAGATCACCAGCTGACCGACCACGGCGAAAACCGTATTGGCGGTCACTAATCAGCTGGTGATCCTCAAGGTACCTCATGAGCTGGCAGTTTACAATGGACTCCATTGTTTTGGAGAACAAGGAGGTGATGGCGATTGGCCGGTAGTTGGACGGGTCTGAGCGGTCGCCTTTTTTAGGGATCGGGTGGACGAAAGCAGTCTTCCATGATTTTGGGACTACGCCTAGGGAGTAGGAGTACCGGAAAAGACGCGTTAAAACCGGTGCCAACTCTGGAGCACACGTCCTCAGCACAATTGGGGGGATTCCGTCAGGCCCACTCGACTTGTGGATGTCCAGGGAGAGGAGTGCTTTGCGAACCGAGCGCTGTGTGAACTGCACTTCCGGCATGGAGCACTCACACCGCGGGATGGTCGGCGGCGTACTCCCCCCGTCATCGAGAGTCGAGTTAGACGCAAAGAAGGAGCCTAGAAGATCGGCTTTCTCCTTTGCAGTATGGGCCAGTGAGTCGTCCTCCCTGTGCAGAGATGGAAGAGATGGCTGACAGAAATTCCCCTGGACAGCCTTGGCGAGAGACCAGAATGCACGGGTTCCAGAAGGAAGGCGAACTAGTCTCTCGCCAATTCTGCCTATGTGCTCTGACTTTGCCTTGGCAATGACTCTTTTGAAGGACCTAGAGGCGGAATTATACTTCTTTTTTAGAGCGCTGGTGTTTACATCCCGGGACGCTGATGCATCAACCCAGGCTTGGTAGCACTCCTGCTTATAGCATGATGCTATTTTACAGGAGCGACCAAACCATGGCTGAGATTTGCCTCCAATGGGCACCACAGAGGAAGGAATAAAAAGTTCCATACCCTGAAGTACCACATCAGTAACAGAATCCGCAACAACGTTGGGATCATCCGGCGAGAAGCAAACCCGCCCCCAAGGGTAGGATGCAAAGAAAGACCGCATCCCATCCCAATCGGCTGACCTATAGTGCCAAACACGGCGGCAGCCTGCAGAATGCAACCGCGATTTCAGCGTGAGTGGCACAACACTCCGGACCAGACAATGGTCCGAGGAGCCTAAAGGGGCGTCGACGGAAATCTGATATCCGTCCGGGTGAGAGGTCAGCAGAAGGTCCAACAGGGAAGGTGCATGATCCTCCACATCTGGAATCCGCGTAGGCGAAGTAACCAGTTGTGTCAGACCATATGCCAAGGCAAAATCATGAACAGATCTCCCCGCATGATCGGTTAAACGTGAACCGAGCCATTCGGCGTGATGGGCGTTAAAGTCGCCGAGGATCACGATCTCTGCAGAGGGGATCTGCTGTAGCAACGAATCTGCAGCCATTTGGACGTGGTCGAAGAGTCGGTCTGTTTCGGCATTACCGCTGTGGGACCTATAGAGGCACCCGTAGACGCGCGGATGGTCGTCGCTGTCTACGCGTAGCCAAAGGATGGACAGGTCCGAACCTTCAAGTCTGCCGAGGCGTCGAGAACAGATGTCCTCTCTGACGTAAACGCAAACTCCAGCCCGAGGCACAAAGGAGTGTTCCAGTTTGTACCCCGGGTAGGAGAGATACGAAACATCAGCCGGAGAGGACACCTGCGTCTCGGTCAGAAAGAGCAGAGCCGGCCTCGCCGTCTCGAGATGGTAGTGGACGGCGTTTAGGTTAGAGTGAAGTCCCCTGATATTGCAGAAATTCACGGACAGCGTGGCAGGGGTCGCCTTGGTCTTGTTGCTCCGTTTGCCCCGAGCAGTTGTAGTCTTGAGCGGAATTTCGCCCCCCCCAGAATACGCGGGGCAGCCTGAGCACCCACGCTCAGAAGTGGAGAAACATGGTCGTGGATGCTCAGCGAGGGATTCTCCAGGGGTGCTGGTACCCTCCTGGGGTAGTCTATCTTTATTTAATTCCGCTACCATGTTGATGGGGGGGGGGGGGATTTGGGCCTCCGGCCACCTGCACTCACCGACGAAACGCGGAAGCAGAACTTCCACTTCACGCCGGTATTCTGTGAGGTCGTGGTACCACCCCGGTTTGAGCCGGCCCATACGTGCAACAGCAAAGCTGCCGCATGGCTCTACCACTGTTAAAAATATGAAACTTTTCACACGACTCTCTTGATGTCAGTTGGTAAATCTTTTATGTAGGCTCGGTACGTCACTTCTTTTTAGCCGGGTATGCTGAAGAGCGCCTTCTCCGCTCAGAGCGTGTGCCAGTTTGTTTACATGGGCAGTCAGCTTCTCCTGGTATTTCAGGCTGTTTTGAGCTACTTCCTGTCGAACTGTTTTTAGGCCGAGGTCGAGGTATATGTATCTATTACTTATACTACGAGGGATGCCAAACATTGTTCTCAGAGCTTTGGTCTGGAATCTCTCCAAGATATCTATATTACTGTTGCTGGCCGTTCCCCACAGTTGTATCCCGTAAGTCCATATTGGTTTTATGGTGGTTTTGTACACTAGCATCTTGCTGTTAGGATTTAGTTGTGATTTGCGTCCCAGTAACCAGTTCAGTGTCCGCAGTTTTCCATCTAGTTGTTTGCGCTTTGTCCAAATGTGTTTTTGCCATGTAAGTTTCCTGTCTAGGTACATGCCCAAGTATTTTGCGTTATTTTCTTGAGGGATAACTTTGCAGTTTAGCGTTACCGGTGGACATGTTTCTCTCCTAAGAGTAAACGTTACATGTACCGATTTGCTCTCATTGGCTTTTATTCTCCAATGGTTCAGCCACCTCTCAACTTCTGTCAGGTGGTTTTGCAGCTGTGATGATGCTGTTTCTGGGTTGCTATGAGCCGACAGAAGCGCCGTATCATCAGCGTATGTCGCAGTCGTGGTGTAGTCAGTTGTTGGGATATCTGCTGTAAAAATGAGGTATAGTATAGGACCCAATATACTGCCCTGAGGGACACCTGATTTTAATTCGTGTACTTCTGAGAGATCATCGCCGTACTTCACTTGGTAGCATCTTTTATCTAAGTAGGATTTCAAAATTTGGAATAGACAATGTGGGAGATGCTTCTTTAGCTTAAACAGGAGGCCATCATGCCATACCTTATCAAACGCTTGGCTAACATCCAAAAAGACTGCAGAGCAATATAATTTGTTTTCGAGGCATCTGCTGATGGTGTCAACTATACGATGTACCTGTTCAATTGTCCCGTGTTTTTCCCGGAATCCAAATTGGTGGTTCGGTAATACTGTACTTAGATGTTCTTTCATTCTGTTAAGCAATATCCTCTCAAACTGTTTGCCAATAACTGGTAGCAGGCTGATAGGTCTGTATGAAGTAGCTTCGTGTGGGGGTTTACCGGGTTTTGGCACCATGACTACATGTGCAATTTTCCATTGCCCAGGGAAATGTTCAAGTCTTAAGCTAGCATTAAAGATGTTAACTAATTTCATTATACCTTTATGAGGCAGGTTTTTAAGTAATGTGGCATCAATCAGGTCATAGCCAGGTGCTTTACCATCCTTGAGGTTTCTTATTTCTTCCACAATTTCTTTTGGGCTTGTACTTTTTAGTGGTAAACACATTTGATTCGCTGATTCGAGGTATTCTTTGATTTCCATAGTGTGTTCGGGATTGTTTTCAGGGAGTGGTTGAAAAACTGTTTTCAGATGTTCCGCAAAGATTGTTGCCTTTTCTTTATCTGATCTAGCCCATCCTCCTTTTTCATCATTGATAGGTGATATATGGTTTTTCGGGCGCTTTAGATTCTTCGTAGCCTTCCATAGTGAGTAGTTTGTGTCTCTCGTTGGATCTAGATTTGAGAGATAGTGTTGAATATTATCATTTTCTAGGGTCCTGATAAGAGCTTTAAGTTCATTTGAATATCTATTGAATGCAGTTTTATCACTTGGATATCCCGTAGTATGCCAGATTTTTCTCAAACGTCGGCGCTCTTGTATTTTCTCTTTAATATCTTTTGGATATGAGTTATGTTTCAGAGGTTGTCCATTACCTGTCCTTTTTGGAGTTGCAGAATTGGCAGCAATGTGAATAGTCATATTAAGTTGTTCCAGTTGTCTTTCAAGTTCTTCTATTGTATTAATTTTGGTCTTTAGTTCTGTATCTGTTGTGATTTTATTTTTATAGATTGTCCAGTCTGTAGTGTTCGAGTTGTATATCCTTAGGAGCGGTGCTACCAGATTAACTGTTGTAGTAACATTCAGTATAACTGGTGTGTGGTCAGATGTGAGATCTATTCGAGGTTCTATGTTTAAGTAGTTACTATCTATGTTTTTAACAATAAAAAAGTCCAATAAGTCTGGGATTCTTTGTCTGTCGGTGGGCCAATAGGTAGGTTCTCTGCCGGAGTGACATTCTAATTTCATCTCTACTGTGGCTTTACAAAGATGCCTTCCTCTAGTATTGTTCAGCCTAGATCCCCAATTTAAATGTTTTGAATTCCAGTCGCCAGCACATATAAATCTGTTACCCAGTGTAGAAAAATATTTCGCGAAGTCGTTGGCAGATATAGTATGTTTTGGAGGACAATACACAGCGGAGAATATAGTTTCTAGTTTGCTGTCTACAAGTTTAATAGATGTTGCTTGTATTTTTTCTGTTCGGTATTCCTCTATGGGGTAGTGTTTGATATTATTTTTAATAATTACTGCTGTTCCTCCATGGCTGTTCCCAGTTGGATGATTGGTTGTGTATACTGTATAATTATTAAAGTTTATGTGTGTTTTCGGTGTAAATCTTGTTTCAGATATTAGTGCTATGTCAATCATCTCTGTTCTGAGAAAAGTCTCTAATTCTTGACGTCTTTCCGTCAAGCCGTTGGCGTTCCAAGTAACTACTCGGAGGTTTCGGGTCATTTTTTCACCAGGCTGCTGACTAGTTTGACCATGCGGTCCATCATTTTGTCCATGATTTTTTCCATCATTGTCACCATTGAATGTTGTAATTTTTCGAACATTATGTCCATTAAATCAGAAAAGTCAGCCAAGTCGTTCTTTGTGTTTTGCTGAGTATTTTGTTCTTTGGTTTTTGCTGCTTCTGAGTAGGTTTTAGTTAAGTTTTGATAATCTGTGCGGTTAGTCTTAGTACCCAGGTGGGGATCCAGGTTTTTGGTATCTATATTGTTTGGCATTGGTTTTCTTTTTGACTTAGAATCTAATTTAAGAATTCTTTCCCTATACTGTTTGTACACTTTGCATCCTTTGTAGCTAGCGGGGTGTTTTTCATCACAGTTCGCGCAAGTAGCCTCAGTGTCTGGTTTTTTAGTACATGTTGTTGTAGGGTGAGCGCTACCGCATTTAACACAGCGATAGGGCCTAAAACATTGGTTCTTGGAATGCCCAAATCTCTGACATCTCTTGCACTGAATGATTTCCTTTTTCTTATATGGGGCTTCGAAAGAAATCTTCATGTTATTCAAGTATTTTACATCGAAAATCGCTTTATTGTTTGGCTTTGGTTCTAAATCGACATAAAATACAGGCAACGGTTCCTTTGTATCTCGATGTCTGATGTTGACTATTTGTCTCACTTCATGTCCAATTTCATACAATTCTTTCGAGATTTCTGTGGTATTTTCTGATGCATGGAGTCCGCGTAGTACTACTCTGTATGCTCTCTCGCTTTTAAGCTGGTAAGTATAGTGTGAGATATTATTGGCAATGAAGTTCTCTCGAATCATTTTGTATGTCTGGATGTCTTTAGGTATAATTTTTATAACGCGTCCAGATCTGAGTGCGGTCATGAGGTAAAGGTCGCTCTTTAGAAATTTGTTTAGTACATCCTTAAGAGAATTTACATTAATTACGCCAGTGACAAAGATGGGTTCTGGCTTTGGTACATATACTTTGTCTGTATTGTTGATTCTATCCGTAGATTCCGTATCAAGTAGTTCAAAACTATTACGTGTAGGGATCACAAAGTCTGGGGAATTTTTCTGTTTTTTATTCCCGTCGTTGATAATTGGACTTGTTTCTTTCCTTTTCTTTCTCCTGGTGGGAATTTCATCCCTTTGCCATTCATCTGAGGTTATGTTGTCACTGTCAAATTGGGTTTCGGTTTGTGAATCCAGATTGTCTTTCTCCTGTTGCTCTCTATGTTGGTTGGAGCTATAGTCATTAAGCTTTGCTGGCAGAGACGATGTCGAGTTGCTTCTGTTCCTAATAAACATGCTTTCATGCAAAGTTTGTTGGACCATGTTATTAGGGTTGTTCGGGTTTTTAGAAATTGGTACGGTTTGTTGATTTTTTGTAATTAATTGGTTCATTTTAGTCCCACGAGTAAGGCCGATATAACAGGTCGCTAGGGAGGTGACGCCTATTCTCCCTAGAAGGCTAATACAACGACGTTTGCCAGGTCCGTCGAAGTGGATCGTTTGCGACTGGTCTCCCACCAGCCATGCAGTCCCTTGGCACGAATCTCACCGTAGACTTGGGGTGATTTTTTATAGAAGTTGTCTTCTTCATAGTCCGGGCAATTAAGCCAAGACTACCGATCCTGCGAGCAGCGTTAACAGGGTTGCGGTTTGTGGGAGTCATTTCCTACTCTCACTGTTAGACCAAGCTGGTTAGGCTGGTTTGGTCGGGTTAATTTACCGCCGCCCGAGATCCGGCGTTGTTATTCATTTGGCACCACCCAGGGGGCACGTGTAGGGTAGTGGTTAGGTAGTTCCTACGGACGCGAATAACTATACCCCCCTTTAAAACACCATATTACTTATAGTGAAAACCGTGGTAGCTCAGATAGTTAGCGGCGCGGCCGCAGTGTAAATTTTATAGTACGTAAGCAACCCGGGTTCGACGCCGGCACCTACGAAATTGTTAATTGCAATTTCAAGTGCTGATTTACCACATGCTCAACGGTGAAAGAAAACATTGTGAGGAAACCTGCATATCTGAGAAATAAAAAAAATATTTCGCAGACATGTGAAGTTCGTCAACACGCATTGGGGTAGCGCGGCGGACACATCCTTGCCCTAAAACCGTATCAGAAATGAGAGGAGGCCCATTCCCAGCAGTGAGACGTATAATATAGACTGTAACTTTAACTTTTATTACTTAGAGTATTTATAAGCATAGGTTGCTTATTTATACTTAAAATTATTTTTGTAATATTTATTGTTAATAACAGTTTTTTAAAAGAGTTATGAAAAATTTCATGATTATTTATTTAGGCTAAATTTAGTATCATTTATTTAGTTTAAATAACCAAAATATGTTATACAAAAGAGGCCAACTCTCAACGGAAGACACTCTTCGATCAACAATACTGTTGATCGAAGCCTACACTCACAAAACAGTCCAACAGCAAAATTGGACTCAGAATATAAAATTAATCATCGAATCCAGTATTTCTTCTTTATTTAGACAAACAAACTCTGATGAAGGAGGACTTGCGGGTTAAATTTATAATTTGGAAAATTCTTAGTTAATTATTGGGTCGGATTTTAAATATTAACATAAGCAAATACCTGACTAAAAATAATAATATTATAAATTTTTATTTTATTCTTTATTTTAAATTTACCGTGTAGTGGCGATGTAACAATATCCACTACCCTATTATTGAGTAACGGCTAAAAACCCTGCGGCTGCCAACCGGCTGCCAACCGTGGCAACCACGGCAAACATCCCTCCCGTGAGGCAACCTCTCGGGAGCTCTGTGTTCAGTAGTAGACTTTAACAGGCTGTAGCGATATTATTATAAATACAAAAGTATTTCTGTTCGCTTATTAGGCTTTCGCGTCTAAGTTGATAAATCGATCTTGATAGTCTTTTGCAGACGGACTAACTCTATTTTTTCCTGTTCGTTTTTTAAACAACAAGGTTGAAGGTGCAGGCTACAGTTGGTAAAATATAAGAGGATAATTATTTTTAATTCCACCCATTGTCTGGGAAGTAGCATCCTTTAAGTTCCTAGAACAATTGAGTTAGACTAACGCTCGACGCTTTAATTGACCTATCCTCGTGGTTCTCGCGTCGCACGAGGCGTTTAATTTGATTTGTAATACGCTAGTAATATTTAAGAAAATGTTTGTAATCCTCTCCATGAGTAATATTATAACTCCAGTAGATATAATAATATACAGTTTACAAAATGTCATGCGTAAAAAGTGTCATAAAACGGAGTCACAATAAATCTTAAAATACTATTACATGAAATTCATTATAATATTAGTACTGGCGATCCGTCCCGGATACTTGCTCCTCTTGCATCCATTCCATTCTGTCTATTGATGAAAACCACATCAAAATCCGTAACGTAGTTTAAAAGACCTGAGTGTACAGACGGCGAGAAGCAACTTTGTTTTATACTAGGTTATCTACATTTAAGATATTAAATACTTAATTACGTATAACCTCCAACTTTTTTGTTGTTTATCTCATGTCTTCGCTCAAGTATGCTAACACCGTAAAAGTTTGTAGTGTGAAATGCAATAAAGTATTATAGGCGTGCGTACTGTAAGTCAAAAGGTAAGATCTCAGTGGAGAACGTTAAAAATCTATACATATAATCTATACATATAATAAAACGGTAACGAAAAAAAAACTGTACATTGAGAATTTTCGAGAAAAAATTAGTGACTTTTGTTAGAAAAACGTAACTAATGATAAAAAGTGACTTTTTACAATTTTTGTCTGTTTGTCTGTTTGTCTGTGTGTATGGTACGGCTTCACGCCAAAACTACTGGATAGATTGAATTGAAATTAAGCAAAAATGTTCTTTGTTTACCAAGGAAGGCTTTAGGCTACATATTATCACGCCATATGTTATAGGAGGTAAGCAATATTGATTTCAAAAAGTTTTTCTTCGTAATTGAATGCACAAAATAATCATTTAAAGATTATTTGGTAAATACAAATTATTCTTACGATAGTAAACCGAAATCACGTTAATTCTTTGCTCCATATCGTGATTTACAATACTTTAATGCACAACCAGCCATATTTTCATTAAAAATGCTGTGACCACGCACATGTATTACACCCTCTAACGAAATATAGCAATACTACACTGAATATTTACTTAGAAAACATTTTAGCTATTTCCCAGTAGGTGACACTACTAAACATAGGGTTAAATCCTATGTAGGTACATCGTTAATCACTAACGTATTTGTAAATATATAGTGACGTTACTGAATAACAGAGGGCACTTATTACAATAATGATTTTTCTTTCTTCTCGAACAATATACTAGAAATAATAACATTTAAAGATTATTTGGTAAATACACATTATTCTTACGATAATAAACCGAAATCACGTTCATTTTTTGCTCCATATCGTGATTTACAATACTTTAATGCACAACCAGGCATATTTTCTTTAAAAATATTTTTAAAATTATAAAATGAATGCGTCTTGACCTTTTGACCATGTCACTTAGACTAAATGACAAAAATCGGAGATATATCATATAGGACAAAAGTTACAGATGACAATTTTGTTACTGATGTCCGGTCTATTACTATTACCTATTTAAATGTCTTTGACTAACATGAAGTCAAGTCAAACTTTTGATTCTAAGGTATATCTTACCAACAAAGAGATTTAAATATATGTATATACACTATAGAGCAGACATTGGGAACATTTTTATACAAAAGCTGTGACCACGCGCATATATTACACCCTCTAGCGAAATATAGCAATACTACACTGAATATTTATTTAGAAAACATTTTAGCTACTTCCCAGTAGGTGACACTACCAAACATAATGTTAAAATCCGTTGTAGGCACATCGTTAATCACTAACATATTTGTAAATCAATAGTGACGTTACTGGATAACAGAGGGCACTTATTACAATCATTTTTCTTTCTTCTCGAACAATATACTAGAGATAGTAAAATTTAAAGATTATTTGGTAAATACACATTATTCTTACGATAATAAACCGAAATCACGTTCATTTTTTGCTTCATATCGTGATTTACAATTTTTTAATACACAACCAGGCATGTTTTCTTTAAAAATATTTTTAAATTTATAAAATGAATGCGTCTTGACCTTTTAACGATGTCACTTAGACTAAATGACGAAAATCGGAGATATATCCTATAGGACAAAAGTTACAGATGACAATTATGTTACTGATGTCCGGTCTACTACTACCTATTTAAATGTCTTTGCTTACTAAGCAAATTTGTTGTAATTAATTGATTTAAGTATGATATTCTTAGTTTTGTTCCTTGCTGCTGTTACTATATTTTTTTAATGCAAAAATAATGTACTTGTCTGTTAAATTAACTACAATTTAGTTTTAATTCATGATTTAATTAATTCATTTGGGTAAATAATATGTAGTTTCCATTTTCTAACTACATGTCGTTGGCGTTGAGTTAGATCGCGCTATGGTTTCGTCCTCAAAAAGTGATGTTATAGGTGCCGATGGGCCGCTCTCATCCTATCGAAACGGCAGTTACATTTGTTGTCTGTGTTGGTTGATGTGTTTAATTTTCCTGCGAATAATTATTATTCTACTTAACAGCAATTCTTACGTTAAGTACGTTCGATTACTTTTCATTTTCATTGTTTTGAATATCGTTAGTATCGGACTATCGGATTAAGAAGGAATTTTCAAAATTCCTTCTTAATAATTTTAGCTATGCCTTTTAGAAAAAGATCAAATCTGTCTCGAAACTCAAGGATTTCTAAGATGCGCAGGTTAGTTCGATCTTTCGAAACCGACGCAGAGCGCGAACAACGGCCGTGTGCTAACCGTGAGCGTAATGCACTAAGTTTGTCCGCAGAAACTAGGACTTTAGAATTTAAACGAGTTTGCACTACCGCTTCTCGATCTCAGGAAAGTGTGGAACAACGAGAAATGCGTTTAGCTATCGACCGGGATCGTCATTCTTTGCCTCGCGCATCCGAAACGGTTACACAGAGGGATCAGAGGTTGAGTCTTCAGAATATCCGCTCTGAGACTGCTCGATCACTTGAGAGAGGTCAGGAGCGTGAGATACGACTTGCGCGTGACCGAGAGCGTCATTCTTTATCTCGCGCTTCCGAAACGGAAACAGAGAGAGAGTAGAGATTAAGTCTTCAGCTTTTCCGCACTGAGACTGCTCGGTCGCTCGAGAATAGTCAGGAGCACGATACACGCCAAGCAAGCGATCGCGAGCGCCACGCAGTATCTCGCGCTTCGGAGACTTACACGCAAAGAGACTCGCGTTTAAGCTCCCAACGTATTCGCACTGCCACATCTCGATCACTTGAGAATCCTGAAGAACGTGAGACGCGACTTAGTGCAGACCGCTCACAGCAAGCTTTAGTTCGGTCTTTGGAGACAGACGAGCAGCGCGAGCAACGCAACGCACTTGCTCGGCAAAGATATCACGACATGCGTGCTGAAGTGTCTGTTCATTCCACGCAAGAACGTGAGCGGATTCAGGAAATTCGGGCAAGTCAGTCAGTCGAACAGCGTGTGGCCCAAATTGATCTAGACCGTATACGTCGCAATCTTCGCAATTCATCCTCATCTGATATTGAGTCTATGGTTTATGATCTTGAAGAGCAACCGTGGTTCAATAGAAAGGAGCGCGTTTTCCTATAATCCATTTATTAATTACATCGAACACGGAGACATTGGCACCATGTCTGAGGTTTGTGCACACTGTCACGCGCGTAAGTGGAAGGGAGAGACTAAGGGAATGTGTTGTGCGTCTGGAAAGGTACGACTAAACTCTATGCAAGAGCTACCGGAGATCTTACGAGTTCTTTTGAATAGCGAGCATCCCAAGTCCAGCCATTTCTTAAGCAATATTCGAGCCTACAACAGTGCTTTCCAGATGACTTCATTTGGAGCTCATCAAGTCACTGAATCTGGATTCATGCCGACTTTCAAAATTCAGGGGCAAATCTACCATCGGATAGGTCCATAGGAAATGCCGAAATTTTTGCAAATATATTTCATTGCAGATTTTGCTGAACAGGCTAATGTCCGATGCCGACACATACCTAATTTAGACTTGAGCCTTATAAGGGAATTACAAAACACTCTGCATAGTGTCAACCCATACGTTACCGATTTCAAAACCGCTCTGGAATCGGTGCCTGAACACGAGCGCGATAATTTTAAATTCGTTATTAGCGCAGACAAAAGACCGACCGCAGCCCATCCAGGACGATATAACGCACCAACGTTAAACGTGGTAGCCGTCCTCTTGGTTGACCAGGATTGCGACAAAAGAGACATTGTTTTACGCACACGTGATGATCGCCTACAGCGTATCAGCGAGACACATCGCGCTTATGATACCCTACAGTATCCTCTAATGTTTTGTCGCGGAGAGGATGGCTATCACTTTGCCGTATACAATGTAGACCCGCAGACAGGTGCCCCAAATTACAACAAAAAGACTTCCGCCCTCCAGTTTTACAGTTACATGATTCAGCTCCGTTCCAACGACAACTCTCATCTCCATTATTACCGTGCACTCTTTAGTCAATTTCTTTTAGATGAGTATGCCAAAATTGAAACGGAGCGGTTGGTGTTCATTAGAGCGAATCAACGGAAACTAAGGGCGGAAAACTACGTGCACCTAAGGGACGCCATGCGAGAGGACTCTAACGCGGAAAATATTGGACGGATGGTGATACTCCCTTCCACCTTTACGGGAGGTCCGCGGTACATGCACGAGCGGACACAGGACGCACTCTGTTACGTGCGCAAGTACGGTCGACCGGACCTCTTCATCACCATCACTACCAACCCTAAGTGGCCCGAGATAACCAGCGAGCTCTTAGCAGGGCAGGTGCCACATGACAGGCACGACTTGATTTCTCGGGTGTTTCATTTAAAATTAAAGTGCCTGATGGATCTTCTCACAAAAGAAAAACTATTTGGTGCTACCAGATGCCACATGTATTCGGTAGAGTGGCAAACACGCGGCTTGCCCCATGCGCATTTGCTTTTGTGGTTGAAAGATAAAATCAGGCCCAACGAGATCGATGATGTCATAAGTGCTGAGCTACCAGATCCCAACGTTGACCCCGTTCTGTATCAAATTGTAAAGGGTCACATGGTGCATGGTCCTTGCGGAGCCCTAAATCGCAATTCTCCTTGCATGAGGGACGGACGGTGCTCAAAAAGGTTCCCGAAGCGATTTAGCAGCGAAACACTTACAGGTGAGGATGGATACCCTTCATACCGGCGTCGATCTCCTGCTGAGGGTGGCAGTCATGTTGAGTTAACTATGCGTGGCCAGGCAGTCGAGATCGACAACAGGTGGATAGTTCCATACTCACCTGTACTTTCCAGGACGTTCAGTACCCACATTAACGTCGAGTCGTGCACAAGCGTACAGTCGATTAAATACATCTGTAAATACGTCAACAAAGGTAGTGACCAGGCAACGTTCGCTTTACAGAGTACTGACAGGGATGAAGTGACCAAGTACCAGTCTGGTCGCTACATCAGCACTTTTGAGGCGGTTTGGCGGATACTGGCCTTCTCCATACACGACAGGCATCCAACAGTCATGCATTTAGATGTCCATTTAGAGAATGGCCAGCGCATTTATTTTGACCCTGATAACGTTGCAGCGAGATTGGAAAATCCGCGCCAAACCACTCTGTTGGCCTTTTTCAGACTATGTGAAGGGGACAACTTTGCTAGATCACTCACCTATGATGAGGTGCCGTCGTACTACACGTACGACAAGCAAGGAGGTGAATTTAATCGACGTAGACGCGGACACACAATTACCCCTTTCAATTCAAGCGTGTGCAGTTTCCTGTGAGCGTGTGCTTCGCCATGACAATAAATAAGTCGCAGGGGCAGACACTGAAGGCTGCGGGTGTCGACCTCAGGACGAGCTGCTTTTCACACGGACAACTGTACGTGGCTTGCTCCCGCGTCACCAGTCCTGACTCGCTGTACATATTGAATGAGACCGAGGGAAAAACAACGAACGTTGTTTACACAGAAGTGTTACAGTAAATTACAACACTTCTGTTATTCGATGTCACCAAAATTTCCTTATTAACCTGACGTCTTTTACCAGTAAATTAACTACATGACTTTCAAATTTGAGTTTACTAAGCTAAATAGTTTTTGAGGTAGGTATCTAAGCTTTAGTATAAGTATGGGATGAGTCTTTTGAGTGTTTCTGTAAATCTACAAACTATCACTAACTATTATTAAAATAGAAATAGAATAAAAAATAGTTATGCGATACGTGGGCAAAGCCACGTGTACAGCTATAGTTTATAAAGTATTTTTTTGTAGTGTGTTCCGCACCGGATCGGTGAAATATACGGGATGAAAAGTTTTTTGTTGTATAGGTGTTAAGTCTAGGCAACATATAGGCTATAATTTATTTTGGAAAATGGAATACCTGATGCACAACCGCAACAGACCAGCTAAAGTATAAGAGATATAAAAATGGTGCCATAGCAAAAAATATTCCACGTGAAGAGTATTTTCTGCTGGGAGAATAAATTTGAAGATCTGGAACACCTGTTGTGGAACTCCAAAGCCCAGCGACATTATAACATATATAGGAATGACGTCTTAGCAAAAGTTGTTTAGTCTGATGGGTATTTCCTGTTGACTTACAAAAATGAAAGATCTGGAAAGTCTCGAATTGTTTGGCGCATCACGTTGTTTTCCCGTCCCCGGGCTCTTTGAATTTGATTTTGACGACCCCGTTGTCGCTGGCATAAGCAACAGGATCAGCGTACGAAGTCGCGGGCAGAAGCTAGTGTACAATAAACGCGCCGTTACGTCTACGCCCTACGTCTGTACTGAGATCTGAGGCCTTAAGCTTTATTTTGCGTTAAATATTTAAAGAAAAAGTTTATAATTTTATTTATTTTATCACGTTTTATTAAATCACTTCCTTGTTTGTCTGTGTCCATCGTTCGGGGTGGAATCTGCAACTCAAATTTCGAGCACTTCCCAATGAGCCGCGGAATTTTAGATACCTTCTTGAAATTTTGATCATAGCTCGGAACCGGATGACAATGGTACAGTAAGTGGTAGGTAAGTACAAAATTAAAAGAATCACTTGTTTTTATTTAAGAACAGCCAAAAGTAATTACAATAATACATGTTCACTAATATAATAATATAAAATTTTCATTTTAAATTTAAACCTTATGCAAAATGCATAAGAAGAGTAAAATTTCTAAACAATATTGAAAAATGTGCCATATTCATAACATAATTTGCAAAACAACCTTAAAATAAATTAATAACTAATAAATACCATACAAGACAGGGGAAAAATAACAATATATTATAGAATCATATTATTATGTACTACATTCTAGCAATAAATAAATTTGTATTCGAAAAATAACCGAAAAAAACTTAAATAACAAAATTAACATTTTATACAATTGAACTCTTAAATACTATATCTTAAATTCTGTAGCACTTTTTTTTAAATGGAGACAAGGAATCTTTAAGAGTTTCCACAGAATCCGACATCAAAATCAGCAAGCGTGACATTCTAGGTATACATAGTATGCATTCCATACAGGTTGTAGCATAAGTGGGTCTGCTCGACCGGGGTTGGACCAATACCAGCGTAAAATAGTAGCTTATGGCTGTAGTGTTTCGTATGGTGAGTGTAGAGAACCAGATACCCTTTTTACTGGAAACGAGGTAAGTCCTCAAGGGTGACACGTATCTGAATTTTCATTCGTAGTCGAGGGTAGACGTAGGTACCTAGATGTCTATGGGCCACAGCAACTACTTACCATCAGGTAGACTGTGTGCTCGTTTGTCAGCCTTATTCTATAAAAAATAGCTAAATATCTTGCGAATAGAAAGTATAGTACAGTAAATAACTAGAAAACTTCCTATTTCTTTATAAAATTTTAGGACTGCCTCTATTGTATTGAAAAAACAAAACAATAATTGAGTTTTAACTTAATAACCCCCGATTGTTGGTCTGTGATGTCCATAAATAACCAAGCGCAGAGAACTGAAGGGAAATAAAGAATCATTGCCGGTTTGATATCACTTCACCCGGAGACTTCGCCCCGTGTCGCGGCGCGTGCCTCACTAATATATTACCACTTCGCCCCTACCATTTTACAACTTTCGAGTCAATTTAAAATTAAACATATTATAACGTCCTCTAGACCACGTCGCGGACGCTTCTGTCGCGGTGGCCAGTCTCAACGGATACTAGTCATTTGGCAAGACTAGATATTATTGTATTGCAGGAGTGTGTGCGCAAGCACAGGTGCACCCTCAATTCCCTCACTCTCACAGTCCTCTTCGATGAGGCGACAATCCGACACGGCCAGCGTGATCAAGCGCAGGACCTACTGCTTTACGTGCTTTCTGACGCACAGAGATAAAAATAATTGAGGGATTGGAGTTAAAAAAATTGGTTGACCCTGCAGGCCATCTCTGGAACTTCCCGCTAATTTCAAATGCAAAGCACTCCAAATTCACCAAATTATGTTGCGAAATCTCGAATTTATGTCAGAAAAAACTTTTTTTTCAAATTATTTTTCCTTCGATATCTCACGAACGAATGAACCGATTTTTATTTTCCAAACGGCATTCGTAAAGTTGACGATCGAGCACACATTCCACCTGATGGTAAGCAGCTACTGCGGCTTACCGATACCTAGGAAAATCAATCCTCGGTTAAAGATCAAAATGTATAGGCGTTTGTCACCCATAGGCTTAAGATTGAATGCTTCGTGACCAATAAAACGGGTCCCTGGTTCTCGTCACTCACTATACGAAACACATCAAGATGCTATTTTTCGCTGGGTGTCTATTCGAGGAGAGTGCTTAGCTCTGATCTTTCGTCCTTGTCCTTCCTTCCCTTTTTGTCATCGAACAAGCGATCGACAACGGGTCTTCACGCCATTGCTGTCGATATTCCACTTTTGTAATCCGTAGCAAATGAGTGGAATATTTTCTCGGCGTGTGTCTCTCCGTCTGAATACAATCTGGGCGTCTTCAAAGCACGAGGTTTTTGTTAAGCGGGGAATTCACTAGAGGGACATGCCCATTAGTTGTTTGTTCGGGCATGTCTGTCGCTGCAATATACTACACAGACTCGTCAGTTCATAGATTATACACTATAATACCAAACGTCAGTTTGTTTTATACCGGCTACGTGATTAGTTGTGAGTGCACATTAAGATGACAATAAAACGACGAAAAATTAGCTGGTGCTACGTTAATACTGTCCGATGGTAAAAAAATGAAAATAATTTGGTGCAAGGAATGGTAAAAAAATAGAAATAAGTTTAGCCATATCAATTTACTTAAATAATAATAATAGTTAATATTAAAGAATTAGAAATTGATGAACCAGGAGACCTGTACAATTGCTTGCGCATGGCAGTCTGCAGAACTAGACGGGCGTACACTAGCAAACTTTGCACTGGCATACCGTAGCAAAGTTCGGCAGGTATGTCTGCAGATGTGCCCGTAGACATGTCCGTCTAGTGAATTCCTCACTTTACACTAAGATAGTCCGTCTAGGGCTTCAGTACCACTTACCACCAGGTGTAGTATTTACACACGGATTGTAGTGAAACACTAATTTATAATAAGTGGAAGAATATGAAAAATTGTATGTTCTAGATTCAATGGTAGGGCGCCTCTCAGCGGGCGCACATTAGCAAGTCAATTCGGGCTTTGGGGCGCGCTCCGCCTCGACCTGGGCTTAGTGACGTCCCAGCGGACCTCGAATTAAATCTTACTCACTCTTGCTTACTCCCGTTCATAACAACGCGTCATAAATAACGGAGTGAATTTTATTTTAATGTTAATGATGTGATATATAATGAAATAAAACCAAGATGCTTTTGGTTAGGTTTTCTACGTGGTAGAGCCGCTCTGCAGCTATATTATAGTTGTAGCACGAATTCGTCTCCTCGATTGTAGAATGACCACGTTCTCATAGAGTACCTACTAGCGCAAAATAGCAGCTAAATGATTTCAAAACTGAGGATAAATGTATACGTCTATTGGCCACAGCATCCACTTACCATCTGTGGACTGTGTGCTCGTTTGTCACTCTTTTTTATGAAAAAGGTAACAAGTTTTATTCCAATTGCTTTCGTGGTAAATGCACTAAACGTAGTGCGGTGCTACTTTTTTGAGGCTTTTGTGCGTTGTGATGGTGATGCCATGCATGCGTATAGTACCTATTACGCTGCAGCTATTTTTATATTAAGGCTGCACCACGTATAAGTTGGCTCGACCGGGGAATACAAAGCTAACACAGTTTATCTTTAAAATAGCAAGATGCTGCTGTCTTTCGTACGATAAGTTTTAACGTGGTAAAATACTTATATTTAGACACGGTTTTATTAACTCACTTTCGTGTATAGGTAGGTATCTGTTCTGGTCGAATTTAGTAATAGATTTTTAATCAATTTCCCGACGAGCTGGACTTGAAATATTGGCATCGAATAGAACTTTTTACGTGGTAGAGCCACGCTGCAGCTATACTATGGTTGTAGCACGAGTAGGTCGGCTCGAACGGGAAAGGACCACGCTCTCACAGCATACCAGCGTAAAATAGTAGCTTAATACTGCTGTGTTTCGTATGATGAGTGTAGAGAACCGGAGACCCTTTTTACTGGAAACGAGGCATTCCATCTTAGTCCTCACGGGTGACAACGCATCTGCATTTTGATTCGTAATCGAGGATAGATGTAGATGTCTATGGGCCACAGTAACCACTTACCATCAGGTGGACTGTGTGCTCGTTCGTTACCCTTATCTTATTCAAAAAACGCGTCATATTAAATCTCACAAAAACATTGGGTGTGTTTGGCAGAAAAAAGCGTTAGCAAGCGCTTGTAAGCAAAATGGCGATCATAAGCGGTAAGCGCTGTCAAATCGTGAGTACCTAGCTATTTTCCTCCAGGACACGATGTTAGTTATAACCGGGGAACCTAACCTAATTTAAATATATGTTTGTAAAGTATTCATATTAAAAACTTACCAATCATGAATTTTTAATAACATGTATTAGTTTATTCATGTCATTATATTACTTAAAACTAATATTGCACAAAACAACTTATAAACTCTACTTCAAAACGAACAAATTAAATAAGCAAAATGGCGGATTGTGTCAGCGCTACTGAAGTAGCAATCGGCCGAAAACTATTTCAGCGCTTATAAGCGCTTGCTAGCGCTTTTTTCTGCCAAACGCACCCATTTATTTAATTGTTTTGATTTTATAAATTAAGCAGAAATATGCATTTGCAGCCGCGGATGTGTCCACCAGAACTAAAACGTGTCCACCTCCATGGTGTACACCCCGTGCTGCCACTCATCGCCGCTGCAGATATTTTCGCATAATCAATCACCACGCGAACTGATAATTTGATCCACGGGTGGGGTGTCCACGCCTTCCACCTGACTTTGGAGAGAGCTTTATATTTGATAAATTTGAATCGAATATTTTATTTTATTTAAGTCTAAAGTTTTTAGAGTACCTACCTATATTAAAAATGAAATAAAGATATAACAACACTTTCTTTACATAGTAGAGCCATGCTGCAGCTATGTTAGTAGTATAGTTGTAGGTTGTAGCACTAATGGGTCGGCTCGACCGGGTAAAGACTACGCTTTCACAGAACACCAGCGTAAAATAGCAGCTCAATACTGCTGTGTTTCGTATGGTGAGTGTAGAGAACCGGAGACCCATTTTCATCCGACCAGGTGGACTGTATGCCCGTTTGTCACCCCTATCCTATATAAAAAATTACATAGGTTGTGGCAAGTCCTGCTGCGTACGTCCTATGATTTATAGTTTGTGTGTTTGCTTTTCCCTGTAGTTTACTTACTTTTAACCGCTGCATACTCGTACACCATATAGGTTCATATTATAATGAGTAACTCTTTTTATACATTTTTTGCTGACATTTTAGACATTTTTTGAGTTTTTGAGACCGTGTCTATTTTCTGGGACTTGGTAAAATGAATTACAGACTCTGTGGAGTTAATATAATAATTAGTGTCAACAGACTGCTTTAATTTATATGCATCCTAAATAGCTTGAGTAGATGTTTTTTAGCGTCTGTGATTCACGTCCAATGAGGGCTAATAATGTTTCGTTCGTCTAATGTCGCTAGTGGGGATTGAGGTGAAGTTTTTTAGTACTATATCATATCATTGGGAAGTTAAGTTTTAAATATTTCATCGGTTTCTAGAGTGTTAGATTAATACACAAAACATTACCTCAGTATTCCTGATTTTCGCGTTTTTGTTTTTATTTTGATTTTTCTACCTTTAAGAATATCTGTTGTTTGTTTGATTAATTTCTAATCTAACAAAGAATATAAAGTAAGTATAAATAATATTACGAAAAGAAAAAAAAATTCAAAATGAAAGTGCTTTATTTCTGTAACATACCAGGCTTACCAATAAAAATTTTATAAAATTCCTTTTAAGTATATAATTATAAATACATGTATTAGGAATTTATCGCTCTTCCATATTATATGATATTAAGACAAGTATCAATTACAAATATAAAGTGTAAGATATGATATAATTTCTCAAATATTTCACACCGTTTCTAAGTGTCAGAGTTCAGGATCCGTGTGGTCCCACTAGCGGGCTGGGCACGCGTCCGTGTACCGGCGGCCTGGGAACCGCGATGGAGCCCGGGCTTTCACATTCCGCGCGCTGACTCACTGGAATGCGGACTACACCACCTGTCCTGTCCTCTCTCGCGAACTCGCGATAGACCGCCATTAACGGGTTCTTATTCACACAGTTTCTTTAATCTTTCTAGTCTATTGAGACTTAATTATTGATACATAGTCAATAATTAAGTCTCAATACATTATTACTTACTTTAAACGTTATATACGTACTATAATATAGTACGTAGTGGAGCCTTCCTGCAGCTATTAGTAACACGAATGGGTTGGCTCGACCGGGGACGAACCACGCTCTCACGGAATATCAGCGTTAAATAACAGCTTAATGTTGCTGTGTTTCGTATGGTGAGTGTAGAGAACTAACCGGAGAGCTCTTTTTGCTGGATAGATACGAGGCATTCTATCTAGTCATCAGGGGTAAAAACGCATCTGCGTGTTGATTCTTAATCAAGGATAAATGTTTTTTATAGAATAATAATATATAAAAATACATTTATATATTATTATTTGGTTTGGCATCCAAAGAGGTGTCAGACAGGGCTGTGTAGCTTCCCCTTGGCTGTTCAACCTATTTATGGACCGGTGTTTGCAAACTTTGAAAGATGAAGAATGTGGGTTAAGAATGGGCGAGTTAACCGTCAAATGCCTTTTGTATGCCGATGATCAAGTCATATTTGCGTCATCGGCGCCAGAGTTGCAAATGATGGTTACATTAATGAACTGGGAATTAAAAGAAAGGGGAATGAAAGTGAACGCAAGTAAGACGAAAGTGATGGTTTTTGAAAGAGAAGAAAGCAAAACGGTATGTGAAATAAGAATAGAAGGAGAGTTAATTGAGCAAGTGGATGAGTTTGTGTATTTGGGATGTGTATTTAGCAGGGATGGTAGATATGACAGGGATATAGAACGACGAGTAAATGCAGGGAATAGAGTGAATGGGGCACTACACTCTATTATGAAGAACCAGAATGTGTCAAAACAGGCACGTATGGTAATTCATAATGCTGTGTTAGTACCTACTTTAATGTATGGTAGTAAAAGCTGAGTGTGGCAGAAGAAGCACGAAAGTATAATAAATGCTGTAGAAATGCGGTCTTTTAGGAATATGCTATGGTTGAATCTGAATGACAGGGTGAGAAATTGCGTGATAAGAGATAAATGTGGTATGCAAGATGATGTTGTGACCAGGATTAAGAAAGGAATGCTTCGGTGGTTTGGTCATGTAGAAAGAATGAATGAGGAAAGAGTGACAAAGCAAATTTATATGGCAGATGTGAACGGCCGAGTCGGGAAGGGACGCCCAAGAAAAAAGTTTATCGACCAAATTGGCGATATTTTGAAAATGGGCCACGTTAGAAGTACCCTTAACCGACGAGCATGTATGCGTAGATATATGGATGTAAAGGAGGCGAAAGAGGTATGTCAGGATCGTGCCAAATGGAAGTCCGTAGTCTCTGCCTACCCCTCTGGGTGACAGGCGTGAGTGTTTATGTATGTAAAAATACATTTATATAGAATAATAAATAAGTGACAAATGAGTAAACACTCTGGCAACACGCGTGTTGCCAGTGATGACTTACGGATCAGAGACGTGGTCCTTCACTGCTGGCCGTATGAGGACGGTCAATGTCGCTCAGCGAGCTATGGAGAGGCTCTATCTCTATATCTCTATGCTCGGAGTTTCTCTGCGTGATAGACTCAGAAATTAGGATATCCGCAGTAAAACCAAAGTGACCGACATAGCCCAACGGATTGGTAAGCTGAAGTGGCAATGGACCGGCCATATAGCTCGAAGAAATGATTGCCGATGGGGAAGAAAGGTTCTCGAATGGCAGCCTCGTACCGGTAGGCGTAGTGTAGGGCGACCTCCCACTAGATGGAGTGACGACTTGGTAAGACATGCAGGAAGTCGATGGATGCAGGTGGCTCAGGACGGTCCTTTGTGGCATTACTTGGGGGAGGCCTATGTTCAGCAGTGGACTTGTGAAGGGCTGTAATGATGATGATGATGATGATGATGAGCACACAGTCCACCTGATGGTAAGTGGATGCTTTGGCCCATAGATATGTAGGTACATTTATCTTCAATTAGGAATCAAAATACAGATGCGTTGTCAACCTCTGAGGACTGATATGGAATGCCTCATGTTCAGTAAAAAGGACCTCCAGATCTCTAAACTCACCATACGAAACACAGCAGCAATAAGCTGCTATTTTACGCTGGTATTGTGAGAGCATGGTGCTACCTCGGTCGAGCCGACCCATTCGTGCTGCAAGCACAATATAGCTGCAGCATGGCTCTGCTATGTAAACTAACGTAGATGTTTATGGGCCACGGTAACTACTTACCATCAGGAATGTAAAAGAAATAAAGAAATACCATAAGTCACAGAATTCACGTAGGTACCATCGGGTGAACTGGGTGCTTACTACTTACTTCTATAAAAAATCATCAAATGAAGAAATGAACCAAGTATTGAAAGCGTGGTGCAGTGGTGGGGTAAGAGATTTCACTACTTTATACTGTCATCCCAGCTGGGTGTCGTGGCAGGCGACAGGTGATAACAACTCAGAAATAAAAATAGCTGAGATTACAACCCGCCTGCAAAGCGTGGCAAACATTGCAAATACGCCCCTTGTGAGGCAAGACACAGGGGATTGTTGGATCACGATAACTTATACATACTTACATATCTATAAACTTTCCTCTTGAATCATTCTGTCTGTTAATGAAAACCGCATCAGCATCCGTTGCGTAGTTTAAAAGATCTGCGCACAGACGGTGGGAAGCGACTTTGTTTTATACAATGTGTAGAAATCGAAGAATCACTTGCGTTTGCTTATTGCACTTTGATGTAATAATTTATTCATTTATTTAAATAGTATTGAAATTTGTGCAATATTAAAAACTTATAACTAAAACTATCATTCAGTCGTAGTTCTCGCGTTACAGTGCCAAGAACGCTGGCTGCGTTTCTTCGCTGAATGGCTGTTAGCCTTAGCGAGAAAAGAACCAGCCCTCTTATAATATTTATAATATAAAACTAACTCATAACATATATGTTATTGCTCAGTGTGCCCGTCACGACTTACAATTGCAAGGCCTCCTTTTACTTTAATGCTTTTCACTTGCTTTCTCGTGTATGTTTGTTCCATTGGAATTTAGTAACTGATTTTAAACTAACTACTTCATGAGTGAGAGATTTAAAATTTTAAACATAGCTCTGAATCAAATAACAATCTGAGCATATGAAAAAAATAGTATATTAAAAAAATCTAATACATCTTTTTTAATTTTACTTATTTGTGAGAAATTTTCGCGGGCGCGCGAACAACTCGCCAAAGTTACATCATAGGCTCGTATATGAATACCAAAGTTACATCGAATAATAACGCATTTGCATGATAAGACATAAATTACTATTATTGAATTGTTTGTCTGTGTGTGCGCGCTAATGTTCTGCGCGGCCGTTTGTGATAAAGCTTTACGAACATATAGAGAGCACGGCCAGCAAGGACCCAGGCCATACTCACCCAAACAACTTGAACATTATGATGTAAAAAAACGAAAAAATTACAAAGTAAATGGTTATTAACTATCTTAAATCTAAATAACGAATCCGGGGCCGGTCGCTATTTAATAAAATACATTTGATTCTAAACACTTCATGAAAACTTATTAGCTACTATTTTCTCAAGGTAATATTTGTCTATACTATCCTATAGCTGTTTGTGAGTCTTTTCTGACTTGGGAAAAAATTCCCAGAAATTGTTTTTTTTTAGGTCAAGTAAAGTCCCCTCGCGCGGATCCTAGAGGCGGAGCTTCATAGAGCGCCTCCCGCGGCGCTCCGCCCTTCGTCCTCCTTCTTAAGTTTGTCGAGTGATCTATGCCACAAGTGGAGGCGGTTATGTATTTTTATTTGGATGTATTGTACATGTGAAATGTAGATAACTATTTTCTTTCAATATAATTTACGAAAGAACTTGTTTGCTATTTATCTATAGTAATATTTTTATAAAGAAGTTTTTTTTTAAAGAATAAGGGTTACAAGCGAGCACACAGTTCACCTGATGGTAAGTGGTTGCTGCGGCCCATAGATATCTACATCTATCCTCGATTACGAATCAAAATGCAGATGCGTTGTCACCCGTGAGGAGTAAGATGGAATGCCTCGTTTCCAGTAAAATTAGTCTCCGGTTCTCTTCACTCACCATACGAAAGAACAGCGTTAAGCTGATATTTTGCGCTGGTATTCTTTGAGAGCATGGTCCTTCCCCAGTAGAACTATATTACTGATATAGCTCCAGCATGACTCTACCACGTCGACAGTGACAAAACGAACTTACAAACCACCTGATGAGGAATAGCTGCTTAGCTTTTTTTCTTTCTATTACAAATATTATAAGTGTATTTCCTTGGACACTTGCAGCCAACTTCGCTACAAGTGCGTTGTCAGGTCTGAGGACTGAGATGGAATGCCCCACAGTCTGTAACTATACTGGCTCTGCAAGCCACTGCCTGCTATTTGGCGGCAAATAAAATAAGAGCATGGTTTCCTACCCCGACGGACTCCCAGACAGGAAAGCAGTACCACTTAGCAATATGTTTGTACTGTATTTGTTTATCCTTTATTATAATAACGTTAACTAAAAGTTTTATTAAAATACCCTTCAGAAAAACAAATCTAAACTGAGTGGGTGCTTTCGTTTTACTCTTGTATGTAAATGTACACTTTTATTTTAATATGAATTAACCAAATTATTTGTGTTCTGACAAAAACTATAAGGTACACTTTTCAGTAGTTATGTAAATATGGCTCATATTCGATACTACATAACAAAAGTACATTTACCAATAACATTTTATGCATGTGAATTTGACGTGAAATTTTGCTTTACTGTGTTTTTTTTAAACACATATTTTTTTTAAACAAGTTTTGTACCTAATGACGTTTTCTACCATTCAACGCTTCTAACTTGTTTAATTATAAATTACTTATTTATCTATAGGAATATCTTATTAAAAATATATATGAAAATCGTACCACTTTAACTATAAGCATATAAGCAGGCTTCGTGGCGCAGTGTCATAGCTTTGAGTCACGGTGCTCCTGGAGCCGCGAACTAAAATCTCGCACGGAACTAGTACCTATTTGTGTTTGCGTAAATGTTTGTCCATGTGCGATTTTTATATCTAAACTACATCCGCGATAGTAGAGAAAATCCTAGTATCTGGATAATGATTTTCTTTTTTCAGAATAAAAAATAAAGAAATATACCACATAGCCTTACATTGAAACAGTGAAACTGCTATAGATTCCTTCATCATCATACATGTTATATTTTAACTTAAAGCGTAAGAATTTTTTTAGTGTGTTTAAAAACATAGTTAAGCAAACGTTTACCACGTAAAATTCACACGCA
This sequence comes from Parnassius smintheus behrii, assembly GCA_036936625.1. Taxonomy (NCBI): domain Eukaryota; kingdom Metazoa; phylum Arthropoda; class Insecta; order Lepidoptera; family Papilionidae; genus Parnassius; species Parnassius smintheus. The sequence continues at coordinate 54,800,038 of JAUPFT010000008.1, read as the reverse complement.
CAAAATATAAAATTTTATTGCATAAACGTACTTTCACTGTGTAGTATCGGATATGAGTCATATTTAAATAACTACTGAAATGTGTACGTTTTACTTTTGGTCAAAACGTAAATAATTTGCTTGATTCATATTTAAATAAAAGTGTACATTTACATACAGGAATAAAACGAAAGTAGGTTCTCAACTCAGGTTAGTTTTGCTTTTCTGATTGAAATGTCATTGACCCATATAATATATCTTATTTTACACGTTGCCTATTTATAGCTTAATTACGAAAAATAATATAATATATAGTATTTAACATGCAATAAAAATTAAAAAAATGCTGTACAAGATCCAATTATTTGAGTTTTCTAAGTTATTAGGTTCCTATTAAAACACAGTAAGTAGTCACGAGGAAATGACGCATACGTCATTCTCTCGAAACGTTTTCATTGTTACATTTTTTTAAACAGTTTATTTGATAAGTGAAACATTTCTTTTAAAACATGTTCAAATAAATCATAGATTCATAAACTCTCACTCCTGTTACACTTGTTCACTTTTTCTGTGTCCATATAACATACTTACCTACATGTTTATGGGTACTCTTAACTTGGCTCATCTTCGATATTGGTCTTATCATATCTTAAATTTGGTGGACAAACTTCCATCTAGGAGATCCCTTTTCGATCCCGCCACTCGCTTGTGCGGTATAAATCCATAGTTATTGTATTTTTTTACAAACATTAGTATCTGTTTTGAAATTTAAAAAGAATTTTTTGTTTGAACACGATCACTTGTGGCAACACGCTCGTAACTTGTGACATACGCTATACGCCCAAGAGTTTCCAAGAAACGGTGTCTGCGGTTACTGTAATGGTAGAGAAGGCCTCGTAGGCACTAAGGTCGTTCGAAATAGTTCATTGCTTACATTTTGCAAGGTTAAGTACCGGATTCAGGTGGAATTGGTAGAGTTTGGTTTTTCCTAACCCACATAACGTTAACCCAATTGTATTCTGTGCAGATTTAATATTTATATTTTTGATAGCACTTTAGATTCTAGAATAACCTTCTGACGGTTCTACAAACAGTCGTCACGTCAATTTATCAATTTCTGCAGACCCTGTTTCATAAATAAGTTGTTGTCGTATTATTAGTACCCGGATGACCGAGCTTTGCTCGATTTTTTTTTTTAAGTTTCATTTAGATACAAATTACATGAATAATAGTTTTTGATCTTATTGACATAGTAGAAAAATCTGAACTGGTTATTTGAATAAAAAATCATGAGTGCAATTAGTTTAATTAAAATTTTCGTATTTTTAAAAAATACTAAAAAAAGGGCTCGAAATAATTGATTTTCTCACAAAAGAAGGGAACTTGAAAAAAAAAAGGAAAAAAAGTCGATTAACTCAAAATCTATTTGATCGATCTCCAAAAAATTGGTACATATAGGTATATACTTTTCAATGGAGAAGGTTTATATATATATATATATATATATATATATATATATATATATATATATATATATATATATATATAAACTAAAAAAGTTTAGAAAACAAATAAAATTTAAAATTATTGATTTTATTTGCTCAAGCGCAGCAACTAATAAATTAACTTGCATGCGCTACAATAATAAAAAATAAGTTGCTGAACACAACCTATGATATTAACTGGCAGGACAACGTCGGCGGGTTCACCTGGTAGATAATAAATACCTAGGTGGATTGAAAAGTACTCGGCCTAACACAGATCCATTCAATTCTAAAAATCAAATCTACCCACATTATTTAGTTCAGTTCAGACTAGTTCATTGTGTGAAGTTCGAAACGTGTGCGATAATTAGTTGTGATTTTATAAATTTATTAACAAAGTAATCGGACATAATTTCCGCGAATGGAGCAAATCGAGCAGCGTGCCGTCATTAAGTACCTCCATAAGAAGGGGCTATCATCAAAAGCCATCCATGATGAGATGGTCAGTACATTAGGCGATTGTGCTCTGTCATATTCATCCGTCAAAAAATGGATAGCAGAATTTAAGCGTGGTAGAGAGAGTGTGAAAGATGAACCCCGCTCTGGAAGGCCTTCGACGTCAACTACTGACGAAAATATTAAAAAAGTACTTGATTTAATCATGGGAGACCGCAGATTAAAAATTAGAGAGATAGCCGAGATTATAGGCATCTCTTATGAACGAACTCAAAACATCATTGTCAACGAGTTGGGTTTCCACAAGGTGTCTGCGAGGTGGGCGCGACTGCTTTCAGTTGAACAAAAAAGGACGCGATTGACTATTTCACGCGACTGTTTGGAGTTATTTGAAGCCGATGCAGATGATTTTTTGAATCGTTTTGTTACTATGGACGAAACATGGGTTCATTACTGTACACCGGAAACAAAACAACAATCAAAACAGTGGAGAAGACCTGGTTCACCACCCCCTAAAAAGGCTAAGTCGATTTTGTCGGCAAATAAGGTGATGGCTTCAGTATTCTGGGACTCGAAAGGTGTGATTATGATTGATTATCTTGAAAGGGGTCAGACTATAAACTCTGATTACTACTGCACCTTACTACGTCGTTTACGAGAGGAAATAAAAGAAAAACGTCGAGGAATGCTCAGAAGAAAAGTCCTGTTTCATCAAGATAACGCCCGTGTTCACACGTCAGTACAGTCAATGGCTGAAATTCACAACTGTGGCTTTGAACTGTTACCGCATCCGCCGTATTCACCTGATCTGGCACCATCAGACTTCTTTCTGTTCCCTAACCTAAAAAAGCACTTGGGAGGTCAAAGATTTTCGACAAACGACGAGGTCAAAGCAGCTGTAGACGTATATTTTGACTCTAAGGAAGAATCATTTTTTTTCAACGGTCTAAATGCTTGGAAGGTGAGGTGGCAAAAGTGTATTGAACTTGATGGTGATTATGTAGAAAAATAAAAATATAACTGATTTAGTATGTGTTTATTTTCTTGGTTAGGCCGAGTACTTTTCAATATATAAAAACTCTTGGGATGGAAATAGTTTTAATACTAGACTTCTTTTAAATCATTTTGTATAATTAACATTCACTGATGTTAGAGTCCTTAAATCATAAGTTAATTATCTTCTAGTGTGATTCATGTCCAGGAGTTAATAGCTTGCTAATTTTCTTTTAAATTTTCTAAGAGGAAAACGATCAAGCAAATTAACGGGGAGATATTTTATTTATTTATTTCACAATTTATGTACACACAAGTTAGGGAGAGGACACATCATGATGAAAAGTTTGTAAAAAGGCTCTACTTATCTCACAATGAAATTTCTTCCAGTAGGCCAGTTTCAAAGATATACGATTACTAAATGATTATAAGGTGTGCACTTTGTTATTAACATACAAGGGGATATAATAAATATATACGTCAGCCCAAATACTTATATATATATATATATATATATATATATATATATATATATATATATATATATATATAAATAATACATGAATGTATTCATATTTAAGCAAACATTAATACATAAATACTTAATATAATATAAAGTCATAATTAAATATATAAACATATATATACACACACATACATATATATATGTACATGCATATATTTGTAACAGTATAGTAAATATCAGATTTGAGACTTACACAGAAGACAGCGATAAATAATGTTCTTTCACTCGTTTTTTGAACAATGTCACTGTTTTGATTTCTCGAATGTGTTTATTGTGTTTAATTCGTATTACAGCTAGTTACTTTATTGTTTTTTTAATGTTAACTCTACCAAAACTACCCCCGTCCCCTGCTATCAAATAACATGATAAACGCGTAAACTGCACTGATACGGAAGGGTGCACACAATAAGTCAAACCGCTAGTGCACTGCGCTACTGGACGCCATGCATAATGCACGAGCAATCAAAACATGGGAATCTTATTCAGGATCAAGAGGATTTAAGGATATTCAGTAATATGGTTACGTAAAGCAATAACTTGGTCTTAAAATTGTTAATTTGAAAGAATCGGAAACGTAAAAAAATCTAGAAGGCACAAGCTTTTTGACAGCAGTGCAGCGAGTCACCGGTTCGAATCCCACAAGGAAAAAGACTTACAAAGAACACAATATCCAAACCACAAATAATTATTTATAGTATATTGTGGTCGGTCTTTGTTTGCCTTCTGCTTTTCTTTAATAATAACTTTTTTTTAAATGTTCGATACTCCCGCACAAGGATTTTCTCCTGTATTATGGTGGCGGCTTACATACATAAATTGCACAAGGACAAACATTCAGATCCAGAACAATTCCTATGTATATGCAGGCTATACAAATAGTTCCGTGCGGGATTCGAACCCGCGGCCCTCAGTGCCGTAATCCATTGCTAAGCTTATGTTACAAAAAAGGGGAAAATGCAATTCAAGCCCCGAAAAATTGTGACGTTTATGGACCTACCTAGGACCTAGGTTAGGTTAGTGTCAGTAAAAATAGCACAAAGTTATTTCTACCGTTTTCAGTCCAGGAATTGATGTCAAAGACGCAGCTCGCTCTGGTCACCCTCAACACTCATACGTGTAAAGTCGATGGCATTTCTGAAAAAGTGGAGCAAGATCGGCATGTTAGTAATTACGACATAACCAAGAAATCGAGGATTAACCACAAAACAGTTTTGACGCATTTGAAAAAGTCAGGCTATACAAAAAATCATTTGTGATTCTATATTGAAACGTAATGAAACCGAATCATTTAAAAAAATATTATACCTAATTTTTATTTAGGTATTAATTTATTTTAATCAACAGGGATCATAGGTTAAAATAACATTCATTAACATCTATTCTAATTAAATAATAAAATTAATAAATTAATAAAACTAAAATTATAAATCATTACTAATATTAATTATATCAAATGCGTAAGTATTTATAGATAATAATATCGAAAATAAAATAATAATTTAATAATAATAATAATAAAATAACATAAATCGATTTCACCGTTACACATACATCATATCCGATTTAATTAGGTACACATTAACAAAACCACCAACAAAACTTACCATAATGATATAATACAATACTTTTAGTTAAAAATACAAAAAAAAGTCTTAAATATGTAGTGTGCCTGTCTGATGCAATGGGTACATGGACATGAACCCAGTGCCTCAAAAAAGTACACTCGGGTTTTTCACTAATTACGTAAGAATGCTGTTGGCGCTCCCACGAACCCTGTGCATCAATGACGCAGTTCTTTTGCGAATAAGTGTTGAAAAATTGATATTAAAAAATTAATAATTAAAAATTATTAAATCAGTGGTGATGAAAAGTAGATCAATTACGATAAGAACGTGATATAAAGATCATAGTCAAGCTCCACAGACTGTAGCGAAACCCGGATCAACACGCAATAAGGTGATGCTGTGTGTACGGTGGGATAGAAAGGTCATCGTTTATTGTGAGCTTTTACTGCCGGGGAAAACCATCGCTTCGGATCTCTACTGCCTACAACTAATGGGACTCAAGCAAGAAATTGAGAAAAAACGACCGGAATTTATCAACAGAAAAGGAGTGGTCTTTTATCGTGATAACGTTGGACCACATCTTTGGCCACTCAGCAAAAATTGAGAAAGTTTGGTTGAGAAATGTTAATGAATCCACCATATAATTCTGACCTTGCCTCTTCAGATTTTTACCTGTTTCGGACTCTTCAGAATTCTTTGGGCAGTGTTACATCAAGAGAGGACTGTCAAAGCTACTTGTCGCATTTTTTTAATAAAAAATTCCAAGATTTCTACAGCTACGGGTTTATGTAACTATACCTACAAGATGGTGACAAGTGATCGGACAAAATGGCACATATATTTTATTAAATATAATTAAACTTCAAAAAAATGTCTTGAATTTGTACATAAGTTACGGAGAAACTTATTCCCCGACCTTATAAATTTAATTGTAATGTAAGTAAATGCAAAACCAAAATGATCATCAATTGTATAACGCCCGGATCTAGAGATACTATGACTGATTTGCTCTGTCCTGCGACAGATATTCCTCGTATAACATACATACCTAATTATCTTGTCGAACGTGACAAAATTGACATAACTTTTTCACCGACTTCAAAAAGGAGGAGGTATTCAATTCGACTATATGGTGTTCTTACCTCAAAACTTTTCTCTGGGTGAACCGATTTTGATGATTCTTTTTTATCTGAAAGCTGGTGCTTTTCTTGTGGTCCCATATAATCAAGATATGACGAATATTTTTTGAGTTATCTTTAATAATGCGTAGATATTTGATTGCCTTCAAATACATTGATTCGGTCGTATTAAAGTCGGTTGTGCAAAATTTTCAGTTTTACCACTTGTCCTGTAAAGCCCTGGACATGTTGGAGCCCTGGACAGTTGCATGACGTCTCTGCCTACTGCTACAACAAAGTCGTACAACAATAGTGTCCACCTGATGGTGGACACTATGGTTGTGATGATGGTATGTGGGTGTTGTTGCCCACGGCTCTATTATAAATCAATATGCTGATACATTTTCACCTCTGAACACTAAGAAGGAATGCCTCGTTATTTGGCTGGTAAAGACTTCTTTGCAGCCTACTAGTCCGTCTGGGCAGGTTCCAGTTAAATACCTGCCGCTAAGCAATAGTGCGTGCTTGGTTCCAGTCCGATGTCTCTGAAGGTTAAAGAGAACCAGTATACTAACAGACTGCGAAGCATTTCATCATAGTCCTCGGAGACTACTTCGTTGATCTTGTTTTTGTAGTGGTACGACTGCTGATTATGAGGTCCTGGATTCGAATCCCGAGTCGGGCTAAAAACTCAATTATTGAGTTTTCCGTCAAGAAATTCTCAGTAACTATCCGGAGTCAGGAAATTGACGGTGTCTCACTCCTGTGCCTCGGAAAGCACGTAAAGCCGTTGGTCTTGCGCCTGATCTCTCTCCCGGTTGTGTCGGTTTACCGTCCCATCGGATTACGAGAGTGAGGGAATAGAGAGTGCACCTGTGCTTGCGCATACACTTGGGCACTATAATCCTGTCCTGCGCCGATGCCGCCATCGCCGAAATTCGGTCTGGAGGACATTATATTTATTATTATTAGTCCTCGGAGCTCGTATCTGTAGCCTTTGTTTGAAGTTGGTTGCAAGTGTCCATGGGTTGCTGAAGCCACTTACTATTAGGAGAACTGTACATTCGTTTGTCGGTTTCATTTTGTAATAAAAATACAGTAAAAACAGGTTTCTGTAATCATACTGGTATCTTTAAAAAGAATCTGTCTTAAACATACATAGCATAATATGAGGGAATGTAGCTACAGAATAAATATGTTTTACATTCAAGTCGATTACAAAGACATGACGAAAGTGCTGTGCGACCCTCTTACATGTAATACTGAGGGCGGACCGAGAGGCGGCGCCCTCCCGTCTTAAACGATGCCTTCACAGTCACTTGTCCGTTTCCGGTCGCACATCCGCCCGCATTCTGTCTTCCGTTTGTTATTTATCAATAATAATATTTCATTGTGAAAATAATCTTATCAAATAGTGATACTTATCAATTGATTATTTATGGTAAAGTTATTAGAATTTATAAGATGAAAACAGTGCAATTTCTTTCTCGAAAACAAATCAGTGAAAACTTAGTGTGAGATCAAATAATGAGTTTAGATTTGGAATTGGTGGCGACTTTAGCGGGAAGTGAGGTGAGGTGCGATGCTGTGGTTGAGAACCAGCGCCCATCGCATACACCATTTGTATCCAGGTGACTGTGAAGTAACTGTTACTAATAGATAACGGTAATGAACTTACATCCTAACTTACAACGTTTGATAATTCTGTCATAACGTACTCTGGTTTGGTGGTTCTGTTTTTGCTAATGCTCAGCGCTTTGAACCGTCTTAGGAACTTTCTTCCTATCAAGGTAAATTTTTCCCATTATTGACTATGCTGCTGCATATTTTCCTGATCTTAATGAGGTTTTCCTAGATTAGCTGGATCGTCTCCTCAATAGCTGTATCCGTTTTATTTTATAATATATATGGTTCGAAGCTAAAGTAAATCTTTGAGATGACCTCCTATTTTCGTAGCCTATGCTTCTTTCAAAACTGTATAACTTGTAACATCATCAGTTTATTTTGTAAGGAACTATTAGTGGGTTTTTTCTTTGTTTTATTTAAATAAACACCAACTATGCACGTCATGGCGAGAGAGGGCGATTACCCAGAGTATACATAAGTAAGGCATGGTTATGTATACTCATCATCATCATTAAAGCCCTTCACAAGTCCACTGCTGAACGTAGGTGTCCTGAGCCACTTGCAACGACCCACTTTCTGCTTTATACTCAAGGGGCGATTAGTGGACGTCCATTAGGTAATTATAAGAGCCAATTTTGGCAATTATTCTACACTCCCCTGGTGAGATGGGAGACATGGTTTGACCTCTTCCACTTCCAAATCTCACGAGAGATTAAAAAAAAGTTTATTTTAATTATAAACACGTTAATTTGCGCTTGATTACGTTGGGTTTGTTTGAAAAAAAAACATTGAATTAATTATTTTAATTAGCTTAATCATTTTTATATAAATTGTGGAGTTCGGATAACCGCGATAAATATTAGTGTGAAAGATTACGCCCTATTTTACTTAATTTAACCCAATTTTCTCGGCATTTTACGATGTTTCTTGCGGAAAAAAATTACGTGATATTTACCGAGAGCCTCTATCTCCCCCACGTGAAATTGGGTGAGATTCCGTTCGACCCCTTCCCCCCCTAAACACCTCACGTAATAAACGGATCTTATTACTCACTGGTCATCAAACAATGCTAGATGCTAATAATTTTTTTTATGGTATAAGTTTGACAAACGAGCACACAGTCCACCTGATGCTAAGTGGATGCTGTGGCCCATAGTCATCTACATTTATCTATCAAGTATTAATCAAAAAGCAGATGCATTTTCACCTGCGAGAACTAAGATAACGGAAACGAGGTATTCGTTTCCAGTAAAAAGGGTCTCCGGCTCTCTACACACGAAACAATAGCAGTAAGCTGCTATTTCACGCTGGTATTCTGTGAGAGCGTGGTACTACCTCGGTCGAGCCGACCTATTCGTGCTACAACCATGATATAGCTGAAGTCTGGTTCTATCACGTTTAAAAAAAGATAATCATTAGCAATAATTTAATTACGTGAAATATCGGCGACCTGTCTTTTACGAGTATACTCTACAATAACAAGTAGTACTGTTATTTATTCTGTGACCATACCAATATTCTCTCTCTTAACAGTTGTAAGTGACTATACTCGAAAGGCTTAAACGGAGAGGCTTCAAAGACTTCACGACCACACTAGGAAAATCTGTATTGTGGGGTGTTTGACAAATACGTAACGTTTTTTTGTAGGATTCAAAACCCGCTGCGCTGACCGCAGCACTTTAGCAGGAACGCCATTGTGCTTTCGAGCCGTCATAACAATTTTATTTGTATTTTTAGAGATTTAAATAAAACGGTTTCACTTCTCACTAAAGTGATTACAGCCTAGAAAAGTGGTACTGCTGGTGCCGGCTTTATTACATATTACTTCTGTGATTTTGTAGACCTTGGAGTCATTTATTCTCCATACATGCAGGTTTAAACAACTATTATTTGAAGAGCGATATAGAACCCCATAACTACATTAACTATATTAGCGAACTGAAACACTGTCGACGATACGACTCGGGGACGAAAAGATGAATTCTGCGATAGCTAACTACTAATTTAATGATAGAGAGATCACATTAATGTTAATTTTTTCTTCGATTTAAGGTAATTTAAAAAAAATGCTACCACTTATGAAAATCAGAATTCATAAACACATTACAAATCCTGTCTGATAATTATTTTTAGACATGGTTGAAGCGTCGGCTCGTCTTTTGCTAATAGCTTTTCAGTGGTTGAATACTCAAAGTTTTCGGTACTCTCGGATAGAACTATAACCTATATTGTAATATGTGTCTAAACCTTATAATAATCCTTATCTTTTCTTAAGAACCTTACGCATCCCTGAGTAACTGCGCGCGTGCCGGTGGCAGTGGCGGCCAGGTGCAACTGTGGCAGTTCCTGCTGGAAGAGTTGGCGGCCGGCGCGCCGGGCATCTGCTGGGAGGTGAGTAGGTCCACGTCTGTAGCATTTTGATTAAACTTCATTTGGCTATTGCTCGGTATTCCACTTATTCGGATTCGGTATACACCTCTATTATATTCAGTCGAATACCGAATATCTAGGTACTATTCTTCCGAATACGAATTCTTCAGTCAGATGAATTGTTGTTGTCAAATAATTGGTGAAATGAAAATATTGATTTAATTGATAGTAATGTATTTTACTTGTAATCACTAAACAAGTCATAGGTATAATATCAACATACGTGTTATAAAAATTAACAAAAATGTATCAGATAAATGTCCATGTAGAATTATCGTAATTAAAATTTAGAAGTGGAAGCAACGCTCTATATAAACACCACTTTCTTCCCGGCCGAATAATTTTGCCTAGTATTCGACTATTCGGCAGGAAGTCTATAGAATAATCGGTATTCGGCATGTGGCCGAATATATTATACGTTGCAAGCCTAATTTTGATGTATTTTAAAACTTATTAAAACTTTTGGGAAATCCGGTCTCCTTATTTCTTTTTATGAAAATGGTACCCTCACAATCGCAATTGCTCCTGTAAAGAGCGTTTACAGACATTCAATACATAATATGAACAAACATCCAGACCGAAACAATTATGTGTAGGTCATACTATTTCATTCGGACGTGATTCAAATCTACGATGTTTCACTACTTGCCCACTTTTTAAAATGTAGTGTAAAATCTTTGTTATATTCATTGTTATTCATATTATGATTTTTATAGAATATGGGTGAAAAATACAACGTTAGGGTTATTTGCTCGTTTGATTGTTACATATATGAATATTTCGCTCGTATATATTCGAATGCCTTTAAAGTATTATCATAATTATTTTTTTTAAACTAACTTTTAAAATACATGCCTTGTCTTCATTCCTTGTGAACACAGCAATTCTTTGCTTAAATAGTTCGTCAGGAAGAAATCGCTTTCATAGCGATTAACCACATTGTATACCTTCTTTATATACTTAGGTATCATTTTATTGTTTCAAAGAGTATTCGGGAACATTATAGAATACCTATATTTATTGATTATTATGAAGAAAAAAAAAATAGTTTCTATGGGCTACGCTGGGCAGCGAAAACGAGTAAATACTATTTCCTAATGTTAATTTTCCAGATTTGGATCTTCATGGTATATTAAAGTTTGTGGTGTATCAGGGAGCTCCAGGCGAGGGCGAGTTCCGACTGTCGGACCCCGACGAGGTGGCGCGGCGCTGGGGCCGCCGCAAGCAGAAGCCCAACATGAACTACGACAAGCTGTCGCGCGCCCTGCGCTACTATTACGACAAGAACATCATGACCAAGGTACGCAGTGCTGACGAACTGCTGACCTTCAGCAAAACGTGAGTAGTTACGTTGTACCAGTTCTGGCTCACTGAGTCAGAAGTGGTACAAGTACGACGTTCGTCGACTCATGACCCTAAAAAAAAAACGTTTTGGCACGCTCTGATCACGAAACTGGGGTCCATTTTTGCGTAGGATGCACGGTTCCGGAGATTTGCAGATCAATTAACTCTTATCTAATTGATATCCGGTGAAGGCCTCCACCGTCATTAGCGCTCCATTGTTCCTATCTACTTGTCTATTGTTCATTGAATACCGTCATTATCTATTCTTCCTCAGCGTGGTGCTATTGTATTATACTCCTTTGTTCCTATCTACACTAATCTGACTCATCAATAAAACACATTACCTAATTTTGTTAAAAATTTTATTTACAAAATACAAAATCTTGTTACTTATTATCTATAAAATAGGAGCGAAACATCTCATCCACTAAAATATCGTTGTACAATGTATTCCCCGTAAATATACTCGTAAAACTATGCATTGAACATCCCTGAAACTTATATAGCAAATACATTAAGCAATATTCGCCACAAACTGAAGTCCACTCATTCTGAATCCTATCAACATTCCAGTTCCATCTTTTACAATTTCTTTTTAAAAACTCTAGATGATATCGTACAGGTGCCCGTCCGAATGAATCAAAATATTGACCGACGTCATTCGTATCGATATATAAAGCTACCCAATGTGACCCTGGTTCATCATCTGTATCCAAATTGCATATTATATACGTTGGTACGTGGGTGTACATGGGCAGTTTATTGGCAGCATAAACATTATTTTCTAGAGTGGGGTGAATCTTTTTCAGATGTTGTTGTACATCTAGTGTATCCATGATATTACTGCTATTAGTAGATTATTACAGTACCAATCTACTGAATGACTAACATAGGAATGAACAATTGTAGTGATTTCTAAATATTAAATTGCATTCTTTGTGTTATACAAAACGTATTTAAGTCATCAATACACTGAACAAGACACGACACGAAGGACGAAGGAATGTTGAGATAAGCAACAGAATGTGAGATAAGCTTGTTGACGCATAAAGTTACTAACAATTCTACTGCAGAAATTCTTTAGATTAGAATTATTACTCACTGGTACTATATAAGACCAAGCAACTGCATTTGACCGCAGTGGATCTATCAATACTACATTTGTGTTACTTCAACGCGTCAAAGGCCATGGATGTAAGTGTTTATTCTATTGACAAACTTACTTTTCTTTCTGTTATTTTCTTACGTGTGTATGATTTAGTGTTTATTTATTTAATTCCGAAACTCTTGTGGCTTACAGAAAATCCAACACGCACACAAGGTTGAATTTTACATGCAAAAAATATTACAAAAAATCATCCAATTATAACAAACGAATCAAAAGGTATCAGTTATGAATTAATAATTAAAAATAATAATCATAAATTAAACAATTATGCAATATTAGTGTTATAAAATCTCTAAGCCTTTATCAGCTTTATCAGATTTTAAAATATGAAAATAAAATATTAAAATATGAGTATAAGAAGAAAAAGGTCACAATCATACAATGTCAGGCTATGAAATATTTTGTCATATTAATTTATAATGCAATGTCAATAAAAGCTAATTACAATATATGTCCATAATTAAAATTACATCTTAAATACAAGGTAATAAATAGTAAATAGTCAAGTAAATTAAATTGTCAAATTATTAATTATCTTATTATCGATAATTTTATTAAAAAGATTCAGCAGACGTGTCATACTGTCTGCAAATATGTCAATTTCATCGTGTTGAGTGAGTATGTCCCCTATTAGTATCAATGCTCGATTTGTTGGTGCATAGGCAGCACGTTTGGTGCGTGTAACCGGTCTGTCTAGGAGACGCGGCCTACGGCGCGGAGCCACCGTTCCTCCATTATCTCTCTGCAGGTACCTGGGCACCAACAAACCGATTCTCTCAACAACCGACTGGCAGTCCAACTTGTGGTGAATTAAAAAAAGATAATACCTAATAGTTGACATCACCCTCCTAAACATTAGGGTTTCTAAATCAACCATACCCAAATCGAATAGGGAAGGATACAAATAAGGGTAGTAACCGTAACTCTTATTATAAATCCAACGAGCAAATTTACGTTGTATTCTCTCTAACATGATAGTATACTTATTCTCATAAGGATTCCAGGCCGCAGCTGCATACTCCAGTTTACTCCGAACATACGCATTATACAAAGTTTTAGCCACCCTTATATCATCAAAGTCGGCAGCAGTCCTGATCACAAAACCCAAAGTCTTACTAGCCGACTTGCAAATGGATGTCATATGATTGTGAAAATTTAATTTAGTATCTAATAATAAGCCCAAGTCAATTATGTCATATACTCTTACCATAGGCGCGTCAAATAAGTTATAATTAATAATGATAGGATTCGGTTTTAATGCAAAAGTAATAACCTTACATTTAGTCTGATTAAGAGGAAGATGGTTCACTTTGCTCCATTCCGATACCCTATCTATGTCCTTTTGAAGAGCCTGTGCATCAGCAGCACTGCCAATTCCCAAGCTTAATTTCAGATCATCTGCGAATAAAAGGCACTTCGCGGATTTAACTTTGGTAGGCAAGTCATTTATAAAACTTAAGAACAGCGTAGGGCCAAGAATACTACCCTGACTCACACCAGATCTAGTAAAATAATAAGCGGATTCGTAACCACTTACTCTAACGAATTGACGACGATTATCCAAATAGCTAGCAAAAAATTGAAGAAGCTTCGGAATAAAACCCAACTTAGCTAGCTTCTGTAACAGTATGTCATTACTCACCAGATCAAAAGCTTTCCTAAAGTCGAAATATGCGGCATCTACCTGTCTTCTAAAATCCATCTCTGTACATACGTAGTCAATGTGTGCTATCAGGTTGGTATTTGTTGAGCGATTTTTCCGAAACCCATGTTGACTGTCATGCAAAATGTTATCTAACTGTTTGCTAATGCGGAAGTTCAAAATGGTTTCAAATACCTTCGCCAGAACCGAAAGCACCGCTATAGGTCTAAAAGCAGAAACATCTTTTCCAGGTTCTCCCTTTGGAACAGGAGTCACCCTAGATATTTTCCATTGTTCTGGATATTTAGCCTGTCTAAGAGACAGATTAAAAATGAATAAGAGCGGTGATCTAAGAACTGACGCACAATCCTTGACAAGAAAAGCAGGAATGCGGTCAGGGCCACCAGCGGATCGTGGCTTTAGGTGTTTTATTGCCAATCTAAAATCACTCTCGTCTACATGCCTGACTGAGATGGACACTGTATTAACTTGTAAATTAGCCGCACTTTCGGCGTCAGCATAATTTAATAGGGGCTTTTCATCATGAAATACAGAGCAAAAATATTCAGCAAAGGCATTAGCCGCATCTTGACCTGATACTGCTTTACCCTTATAACTATATGTCTCCGTATGTCGTCTTTCTTTTTTTTATCACTTACATATTTCCAAAATATTACCGGATCGTCAATTATACTTTTCTGTATCAACTTAAGATGCTGCTGATATGCGTTGGCAATCAAAACTTTAACCCTCCATCGATAAAAGTTAAACAATTCTTTGTTAAATAATTTTCCTTCTTGCTTAGGTTGGTGTTAACAAATTATAAGTAAGTTCTCCTTGGTGTTAACAAATTATATTTAAATATTATGTGTGTATATGATTAAGCCGTGGTAGCTCAGATGGTTAGCGCAAATTGTAAATTTCACAGTACGCGACCCGGGTTCGATCCCCGCCGGCACCAATTAAATTGTTAATTGCAATTTTAAGTGCTGATTTAATAGCAGCTCTCCCCTCAAGAAGAGAGTGATGACTAATTTATATATAGTAATAATATATTACTAATAACACTAATAATAACAGATGCGATGGTGGAAAAAGAAAATCGCAATCGATTGATCATTTTTTTGAAGCTGAATCAAAAATAAAAAAGAGGAAGCTGTTATCATCAACCGTAGCACGAGCCGCTAGAGATGGTGTATCATACATTTCTACTAATTCTGACGACGGAGACCAAGCGACGCATCTCATCAAAATTGAAATGTACGATATGAAGAAGCTATCCAAGATTCCAACTACTGATCATTGGAAACATGCTTCCACGAGGATTAAATATTACGTAAAGACTAATAAGGATAGCATCTACGACAACACAAACGCCCTCGTATACAATATTACAAAGACAATAGCAGAAAGTGAAAAAGTTAAAAAATACTTTTTTAACAATGACAGTCATTATAATAATAATAATGATAATAATAAAATAATAATAATAATATTAATATAATAATAATAACTGGAAATCACCTGGACCAGATGGTATACACAACTTTTGGCTGAAATGGATAACAAGTAGCCACGTGCGTGATTCAAGAAGCCATTGAGTGCTGTGAGCTCCCGAGACTTCTTACAACTGGTATTACCCACTTACTATATAAAAATGTAAACACCACGGAACCTAACAATTACCGACCTATTACATGCCTTTCAACTGTATACAAATTAATAACTGCAATTTTGAATAACAAGATCTATAAACATTTGGAAAATAATAACATTCTTTCAACTGCACAGAACGGATGTCGGAAACGGTCACGTGGTTGTAAAGAACTTCTTCTCATTGACACAGCTATTTGCCGACAAGTCTTTCGTAATCGCAAAAATATGTCCGCTGCTTGGGTGGATTATAAAAAGGCATATGACTCTGTTCCACATTCATGGCTAAAGAGAGTTTTAGAAATATATAAAATAGATGAAAAAATTTGTAAGTTTTTAAGTAAAGTAATTAGTCAGTGGAACACTATCCTAAATCTACCAGGTGAGTGGCAAAGTAGTTCGATAGACTCTATAAATATTAAACGGGGTATATTCCAGGGCGATAGTTTGAGCCCAACTTTGTTTTGTTTAGCCCTGAATCCTTTAAGCACTGCTATTGAGGAATCCGGATTAGGGTTTCGGTTTCGAAAAGAAAACTCACCGATCTCACATCTACTTTATATGGATGATCTCAAACTATTCACATCAAAAGAGGGTAATCTATTATTATTGTTGAAATTAACACATAGTTTGAACAATGATATTAGAATGGAATTTGGAATAGATAAATGTGCTGTCATCGACGTAAATAGGGGCAAAATTAAAGATTGTAATAATTTTGCAATTACGAATGACTCACATTTCAGTTCTCTTTCTGAAACAGAAACCTATAAATACTTTGGCATGGCAGAAGCGCTAGGAATTAATGACAAAAATATTAAAGAAAATTCAAAAGTAAAATTTATGTCAAGATTTAAAAAGTTATCAAAAGTCATTTATCTGGCGGAAACAAAATTAGAGCATAACACTCCTGGGTAATACCTAGCCTTCTATATACTTTTGGCGTTACAAGATGGTCTCAAACGGAATTGGATGACTTAGATAGACGAGTCCGTACATTAATGACTACGCACAGAATGCACCACCCACGATCATCTGTCATGAGGTTGTATCTTCCAAGAAAAGATGGTGGACGGGGCTTATTAAACATTAAAAACCTACACAACCTTGAAGTATACAACCTCAGAGACTATTTTATTAAAAAAAAGACACATCACACATTCATAATGACGTAGTGATTAATGACAAATCATTAACCCCGCTTAATATGTCGGCAAAGGACTGGCAGAGGCCTCATACTATGACTCTAGATGAACGCAAAAAGGTTTGGAATGACAAACAACTGCATGGTCGATTTTTTAAAGCATTGACTAATCCTTATGTAGACATGGTTGCATCAGTACATTGGTTACAATTTGGTGACCTTTTTGCAGAAACTGAAGGTTTTATCTGTGCAATACAAGATGAACAACTACCGGAAATACATTTTGAGGGACGGCACAGTTGACGTATGTCGCGCATGTCACCACCCTGGAGAGTCCCTCAGACATGTTATTTCCGGTTGTTCACAACTATCAAATGGTGAGTATTTGCACAGACATAACCAAGTAGCTAGAACAATACACCAACAGCTTGCCATTAAATTTGGCTTTACTCAACTGGATGTTCCATATTATAAGTATGAACCAAAGCCAGTCCTTGAAAATAGAAGTGTCACGCTGTACTGGGATCGGTCAATTATCACAGATAGGTTTATAGTGGCAAATAAACCTGACATTGTGGTGATAGACCGAACTACACGCAAGGCAATAATAGTGGATATCAGTGTTCCTCACGACGAGAATCTCGTAAAAGCAGAGAATGATTAAAAAATAAAATACATCGACTTGGCTCATGAGATTGTCGCTATGTGGGACGTTGATTCTACTATTATTGTACCAATAGTTGTATCAGTCAATGGACTTATTGGTAAAAATATGGACGATTATCTGTCTAAGTTAGGTTTGGGCAAATGGCTGAAAGCATTAATTCAAAAATCGGCCTTATTAAATACGGCTCGAATAGTAAGAAGGTTCCTATCTTTGGATGCCTAAATTCACCGATGGCTTAGAATTCCTCGCCGCGGTGGATAATAGCCGAAATAATAATATTATTTATATAGATTGTATTTATATTTATAATATTATAGTTTAGTGATAATATAAGTGATCATATAATAATAATAATTTATTTTATTTTGATAAAATGTACAAATTATTCCAATAAGTCTTAACTTAAAAATAGTCTACAATAACAGGCACCTGAACTAGGATAAACCTGTATCTCAGGTGTATGTGCTAAAAGATACATTAACAAATATTTTCTGTTTCTTATATAAAATGAATAACGTACTAACTAATAAGGGTTATTTGGGTAAAATACGTTATCATTAATTTACTTATGATATTAATTAACTTAAAACAATCAGCAACTTCTCTGTATCATCGTATGACAAATTTTGTAACCATGTTCGAATTACCTTCTTACAGTCTGCCATTTTTAATGGATAGATATACAAAACTGCATTGACTTGATTTTACAAAAAAGGGCCGAGAAATGTAAAAAATCTATTCATGAAATAATGCCTTATTCTAATGTTAGTTTCTATTACTTTATCTTTGCGCCTTTTATCAGTGACCTCTCTTCTATAAGGCAATCTTAAGTGCTGTCTTAGTAACGTGCTCATAACAAATAACTGGCGCACTGAGAGGACATTATAGGATTTGTTTATGAGATGGGATGGAAATAGAATAGGGCGGAATGTTGCAACTTTTAATACAGCTCTTTGAGCGCGTTCCAGTGGTAGTAGTGTAGTTTTAGCTGCTCCACCCCAAGAGGTTATACAATAGGTGAGTATTGACTGACATAATGCGTAATATACTTGTTTTACTACCTTATTATCAGCAAAAGAACGAATTTTTTTTAAAAACAAACATTAGTTTACGAACTCTATTGCATAGGTGGTTTATGTGGTTTTTAAATGTAAACGTAGAATCTATAATTATTCCAAGGTACTTAACAGTTTTTGTATTAGAAATAACTGGGCAGTAACATTTAGACTCTGTGACTGAGTAACATTGATGTGCATAAAGTTCTGGAATGGTTGCGTGCTGGGTTGAGCTGCGCATAGAAAAATGAATATATTTGATTTTGTCCGTATTCAGTGTTCGTCGTGTCATTAATATGTTTTGTTGGAGCCATTTATTAACTCTATCAAAACCTTGCTGAGCATATGAATAAACCTTGTCAACTGTATTTGCGGAAAAAAGTAGCACGGTATCATCTGCGTAAGATATTATTTTACCTGAGTTAAGTTCAAGATTGCAAAGGTCATTTATATAAATCAAAAATAGGGTTGGCCCTAATACACTTCCTTGAGGCACGCCGAAATGAGTATTTTTTTGTTCAGAGCTAACAACCTTATCGATTTTTATGCATTGATATCGATTTTTTAAATAATTCTTAAAAAGTTGAAGCTGCTTACCTCGAATACCTATGCTCTCTAACTTATTTAATAGGATAGGAATAGAAACCGTATCAAATGCTTTTGCAAGGTCAAGGAAAATGCCAATTGATTGGTTGCCTTTATCTAATTCTTGAGAGACGTAATCGGTCATTTCCTGCACAGCATCAGCAGTGGACATTTTAGGCCTGAAACAATATTGCATATTCGATAATATGGATTTACTTTGTAAATAATTCATTAATCTGTTGTTAATTTATTTTTCTAATATTTTAGACGTGGATGAGAGTATCGAGATAGGCCGATAATTGGAAACGTTTTTTTGTCCCCCGATTTGAATACTGGAGCTACAATTGCTTTTTTTAAACAATCTGGGAAAATTCCTTCAGAGAGACAAATTCTGAAAATATGGGTTAATGGTGGTACTAGAATTTGTCTATATTTTTTTAATATACTAGTGGGTAATCCGTCTCATCCAACCGCGCTTGTTTCTTTCAGTCCCATTATAATCCTTTCCACCTCACTAGGGTCCGTATCTAATAATGTGAACGAGCTTAATTGGCAGTTTTTTTGAGTTAATAAAGTGGCCCTGTATTCATGATTATTGTTAGAGTTGTTTGTTATCTGCTCAGCCAGATTTTTACCAACGTTCACAAAGTAATTATTTACTGTATTTGCTGATATAAGCGGCGAGTCATTATTTTGTAATAATTTTGACGAAGATTCCTGCTGTTTGGAAATAAATGCAATATCTTTTACATGCCGCCAAATCTTTTTATTATCTCTACCAGACTCTTCTAGTAAGTTTGTAAGATAATTATACTTCAACTTTTTTAATAAATTGTTACAAAAATTCCTACATGTTTTATATGAATTTTGTAAAATGGAATTATCTGAAGAGGACTTTGCCATCAGGTGTAGTTTGTCCCTGTGTTTCATGCACCTAATCAGGCCAGGTGTAATCCAAGGCTTTAAGTTATTATTTTTTTTAGTCATTAGCTGATCATTAGTGAATGTGATTCTGTTTACTTAAATTACTTCTGTGTACTCATTATATTCTATTTCTAATCCTTTGTTAGACTTAAATATCGGACATTATTTGAAATTTGGGTATCAGTTGGTCTACCAACACTGAACTGTTACTTACTCTGCTACCTATTTTCTTCTTTACTATAAGGATGGCAAACTTCAGTGAAGTGTGCACCAGTGCTTTCTTCTCCACAACCATGGAAGAGAATACGGAACTATTCAACAGCGAATTAAATCAGGAGTTGTCTAAAGTTTGTGATGAAATGGAGAAGGATCAATTGTTCGATTCATCGTATGATGATGAGTTGTATAATCACTGTGCGATGGTTGAAACACAGTTTAAGTAAGTAAAATAAACATTCATTTCGATCATAATTTACACAATGTCTTGTACAGTTTTTAATAAATTTAAACATTTTATTAGTCAACCACTACAACTTGGAAGAGGAACGAAGCGAACGAGCAGCAAAGAACTCAAGATCATCAAAAAACCAACAACGGAAGCAGAAGCGCCTACCTCTGCAGGGAACAGTATCAGTAACGATGATCAAGTGGAATGTCTAACGTGTCATATATTTATCAAGAAACGGTATTTAGCTAATCATTTTAAAATTATTCATATTACATTATCAAACGTTAGTGTTATTGAATCTGCTTTTCGAAATAGGATTTTAACTTATAAAATCAAGAGTAGAGTAGATAGTTCGAAATTGGTAAATTTTGAAACTCCTGAACTATTTTTAAATTCTATTAAAGATGATATTTTATTTTTAATACAAAAGTGTATTCATCAACACATAATTTTTAAAGTAAACTTCATATTGCATGCTGATTTTGTTCAACAAACTAAAAATATTCATGATACGTTCCATTTTCAAACGCTTTACTATATTATTTATCAAGGACTTAAATATTTTTTTTCATCTTTAAATGATACAATTACTACTAAATTAGTGCATTTGAAAAAAAAAAAGATAGTGGATGGAGTCTAAAAAACATAAAATCTATAGACATGAATGTTAATAAATTTAAACCCCTACGCGGTACTTCATACATAGATCTTCCTCGTGACATAAAATTAAAAAAAGCTGTTATAAATGTAAAAAGAAAGGATTATTTTTGTTTTAAATGGGCGTTACTCTCGGCGTTATATCCCGTAAATAAAAACGTGGATCGTGTATCATCGTACGTTAAACATGCAAATAAACTTAAATTTGATGGTATTTCCTTTCCAGTTAAAATTTATGACATAGCAAAAGTAGAGAAATTAAATGATATTTAGTATTAATATTTTTGGGTTAGAATATAGTAAAGAAAAACGATGTAATTCTATAGTAGGTCCATTATTTTTAACAAAGTGTCGTAAAGATAGACATATCAATTTATTATTTTTTTCCAAGGATACAAAAAATCATTATTGTTACGTAAAAAATTTATCGCGGTTAGTTAGTAAACAAATTTCAAAAGACGGTCACATCATGTACATTTGCGAAGCATGTCTACTTCACTTTCCATCTCAGGAAAGTTTAAATAACCATGAACAATACGATTGTGTCCACATTTGTACAGAATTACCAAACAGTGAAATTTAAAAAAAAGAATTGGTTTGGTCAACCTATTTCAAATGATAAAATTAAATTTGATAGTTATGAAAAAAGTTAAAGATACCATTCGTAGTTTATGCTGATTTCGAAGCAATTTTAAAACCAATAGAATCATGTTCTAACGATCCTTCCAAACCTTTCACACACAATATTCAGAAACATGAAGTACATAGTTTGGTTGTTATATAAAATGTTCATATGATGATAAATTATCAAAATATGTAACATATTGCGGACCCAACTGTGCACAAGTGTTTATTGAAAGTTTATCTAACAATCTCAAAGAAATAAACAGACTTCAAAAATATCCTCCACTTCCGCTAACAAATGAAGACAAAAACCAAATTTCAAATGCAACCATTTGTCATATTTGTGAAACAGAGTTAGCAGAACATTTTTATGATTTTGATTGGTACACCGGTAGTTTTATAGGTGTTGCTCACAAATCATGTAGCTCGAAGTTCAGAAAACCTCGTTATATACCAATATTTTTACACAACCTTAGTCACTATGATGCTCATTTTATTGTTCACATGATGATTACAATCATGCTAAAGATGTTTGGGAGCACTTTGGGTGTTGTAATATGGTAGATTATTTAAACCTGTATTTAAAAAACAGACGTTTTACTTTTATCTGATGTATTTGAAAACTTTAGAAAGTTATGTATTAATACTTATGATTTAGACCCTGCCCATTATTACACAGCACCCGGTTTAAATTGGGATGCAATGTTAAAATATACAAAAATAGAATTAGAACTTTTAACAGATTATGAGAAAATTGCATTTATTAGATCAGGTATCAGGGGTGTATCTCAATGTAGTAATCGTTATGCTAGAGCTAATAACAAATACATAGGAGATTATGATGCAGGGAAACCAAATTCACATATCACATATTTTGATGCCAACAATTTATATGCTATGTCTCAATGTCTTCCTACTGGTGGATTCGAATGGGTAAATCCGAATACAGAATTTAATGTATCTGAGACATCGAACTTCGGCTTTATTTTAGAAGTTGATTTGGAATATCCAGATGAACTTCATGATTTACATTCGGACTTTCCTTTATGCCCCGAAAACATTTGTGCAGGCAATATTAGTGAAAATAAACTAGTCCCAAATTTAAATAATAAAGATAAATATGTAATTCATTACAGAAATTTAAAGCAGTGTATAGAAATGGGGGTTAAATTAACTAAAATTCATAGAGTTTTAAAATTTAAACAGTCTCGCTGGTTGAAGATGTACATAGATCTAAACACAAAATTAAGAACATTAGCAAAATCAGATTTCGATAAAGATTTTTATAAATTAATGAATAATTCAGTCTTCGGTAAGACTATGGAGAATATTGAAAAAAGGGTTAACATAAAATTAGTTACACACTGGGAGAACCAGGGCAAAGCTTTAGGTGCTCAAGATCTAATCGCTGAACCACAATTTCATAGTCTTTCAGTATTTTCGGAAAACCTAGTTGCGGTTCAGCTGCGAAAAACGAAGTTAATATATAACAAACCAATTTATTTAGGGTTTTGCATTTTAGATATTTCAAAAACATTAATGTATGATTTTCATTATAACTATATGGTTAAAAAGTTTAGTAAAATCAAATTATTGTATATAGATACGGATAGTTTAATAGAGAATAAGACTATAGCCAAGGCAAAAGGGGTAAATAAATGTATCACTAAAAAGATGACCATGGATAGTTATAAGTCTTCTCTATTTAATAAAAAAAGTGCAATATTATAGTATGCTTAGATATAAATCAATTAAACACACACTTTTTACGCAGAAATTAAATAAGATTGGTTTATCATATAATGACACAAAGAGGCATATTTTAGATAATAATATTGAAACATTAGCTTGGGGTCATTATGAACTGCGTTAAGTGTTGATAGTTTTTAATTTTATGAAGTAGAGTTTATTATATATTTAATCGTTGTTTTATTGTAAATAATTTAAGTTAATTGTTGTTTATATTTGCGTGTATGTGTGTATTTATTTCAGGTTGAGTTGATTGTAAAATTATGTTGTACTAATTGTGTTAGAAATAGTATACAGATCATTCTGTTTTATATAATTTTTGCAATATATATTAATTATTTACACCAACACTTTCATTTTTTATTTCATCCCTTAGAACTTTAGACGTGTGTAATGTTTCACTTTATACATCCGTTTAATGCTATTGTGGCAGGACCAAGTGGATGTGGGAAGTCAAATTTTGTAACAAATTTCATAAAATCAGTTACAGAAATATGTAATTGTGATTTTAATCAGATCACATGGTGCTTTGATAAAATGCAACCTTTATATAATTTACCAAATGTTAACTATCATCAAGGAATTCCAAATCTTAATATGTGTGATGGTGAAAACCCACATCTCGTTATTATTGATGATCTAATGAGAGAGTCCGATGGAAGAATTGTGAATATATTTACAAAAGGTAGTCATCACAGGAATCTCAGTGTATTTTATTTAACACAAAATTTATTTCATCAGGGTAAAGGGCAAAGAGACATATCTTTAAACTCAAGTTATATAATATATTTTAAAAACCCTCGAGATAAAACTCAAATAAAATATTTAGCACTACAAGTATCACCAGATAACCCAAAATTCATTGAAGATGCCTACAGGGATGCAACTCTAGAGGCACATGGATATTTAATGGTAGATTTAAAACAGAATACCAATGATTTTTGTCGTATCAAGACAAATGTCTTCCCATTTAATGGTTTCTGTACAGTCTACATCCCCACAAAAGAGTTTAAATACACCAAGAATCAAACAATTCAAATCATTGCTAAATGATGCATCGTCGACTCACAACGCATAAACATTTGCTAAGCGTTTTGCATACGCTTAAACCAAAATATCAAAGATTATTACTTAAAAAGTGTGATGAAGAAGAAATTAACTGTATTTGTGAGTGTATTCATAACGTTTTACAAGGAAAAGTACCTCTTAAAGATCAAGATAAACAATAATTGAATAAACACAAAAATATACTCCGTAAACTAGTGCGTAAGTGTGAACATAAACTAAGAAAAAATATAATTATACAAAAAGGAGGGGCTTTCTTACCAATAATATTAGGTGCAATATTGAGTAGATTAGTGAGTGGACTAGCCATTTAACATAGAAAATGCAAAGAAAATGATACTTATCGAACCTGGATTGATTGAAAAATTAAAACAAGAAAATAAGGTTAATAATAATTTATCTCGATTAGATATTGAAATGCAAAATATTATGAATAGTAAGACGGAAGACCGAAAGAAATGGATGTTATATTTACAAACACTGCAAAGATACCTTCATTTTATCGAAGAGGATCGTCAACCACTCAGATTACTAATTTATTCTGATATATCTAATGAAGATTCAAATAAGTCTAAAATTGGTTTTAAAAATAAAGATAGAGATCTAAAAACTTCAGTTGATGCTGAATCTTTGTTGGAGGAGAATCGATCCATTAAAAGTAAAGAAAATGATGAAAATCCACTTTACACACCAGCTCAAATACTCAGTTTAATACCAAAAACTTATAATAAAAAGGGACAGTTATTATTAAACTTAGTTGAAACAAGTAAAAATAAAATACATTGGGATAATGAAGGTACAGTCATAATTGATAATGAAAAAATTCCTGGAAGTATGGAAAATTCCTGGAGTTGTTGATTTAATAAATGATTCACTATGGTGATGATGAGGGTGGGATAGATTTGCTGAAGCATTAAAAGATATTAAAGTACCACTTACTTATATTGGAAATCCAAAGAGATGTGAGTTTATTAACCAACTTCAAGCAAAAGATCTGAACAAACCCTCTGAGATTGAAGTTCAAGAGTTTTTTACACAGAGGAGGAGAGTTTTTTATACAGAGGAGATACAAAATCTATAACTAAAATAGAGTTTTCTGCACCGAGCAGTAGAGATAAAAAGTCTACAACTAAAATACGTAAAAGGCTTGAGTGGGAAAAATGGACCCCGTACTAGAAGAAAGATTTATTATGATCCATCTAATCCCGCTGGTTTTGGTGGTATTGATATATTATCAAAAGCTATAAAGAGTAAAATTAATAAAAAGCAAGTAAGGGAATGGTTAAAATCACAAGAAACATACACATTACATAAACCCATTCGAAAAAAATTCCCGCGTAATAGGTACATTCTATCAAATATTAATGAACTGTGGCAAGCTGATTTAAGTGATATGCGAACTTATTCTCAATATAATGATGGTTTCAAGTATATACTTTGTGTTATTGATGTATTTAGTAAATATGCTTTTGCAAGACCAATGAAAAAGAAAAACTCAGAAACAACTAAAGAATGTTTTGAAAGAATATTTACTGAAAGTAATTTAACACCTACTCACATACAATCTGATAAAGGTACAGAATTTGTTTCAAAAGATGTACAAAAATACTTTAAATCCAAAAAGATCAATTACTATACCACTAACAATCCTGACATTAAGGCCAGTATTGTTGAACGATTTCAAAGAACACTAAAAATGAAAATGTGGCGTTATTTCACTTATAATAATACTTATAGATATATAGATGTTTTACAAGATTTAATATACTCTTATAATCACAGCTTTCACTCTAGTATTAAGATGTGCCCATGTGATGTAAATTCCTACAATATTATGACAGTTTGGACTAATCTTTAAGATAGACGGTCAAACAAACTTTCTTTAGAAAATCCTAAACCAAATTTCAATGTTTTCCAAAAAGGATATGAATCAAATTGGAGTGATGAAATATTTATTATATCTTCAATAATTGATAGATCCCCATGGGTTGTTTATACAATAACAGATTTACAAAATGAACCAATAGTTGGTACTTTTTATGAAAGAGAATTACAGAAAATCACTATAACCCCACCTCACAATATAAAATAGATAAAATAATTGACACTCGTTACTCAGGTAACAGAAAAGAAGTATTAGTGAAATGGAAAGGTTATCCAGATAAATTTAACAGTTGGATTTTAGCTTCTAGTTTAAAAGAAATATGAATAAAGAAAGTTTTTATTTAACTTTGCTCAGCAATAGTTCAATGGAATACTTTCCTGATAACAAGACCACAAATTTTTCAATGAAATTACCAAAGGCTATTAAATTAGAAGGCGAATGGTCGGTTGGAGTTGTCGAGTTTCAATATCCATGTACCATGTTTACTGTTCAATGTTATATACATTACAAAATCTATGTTAATGCCTAATGTAGATAAACCATCCATAGTGTACTACAAAAAACATATTCCAGCTACCAACTATGATAACGTTGAGCATATTTTAAAAGTGTTAAATGGTATCGGAGAGAACTTGAAATTTCGCTATGATGAAATAACAAAATTTGTGTCTATTTCTGTTTTGGATAAAAATATAACATCATTAACATTATCAGCCAAATTAAGTTTACAACTAGGTTATGAACCAAATAAAAATCTCCTAGAGAGAAATTTTGGAAAGTGTCCTGCCAATTTACACTTAGGGTTACCATCTCAACTATTTCTATATTGCGACATTATCGATCCTCAGATTGTGGGTGATGTTATGACTCCTTTACTAAGAGTCATTTCATTAGATCCTACAAAATACATTTATGGTGCAAATAAAATGCACGTTTTCTCTCAACCTCACTACTTGCCTGTTATGCGAAGAGAGTTCGATACGCTGGAAATAGTTATAAGATCGAGCACAGGACAAAAAATACCGTTCCAGTTTGGAACCGTGTGTATTAAACTACATTTCCGAAAATTATAATAATGAATTCCCTTCGTGATCATTATAAATGTCCATATGAAAATTATTATACAAATCAAGCTGAATCAGGAGTTAGAGTAATTTATAAGGGTGCACCATACCAACGCGGTCATGGTATTGGGAGCTTCTTAGGGGGGTTATTTAGATCAGTTTTACCTTTTTCAAGTGATGCTCGAGTGATTGGTAAGGAGGCATTAAGCGCTGTAGTAGGACTTTTATCGGATATGGTTCAAGCGCGCCCTATGGAATCCTCAATAAAAGCTCGTCTAAAGCAAGTTAGTACAAATTTAAAAAGAAAGGCTGATGAGAAAATTGATCTAAATTGATCATGACAGGATCTGGATATAAAACTAAAAGAAAACGATTGACCTCGTTCATTCCTCCATTAACTGTTAAAGTGCAAGCTGCGAAAAAACTTGGTCACAAACCAAAAAATATCAAAGATATATTTTCAAATTAAATATGTCTTTCCTTCATAATCATTCTTGCGAGTGTGTTAAGTCAGAATTGGATTTGTTTGCACTACCGCCTACACAAACTAGCATTGAAAATGGATTGTGGATTCATTATAAACCAATTTCATCTCTTGGTGATGATGGACCTATCGAGTTTCAAGTTCCTGGGACAGGCGATGACTACATAGATTTGTCTCATACATTACTCCACATAAAGGCAAAAGTATTAAATCAAGATTCAACTAACTTGATATCTACTACAATAGTAGCACCTGTAAATAATTGGCTGCATTCACTTTTTAGTCAACTTGATGTTTATTTAAACCAAAAACTTGTATCACCACCTAATAATACCTATGCATATCGAGCATACATGGAAACCCTTTTAAACTATGCTCCTGCTGCTAAACAATCTCATCTTACTTGTAGTCTTTGGTATGATGATACAGCAGGAAAAATGGATTCTACGGATGGTAAAAACATAGGATTTGTTAAAAGAAAAGAATTGATTAGTGAAAGTAAGGAAATAGAAATGATTGGTCATCTTCACGGTGACATTTTCAACCAAGATAAATTTTTAATTAATGGTGTTGAAATGAGTGTTTCAACTTGGTTCGATCAAGAGAGAGTTTTAATTTAATTGCTGGGTCAAACGATGTAAAGTTTAAAGTTTGCATTACGGACGCAACTCTTATTGTTCGACGAGCACGAGTTAATCCAAGTGTATTACTCGCACATCAAAAAGTTTTAGCTTCTACCACTGCTAAATATCCTATTACTCGAGCTGAAGTAAAAGTTTTAACAATTCCATCGGGTGTTCAAGGAAAAACTCTTGATAATATATTTTTAGGACAGGTACCCAAAAGATGTATAATTGGATTTGTGAACAATTCTGCATTTAATGGTTCCCTTACTAAAATTCCATTTAACTTTGAAAACTATGGTATTAATTCTTTCAGCTTATATATTGATGGTCAACAAATACCTTCAAAAGCTTTGCAACCATCTTTTAATAATAGTATATTTACATCAGCATATCATACTCTATTCTCGGGAACTGGTATTCACTTTCTTAATGAAGGAAATGGAATCTCTTGTGAATAGTATGCCAAAGGTTACTGTTTATTAGCATTTGACTTAACTCCTGATTTATCAGCCAACTCATCAGCTCATTAGAATCTCATAAAGCATGGTAGTGTAAGATTAGAAGTACGATTTGAATCCTCACTAATACAAACAATTAACTGTATAGTTTATGCTGAGTTTGATAATATTATTGAGATAGATAAAAACAGAAATGTTACTGTAGACTATAGTAGTTAAGGTTCTAATATGTGTTGTGTGTTAGATTTTATGAGTTATGTGTAATGCATTTTGTGTGTATGTAACTATGTGAAACGTTATAAAATTAAATAAAACAAATTGTATGCGATATATTATTTTTTACTTCTTTATAAATCTTCTATTTAATCTAATACAAAACACTGTTCGAGTTTAAAGTTACATCGGACTCTCTTATTAAATCATCAATAATAACGAGATGTGGGTTTTCACCATCAAACATATTAAGATTTGGAATTCCTTGATGATAGTTAACATTTGGTAAATTATATAAAGGTTGCATTTCATCAAAGCACCATGTGATCTGATTAAAATCACAATTACATATTTCTGTAACTGATTTTATGAAATTTGTTACAAAATTTGACTTCCCACATCCACTTGGTCCTGCCACAATAGCAGTAAACGCATGTATAAAGTGAAACATTACACACGTCCAAAGTTCTAAGGGGTGAAATAAAAAATGGAAGTGTTGGTGTAAACAATTAATATATATTGTGTATTATAACTAATGTTTTTGGGAAATCAAACAAAATTTATGATTAATTGAAAATTTTATTTTCAAGCAATAACCACTTGTAAAAAACCCACACTTCGTCACAAGAACAATGTAAATTTTTGTGATTATTTTTTGGAAATATATGATTATTACACACATAACGTTTGTTTTTTATGACATTTACCAAATAATTGTATTTTGGACATTTGTATTCTTCAATATTAAAAATTCTATCATTCGTCGTCAACATTTTTAAAAATTGTTTTTCTGTTGAACCACCTTTGTATGCGATCACTTCGTCTTTGCACAAATTTCTAATATACCAATTTAATATGGGAATGATGTTCTCTTGTTTGTAGGCACATTTTAATTCTTCGGTCACATCAAAATATGGAATGCCGTGCACGTGTGTTTCACAATAACGAACAGTTTTTTTTGTCTTTTGGTGACAAATAATTGAAAGGATAACTTGGCCGAAACAAATAATGATCGATAAACGCATCATTTTTATTAGATAGTTTTACGTCTAGAATAGCCATTTCTCTACATTGAAAATGTTTATGAGGATATGTAATGTAAAATCCGTCCATGTCGATGATGTATCTAATATTTTTTAGATTTTGTGTCATTTTGAACCAAAAAGTTAAAAGTATTTACACGTGACTAAAAATATGTTTGTTCCAACAAACTTCACATAACAATGCTTCATTACTTCCCATCATCCCGTTTCTTCCTTTTGCTCTTGTCTTCCTGTAATTTAAGTAAATAGAATCACATTCACTAATGATCAACTAATGACTGTCATTGTTAAAAAAGGATTTTTTAACTACTCTAGTATTCGTAGATGCGGTACACACACAATATTTAAATATAATTTGTTAACACTAAATCATACACACGTAAGAAAATAACAGAAAGGAAAGTAAGTTTGTCAATAGAATAAACACTTAAAAAAATTGCAATTAACAATTTAATTGGTGCCGGCGGGGATTGAACCCGGGTACTGTGAAATTTACAGCCTGCGCTAACCATCTGAGCTACCACGGCTTAATCATATATACACACACACACACAATATTTAAATATAATTTGTTAACACTAAATCATACACACGTAAGAAAATAACAGAAAGAAAAGTAAGTTTGTCAATAGAATAAACACTTACATCCATGGCCTTTGATGCGTTCAAGTAACACAAATGTAGTATTGATAGATCCACTGCGGTCAAACGACCATACACTAATTCCATGACTGCAGTTGCTTGGTCTTATAAAGTAGCAGTGAGTAATAATTCTAATCTAAAGATTTTCTGCAGTAGAATTGATAGTAACTTTATGCGTCAACAAGCTTATCTCACATTTTGTTTGTGTATTATGACTCAAATACGTTTTGTATAACACAAAATAATGTAATTTAATATTTAGAAATCACTATAATTGATCATTCCTATGTTAGTCATTGAGTAGATTGTACTGTAATAATCTAATAATAGCAGTAATATCATGGATACACTAGATGTACAACAACATCTGAAAAAGATTCACCCCACTCTAGAAAGTAATGTTTATGCTGCCAATAAACTGCCCATGTACACCCACGTACCAACGTATATAATATGCAATTTAAACCAGGGTCACATTGGGTAGCTTTATATATCGATACGAATGACGTCGGTCAATATTTTGATTCATTCGGACGGGCACCTGTGCAATATCATCTAGAGTTTTTAAAAAGAAATTGTAAAAGATGGAACTTGAATGTTGATAGGATTCAGAATGAGTGGACTTCAGTTTGTGGCGAATATTGCTTAATGAATTTGCTATATAAGTTTCAGGGATGTTCAATGCATAGTTTTACGAGTATATTTACAGGGAACACATTGTACAATGATATTTTAGTGGATGAGATGTTTCGCTCCTATTTTATAGATAATAAGTAATAAGATTTTGTATAATGATTTCTTATATTTACGCGAACACTACACATGATTAAAACTACTTTTACGGATTTTATCGCGTTTATTTTTACAGTTTGTGATCATATCCTAGACGGCCCAAACCATTACATCAGATTTGATAGACAAATCCTCGCGAAAGAACACCGATTCCTACCAAGGATGATACGTGAGGCTATTGAAATTAAAAAACATCCTAATTTCAATAGAGAAGGAGGCTGGGTACTACCACCTGCTTGGGATCCTATAATCAATAAAATTAAAACTAAACCCAAGCATACCACTGCAAGACCTCAAGACATAGTCAGTTCATTTTGCATGGATCGGACCATAAACAATAATTAAAAAAGCTGAAGGTACTCCGGGTTTAACAATGACATCGGGACGTCAGTCATCTCAGTCCCCCGTGACCATGGGTGCTGGAAAGCGCCCGAAACGTCGGGAATTAAAAATAAAAAGTAAAAATAAACGCGATAAAATCCGTAAAAGTAGTTTTAATCCAGATTTTGTATTTTGTAAATAAAAATTTTAACAAAATTAGGTAATGTGTTTTATTGATGAGTCAGATTAGTGTAGATAGGAACAAAGGAGTATAATACAATATAATACAATAGCACCACGCTGAGCAAGAATGGATAATGACGGTATTCAATGAACAATAGATAAGTAGATAAGAACAATGGAGCGCTAATGACGGTGGCGGCCTTCACCGGATATCAATTAGATAAGAGTTAATTGATCTGCACATCTCCGGAACCGTGCATCCTACGAAAAAATGGACCGCAGATTCGTGATCAGAGCATGCCAAAACCTTTTTTTTATTTTTTTTTAGGATCGTGAGTCAACGAATGTCGTACTTGTACCATTTCTGACTCAGTGCGCCAGAACTGGTACAACGTAACTACTCTGGTAACCTTGAGCAAAACGTGCTCATCAGGTTGACAAAATCATGATTTCCACACAAGATTTTAATTATTTTTTAACCGACTGACCCAGATATATTTTTGGCACACTTTGTAGCCTATATCAATGCCATCTTGATGGATATTAGTATCTACTATAATAGGAGTGACATAGGATTATAGACATAGTTCTTTTCTCTCTGTCTGCAACTTTTTGCAAGTCGGTATTTCATTAATTATTGTTTTACCCATTAAACTTGTTTAACAAGCACACAGTGCACGAAATGGGTAGTTGACGTAGTGCCCATAGACACCTATCCATGCATATGCATTGTAATCTCTAAGAACTAAGTTGGAATGCCTCGTTCCCAGTGAAAAATGTTTCCGGTTCTCTACGCTCATCATACAAAACAAAGCAGCATTAAGTTACAATTTCATGCTGTTATTGTGTGAGAGCATGGTCCTAACCCGGTCGTCTCGACGCATTCGTGCTACAATTATTGTAACATAGTTGTAGCGTGGCTCCACCACATATAGAAAAACTTCTGTGTTTGATCTAAACCAGGCTTGTAGTAACTTTAGGTGTACAAAAGTAACATAGTTGTAGCGTGGCTCCACCACATATAGAAAAACTTCTGTGTTTGATCTAAACCAGGCTTGTAGTAACTTTAGGTGTACAAAAGTAACATAGTTGTAGCGTGGCTCCACCACATATAGAAAAACTTCTGTGTTTGATCTAAACCAGGCTTGTAGTAACTTTAGGTGTACAAAAGTAACATAGTTGTAGCGTGGCTCCACCACATATAGAAAAACTTCTGTGTTTGATCTAAACCAGGCTTGTAGTAACTTTAGGTGTACAAAAGTAACATAGTTGTAGCGTGGCTCCACCACATATAGAAAAACTTCTGTGTTTGATCTAAACCAGGCTTGTAGTAACTTTAGGTGTACAAAAGAGCGTGTTGTAGAGCCACGCTGCAGCCACATTATGCTTGAAGCCGGAATGTGTCGGTTTGACTGGGCAAGGATTACTCTGTCACAGAATACCAGCGTAAAATAGCAGCTTGACGCTACTGTATTTCGTATAGTGAGTGTAGAGAATCGGAGACACTTCTAACTGAAAAAAGAGGAATTCGATTTTAGTCCTCTGGGGTGACAACGCATCTGCATTTTGATTCTTAAATCGAGTATAGATGTAGGTGTCTATGGGCCACGGCATCCACTTACCATCCGGTGGACTGTGTGCTTGTGTGTCATACTTATTGTACAAAAACATGTGGTGGCGCCAGGTGCACGGCAAGCGGTACGCGTACCGGTTTTGCTGGGCGGGGCTGGCGGCGGCGTGCCGCGCGCAGGACGCGCCTCCCTGCTGGCGCTGCCCACCACCCGCACCCACGACCGCCCCCGCCCCCACCCCCGCGGCACTCCCCCCACCGCACGCCACGCCACCAGCGCCCAACCTGCGACCCTCCTGGAACTAGTGCCCTCGAGAACATACCACTGAAAAGTAGTGGGACTTTGAGGGAGCTGTAGTTACATACAGTGCTGAAGAAGTGTCAGAGTTTCCACTATGAGATGAACGATATAATGGTACCCTCCACCTAGAACTAGTGCCCTTGAAAATATCCAACTAAAGCGGCGAGGGTCTTTGTGGAAGATATTAAAATTTCTGAGCTGAAGAACTCCAAAACTGTGTCTGTCGAATAAAGTGCGTATTCAACAGCAACTTATCCTTGGATAACGGAGCTGGTTATACGTACTTAAAGTAATTTAATACGATGATAGCTACACCGCTGTTGTAAATTATGAAACTAACAAATATAATAGCTAGGTAACTCAAAGTTTAGACCAAAGACTTCTTCTAAAAACTGTACCACGGGTCACGGCTGTGAACCGGTCGGGCGCGCCGCGGCGGGTTACCGGCACGGTGAATAAGCCACGCAGTTGTATAATTTTCACTTACGAGTCACTGTTTTAGGCAAAAAGAAAATGTTACATAGTTTTATCCGAAATAAATTTTAAATCACGTTGGAAAAGTGCGAACATAAATAATGACAGCGTTTTCAAAGTCATATTAAACAAAATCGGTGTTAGATTACTGGATACAAACATGGAAGTCTTTGGTTCAATTCCAAACAATCACTATATAACAAGACCTTTTGACAAGTCCGTGACGCAGCGACTTAGCAATGAGTGGTTGCGCTAGGGGTCGCGGGTTCGAATCCCGCACGGAACAAGTATTTGTATGGACTACAAAAAAATTTTCCGGGTCTGGATGTTAGTCCTCGTGCAATTTATGTTTGTAAACTGCCTCCATGATACAGGAAAAAATCCTAGTGTAGAGGTAACGTTTTAAAAAATAGAATAAAAAAGAATATACATACTTTATTATTTTTATTGCTCTTAATGGATTACCTACCATATGCTTATCGTGAAGAAAATATGTGTGCGAAATAAGATATCATTCAAAAACGTATAAGAAATTATCATATAGTACATATCGAGTCCGAACAAGCCCACTACATTTTTTTTGAAATCCCAAAATGAAAAACGAATGTACAGTCCGAAACGTCGGGTTTTTTAGATAAATATACGCGATAATATCCGTAAAAACTAGTATTATTTCAAGAATGTACAGTCCACCTGATGGTACGGGGCATCTGCAGTTCGTGGACCTGCAACCAACTTTTACCAAAGGCTACAGATACGTTGTCTCCCCTGAGGACTTAGATGGAATGCCTCACAGCCTGTGATTGTACTATCACTGCTGTGTCCCTTCACACCTGGACTCATCAGTACAAGCATAGATATTTCGCGTTACTAGTTCAACATCCTCTCAAAACCCCTTTCAAATTAGGTGAAATCCTTTGCCCTGTACTTTATTATTAAGATTTATGAATTTACTTTTTTAATATTAAGCGGTTTGTTGTTTGTTAATTTGTAAATAAGGACGGAGTATAAGTTACTTCTAGGCTAGAATTTGATATACTTAGTTTAATACTATCATCCTCATTATCATCACAGACCCTCACAAGTCCACTGCTGATCATAGGCCTCCACCAAAAAATGCCACAAAGCAGTTTTGAGCCATCTGCATCCATCGACTTCACCAGGGAGGCCGCCCTACACTTCGCCTACCGGTACGAGGCTGCCACTGGAGCACCTTTCTTCCACATCGGTTGTCGGTTCTTTGAACTATATAGCCAACCCTTTGCCACTTCAGCTTACTAATCCGTCAGGCTATGTTGGTTACACTGGTTCTATTGCGGATATCCTAATTTTTAAGTCCCTCACGCGGAAAAATCCCGAGCTGATATCCTTTTCATAGCTCGCTGAGCCACTTGAGCTTTCTCATACGTCTAGCAATGGAGGACCACGTCTCAGATCGTTTCATTTCGTTTCCAAGTTTTGTGGCATATCTGACGAAAAGATGTGTTGTAATCTCCCCAATTCTGCCCAGCCGGGTTGAATCCGTCGCTTGACCTCTCTCTTACTATATGTAAGTAAAATTAAATAATCACGACTCTCATTGGTAGCTCAGGGAATAGCTGATGCTGCGAATTTCACAATACGCGAGTAAACTGGGTTCGATCCCCGCTGGCACTCACAAAATTTTTAACAGCAGTTTTAAGTGCTGATTTACCACATGCTTAGCGATGAAAGGGAATATCGTCTGAGAAATTAAAAAAATACTTCGAAGACCTGTGAAGTCTAAGAACATGCAGTGGGCCCTATCGGAAATGTGAGTCCGGGGCCCAACAGTAGGACGTATGTATATAGGCTTTAACTTTACTTTAATAGTTTTTAAGTAAATAATTAGAACCAGTAACGGTGGGTTAGTTATCCATAAATATAGCTATTAAATACAAAATACCTTATTTGAGTTTCAAAGTTTTATTTTAAAGCTTATTTTCTGTTACTGTGTATTTTAAAATTTTAAACAATAAGCTTAAAGTCTATGTTTTTTTTTTCTATAAATGTTAAGTTATTTAGACCAGGGTTACTCAATCTATGCAGTTAGAGCTATTACAGCAAATAGAAAGCTCGTTAAAGTTTTTTTGAATCACATTACATTACATTAGTACATTTCACTTTACTTTGGTAGTCCGTTTCTCTAAAATAAGTCGAAATAGTAAATCTCAACAAGTTTCGACATAAATTAATTAGGTACCGAGGTGATCCTGGCGAATAATGTTCGGCCGAATATTCCGTTTCGTAAAAGTATTACCGAACTTTCGACCGAATATTGGTATTCGGTGAAATCCATATTCGGCCCATCGCTAGTTCAAACCGACACCTTAACCAGATTCAAAACGGAAACCGTGCCGAAAAGTGGAACCTAATAGGAAAACCCAAACGAAATTTGGAACCAGTTTTCCATTCCGGTCATCAGTAAATTATTAATTCAATTACGTTTCTTTTTAGGTACGAAAAACGTTTTTAAACTTTCATTTATATTTTTATTCAATGTAGAGGTAGACTTTGATGAAATCCAATAGTAGAACATGGTGGTAAAAGGATGAGGAACTCTGAAGTTAGATAATATTTAGTTATATCGGGAGTTATATTAAGGGTCTTCATTATTTACTTAAATAACAATAAAATTAGTGTTAAGTATGGACATCGACTTCTGTAAGTATTATAGTTAGGATTGTTGTTTAAGTAATAGAATGAAATTAGATTTTAAAGGCTAGACATTATTCCAGATTAAAATATTGTAAAATTTTTGTTTCTACGTGTTTCTGTGTTTTAATGTAAAGACATTCATGCCAAGCAATAATTTTGTCTTTGATGGCGTATTTACATGCATTGATGTATAGTCTACCACCTATACTTTACTATATTTCAATGTTTACATGCTTATGGTTAAGGGCCCCTTTTCCCGAAAGTTTAGGCATTTTACGCACTGAGACGGCTCGCGCCCGCGTTGCACAGGAGCCGGCGCGACATGAACTTCGGTGACCTATGGAGGCGGGCGAGCACGCCACAGTATAAATAAATCAGTAGTT
Organism: Parnassius smintheus behrii; assembly: GCA_036936625.1. NCBI lineage: Eukaryota > Metazoa > Arthropoda > Insecta > Lepidoptera > Papilionidae > Parnassius > Parnassius smintheus. Next base: position 54,762,021 of record JAUPFT010000008.1, on the reverse strand, counting down.
CGATTTTGTTAGCTATCCTAGGAATGTTGTTAATAGTATAGGATAAGTAGTTAATTTATTTATCAAGACGAGCTCTTAGCACGATTTCAAATTCGTTTTTCACCCGCGCGTCCCGCAGTGGGCGGAGCGCAACCGGCTGTCGGAGAGCGCCGCGTGAACACAGTATGCGCAAAGCAAGCAGACAATTCACCTCCAAACAAAAACTTTTCCGTGAGGTTTACTGTTCTCAACACTACTAGGTATTATAGTAATCATATTTTGAGAACCTACTCACTAATATCAAAACTGTTTACAATATCGGTAGTCTGGACATCATACTACATTTTAATTATCAATATTTTTTTAAAGTCAGTTTTATGATATGAGCAGGTACTTAGTCAACTATTTACATACATAAACATTTAAAACGCCACCTCACAAATTCTAAAAAAACCAAGTTTCGTTTGCAAAATAGCTAAAATAAGAGAAAAAGAATAGTTTCAAATAAAACCATTAGAAAATTCAAATTTATTTTACTGTTTTCTATTACCTTACCTCCGGACTTGATTGAGTGACCTGAAGGTGTACTTTGGTAATCGGTATTGGAACAGGTCGCCGAGTACTACTAGGTGTGCCGAGTTTGGTTTCGTTTTGTTAGGTATGACGAGCCCTTACCTCCGGACTTGATGGAGTGACCTGAAGGTGTACTTTGGCAATCGGCATTGGAACAGGTTGCTAAGTACTACTAGGTGTGCCGAGTTTGGTCTCGTTTTGTTAGGTATGACTAGCCCTTACCTCCGGACTTGATGGAGTGACCTGAAGGTGTACTTTGGCAATCGGCATTGGAACAGGTTGCTAAGTACTACTAGGAGTGCCGAGGTTGGGCTCGTTTTGTTAGGTATGATGAGTCCTTACCTCCGGACTTGATGGAGTGACCTGAAGGTGTACTTTGGTAATCGGTATTGGAACTGGTCGCTAAGTACTACTAGTTGTGCCGAGTTTGATCTCGTTTTGTTAGGTATGACGAGCCCTTACCTCCGGACTTGATGGAGTGACCTGAAGGTATACTCTATTAATCGGCATTGGAACAGGTCGCCGAGTACTACTAGGTGTGCCAAGTTTGGGCTCGTTTTGTTAGGTATGACGAGCCCATACCTCCGGACTTGACGGAGTGACCTGAAGGTGTACTTTGGTAATCGGCATTGGAACAGGTCGCCGAGTACTACTAGGTGGGCCGAGTTCACTCCGTCAAGTCTGGAGGTAAGGGCTCGTCATACCTAACAAAACGAGCCCAAACTCGGCCCACCTAGTAGTACTCGGCGACCTGTTCCAATGCCGATTACCAAAGTACACCTTCAGGTCACTCCATCAAGTCCGGAGGTAAGGGCTCGTCATACCTAACAAAACGACTCCAAACTCGGCACACCTAGTAGTACTCGGCGACATGTTCCAATACCGATTACCAAAGTACACCTTCAGGTCACTCCGTCAAGTCCGGAGGTAAGGGCTCGTCATACCTAACAAAACGACTCCAAACTCGGCACACCTAGTAGTACTCGGCGACCTGTTCCAATACCGATTACCAAAGTACACCTTCAGGTCACTCCGTCAAGTCCGGAGGTAAGGGCTCGTCATACCTGATAAAACGAGCCCAAACTTGGCACACCTAGTAGTACTCGGCGACCTGTTCCAATACCGATTACCAAAGTACACCTTCAGGTCACTCCATCAAGTCCGGAGGTAAGGGCTCGTCATACCTAACAAAATGACCCCAAACTCGGCACACCTAGTAGTACTCGGCGACCCGTTCCAATGCCGATTACCAAAGTACACCTTCAGGTCACTTCATCAAGTCCGGAGGTAAGGGCTCGTCATACCTAACAAAACGACCCCAAACTCGGCACATCTAGTTCTACTAGTCCAGGTGTTCCAGTATTAGTTACTGAAGTTCACTTTCAGGTCACTCCATCAAGTCAGGAGGTAAGGTCTTATCATAACTGACAAAATCAGCCCAAAGTCCACAGCTAACTTCTCAGTGCCAGCAGAGGGCTCCCAGGGCAAAGCAGTCTGTAGAGTAGGTATTCGTACCTCGTAACTAAGTCTTATTACTCTATGTATCTAAGTATATTTTTGTGGTGTAAGAAATCGAAAACAAATTCGATCTTTCAAATTATCAAAATAATTTTATTTGACTACGATTCTCGCAGCCAACCGTGCGTACACTTGTGTGCGTGACTCATGTCAAAAAAACTAATTTCTATTATATTACATATAATACAACAAGTTTTTATGCTAGTAGGTAGGTACTACTACGCGAGCGGCGACGACAACGTAGTCGCGAGCAAAAATAGCACAAGTCCTGCCTCGATGACGTCCGGCTGGACACTGGCGGCACTGGCGTGGTGCGCGCGAGTCGCTTTTTACGTATTTTATTTTATATAGAAAAAAATAAGTGCCAAATTATAAATCTATCCAATAATATACCTGTCAAACCTGATTAGTAAATGAAATGTAAAATTTTCATAAATAATAGCGTTCCCCTAATTCTCATAAAACTGAAAATGCTTTCAAAATCGATGTTACTTCAGATTTTTTTTTATCGAGTTAAATGTTTTATATTGTGTTTTTATCCAAAAAAGTCACTAGATCAAACGTTTATCTGTACTATATATTTTTTTAGGATTTTAAATATGATGATTTCTTTGAAAACCACACGATTTAGAAACATAAATTTGGGAAAAGGGGCCCTTAAACCACAAACTAACTAGAAATACTCAGTGGTGGAATCTACTTGTTTATGTACGGGTATTCAGATAAATTCAGGTAGGCGAGGCGACTAGGCGTTAGCGACTGATCGCTAACGCCTAGAAATTCTACTTTTCTCTTAGTCTCGATACTATTCAGCCGATAAAGAATACTTGACTTAGATGTTTTTTAGTAGTCAGATACTTAATTAGAGAAATGAAAATATTGATTTATTTTATAATGATGTATTTTTTATAATCATTAAAGTACTATCACAGGCACATAATTAACTTCCGTATAAAACAAAAATAACTACCAGATAAAATGTCTATGCACTTGAATTATCGTGATTAAAGTGGAAGATTATGGTGCAGAAAGACTATTTTTTCTACACTTTTAAGCAGTAGTTTACTAATTTAACCGACTTCAAAACGGTGGAGGTACTCAATTCTACCTATTTATATACTATGCTTTTTATGTGTGTTACCTAGAAGTTATTTCTAGGTGAACCGAATTTGATTATTCTTTTTTTATTTGAAATCTGGTGCTTCTTGTGCCGTCCCATATAAAAATCAAGTTCTGACCAGTAGTTTTTTGAGTTATCCTTAATAATGCGTATTTAATTGACTTCGAATATATTAATGATTATAAAAAATACATCATTATAAAATAAATCACTATTTTCATTTCTCTAATTAAGTATCTGACTACAAGGACTAGGACTTCGAATATATTAATGAATTTTTTTATAGAAGAGGGGCAAACGAGCATGCGGCTCACCTGATAGTAAGTGACTACGACCGCCCATAAAGAACTGCAACACCAGGGGAGTTGATGTTCTCATTTTATTTATATTTTTGTCGGTTGTACAAATTTTTTAATTTTACTTGTTTTATTCTCGTAGACAATCTCATCTTCAGAGATTAGACGCTCTGTACCAAAAACAGTACTACTTCTTTGCCGGCTGCATATTTTTGCCTAATAGTCGTATTCGGCTATTCAGCCAGGAAGCCAGCAGGATATTCGGTATTCGGTGTGTGGCCGAATATACTTACTTCTTTGCAAGTTTAGTTTTATCTGAGATTTCTGTTGCATTTTTAAACATGTTGCGGTATCTATGGCCGATGTGCACGTTTTGTAAAATGTTAAGTAGATAATAATGTTTTACCTCAGATATTTCTTGTTATTTTAAACATAAAATGTACGTAATAACAAGCACTGTTTATATAATTATTTAACAAGTAAATCGATGTCGGTACATACATAAGGTAAGGATGCTTATGCTGGAAGCTAAGGTCATCGGGCAGTTGTGATCGACCGATTGTGGAATTGGTGGTACATAGAAATAGGACGATTTATTTTGTCATGAAACTTCAACGCGCAATAGCCAATTTCTTACTGGACGTTACATCAATACAATATTGTATTTCATAGGAGTAGTATGTGTTTGTGCTCTAATTTTTAAAATATGTCAAAAGACACGCTGAAACAATATTTTTCATTTATATGTTGGTTTTAAAAGCATCCCCAGAAGGGGGCTTTAACTAAAGGCATTAAGTATTTTTTCATGAAGCGATGTAGGTTTCATTTATTTTGGCGCGTAAATAAAAACGTGTGTATTAGTTGAAAGCGAGCGGCCAAAGGCTATAGTAATTGTCCTGTAGCTTCTCGTACTATTATTTATTTTGTGCTACAGCACAGTATAAATAATAGTACTACGTATGTACCTATAGGTCCAAGAACGATCGAATAACTAAAAAGTAACATGAATCATCCGGTTTCAAGCGTGTCTTCCCGTACAAAAAATAGATGTTCATCTATAGAATATTAATACACAATAGAATGGCTGTCAAGTGTCAACCTTATTTTGTACGAGGATCGGCGTAGCCGGGTGCAAACATACAAGCAATTACGTCGTATTGTCACTACTACAAACCCGATTCGCTGTATTGACAGACTGAGCGAATTTATACATTTTAGACTTTTGACTACTGTTTTTGACACATCAATATTTCTTTATTTTTGTTTCTAATATTTACAAAATATAAATCGTTTCGACTTACTGGTTGTAGGATTTGTCTCCTTAATTTAAATTCCATTTCCCGCTGTTCTTTCGACGCGTAATTATTGCCCAATTTTACATTTTTTAAATAAGTTGCATGCAGCAACGCTTGGCACGAAAATTGAAAACGATTGAGTGTGTTGACATTTATAGGCGTGAATTGACATGTTAGTGGTTACACGGGATCCGCCCACTCCCCCGTTGTATTTTGTATGTATTATAGTATTCTATGTATTCATTACAAATTTGAAACCAGTTGATCACTTTAGCTTCCATTCCATGCAGGCGTAAACTAAAGAGCTAAAGACCACGTCAGTCGTTTTTGTTTATAGTTACACTCTTAGGTATTTTATAACAATGTAATATAAATTAGATATATTATTATAACAAGATTGATCTTCGCTCTGGAAAGCAAATAAATCCACTTAAATATAGGTAAAGGAAATTTTGTTTACATTGAAATAATGTTGTTAATATTACGTAATTGTATAATTTTGTTTCACTATATTTGTGATTTTTTTATTATTAAAAATATATTTTTTATGAGTTTCTATCGGTTAAAATTAAGTCGCTCGCTTGTTGATTTGTTTTGTAACGCCTCTCTGGAAGTTGCTTATCTGTAAGTACCTACAATTTGTTGATCTATGTTGTTTATCATAATAAAGTTCCTTGCTCATTTTATGGTTTTTATTTTCTGCATTCTCATTTTGTCATATATTTTAAAGACTAACCAATGTACAAAAAAAACATGCGTGCAGGTCACATGCGACAGAAGCGAAACCTTCAAATGAAATGAAATATAAATACTTTACGGCAAATGATTTATTTATATTCAATATATGAACTACAAGTTCGGCATAAAATAAAGGAAAATTTAATTTTATACTAAATAAATGTAACAATCCTTTTAATATATATACTAGACACATATATATTATATTTTCTTTCGAGTTAAATTATAATAGCGCCACCCATTTCATTCTATAGGTAGTCACTTTATCGAACAACTGATTGACACCCAAGGAGGTACATAAAATAGAAGCTAGATGGCCCGAATTTATGAAATCATGAATTTTTAATAAAAAAATTTTCAATATGGTATTTGTTAATTTTTTTATTGTTTACTGCCGCTGCCACTTGGCTGCCATTTCTATATGAAAATCATAGATTATGAAAAGTGAACCATACAGATGGGAAACGGACGAAACTACCTACTACCGGTTTTGATTGTTTTTTTTTTATTCAAAGTAGTTGGACTCATTTATTTTATTACTTATTTTATTTAACACATTGAATGCCCTTTTAAATATCAATGATAACCACGGGGGCCCACATAAAAATTTGTAAAAATATTGAGTGTATGTAAGAAAACATAAATTAGGACTATATAATAATATTCATTTTTTTATTATTATTGTTATTCTATAATTATTATCGCCAACACGGATCCGTGTATCAGGCCAATAACATGCGTGTGGCCAGCTACACGGATCCGTGTTGGCGAGGGTTGTGCAATAAAGAACATGTTAATATTACAGTAAGTATTTATTATTTTTTTTTAAAGGAGCAGTCCTTTGCACCATAATGACCACCCCATTAAAATGACAGATAGTGTAAACAACAAACATTTTTTATTAATTTAAAACATAAGAAGGTAGGTAAATAAGGCACATATTTACACAATATATTAAATACATAACACACTTTAAGAGTGGACATTGCTAAAACATGCTGTACAATATCCTGGGGATCCATCACATCCTTTGCACTCGTATAAGGTAGCTACTCTTTTCTTCTTGGCTCTGCAGCCCTTGCACTCCTTCCTGATGATTTCTCTAGTAATTTTTGTGGAATTACCATCTCGTTTTTCAAGTAATTTAAAGTTTTCTATTTTCGTCAAATTGTGTTGAATTTTTAACTTAATTTGCTCCGTTGGTACAGGTTGAGGTAAAAGATTTTCTAAGATAGCCATTCTAAAATCATAGAGGTTCATCTTGTCGGAATTTGAGTATTTAAGTATTAAATAAGTAAAACGCGTTACTTAGGCTCATTTGCAGAATATGTACAAAAAGTTTTTTGTACCAGCGCAGCGTCTTTCTTTGGCATGGGTAATAGGCCAACATTTGGTCCTGAAGGTCTACCCCAGATATAAAGCTATTGTAATGGACGATAGCTGAGGGTTTTAGCAACACTTGGCCCCTTTTGCTAGCAACTTCTACCATCTCGTCGTCATGTTCCGTGGATATATACAGCACATTCCGTTTGTCTCTCCACTTACAGATGTGGACACCATTCAAGAACGATGATTTGTTTTCTCCCTTTCTGAGTGTGACTGAACCGAGATCCACTGGATTATTTTTTCTGTTTTTTTTTCCAAGGTGCCTGTACAGTAAGGTTTTCGTTCCAGTAATTTTACTGCCAAATTGTAGGAATTATAATAATTATCCATGTACTGAAAAGTTCGTATCGTTTTATAGAAAAACACATTTTTTTGGCAAAATTCGATTTTATTATTCAACATAGTTGCCATCGAGGGCGATACACCGATTATAGCGATCTTCCAACTTTTCAATACCGTTTTTGTAGTACGATTTGTGTTTAGCCTCAAAATAGGCCTCTGTTTCGGCGATTACTTCCTCATCGGCTTTAAATTTTTTTCCAGCGAGCATTCTCTTGAGAACAGGAAAAAGTCGCTGGGGGCCAAATCTGGAGAATACGATGGATGCGGAAGCAATTCGAAGCCCAATTCATGCAATTTTGCCATCGTTTTCATCGATTTGTGACACGGCGCATTGTCTTGATGAAACAACACTTTCTTCTTCTTCTTCAAATGGGGCCGTTTTTTCGCGATTTCGTCCTTCAAACGCTCCAATAACGCTATATAATAGTCGCTGTTGATGGTTTTTCCCTTTCCAAGATAGTCGATGAAAATTATTCCATGTGCATCCCAAAATACGGACGCCATAACCTTACCGGCCGACTGTTGAGTTTTTCCACGCTTTGGATTCGGTTCATCGCGTGCAGTCCATTCAGATGACTGCCGACTGGACTCCGGAGTGTAGTGGTGGATCCTTGTTTCATCGATTGTCATATATCGACGCAAAAATTCACTTCTATTGCGGTTGAACAGCTCCAAACATTGCTCTGAAGCATCGACACGTTCTTGTTTTTGGTCGATTGTGAGCTCGCGCGGCACCCACTTTGCACATAGCTTTCGCATACCCAAATTTTCATGAACGATATGTCCAACACGTTCCTTTGATATCTTTAGAGTGCCAGCTATACAAATCAACCTCAATTTACGATCTTCCAAAATCATTTTGTGGATATTTTTTATGTTTTCGTCCGTAACAGCCTCTTTTGGACGTCCACTGCGTTCATCGTCTTCGGTGCTCATATGGCCTATACGGAATTTGGCAAACCACTTACGAATGGTTGCTTCGCCCGGCGCAGAGTCCGGATAACACTCATCAAGCCACTTTTTGGTATCAGCAGCACTTTTTTTCATCAAAAAATAGTGTTTCATTAAAACACGAAATTCCTTTTTATCCATTTTTTTCAAAATAACAAAAGTTGCTTCACTCAAAATGCTGTATCTCACAAACTAATAATCAGACAGCTGTCAAATTTATACACGTTTCTTTTGAAGGTTGGTACTAGCTAAAAATGATATGGATTTTATTCTAGTGGCGCCATCTCATAGAGACGATACGAACTTTTCAGCCCAACCAATATATAATGTGGCCGTAGTCTAATCTTTCTTCGAGCAATTTCAGGACAATTTTTTCTGTGTGTCCTTTTCCTGAGGTAGTATCATTTGCACCACTATATACTTGAAAATTCAAGACCGTGCCATCCGGTTGCGCCAGAACATATAACTTTATACCGTATTTGTGGCGCTTGTTTTTAATATATTGCCGAAATATAAGTCGACCTCGCCACAAAACTATCGACTCGTCAAGCGATAATTGTTTACCTGGACTGTAAATACGTTTCATCATCTCATTAAAATGGTTCATGATTGGGCGAATCGGAACCAACCTATCTTTCTCATTTGAATCAGAAGAGAAGTGTAGACTACGTAGTATTAACATAAAACGGTTTCTTGGCATGTAAGGAGAAAAACATGGTAATTTAAATAGCCAGTGCTTTTTCCAATAATAACTTAGCTTATTTAGGCGAATTGTTCCTGTATGCAGGAGCAGTCCAAAAATGTCCAGAGTTCTTCACGTGTTACATCCTTCCAGCGTGTGATTCTTGATTGATCTGTTACACCAGGTGAAGATAGTACTCTTACTGCGTGAGCGTTAGTTTCTTGCACAATTAGGTCTATCAATTTATCATTAATCAAAAGTCTCAATGCTTCAAAAGGATTCGCTGGAGGCGGTACTAGTAGCTCTTGTGACTGAGTAAAATAAATTGTCTTCATTGAGCTTCGATCAGTGCTCCAAGTTTCTGTAGGGCATTCTAGAGGGTACATTTTCTTCGTTTCGAATAGCTGCAGCTACCTCTCTCGAGAGTAAATTTTCTGCATTATTTGGAATAGGCGAACGGAAAATAGACGGGCTGACTAAATCACCACGTTCTGAAAATTCTTTTCGAGAGGGTAAGTTTTCCGCAATATTACGAATAGGCGAGTGAGGCAAAGACGAGCTAGGTGAATTATGAGGTTCGGATGCTAAATTGCCATCACAGTAGTCAGGAGTAGGCACGTCCGATCTTAACAGGGAAAAACTAGGGTTAGACATATTCTCTCGCAATAGATAATCAGGTAAGTCAGGAAGTTCATTGTAATCCTGTTCTATGGAAGGGATATGCCGGCTATTTGCTGGTGGTGGTTGTGGCATAAGCTCATCCTCCATTTCCTTAGGAGATTGCGGCATAATATCATCTACCGTTTTTGAAGCAGAGGACAATTTCGCTGACACATGCGATGGACGTGGCTTAGAAGCTATGTTATTTGATTTTGTTGACGTCAAGGCTGAACTTGACTTCTGGAGAGTGTTCAATGTATGCTTTATCATTTCAGGTTGTTTCCGAGTATCGAAAATGCTCAAATTATTGTCATCACTTTCCTCTTCAGATGATCCATCTTCATAATCACGTTGCGAATAAACCTCTTCATCACTCGAAAATTCTAAGAAATCCATGTCAATTCCTTCACCTTCATCACTACTGTTACGACTTTTTTTGCAAAACGATGTCTTTTTGACGCTACTAGAACGCTTAGAAGTACTCGGTTTACTATTAATTTTGGTAGGAAAACACGTCCTTTTCGTTAGCTAATCAAAGTGCAACTAAACAAGTTATCAAAAATATAACACAGGTTTTCGTAAGTTTAATTATACGTACGGATGGCCAAGCAGACAACGTTAACTTGCCGCGAGAGCCCAAAGCTCACTAGCCAATAGAAAAATGTGCGAGAGTAATACATGGATCCGTGTAGTAGGAGTAGGACCTGCTTTTACTCCCACTACCACACGGATCCGTGGAGTGGGCACTGAATGTGTTAAACTACATATTTTAATCTGACCATGTTTAAAATATTTAAAGATGTCTCCGACATTGTTAATGTACTTTTAAAAGTACTGGCAGCCAATAATTTTTACGACGGTACGTAGATTAATTTCCCTTCGAATGTCTAAACTCTTTGCGATATAGGTACTTCGTATAGTATTCGCTAATTACAAACAGATTTATATTAATTTTACCTATACGAAGTTGACGTATGGCCGTTCTTCACTGCTTGTTTATTCCATAGGCACCCGACACCTTCGTACCTTGCAGAACAAAACGCGTAAGCGACGCCGTTTCGGTGGCGTTTACGACTTCTTTCTCGCGAGCATTGAGCTATAATGCTTCCTATCTCATTTTCACTAACGTTAAATCTTATGAATTTATGTGTCTGTCTCTTTTTATTGTCGCTTTTTCGTTTCATAGACTTTCAAATCACAACGATGCTAAAGAAATTTTCACTTCAAAAAGAGTCAAAAATGTGCAAAAAATTATAGACTAAACCATTGAGGCTTTTTTGTGTATTTAATACCATAATTTAGAAATGAATAAACTTATGAATTAAATGATATTGTGTAGAAAAAAACTTCGCCTTAGTGTCAAGTAGCGACATCTAGTAGCGTCTAGCGTCATATCATTACAGGGAATCCAAACTGCAGCAGCCAATTACGATTAGATGGAATTTTAGCTCATTTCATACACATCACATCAATATTAAGAAGTTGGCAAGCACGCTAAAGATCAATAGATCAAAAGCATAAGTACATGATGTTCTGCAACTCGAATTCGAATCTCGCCGACGCTAAAGAAACTGTCCAAATAAGGATTTACCACATAATCGGCGGTAAAGGAAAACATCATGAGTAATAAAAATATTTCAAGTACCTGTAAAGTCTGCCAACACGCACTAGAGAGGCGTGGCAACGTGTGCCCAGCAGTGGGGCGTATATAGTTAACCGCTAACGCTGCAATTTGTGCTGGCGGACGGGAGATGTCCCGGATGATTGGCGATCCGCGGTCATTGTGCCTTTATATGAAAATGAAAAATCTTTATTCAGTATCTTTTACATAGTAACATGACTAATGGCCGGAATCTTCTTTTGAGTATGATACTTGTGTTAAGAGACTCCGCTCCTTCCCAAGATTACAAAAGATACATTGTGTTATAGTAAGTATTACCTACAGCAAGATAATATCAACAATTAGGATTAAACGGTGTCAAAAGAGAAGCATTATGGTTAATAGTTAAGTGCTAACTTAAGTAAGCGCAAAAGCAATTAATTAACAATTTAATTTAAAAAAAATTGTTAAGTTCATGATGTGTGTGTGTGTGTGCGTGTGTGTGTGTGTGTGTGTGTGTGTGTGTGTGTGTGTTTGCATGCGGGTGTATATGTGAGTTAGTGAATAGAATTATGACTATCATATATTACACAGCATATGTTAATGTAGGATAGGGTTCTCAATTTCATCATAGTTTTTACCTCGAAGCCATCTCTGTAGTGTGTTCTTTATATCATATTGACTGCGGGTGCTATCGGGCGATCAGCTTGACCAGTTTAGCAAGTAAAGTTTACTCGAAGGTTTTGACACGTAGGATGCAAGAGAAATCGGAAAGATTCTTATGGGAGGCACAATGCGGATTTAGACCTGGAAGAGGATGCACGGATCAAATGTTTTCTCTCCGCATGATCACGTAGAAGCTTCTGAGTGTTAACCAGAGGATTTTCTGTGCTTTTGTGGATCTGGAGAAAGCATTTGATAAGGTTATAAGGAAGAAAATGTGGGAACTGTTGCCGGGATATGGTGTGCATGGTCGATTGTTAAGGGCTGTGCAGTCACTTTACTATGACTGTAAAGCCTGTGTGCGGATAGGGCATGACCTATCACCCATGTTTAGCGTCCAAGCGGGCGTAAAACAGGGTTGTGTCATATCTTCCTGGCTGTTCATACTGTATCTCGACAGCTGTTTACAGAAGCTGAAAAATAGCTGTTTGGGTGTGAAATTGGGTGACCTTAAAGTTAATTGTCTGCTGTATGCTGATGATGCAGTGCTTATTGCACCATCAGAAGCAGAACCGCAGGCATTAGTCACGTGTATGAAAGAGGAATGTGAAATTAAAGTTCTCCGTTTGAATGCTAATAAAACTAAGGTTCTGGTATTTGAAAAGGACGAAGAGAGAACGAAATGTGAAATATGGGTAAATCAGGAATATCTAGAACAGGTAAATGAAATTGTATACTTGGGGAGTGCTTTCAGCCGGGATGGAAGATGTGATTTAGATGTGGATGGGCGTGTCGCTGCCGGAAACAAAGTCAATGGTGCCCTGAATGCATTAGTCAAAAGGCAAGGCGTGGTGAAGAGGGCACGCCTTGCAATACATAACGCAGTGTTGGTACCGACTTTGTTATATGGCAGCGAAACCTGGGTATGCCAGAAGAAGCATAAAAGCAAGTTGAATGCAGTGGAGATGCGATCTCTTCGTAAAATGTGTGGCGTTACCATAGCCGACCGAAAGCGAAACGAAGAGATTCGCAATATGGCAGGATTGAAAGATGACCCTATCACAAAAATTGATAGGGGCGTACTCCAATGGTTTGGGCACGTTGAACGAATGAGTGAAGACCGAATGGTGAAGAAAATATATGGAGCGAAAGTAAATATTAAAAGGTGTCGAGGTAGACCGAGACTAACTTTCGAAGACCATGTGAGTGAATTGCTCGAAGAGGGGAGGGTCAAGAGTACTCGGATACCTAGACGTGCATGTATGAAGAAGTTAACGAACCTGAAAGAAGCGAAAGAGGTATGTAAGGATCGTGACATTTGGCGATCTGTTCTCTCTGGCTACCCCGGTAGAGATTGTGCGTGAAGATAAGTAAGTAAGTATGAAATGCCATGGCTCAAGGAGAAAATTTATGTAGCTGTTTGAAATTCGTTCAGAGTGCCTTACAGAACTACAAATTGATTGGAATCTTGGCATAAAACAATTTCAAATTTACAAATCTGACGGTGAAAATGTAATAGGAAACTACCGACCAATCGCAATCCTCTCTCAAATGGGTAAAGTTATTGATTACACCCCTAACTCAAAATTATTTCAAACTATTTTTACCAAACTAAGCAACGACACGGCTTGACGCGGGGTATATCGAATTCTACAAACTTAGTATTATTTACCGAAGAACTGATTAAGTATATAGATAAAAACAAACTGACTGATGTCATTTACACGGATTTCAGCAAGGCGTTTGATAAAGTATCTCATTTCTTCTTCTACTTCTTCTTCGTAATCGTGCACATGGTGCCTTGCTGGAATGGTTCATTTCTTACCTAACTCACAGGTTTTTCTTCGTTGAAGTTAATGGTTATTCATCTAAACACAACCCACATATTATCATCAGGAGTGCCACAAGGCTCACACCTAGGCCCTGTTTTATTTAACATCTTTGTCAATGATGTTTCTGTTAACCTTAACAATGCCAAATCTTTTTAATATGCCGACGACCTTAAATTTTTGCGTGAAATCGATTCCATGGATGATGTGAATCTCCTGCAAGCTGACTTGGATAAGTTGACAAGATGATGTCAAAACAATATGGTCCTCAACGCGAAAAAGCGTACGCATATAAAATATAAGCACAAACAAAATATTATAAAATCGTCATACCAAATCAATGGTGTCAAAATACGAGAAGTTGACAGTGTTCGTGATTTGGGCGTGCTACTAGATAACAAGTTTACATTTCGACCATATTATAAAAAAAGCTTCCGGAAGACTCAGTTTCATTATACGCAAAACAAAGATTTTCAAGACTTCTTAACGGTCTTGAAAATGTTGATTCTTTATAAGTTTTGCGCTTAGCATAATGGAAACTGCAATGATGTTTGGAGGCCTCATTTCGCAACACATACGCTACGCTTGGAAAGGGTTCAGAAAAGGTTTCTATGGCACGTAGCGTTCTCAGGAGGTAAAGCTAGATAGCTTAAATCGTACAAAAGCAGGTTTTTAAGTTACTGCCACTTGAAGCAACAAGTGGCATTTCAGATTTGATGTTTGTATACAAGCTGTTCCATAATAAGATAAGACTGTCCTGTCTGTGAGTGTCTGTGTGTGACTTTGCTAAATTCCTTTTCCTTCCGAATACCTTCTCAGCTTCCGAGAAAAACTGTTCAACCTGTGAACCCACCAATGCGTAGGACTAAACTAGGTCATTTCTCTCCTGTTCCTAGATCAATCTAGGAACTCAAGTAGTCTTTACAATGAATGCAGCACATCAATAGATATTAATTTTGATTCTTTAAAACATTTTCGTAAGCAGATCAAGGACTTCGTCACAAAAACATATTATCTTCTGTTATTAAAAAAATATATAACTTAAAATAGGTTTTGTGATGTTTCTATTACATTTAAGAAACTTGTTATTATCAAATTATTATTAAACGCATGATGTGTTCCCCTATAAGTTATGCACTTAGTTTAAGACATATTGGAACTTGTATTTTTTGTATTAAAATGAATTGTGTTATAAGGTTATAACTGTTGGAGAACCTAATTAATAAAATAAAAAAATAAATAAAGTTAAAGATTTGTCTTTAACTTTATTTATTTTTTTATTTGTCTTTAACTTTATTTATTTTTTTACAATATTATTTTTTTGTCAAGCATACCTCTAAACCTGAAAACCGAGATCGTACAACCGAAGAACCGACAACCGATGGGGAAAAAGGTTCTCGAGTGGCAACCAATAGGTGAACTGTAGGGCGACCCCCACTAGATGGAGTGACGACTTGGTAAGATATGCAGGAAGTCGATGGATGCAGGTGGCTCAGGACCGTGCTTTGTGGCATACCTTGGGGGAGGCCTATGTTCAGCAGAGCACCTGTGAAGGGCTGATATTAAAGTATAAATATATTTTGTATTAAACTGTGCTTGAGGCAAAAAGGCGGAACAACAATCAAAAATTTAATTCCGATTATCCACCCTAGGTTGGATTTTTTAGGGTGGATAAACGGATTGACCTAAATTAATTAACTTAGATCCTCGTAATAAAATGTGTCTTACCTAGTTTAAAGAGCACCTCACGCCATCACTCAAATGCGTGGACCATCCCCGTCACCATCTATCCCAGCACCACTACTCCCAACACCACTACACTAGAAAAGACACACTATCGACAATAATACAACACGTGTTTCACCTTTGAACTTGGCATCTTCAGGTGATATAGAATATGCTGTAACTGACAGCAAGGACACCGCTTTATTCGGTTATAAGTTCATACGAATAAGAATTCTCCCCCAGAGCTTGACGAATCAAACCATAGACAATATCAAAAATACTCAAGAAAACACATTTTTATTCAAAATAATTTATTTAAAAATATATGTATAACATCATAATTATTTTAATACCACAGCTCGAGAACAATATGCCGACAAGATTTAAATGATAATACGACTTTTCTTTAACTAGCCTAGTTGTTATAGTTTTAGTTCGAACCTGGAAATGTTTCATGCAAAGCAAGATATCTTTATTAACATAATCCCGATAAAAATGGGACAAAGTATAATCCATGAATAAAAACGTTGTGTTCTGATGAATTAGCTCGTATTATATTCCTGAATTTGTATCAGTGCAAATAATCTCCAGCTTCGTTGTGCAAACTTATCACTAGTGATCAAATAATGAACACATTAATATCCTAACTGTTATATTCATAAGGTACAATTCAGGTAACGCATTTTCCATGAGAAATTATTTATTTATTTATTTTATTTAAATTTAAGGTTTCCGATTCTATTAATGTTATATTTGCAAGGCGTTTGCATGTTGAATATTACAAGAATCAATTCTAATCCAACAAAAGATTTTAAGCCATTTACCAATATAAACGTGAGCGTTGATTATCGTAATTGAAACAATTAATTCAACTAATAGTGATCGCATTCTTTCGAACATTGAACAACTAAGTCGTAAAATATTCAAAATCCGAGGAGTGATGTATAAAACTTGCCTTAAATATGAACATGCCCATAAGTATAACCAAAGTTTTAAATATTCGATAGCCGAATTTCACTCTTAAGCTACGTAATATTACAGCCCTTATAACTTTGTGTAGCACCCTAAGTTTTATTTAATTGTTAATAATTTTTAGTTTCATCGATATGATACACCACCCTTACAATTAGAAAACTCAACCTTTAAAGCAAACTGCAACATCGAAAACAAGAATATATAGACCAAAGACATTGAAGTAATATGTAATACGTTCTAAAAGAGACGCCAAGACTTGGTTGTTTGCAACACGCGTTGGAGCCCGCGGGACTCAGTTACTTAGTCTGTACCATAAAAAAATAAAAGGTACTCTGTGACTCCGGCCACGCGGCCCGCGTTGCCGCACACATTTTGTCCGCGTTGTCTATTCTAGAACGAAGTATATTCCTACCAACTTATCTGTGTACTGACAGCTGCGGCAAAATTGTGAACTAAAATCTGAAGTCGCCATTTTATTAAATGTTACTCGAGACGTCATTGTGCTCTGTAAATATTTTGCTGTTTTGAGAGTTTAAAAGAGATAAATAATGCCGAAAGCCATTAAAAGTGTTGCCCGAAATATTATTTTTAAAATATTAAACGTTTGTGAGCAACAAGCCAGAGAGCAAGCACCGATAATACCTTTCAATCAGGTCTATAAAACAGTATCAGCTGCTACAGGTCAGTGTTGCTTGCTGTGTATTGTTCCTTCCTTTCCTATTTCTAATACATGGATTGGTTAATGCAATTAATTTTCAGGTGTTAGTCAAGGATTAATTTCCAACATAGTTAAAGAACAGGAAACCGCACAATCCACAGGAGCGCAAATTACAACGCCCGGTAAAAAAGGCATGGAAAAAGTGGTTTCATTCTAGTTGATGACTTTGATCAAGGAGTAATCCGAAAAAAATTACGATTTTTACTCAGTGAAAAAGGAATTACCAACGATTCCTAAACTTTTGAGTCCATCAAAAAATAAAATAGATTACAAAGGACATCGCGAGTAAAAGAAAATATTTCTAACTTCCTTAAATAGTTTAATTATAATATTTTTGTTTCTTCTGGTTCTTGGACACATATCTGTTAAATCTGTGTTCTAGTCTTTTTATTCCGTGACTAATTTATTGCCCGAGTATGTGGACCGTATGTGTGGGAGTATTCTTGAGCTGGCAACACTTTAGCGCAGTAGCACCAAACTGTCCGTTCACAGATAAGTTTGTGGGTCTGTAAAATTTTACTTCAATGACCAAATAGAATTTCTTTCCTGTCTCCTAATCATGCTTTTATACGTATCAACTAACAAACAAGATAAATTTTTAACAAAATCGACTAAAAAATCGGTCTTATAACAAGATATGGTAAATCTAACTATCTAACAGTTGTGTGCATTTGGTATTACAAGTAACATTATAATTAAACACTAGTGTAAACAAGTCCTTTAAAGATTTTCTCTCTACAAGTTTTATTGCAAAACAGTGCAGCGAAAAGTAGCCGCTATTAGTTTGACCCCTCCCCCCTCCCCGCAACTGCCACTCCCTCAATACTACAACAAAAACAAGTGCATGCACTAACTAGAAGACACACGAGGCGAACCTGACCATGATCTGAAAGCTAACAATTTGCGTTTTGTTCATGTTAGCTACAGCTCAGATAATCTTAAAAAAAATTCAAACATTTGTATATTACGCTAGACATTTTCGTAAGGCCGCTTATTAGTTTGATTAATATTATTAATTGTGTTTTTGCTAACGTGTGATGTATAATTTCGTCACTGTTGTGTAGAAAGGGCGAATATACTATGGCTGCGTTTTGCAGAAAAAAGCTATAGGAAGCGCTTGTAAACAAAATGGCGAAACTACACATTTTTCGGCCAGGACACGTTTGTTAACTTCAGTAGCGCTGACACAATCCGCCATTCAGCTTATTTATTTTGTTTATTTTGAAGTAGAGTTTATAAGTTGTTTTGTGCAATTAATTTCAAGTAATATAATTACATGAATAAACATATTATACATGTTACTTTGTGTCCCACAGGAAAATAGCCATTTACCATTTGGCAGCGCTTACCGCTTACGATCGCCATTTTGCTTACAAGCGCTTCCTAGCGCTTTTTTCTGCCAAACGCAGCCATTATTCGCCGTTTTGCGTAACAAAACCGACGATGATTGCGTGTGATGATTAAATTAGTAAATTGTAATAAGGGTCAATATGGAATACCAGGCCCTTCTTCGTAACAAATAGGTGATATCCGCATTTACACATTTGTTTTATTTTCTGTTCGCCATTACCACAAATCGATTAAAAATGACTCAGGGAAATGTTCTGTTACGAAGAAAAGAAAATCATAGAAAAATGGCTTATTCACCTTTTCTACACACCAGTAACGATTTATTTAAGACATTTATGTAAGAAACTATTTTATTACTTTAGATAACATGCTCAATCACATATAACAGTAATTAGAAAACCCCTATTGCGTAAAGTTGACCTTGAACATTTGGTGGTTTTTCTATTTCACATATTTTTTTTAAATTTACATCAAATATTCGTTATATGTATTCGAACTATATGATCTACAATTGCATAAAAGGAAAACACGATAACATGTAATCTCGATACAAATAAATGTAAAGTATGTTCTATTTAGTTACATTTCTCGATGCCACTACAACATTTTTACGAATAAGTTCATGGAATTATTTTTAAAGCGTAGTAAATAATCATAATGTCCAAGTTCGCAGAAACCATTTTTTAAATCCATAACAAAGTTTTGTTTAAAAAAAAGTATTTTTTGACGCCCACGTAGTTTATTTCTGAGCGCGTGCTCGGTATAGCTACTTCATAATTGGCGTACATGAAGTAATTGCTTCAATTAATTTTGACACTCCCTCAATAGTCCGTGAGCTTCATAGACTACGGGCTAAACCACGTCTCTAAAGTACTTTAAATTTTCAAGGTATCCTCTTAAAAAGAATCTATCGACTCCCCATATGTAAAATCCACCAAGCCGTTTAGGCTACAGAAATAGACATATACACAAGAATAACATTACCCTTTTTCTAGTACAGTCGGATAAAAAGAGTGATGTGCATAATTTTAACCCGCGCAATAAATCCAATCTTGCTGTACCACAGTACAGGCTTCGTAAATAATTCCTTCATCATTGGGTAGACGTATAACTATATATAAGAAGATTCCATCTTATTGCACCTCCAAAGTTGCATATAGGTTGACCACTAAAGAACGCCTGAAGGCGTTAAGGTTGCATTTGTAAATTTTTGTGGAACGAAATTTATTTATTTGAAAAAATTTCAAATAAATTCCATATATTATTACTGATATGCTTTTGCATAAATTCAAAGGACATGTAAAAAAAGTATTGCTATAAAGAATGGATATTACAAATTATCTGATCAATTAGAAGATTAGAAAAAATGAGTTTCCTTACTGTTTCACTTATGTAGATATTTTTGGTTAAATTGTAACTGTTGAGAGAAAAATAGTCTATTTGTGAGTTTTTTTTTTGCTGTTTTTTCTCATAAGCTCTCCCTGGAGTAGAGATTTGTTAAAGTAATGGCATAAAAGTTAACTTTCAAAAAGTGCTTTTCAAAAGTCAATTAAAAAAATTGTGATAGGAAAGTCAAGAAGAACACAAGAGCCAAGTTGAATGAATCGATCTAAATATTTATTTAAGAGGCTATGTTAAATAATAAAACTGCACGCAACTGTTTCGTATGTATTGCTACACTCTGTGCTCAATTTTTTCTCTACTTACTACAAGCCAGTGCTTATCAACAGTCCACCTGGTGGCAAGTGGTGACGCAGCGCTAGATGGTAAATCACACTGTCTTGAAGCAACAATAGTAATAGTATTCCGATAGAAAGACAGACGCCACTCTTTTACTGTACACATTAGAAACACAAAGTAAAGTGCTCACTTTACTAGATATAAAACCACTACTGCTGACTATCGGTAGTTTCATGTTCTGTCCAATAATTACTGCATACACAGTCTAGTTACGCTCCAGCTATATTACTTCGCTCTCTCGAAATACCAACGTAAAATAGCACCATAATGCTGCTCGGTTTCGTATGGTAAGTTACGGAACCCTTTTTACCGTTAACATCATAAGTCATCATGGGTGACAGAACAACTACATTTTAATTGTAATCTAGGATAGATGTAGGTTTATATCATCCGGTGCATTGTGTGCTCGTTTGTCACCCTTATTTTATAAACAAAATCCAACGCAATGCTTGCGTTCGATTTTCACTCTTAATACTGGTATTAAGAGGTATTGCCATCTACTGTTGTATACCTCCATAATTGTAACAAATGGGTTACATCAGCCACAGTAGTGAGTAACACTAAAAAAACGATTAATGATCATTGTTTCATCAGTGGTTACATCTGTCACTGTAGGGGATAACACTTAAACCGATTAATGAAAACTAACCCTTATTCCATTTAACCGAAGGTACAAAATATACTGATCGTAAACGGGAGCAACGTTTTAACATAAATAATAAATAACCTTGAATAAATTGAATTAAATTAATACCTTACAATACTTCTCACTAGTGACTGGAATGTTCGGAATATATTTCGAATTCGATATAACGAAGCTAACTGACTAGTAGTGTCCGACCGAAGGTCGGTTTCTGGGCGAACCCAAAGCCGATTATTCGGCTATCACCACAACCTTTGGCCCAAGCCGAAGGCTTACAACCCCTAAGAAATTCAGTTCAAGATTGGCTAAAATTATTAAAGTAAATGATTTTAAAAATTTTAAATTAAATTTTTACATTGACTGCAAAATATAAAAAGGTAGACTGCCTCGTTGGTCTAGTGGTTGTAGTAGTGCGACTGCTGATCCTGAGGTCCTGGGTTCGAATCCCAGGTCGGGCCAAAAATTAATTATTGAGTTTTTCTGTCAAGAAATTCTCAGTAGCTGCCCGGAGTAAGGAAGTTGGCGGTGTCTCATCCCCGTGCCTCGGAAAGCACGTAAAGCTGTTGATCCTGCGCCTGATCTCCCACAAGTCGTGTCAGTTTACCGTCCCATCGGATTATGAGAGTGAGGGAATAGAGAGTGCACCTGTGCTTGCGCATACACTTGGGAACTATAATCCTGTCCTGCGCTGATGGCTAGTCTCCGTTGAGGCTGGCCGCCGTGACCGAGATTCGGTCTGGAGGACATTATAATATAAAAAGGTAATTTTAATCATAGTTAGAAGTTGATCTAGAGATAATAAAAATTGTTCGATTTCGGCGCTTGCTAAGTACCCCCGGCTTTGGCCAAAACTTTGCCGGATGTGTTTTTGGCTGAAGGCGGTCGAACCCGAAGCTTCGGATGGACGCTTCTAGCCAGTGTAATATCTAAACCTCGGTGTAATAGGTGGGCCTGTTTATTTGCAGCAGATGGAACACGTTGGGGAAGACGTAAGTGGTGTTGAAGCCGATCAAGCCGCAAGTGAAATACTTGTAGCAGAGCTCCACGATTATTTTGTTCTTATTGTCCAGGCTATCCTCGGAGTTGCGTAGTTCGTTCTTGTCCTTGCCCAGAAGTGCACAAACGAATGCATACGACACGGACTTCGCAATCGCCCTCGTGGCGAGCACACCGCAGAAGCCCAGGATGGTCCTCAGGATCGTGCAGCCCAGCATCTCTATGGAGGGCCAGATGATCTCGTACGGGGGGTCGGCGGAGCTCGCGACCATGTTCCCCAGCTGGTAGTTGGTCCACGATCCGGTCAAGATGCCGGCACACACGCTCACTATCATTGTGGTGTCGCCTCTGTGAATTTAATTCGTACACACTTTGTTACACACTCATATCAATTTAAATAACTTTTATAAACTGTAAAGTAAAAATGAAGCTACAGTAGGTGAAGTACGTTTCACGGCTGGAAGGTGGGCAGGCGGTCTGTGCTCCTCGCATTCAATGGAATTTTAAATGCAATTTTAAGCGCGGATTTACCACATAGTATGGTAGAGCAACGCTATGTTTAAATTGTGGTTGTAGCATGAATGAGGCGGCTAATCCCAACACCACCACTCCTAACATCACTACACTAGGCATGACACACCACCGTCGATAAAACAACATGTGTTTTCCCCTTAAACGATGCATCATCACGAGAAATAGACTGCGATGGCTGACCGCCGAGTGAGCGGCGAGCCATCTCAGTTACTGATTTATACAATTTATTTTATTTGCTTTTATTTTTTGGATTTAGTGGTAACGATGTTAACGAAATTTTCTATACGTTCAATATGTAACTGTGAAAGTATTTTTTCTTTCACCGCTTATAATATTGAAAAAAAGTTTTATCTTTTGAATAAGTACGTACTTTTTTTTTAATATAGTATAGGGTGACAAACGAGCACACAGTCCACCTGATGGTAAGTGATTGCTGTGGCCCATAGACATCCACATCTATCCTCGATTACGAATCAAAATGCAGATGCGTTGTCACCCGTGAGGACTAAGATGGAAAGCCTCGTTTCCAGTAAAAGGGTCTCCGGTTCTCTACACTCACCATACGAAATACAGCAGCATTAAGCTACTATTTCACGCTGGTATTCTGTGAGAGCGTGGTCCTTCCCCGGTCAAGCCGACCCATTCGTGCTACAACTATACTTCTAATATAACTGCAGCATGGCTCTACCACGTATATTCATTCACTTATTCGATGTCGTTATCACTCGAACATTCATGATGAAATATGTGTAATAAATTAATGCTTTTTATTGTTAAATGAATAAAGTACTTTATAACAATAGATGATTTTTCTTCCACAGCGATCTTTTACATAACTTTTTAATAATAGTTAATAAATATATATTATATCAATCATTATAAAAAAATCATGATAAATAAAGAAAGTACTACATACAAAAAGTCCCTATATATAGAAGGTTTCCAAGACCCTGGTTAAACGACCGAAAGGTCAATGTCCGTTTTTGCTCAATCGATTTGGCACGAACTATAACCATAATCGCCGTGTAGTGGCGGTTAAGAATATCCACTACCCCATATCTTCCCGTGGGTGTCGTAAGAGGCGACAGAGGGAGACAGGCAGGAGATGGGCAGCAGCATCTTCCTGATGACAACTGTGACGTAATAAAAAACTGCGGTTGCCAACCCGCTCGCCAAGCGTGGCAACTACGGCAAATACCCCCCAATGAACAAATACACAAAAAGACGGCCCCCAGTCCCCGGCGGCCCCGCTATTCCTGGCTACGGTGGCGACCATGGTAACGGCGGGGCAGGGGGTGCTAAGAATCTCCGGTGGAGGTTCGGTTGCCACCTACGACGACTCGACCTGGCAACATATAACGCACGCACCCTGAGGACTGACGAGAAGATACTGGAGCTGGAAGAAGAGGTAGACAAGTTGCGCTGGCATATTATTGGATTATCCGAGGTCCGAAGAGAGGGGGAGGACACGGCAATCCTCGAGTCCGGCAACTTGTTCTATCACCGGGAGGGCGACCATCTGTCCCAAGGAGGTGTCGGATTTATCGTCCACAAGTCTCTCGTCAACAACGTTGTAAAGATTGGGAGTGTGTCGACGAGGGTCGCGTACCTGATACTCAGAATCACCAAACGGTATTCGCTGAAGGTCATTCAGGTTTACGCACCAACCTCGGCACACCCCGATGAGGAGGTGGAGGAAATGTATGAGGATATTTCCAGAGCCATACATTCCTCCAAAACCCACTACACGGTGTTGATGGGAGACTTCAACGCAAAACTAGGCACAAGAGAAAGCGGTGAGCTGAAGGTAGGGAAATTTGGAGTAGGGCAACGGAACCGAAGGGGCCAGCAGCTGGCCGACTTTATGGAGAGAGAGGGACTCTTTATGATGAACTCTTTCTTCCAGAAGCGGCCCCACAGGAAGTGGACCTGGTCGAGCCCCGACGGTTCGACAAAAAATGAGATTGACTTCATTATGACGACCAGACGCCAACTGTTCAGTGATGTCTCAGTGATCGCAAGGGTGAAAACTGGCAGCGATCACCGAATGGTTAGAGGCACACTGAACCTAAACGTTAAGTTGGAGAGGTCTCGTCTAATGAAGTCAACGCTCCGTCCCCCTCGTGCTCTAATCCAGAATCCCGAAACCTTTCAGCTCGAGTTACGTAACCGCTTCCAGTGCCTAGAAGATTGCAATGCAGTGGACGATATGAACGACAAGCTCGTGGAAACTGTCCATGCGGTCGGAGCTAAGTTCTGCAAGACCCGCCGCAGAAGAACACAAAAACTCTCCGATCACACTCTTAATCTCATGGCTGTTAGACGGGAGATGAGGCTGCAATCGTCAACAGATTTGACAGCATACAGGCAACTGAACAGACAGATCTCCAAATGCATGCGGCGAGACTTACGCAACTTTAATACTTCTCGTATTAAAGAAGCGATCGAGCGGAACCAGGGCTCCAAAGTCTTTGCCAGAGATCTGTCTGCCAGAAAGAGCCAACTGTCAAAGCTGAAGACTGAGTGTGGCAACATCGTTTCCGGGACACCTGAGATTTTGAGTGAGATTGAGAGGTTCTATGGGCAGCTGTACACATCATCGTTGGAGCCACACGCAAGTGTGAGTAACGATCCAAGAGCAAGTCTTATCCGACACTATTCCGATGATATCCCGGACGTCAGTCTAAGCGAGATTAGAATGGCTCTCCAGCACCTTAAAAACGGCAGGGCCCCAGGCGAGGATGGAATTACAGCGGAGCTTCTGAAAGCGGGTGGAACACCGGTACTTGTAGTCCTTCAGAGGCTCTTCAATTCCGTCCTCCATGGTGGCACTACTCCAGAGGCGTGGAGCAGAAGTGCGGTGGTCTTGTTCTTTAAGAAAGGCGACAACGCTCTCTTAAAGAACTACAGACCGATTTCCCTTCTGAGCCGCGTCTACGTGCTGTTTTCGAGAGTCATTACGAATCGTCTCGCACGCAGACTTGACGACTTCCAGCCTCCCGAACAAGCCGGTTTCCGAAAAGGCTTCAGTACCATAGACCACATACATACCCTGCGGCAGATTGTACAGAAGACTGAAGAGTACAATCTGCCACTTTGCCTGGCGTATGTGGACTATGAGAAAGCCTTTGATTCCGTCGAAATTTGGGCGGTGCTACAGTCCCTTCAGCGGTGCCAAGTTGACTGTCGGTATATCGAAGTGCTGAAGTGTTTGTACAGTAGGGCTACGATGGCTATCCGAGTACAGAACCAGAGCTCGAAACCTATCCAACTGCAGAGAGGTGTAAGACAGGGTGACGTTATATCCCCGAAACTCTTCACCGCTGCATTGGAAGACGTTTTCAAGCTACTGGACTGGAAAGGATACGGTATTGACATCAATGGCGAGTACATCACTCACCTTCGATTTGCCGACGATATAGTCCTTATGGCAGAATCGCTGGAGGACTTAAGCACTATGCTCAATGACCTCAATAGTGCCTCCCAACGGATAGGTCTTAAGATGAACATGGACAAAACAAAGATCATGTTCAATGTCCATGTCACACCTATGCCGGTAGTTGTTGGGAGCACTATGCTCGAAGTTGTTGACGAGTACGTTTACCTGGGACAAATAGTCCGACTAGGTAAGTCCAACTTCGACCGAGAGGTCAATCGACGGATTCAACTCGGCTGGGCAGCGTTCGGGAAATTACGACATATCTTTTCGTCAGGTATACCTCAATCTCTAAAAACTAGATTGTACAACCAGTGCGTGTTGCCAGTGATGACTTATGGATCTGAGACGTGGTCCTTCACTGCTGGCCGTATGAGGACGCTTAAGGTCGCTCAGCGAGCTATGGAGAGGGCTATGCTCGGAGTTTCTCTGCGTGATAGACTCAGAAATGAGGATATCCGCAGTAAAACCAGAGTGACCGACATAGCCCAACGGATTAGTAAGCTGAAGTGGCAATGGGCCGGCCATATAGCTCGAAGAACCGATAACCGATGGGGAAGAAAGGTTCTCGAGTGGCAGCCTCGTACCGGTAGGCGTAGTGTAGGGCGACCCCCCACTAGATGGAGTGACGACCTGGTAAGACATGCAGGAAGTCGATGGTTGCAGGTGGCTCAGGACCGTGCTTTGTGGCATTACTTGGGGGAGGCCTATGTTCAGCAGTGGACTTGTGAAAGGCTGTAATGATGATGATGATGATATAACCATAATTACCGCAAAAATTTGTTTACAGATAGCAGCTGTAGTGCGTAGCACATAGTATCTCGATGTTGTTTTACCATTTTTACTAATAGAAAAGTTACACTTTATTTAAACAAATTTATATATACTTAAATGAAAGGATATATCGTTTAAAGTATATTGAAATATATTTTTTTAATTAACAATTCTATTTTATCAGTACTTATTAATAAAAAAAAATTTAAAATTTTGAATGAACGACTTGTGAACTTGTGATCGGTTGGGTCGTCCGTTGAAACTGTGAGCCAATCGCAATCAGCTATACTTATTACTTATGTGTTTTCTACATTCGGAGCACCATGTGACATAATTGTAGATCAGATGTTCGGATACATATTTACTTTGAGATGTTGGCTATTATGGAAAGCACTTTTTTATCGAAAAAATCCCGCAATTCTAGGAATTTCAAATTTAAATGCATACACCGTGGCCGTGAGATGCAATAAATCCAGTTTGATACAAATGACAGTAGTCCTGTGGGTTACTTTTCCCTACTTTTATTGTCAGTGATTTTTGACAAAGCAAAACTAACCTTATGACGTTGAAACAAGTGTCAAATGAGGCCTATTATTTAAAGAACAATACATTTACAAGTGTAAAAATCCAGATAGAACTATTCCAAGTGAGTCTTTGTTAAGGAAGAAATACTTGGCCCATGTTTATGAAGATAAAATGAAACTTATCCACGGTGAACATCGATCACTAATAAAAAACTAGATACACAATCAGTGACGAAAAACGACCTCACCCAAAGAGCATCCATTCGAACATTTGGGTGCGCTTTTAATCTAGTCTAGTTACATTCGAACGCTCCGACTTTAAACATGCCTCAGTGCTCGTTTAAAAAGTGTAAAAATCACACATCCAGGCCGCTAAAAAAGGATGGAATTTCCTAATTTCGGTACGTATTAATATTATCGTTATCTAATTATTATCACTGTATTGTAAATACTTATATTTTGCTAAGAAATCTCCGTAAAACACTTTTTAAATTAAGTCTTAATAAAATAAGTCGAGGTATATGCGTTGACTCTGTTCCATTTGTTGGAGACGTTATTATTTTATTATTATTAAATTATGATTGTTTTTTTTTAATGAGACTTCTTTATTGTTTCTCTAAATATTATAATAACATTTATATACTTAATTTTGAATATGTGCATCTAGTAAAATTAAAGATGTGAGATCTTATTTTTGATTTTTCAGCTTTCCTCAAGATCCAGTTAGGTGTATAAAATTGATATCAGTCATAGTATGTCAAAGGTCCGAAGAATTCTTCAAGCCGACCCAAGGAAGCGTTGTATGTTAGAAGCATGTTTTAGAAAGTGATGAATATGTGACTACGTACGAGCCGTGGTAGCTCAGTAGTTAACGCTCGCTGTAAATATAACAGAACGCGAGTAACCCGGGTTCATTCTCCGCCGGCACCAATGAAATTGTTAATTGCAATTTTAAGTGCTGATTTACCACGTGCTCGGCGGTGAAGGAAAACATCGTGAGGAAACCTGCATGTCTGAGGAATAAGAAAAAAAATATATTTCGAAGACATGTGAAGTTCGTCACCACGCATTTGGGCAGTGCGGCGGACACTTCCTTGCCCTAAACCCTCTCAGAAATGAGGGGAGGCCTGAGCCCAGCAGTGAGACGTATATAGGCTGTAACTTTTTTAACTTTTATGGGACTACGACTTACAACTTTCTGTACATACTTTTTATATTTAGTAACTATTGAATTTAGATTTAAATTCTTTGTCAAGCAAAAGTTTTAAATTTTTAAGATAAACAATAAATAAATAATTATGACTGTTTCAAGTACTTTCGTTACTAAATAAATGTGGTGTCCTATCCAAAAACGTATTTACATTCAGGTAAATTATAACCATTACATATAATACACCATAGAACAGAATAGAATATGCTTTATGTACATCAGTTTTTAAAACAAGTTTAAAACATTTTAAAATTAAAATAACAGTAACAAAAAATATTGGGCAGTTCGACTCCAATGATTCCTTGTCCAAGCTACGAGCCTCAGTTGTAAAATTTGATTGCTTTTTATTTGCACTTTGTAATTTTGACTTTAAAACACGCATGTAAGGTTGAATTTGGTTGATATAGGTTGACCAGCCAGTATCAGTCATAAAAATGTATTGTTTTTCGTACGTATCTTTGTGAATACAACTATAGGCAATGTATGTAAGGTTGAATTTACATAAATGTATATTTATTTCAACTAGAACTACGTTACATCAATTGGCGACAGTTTTTAGAGAACTTTTGTATGGGATTGTGTATCTAGTTCTTTATTAGTGATCGATGACGGTGAAGAACAAAACAACAGATTTAGATACAGTAATAGAACAGAAGAGATTATTTATTCCACAGGTGGAAGACTAGTCGTCAAAATGTTACTTACAGATTAGAATATACGAAACACAGAAATCAAACAAATAAAATTATTAACAAAGCTAAAAGTAATTATAGAAGGCAGGAACTATCACGCTGTCAGGGAGACTAGGAAATTATGGGAAACAATAAATTGCTGGCTAGGAAATAGTAAAAATAGTTTAGATGACGTAGTAATAAGTATCTAGGAAAAATCAATAGTTTAAGTGACATATGTTCAAAATTCTCAGAAACATTTACAAAAGAAATTAATAAAATAAAACATCAATGTAATATTAAATTTCTAAATAGCGAGTCCTACGTAAAATCGAGTGATACCACTTTCTATTATAAAAAGGTAACCGAAATTGAAATAAAAAAAATAATTAGTCAACTAAATAGTAAAAAATCACCAGGTTTAGATGGAATAAGGCCGCAAGATCTAATTTTAGTTAAAGAAAAAATAAGTCCAATATTAGCAAAATTTGTAAACCTTAGTTTTAAAACAGGCTTATACCCAGACAGTTTAAAAAAGTCTATTATCCGCCCTGTTTATAAGCAAGGAGACCATTGCAATTATTCAAACTATAGACCTATTGCAACATTGTCTGTTATTAATAAAATAGTGGAGAAAGTGATAGTTAAGAGACTTAGTGAGTATCTAGAAAAAAACTGCATAATTACAGAAAAGCAGCACGGATTTAGAAAATTACGTAGTACAACGACGGCCTTATCTATTTTCACCGACGATATCAACGAATGCTTAGGTAGTAAGCAGTATGTATTTCTTTTATTCATAGATTTTAAAAAAGCGTTTGATACGCTGGACCATGAGCTGAGCTGTTGGTGGCTATGGAAGAGTGCGGAATCCGCGGGCCAATCAGCTCTTGGTTTCGTAATTATTTACATAACAGAATGTTGTGCACAAAGATAAAAGAAACCATTTGTCATGGTAAATTAGTTAGTACTGGAGTTCCTACTTGCTCTGTGTTTGGCCCTGTTGGCTATATCATGCATGTAAATAGCATGGTAAACGTTGTAAAAAACTGCAGAACATACATGTATGCTGACGACACATGCATGATGTATGCTGACAGGGATATAAAGGTGATTGAGAACAAAATACAATCGGATTTTGATAACGTAATCAAATGGTCCCACGATAATGTAATAATTTTAAATATAGAGAAAACGAAATGCATGCTCATTCAATCGCCATACCTGCATAAACCATGTATACCTATAAATATCATAGGCCATTCGTATGATTGCTTGCATAGAAATAAACAATGCATTGGTTGTAAATCGATTGAGCTTGTTGATAATTACAAATATCTAGGATTAACCATAGATACTAAGTTTAGTTGGAATTTCCATATAGAACGAGTATGTAATAAATTAAGATCGTTATTATGTAAGTTTGTACACCTTAAAAGTGTAGTTGATAAAACAACTTTACGCCTATGGACGTACGTTCCGAACGTACATGGATAGGATACATAATCTACAACTAAGATTTATTAAACTGTTAGTTAATAAGCAAGCTAAAGAGAAAAGTAAGGGTAACTATAATCTATTGTTTAAGAAATGCAATATTCTACCAGTACGTGAAAAAACAAAGTATTTATTAGCAATTGAAGGATACAAAAGTAAATTTTTAGTTAGGAAATCAATTTATGGTAATTTAAGAAAGAATACTCGTAAATTGTTTGAGGAACCAAGTGCGCAAAACTACTTTGGTGAAAGGACGCGTAGGTATTTAGTGCCAAGAATATTTAATGAAAACGTGCCACAAGAGGCCTGTCGGACAAAACAAATTTTTAAAAACAAATTGAAATATTGGCTACTGAATGCCATCGACGACCTGTAGTATTAGTAGTAGTAATATTTAGTTTAGTATTAATTATTAATCTTAATTATTTTTTTTAATCTTTATTCATTATTAATTTAATTTGAGATATACGTTTTCTGTCTTTTATAGCTTTGTTATTAATTTAGTGATAAGTGTACTTTACCTACTTAGTCTTTAGTTTTTAATTACTTTATATGTTTACGAATATGTATTGTTTTAAAATTTATTTTAGAGAAATATTAAAATGCAATTGTAAACCTTAATGAGTGCAGTGCCGTCATTAAGGCAGGGCCCGCAGGGCCCTGGCCCGAGGCCCCGAGGTAGGCAGGGGCCCCACAATTCTGAAAATTTTCGATATACAACAACAAATTTTAAATTTTATAACATAATAAGAAAAATATCAAATCACACACTTGGTAAAATAGAAACAAGATTTAGAAAATTTGTTTAAAAATTTATTTTTGCACTAAAATAACAGTAATTATATACAGCTTAAAAAACTTTTTTTCTCGATTTCTTCGCAGCAAAATTAGATATAAAATTTAAGGATTTTCCATCCCTTACATAGGCCCCAGCCAGTACCTTGGCCCATAGCCTCGTTGATCCTAAAGACGGCACTGAATGAGTGCAGTTTCGCCAATAAACTGTATTCTCAGTTTGGCGAACTTAATGTTTTTTGAACCAATTGTATTTACTATGTTAATAAAAAAAAACAAGATGTGGTCGTCTTTAGACGAATCCACCGACTTTCTTGGGCGAAATGTTGAAAAGTTTTTAGTAAAACCATTAAATAAAAACTCAAAGGGACGATTTTAACTGTTAAATTGTCAAAATTTAGATGTTGTTAACGGTCGTACTGTGTCAGAGTTTGTGATTCAATGTCTAAAAAACTTATGGGGAGACCAATTCAGCAATAAAGGGCAGGACTATGTTATGTAGTAATGACAGTGTTATGTAGCGATAGCTTAGCGTATATGTGGCTGGTAAAATATTAAAAAATACATTTCCCAAATATGAAAC
The DNA here is from genome assembly GCA_036936625.1 of Parnassius smintheus behrii. Classification (NCBI taxonomy): domain Eukaryota; kingdom Metazoa; phylum Arthropoda; class Insecta; order Lepidoptera; family Papilionidae; genus Parnassius; species Parnassius smintheus. The sequence goes on along the minus strand of JAUPFT010000008.1, from coordinate 54,730,218 downwards.
ATTTTACGTGTTTAGTTCCTGCCCTGCACAGATTAACAGATACAATCTATGCCAAACATTTAGACAAAATATTGAGTGTTTTTTAATTGATAACAACAAAGCCATATAAAGTATTCGAAACTTTACGTATTGCAAAAGTAAAATTAGAAAATGTAACCTATTTAAGATTTATTTTAAACGAGACATCATAGAATACGTTTATCAACAAAATGGAGCAATTTATGGATAGAAACTATGATTTCGATGTTCTTAGGGAAATAAGCGAAACATGTATGTAATAAATGAAACGAGTCGGGTATTTACAAATTTGTGCCAGTTACTTCTGTAGATGTGGAGAGATTCTTTTCAACCTACAAGTGGGTCCTGAATTTGAAAAAAAATATACTAACAAATGATAACTTCTAGAAAATTATTATTGTATACTACAATTCTCTGAATAATCCTGAATTAAGAAGTTTTCAATAGACAGTAGAATCAGACGTAACATCATGATGGTATTACGTCAACAAGTATAAGCCGCATCCAATTATCCGATCTCTACCCCTCATAACTCGTAACAAAACATATAGGTATAACCTGTATTATGCAAAGACAATGTTTTCTTTTCACCATTCGGTGGCATTACCAAAGAGATATAACGACATCGCCGGAGTTTGAATTTACATTTTAGGAAAACCATTTTTAATTCTAAAATTACATGTAAAATCATTTGTTAATTTTTTATAATTTTTCTTAATAATTTAAACAAGTAAACGCCTCAAAAAAAAAGAAACTTCTCTATTGATTTGTTCGACTTACACCCGACAAGTATTGCGCAATAATCTACTTATACTGAATAAAAATTATTATATTCTAGTGTTGATACTCGTATCGTGATAACAGCAACGACGCAAGACATCACGCGAAGGTAATAAATGTGGGGTCACGCAAAGTATATAATATGAAGCGATAACATAGCACGTGCACCATGCTTGCAAAAAAAAACTATTGAATAAGTTAAGCATTAAAATGCAACAAAACACAGTGATGCAAACAGAAAAGAAATTCAGAGGAGAAAACTGAATTCTATTTTCTTATTTTTGTATAAAATATATGTTGTTGGCAGGCTTTCTCCTCGAAATCCTTCATGAATCCCGCAATACCATCTACTTGCTTGTAGAATTCCTCCTTCCACAATAGATAACCAAATGTAAAGCAATGTCTGTGTAATACTCTATATTCTGCCCAAATGCCCAGGCACATAATGATATTTTTTTTATAGGATAGGCTGACAAACGAGCACACAGTCCACCTTATGGTAAGTGATCGCTGTGACCCATAGACATCCACATCTATCAGCAGATGCGTTGTCACCCGTGAGGACTTAGATGGAATGCCTAGTTTCCAGTAAAAAGGGTCTCCGGCTCTCTACACTCACCATACTAAACACAGCAGCATTAAGCTATTATTTGACGCTGGTATTCTGTGAGATGTGCCCATTTCTACGATCTGTTACAGTTTCCCAATGCTAGGGAAAACCCGTAATCATGAATAATAATTGATTACATAGATTTCCTCTAAACTTTCGGAGCGCGCCAATCTCGGCCCGACCGCTGAATCTCTACCATCTCCGTTTTATCGCGTGTATACTATTTATTTCCGTCGTGTATTTTAAAGTGTTTTTTTAATCTTCGATACGAACCCACGTATAACAGATCGAACGACGACATCAATTTTCCTCTGCATTAATTTTTATTTTTCTTCTTTTACAGATTAACAGCGACAAACACAATTACCATCAAGTAGACACACAGTCTACTTGATTTGCTTGCTTTGCTCGTTTGTCACCCTAATACTATAACAAAAACCCACCACCAAATTCAGTTGAGACAGACAGATAAGGGTGTAAAAAATTACTTCAACTTCAAAAAAACGCGCATTAAATGAGATTGAAGTTCTAGGTCACTTTAAAAACGTAATCAAGGTTCATCATCATTTATTAATGCACTCCGCCCGTCTAGGAAACGATAAAATAAAACCTTGGAATATGTAATTACGAAAACTATATTCACATTCTTCATTGTCTTCATGCGTAGGTACGTTTGCTTGAAACATCGTACATTACTTTAAAGTACAGGTGGCCACTCCAATGCCGGGTTTCTATATTTCAAAACGCTTGTTTTCTTTTACAAGCCGTTTTGCGGTAAATCAAGTGCATTAAAACCCCTCTTTTAAAACAAAATGTATGTTCATCTATTTATGAATCATCATTATCATCATGATAGCCCTTTACAGGTCCACTGCTGAACACAGAGCTCCCCCAAAGAATGCCACAAAGCACGGTCATGAGTTACCTGCATCGACTTCCTGCATATCTTACCAGGTTGTCACTCCATCTAGTGGGGATGGGGGGGCTTTACATTCCGCTTACTGGTATGAATCTGCCACTCAAGAACTACCTTCCTCATAGGTTATCGGTTCTTCAAACTATATAAGCGGCGCATTGCTTGTTACAGTTACACTTCAGCTTGTTAATCTGTATTACAACGGATTTATAAACTGCTTGAAGTTGTTTTTTAAAGTATAAGTAAGATTGCATAGTTTGTAAAAAATAGTTTTTATATGCCGTTCGCATGTAATAAAACAGGTCGTTATGGAGAACGAAACGTTTTTTAAATATGAATCGGGTATAATTGATACTCAGAAAAAATAAACACCTGGTTGGAGTCCATTTGTCGGCGTGCGGGTGGTACACCACAACGAGGATGGAGATCGCTAAAATGAATATGGGAGAGTATCGGGCGGTGAGCAAGATGCCGTCCAGCCAGTCCACCAGGGGGATCAGCAGAACCAGCAGCGCTGATGACAGCAGTAGACCGGCCGCGATGTCCTGAAAACAACCGGAAATGGAGTTCTTTTTCTTTATTATTGTGTTTTAATATATCATATAATAATAACGTTCAGACCGGAGTGCGGTCACAGCGGCCGGTCTCAACGGAGATTAACCATCTGTGCAGGATGGGATTACAGTGCACGAGTGTGCGCGCAAGCCTAGGCGCACTCTCTATTCCCTCACTCTCATAGTTCGATGGGACGGTAAACCAACACGACTGAAGATCAGGCTCAGGCGGCTTTACGTGTTTTCGAAGCACGGGGGCGAAACACCACCAAGTTCCTGACAAAAAGCCTAATAACTGATTATGGCCAAACCCTGGATTCAAACCCAGGGCCTCACCTCGCAACCGCGTTTACGACCATTAGATCAATGAGGCGGTCAAATAGTACATAATGCACTTAGACCTGAAAGCAAACAACTTGTAACCCTTTACAAATGTTAGTTCGGCTGTGTTCAGACGCAAGAAATACTGTTTGGGTACTTCAAGGCCAAAGTACTGGAATGTGCCTCTACCACGTATAAAACAGACCGTGGGTCTTTTAGATGTCCCAAGCCGCCACTTTATTATATCAACCTACGCCCCACTTACTGGTAACTGACTAACATCACAGTTTAAATACCTTACTAACATTTTGAAACAATTCTCCTAATTTCATGAGTCATTCATGAGATAAGGGGAATTAAAAAACGTAATTTGTACAAATAAACATGTGTGCAGTTCACACGCGGTATGAGCGAATCTTTTTATTTTATTAATAAAAAAATATTATTAATTAATTTATTGAGACCGAGATAAAAGGAAACAATTTAAACAATATTCTATCACATTCACTCGCAGGCTATATCCTATAGATGTATATGTTTGTCCCCTTTTAATAGAAGTTTTCACTTCAATAACCCTACTTCGCAGTGTGTTATCGTGTGGGGAGACGACTTAAGAGAATACAACGCCTCGTTTCTTCCCGCGGGTGTTGTAAGAGTATTTGTACAGGGTAAGGATAAGAAACGACCACACAGTCCTTGATTGGGTGTTGTGGTTCATAGTCACCTGCATCTGTCTTCGATTGAAAATCAAAGTGTAGTTGCGCCGCCCCTCTTAGAACATACAAAATGCACAATTAGTGAATACAGAACACACCAGCATTAGCGTGCTATTTCACGCTGGTATTATTTGAGAGCGTGGTCCTTCCCCGGTCGACTCCATTCGTGCTTCCGGTAAAGATACAAAGCCGCATACCACATAACTTCTATTTTTTTATATTTGTTTTTTTTTTGGGTTTTTATTTTTAATAAACGTTACTCCTACGCTAAGTATTTCTGCTGTAACGCAGAGGCAATTAATATACACAAATTGTACAAGTAAAAACATCTAGACCCGTAACAATTACTTGTAGGCCACACATATACTTGTTCCGTGCGGGATTCGAACACGCGGCCTTCAAGCGCCGTAACTCATTACTTAGCCATTGTGATACCGAGCCGTCAAACTAGAAACCCCCACACTAGAAACTTCTCCCGTAACTTGAAAGCGTAACACAGATAAATTGCACATAGAAAAGCATCCCGCTTTGGAAAAAATATTTTTAAGTTTAGTACTTGTTCCGTGCAGAAATTGATGCCGAACCCTTCACAACCCAGTCAAATTATCAAGCCACATCGCTACCGAATACCATTGATACTTACCAAGACACTGTGCATTCCCAGATACACCCGGCTGACGCATATAAGCGTACACCAGCACACCGCTATAACCGCACCCCAGTGCAAGGGATATTGATACCTATCCATGGTGTACAAAAGCACCGAGAATGGTATGGACACGCCGACCATCGCGTGGGTGGACGGCATGCCGTACTCGATGGCCCACTTCTGCTGAAGCTTCTTCACTGGATACCCGGGTCTGGGCCAACGGATTATGTCCTTGAAACCTTGCCCTGGAATTATAGAATAGATATAGAATACTTACTTACTTACTTACTTACTTATCGTCACGCACAATCCCTAACGGGGTAGCCAGAGAGAACAGATCGCCAAGTGTCACGATCCTTACATACTTCTTTCGCTTCTTTCAGGTTCATTAACTTCTTCATACATGCACGTCTAGGTATCCGAGTACTTTTGACCCTCCCTTCTTCGAGCAATTTGCTCACATGGTCTTCGAAAGTTAGTCTCGGTCTACCTCGACACCTTTTAATATTTACTTTCGCTCTATATATTTTCTTCACCATTCGGTCTTCACTCATTCGTTCAACGTGCCCAAACCATTGGAGTACGCCCCTATCAATTTTTGTGATAAGGTCATCTTTCAATCCTGCCATATTGCGAATCTCTTCGTTTCGCTTTCGGTCGGCTATGGTAACGCCACACATTTTACGAAGAGATCGCATCTCCACTGCATTCAACTTGCTTTTATGCTTCTTCTGGCATACCCAGGTTTCGCTGCCATATAACAAAGTCGGTACCAAAACTGCGTTATGTATTGCAAGGCGTGCACTCTTCACCACGCCTTGCCTTTTGACTAATGCATTCAGGGCACCATTGACTTTGTTTCCGGCAGCGACACGCCTATCCACATCTAAATCACATCTTCCATCCCGGCTGAAAGCACTCCCCAAGTATACAATTTCATTTACCTGTTCTAGACATTACATTATAGATATAGAATAGAATAAATAATAAAAAAATTCTAATTCTTAATTCTAAATACATACATACATACATACATAAACACTCACGCCTGTCACCCAGGGGGGTAGGCAGAGACTACGGACTTCCATTTGACACGATCCTGACATACCTCTTTCGCCTCCTTTACATCCATATATCTACGCATACATGCTCGTCGGTTAAGGGTACTTCCAACGTGGGCCATTTTAAAAATATCGCCAATTTGGTCGATAAACTTTTTTCTAGGGCGTCCCTTCCCGACTCGGCCATTCACATCTGCCATATAAATTTGCTTTGTCACTTTTTCCTCATTCATTCTTTCTACGTGACCAAACCACCGAAGCATACCTTTCTTAATCCTGGTCACATCATCTTGCACACCACATTTATCTCTTATCACGCAATTTCTCACCCTGTCTAGTGTCTGTTCTGTTTTTTGTGCATTCGTGGACTTGGAAAGGGCTTATGACAGAGTGGACAGGAATGTGTTATGGCAAACACTGAACTCATATGGGTTGAGCGCTGGTTTGATACAGGCATTAAGGTCTCTTTATAGGGACTCTAGTGCTTGTGTCAGGATCAATGGGGTCTACTCGGACTGGTTTGGCATCCAAAAAGGTGTCAGACAGGGCTGTGTAGCTTCCCCTTGGCTGTTCAACCTATTTCTGGACCGGTGTTTGCAAACTTTGAAAGATGAAGAATGTGGGTTAAGAATGGGCGAGTTAACCGTCAAATGCCTTTTGTATGCCGATGATCAAGTCATATTTGCGTCATCGGCGGCTGAGTTGCAAATGATGGTTACAATAATGAACTGGGAATTAAAAGAAAGGGGAATGAAAGTGAACGCATGTAAGACGAAAGTGATGGTTTTTGAAAGAGAAGAAAGCAAAACGGTATGTGAAATAAGAATAGAAGGAGAGTTAATTGAGCAAGTGGATGAGTTTGTGTATTTGGGATGTGTATTTGGCAGGGATGGTAGATATGATAGGGATATAGAACGACGAGTAAATGCAGGGAATAGAGTGAATGGGGCACTACACTCTATTATGAAGAACCAGAATGTGTCAAAACAGGCACGTATGGTAATTCATAATGCTGTATTAGTCCCTACTTTAATGTATGGTAGTGAAAGCTAGGTGTGGCAGAAGACGCACGAAAGTAGAATAAATGCTGTAGAAATGCGGTCTTTAAGGAATATGCTAGGGTTGAATCTGAATGACAGGGTGAGAAATTGCGTGATAAGAGATAAATGCGGTATGCAAGATGATGTTGTGACCAGGATTAAGAAAGGTATGCTTCGGTGGTTTGGTCATGTGGAAAGAATGAATGAGGAAAGAGTGACAAAGCAAATTTATATGGCAGATGTGAACGGCCGAGTCGGGAAGGGACGCCCTAGGAAAAAGTTTATCGACCAAATTGGCGATATTTTGAAAATGGGCCACGTTAGAAGTACCCTTAACTGACGAGCATGTATGCGTAGATATATGGATGTAAAAGAGGCGAAAGAGGTATGTCAGGATCGTGCCAAATGGAAGTCCGTAGTCTCTGCCTACCCCTCTGGGTGACAGGCGTGAGTGTTTATGTAAGTATGTATGTATGTATATATATATATATATATATATATATATATATATATATATATATATATATATATATATATATATATAATTATCGTCGTGTAATGGCGGAAGAAAATCCATCACTCTATTTATTTAACTTGTGTTAGATAATTAGAAAAAAAACAATTAAAGTTGAAATAATAACTCCGTCCTTTTAAAGTTCGGTTATCAAATAAGTTTTTTTTTCAAATACACAAAAAATGAAGCTTAAATTGTGTAGTTTTTTTTTCTTTCACACTGGCTGGAACCAGTTTACTATAGCAAACATAAAGAGAGCAAATTATTAATAATAATAATATTCCACAACTATCACACAACGCTATCTAGTCCCAAGCTAAGCAGAGCTTGTGTTATGGGTACTAGACAACCGATAAACTTGCTTATATATTTCTAAATACATACATATTATAGATAAATTACACCCAGACACAGAACAAATGACCGTGCTCATCACACAAGCATTTGTCCTGGGTGGGAATCGAACCCACGACCTCCGGCATAGCAGTCAGGGTCACTAACCACTAGACCAACAGGCCTGTCAAATTGATTTCTTTTTATTTCTAAAACCAAAAAAATCCAAAATGCGGGTCAAAAAATGTCACCTTTAGTTCCTTTCCCTACTACTACGACGATACAGCCATTTCACCAAAATATAATAAAAATATATAGCATGCGCGTATTTAATGTTCAGAAGTGTTTCTGGGTTTTTCGACAGACATCTTAGTTTTCCTTTAAAACGTCTGCATGACGAGTATCATGTTGTGCTTATATGTTTACGCATTGTCTTCGCAGCACGTGCTTACAATACTAAAATCGATTGCTCTTGGGTTTCGACTTGTAACTCATCAAATTGTTTATTTATTTTTATTACATGAATATAAAACGAAATAATAGAACCTCATGCATCATCTTGCACAAACATATAGTGTTTTGCATAGTATTTTATGTTTGTTTGACATTAAAGCGACAAACGAGTTTATCATCATCATTATCGTATCATATCGATTACTGCAACCCAGGATGTTAAGAATTCGTCATGGTTTTTGGTTAATTTACCCACAATATTGACTAATTTGCAAATCGGTGAAATAAAAAAATTCAAGAATGGGTGCATCATGAATTAACTGATGTGTATCGAGCGGCACGCGATGAAGCTTGCCTTGCTTTGATGAATAAGAACAGAAAGCAGGGATTTAAAATAGTATTGTGACGTGCGATGAAAAGTGAATTTTCTACAATAATGGCAAGCGGAAAAAGAAATGGCTGAACCTAGGTAAAACAAATACTGGAACAATGCCCCGAAGCAAAGCTCATTCATAGAAATGTAATGGAAAGTTACAAAGTCTGAATCACAAGATCCACATTGAAATTAAATTGTATTAATTAATAATTGTGTTTTGTATGTGTCGTAGCATAATTAGATAAACAGAATTTTCGGAAAAAATCTAGGGATATCGCAAAAATACGGATAATTAGATGATAAATCGGTTCTGTTCTAAAACCGAATCAGCATGCCCAGACTCAACGTAGTCTTGTCTGCCCTACCTAGGGTTGCCAGATCGGAAGACCAAAATATCTGGATAAAATTTGAAATTGTCGGATTTTGGGGTTGTTGTCGGGAGAAATAAATGTTAAAAATGAAAATTTAAAACAAAAATATTATTTTTTAAATTAATGGGCTACAAATATACTTAACATTGTTGACAGATAATTAATGTAATTCTACACTTCATTTTGGGGTTGCCACAGGTATTTGGCATTGGACTTCACTGAATCCACCTATTTGGCTCCCTTCCCTTCCTATGGGCTTCCCGAGAAATTGTGCGATTGGATCACCAGCTTTCTTGCAGATCGGAGCATCAAGGTCGTTGTAGACGGTGCAAGCTCCGATTGCAAGCCTATTAATGCTGGTGTTCCACAGGGCTGCGTGCTATCGCCAACGCTGTTTCTTCTGCATATCAATGATATGTTGCATACCCGTAACATTCATTCCTATGCAGATGACAGCACTGGTGATGCTCTTTACACCGGCCGAGCCAATATTTCTCGGGAAAACGTCTCCGAGTGCCGGGACAAACTTGTGTCTGAAGTCGAGTCTTTGCTGAACAGAGTCTCGGATTGGGGACGACTAAATCTAGTCCAGTTTAACCCCCAGAAGACACAAGTTTGCGCGTTAACCGCTAAAAAGAACCCCTTTGTCGTATCCCCTCAGTTTCAAGGCACTCCCCTTGTTGCCTCAGCCAGTATCGGAATCCTCGGCGTCGACATATCGAGTGACGTGCAGTTTCGTGGTCACTTGGAAGGGAAGGCCAAATTGGCCTCTAAAAAGCTTGGCGTGCTCAGCAGAGCGGGGCAGTATTTCATGCCGGCACACCGCCTGCAACTTTACAAGGCGCAGGTTCGACCGCACATGGAATACTGTTCCCATCTCTGGGCTGGGGCTCCCCAGTACCAGCTCCTTCCACTTGACCGCATCCAGCGCAGAGCGGCTCGAATCGTCGACGACCGAGTGCTTTCCGATCGGCTCGATTCACTGGCGTTGCGAAGAGATGTTGCATCTCTTTGCGTATTTTATCGCATCTATCACGGGGAGTGCTCTGAGGAATTGTTCGGGTTAATCCCAGCCGCCAAATTTCGTGAACGCACGACACGGCAAACGTCCCGATACCATCCACACCATCTGGATGCTTGGCGGTCCACCACTGTACGTTTCACAAGGAGCTTTCTTCCACGTACAACCTCTCTGTGGAATAGTTTATCACCGGCGATTTTTCCGGACCGATACGACCTGGGGACCTTCAAGAAAAGAGCTTACTCCTTTCTAAAGGGCCGGCAACGCACCCGCAATTCTCCTGGTGTTGCGGTTGATCATGGGCGGCGGTAGTCACTTAACATCAGGTGAGCCGCATGCTCGTTTGCTTCTTCTATAAAAAAAAAAAAAAAAAAAAATTGGATCCTTTAGTGGAATTCAGAAAAGATTTAAAATTTTAACAATTTTCATGCATTTTGATTGCATTTTTTAAAAAAATATGCCCAAATTTTATCATTTGACATGTCCTTGCCTTTCGGAAGATGTTCAAATATTTCTCAAAAACAACAGTACGAGGGCGGCACTGAAAATTCCGGAAATCAAGGAAGTGACACAATATTACTATTTAAAAATGTATATATTGCTTTTTGAAGTATTCTCCGCGAAATTTGACACATTTTTCCATACGATGGAACCAATCATTGAAGCAACCATTCCATTCGGAAGTTGGGGTCTCCAAAACAGCTTCTTCAGATGATGAAAATCTCTGTCCACGCAATTTATTCTTTATTTTAGGGAAAGTATAGAAATCATTAAGGTTTAGATCGGAGCTGTACGGCGGATGGTCTAATAATTCTATGTTTTCTTGCTCTAAAAACTCTTTTGTTCTGTGTGCGGTGTGAGAACTCGCATTGTCGTGATGGAGGATGATGCGTCGGTTACAGTTCTCTTTACGGAGTTCAGAAACGACCTGTGGCAAACAAATGCTAGCATACCATTCTGCATTAACCGTTCTTTGTCCCTCAAGAGGAATAGTCGTAACATGGCCGGTTTTGGAGACAAACGTGGCCACCATTTTTTTTGCAACACTCCGTGAACGAACAATTTTTGTTGGCCTTTAACTCATTTTCGAACACCCAAACTCGTGACTGGTTTTTTGTTTCGGGTTCGTACGCGTATATCCAGGATTCGTCACCTGATACGATGTTGTATACAATATTTGAGGATCCTGCGTGGAATCTTTCGAGAGTTCTGACGCACCAAGTAACGCGAGCCGCTTTTGCTCTTCACAGAGCGAATGCGGTATCCATCGGGAAAACAACTTTTTTACACCTAATTGTTCATGCAAGATTATTTGTACTTGACTCATGCCAATGTTGCCTGAATTTCGCGGTATGTCACATGTCGATCTTCCTCAATCAGCTTACGCACAGCGTCAACGTTTTCTTGGGTGACTGCAGTTTTTGGACGACCTTGACGGGGATCATCACTGAGCTTGACACGTCCACGTTGAAATTCAGCAAACCAGCGGTATAATCGGTTACTTCAGGTCCGCATAAAAATTCAAAAAAAAAATTATTTTTTTTGCTTGCATATATACTCACTACGTTAGCCTAAAAAAATCATATAAATAGATCACGATTTCCGGGAGATACATTCATTTGAATACGAACTGTCAAAGAGATAACATCAACATGAAGAAAAACGAAATTAGAGCTGTCATCAAGTACCTCTGTTTGAAAAAAATGTCTTCAAAAGACATACACAGTGACTTAGTGAAAACATTGGGGGACTCTGCTCCTCCATATTCTACAGTTGCACGCTGGGCCAAGGAGTTCAAACTGAGCAGAACATCCACTGAAGATGAACATCGCGAAGGACGCCCATCCACGTCCCTCACTGAAGACAACGTGAAAAAAGTCGAAGATGTTGTGTTGGCAGATCGAAGAGTGACCATCAGGCATGTAGCTGAGGTCACAGGGATCTCATATGGCAGCGTTCAAAGAATCCTTGCGAACAAGTTGCATATGAAAAATGTCTCTGCGCGTTGGGTACCCAGAATGTTAACCGACGAGCAAAAGAAAAATCGAGTTGACATTTCGAGGGTCAATCTCGAAAAGTTCCAAGCAGATCAAGAAAATTTTTTTTTCCGTTTTGTGACTATGGGCGAGACCCTGATCCACCATTTTGATCCTGAAATGAAACAACAATCGATGACTTGGAAGCGAGCCTCCTCACCGACGCCAAAGAAATTCAAAGTTTCAAGTTCGGCGGGAAAGGTTATGGCATCTGTTTTTTGGGACGCTCAAGGCATAATTATGGTGGAATATTTGGAAAAGGGAGCCACTATTACGGGCTCTTACTATGCCGACCAAATAAGATTACGGGAGGCCATTAAGGAAAAAAGACGCGGCAAACTACGAGCTTGAGTGCTATTTCACCAAGACAACGCACCGGCTCACAAAGCCGCAGTTGCGATGGCTGCCATTCAAGAAACGGGATTCGAACTGCTCAAACACCCTCCCTATTCGCCAGATCTAGCTCCTAGTGACTTCTACCTCTTTCCTCGGCTCAAGGAACGCCGCTGTTGAAGCGTTTTGGGAGGTTCAAGACAAAGAAGTTTTTTCAAAGGGAATCCTGGGTTTAGAAAAAAGATGGACTAAATGTACTGATTTGTTAGACTATGTAGAAAAATAAATTATTATTTTAACTTTAATTACCGTGTTTTCTTTTCATTATCATTACTTTTGGATCACCCCTCGTATGTTTAAGAAATACTGTTCGGTCAATTTAGTTTGTCGCTTGATTATTTGTTACTAGGAAAATGCGCTAAGTAATAAAATATCTTATCGTGTATTATCGTGAAACATAGATCCAAATTTGTCCACGGACTACAGATTTAATAACTTTGGATAATTTAGCTGTTAAAGCCAAATTATCATTTATCATTACTGCCAGTTATTACATTGTGTCTATATTCTGACTATATTCTATGTAACAGTGGTAGAGCCACGCGGCAGCTTTGCTGTTGCACGTATGGGCCGGCTCAAACCAGGGTGGTACCACGAATAAAAGCGTGAAGTGGAAGCACTGCTTCTACGTTTCGTCTGGTGAGTGCAGGTGGCCGGAGGCCCAAATCCCCCCCCCCCCCATCAACATGGTAGCAGAATTAAATGTTAAAATACCCCAAGAGGGTACCAGCACCCCTAGAGAATCCCTCGCTGAGCATCCACGACCATGTTTCTCCACTCCTGAGCGTGGGTGCTCAGGCTGCCCCGCGTATCTGGGGGGCAAATTCCGGTCAAGACTACAACTGCTCAGGGCAAACGGAGCAACAAGACCAAAGCGACCCCTGCCACGCTGTTCGTGAATTTCTGCAATCTAACCTAAACCCCGTCCTCTACCATCTCAAGACGGCGAGGCTGGCTCTACTCTTTCTGACCGAGACGCAGGTGTCCTCTCCGGCTGATGTTTCGTATCTCTCCTACCCGGGGTACAAACTGGAACACTCCTTTGTGCCTCGGGCTGGAGTTTGCGTTTACGTTAGAGAGGACATCTGTTCTCGACGCCTCGGCAAACTTGAAGGTTCGGACCTGTCCATCCTTTGGCTACGCGTAAACAGCGACGACCATCCGCGCGTCTACGGGTCCTCTATAGGTCCCATAGCGGTAATGCCGAAACAGACCGACTCTTCAACCACGTCCAAATGGCTACAGATTCGTTGCTACAGCAGATCCCCTCCGCAGAGATCGTGATCCTCGGCGACTTTAACGCCCATCACGCCGAATGGCTTGGTTCACGTTTAACCGATCATCCGGGGAGGTCTGTTCATGATTTGCCTTGGCATATGGTCTGACACAACTGGTTACTTCGCCTACGCGGATTCCAGATGTGGAGGATCATGCACCTTCCCTGTTGGACCTTCTGCTGACCTCTCACCCGGACGGATATCAGATTTACGTCGACGCCCCTTTAGTCTCCTCGGACCATTTGTCTTGTTTTTTAATTTATTTTATGTACCACACATCAAGATACAGAAGCAGTTTTATAGTAATTTCGTACAAAGGTTCTGTTCTACTTATTCCATAATTAGCTGAAATATCTTCCAGTAGATCCATAAAGGAAATTATATTGAAATTGCAAACTTAGTGCTGCATACATTAGTACTACTAAAAAGTAAATAATATACACAATGTTACGTAAATTATATAAAATAAAACAATAAATAAAAATAAAATAAATCAATACATAATAATAAATACGATAGTTACATATTATGATATATTACTATCGTATTTATTATTAACTTAATCTAAAACTTAAACTAAACTAATATAATAGAATAATATATATTAATTAACAGGATGCAAAGTAGTTATCTCTAAGACGTTTCTTGAATACCAATAAAGATTCGGCATTTCTTATATTTGACGGTAGTGAGTTCCATAGCCTTACCGCGTGAACTGAAAAGGAGTGGGAGTAAAAACCGGAATTATAGACAGGAAAGTCCAGAAGAGTTTTAACAAGATCCCTTGCACGGTTTGTCCGGAGGATGGGTGAAGGAAAATCGGCTTCTGAAGTATGTCGGAGAGGAAGGGTTGTGCAAAATGTTATAGAGGAGACATAACAATCTAGTGTTCCTTCGAAGTCGAATTGGGAGCCACTTGAGTTGCTTACGAAACTGAGATACACGGTCAAATTTCTTGAGCCCAAATATAAAACGGATACACTGATTTTGCAAGCGGTCAAGTTTATTAAGAAGCTCCTCTGTAGCATTCAAATAACAGGCATCCGCATAATCAAGGAGAGGTAGGATAAGAGTAAGCACGAGTGATATTTTAGCTTTAAGGGGAAAGAAATTTTGTAGACATTTAAGCGAATGCAAAGTAAAGTAGACCTTGCGACTAAGCTCAGCGATATGCGTGGTCCATGTTAATGGTGATCAAATATGACGCCTAAGTTTTTGACAGTATTGGCAAAGGGTATAGGAACGCCATTAAAACAAACTAGAGGTAGTGAAGTAAATTCTAATCTATCACGCAAATGCCTACTGCCTATTATGATGGCCTGAGATTTCGTGGGATTAACTAATAGTCCGAAGGATGCAGACCATTCACAGATGCGGCTCAGATCCTCATTCATGGCTGCAATTGCATTATTTGTCTTGTCCGGAGTGTGGTGCCACTCACGCTGAAATCGCAGGTGCATTCTGCATGCTGCCGCCGTGTTTGGCACTATAGGTCAGCCGATTGGGATGGGATGCGGTCTTTCTTTCCATCCTACCCATGGGGGCGGGTTTGCTTCTCGCCGGACGATCCCAACGTTGTTGCAGATTTTGTCGCTGATGTGGTAGTTCAGGGTATGGAACTTTTTATTTCTTCCTCTGTGGTGCCCATTGGAGGCAAATCTCAGCCATGGTTTGGTCGCTCCTGTAAAATAGCATCATGCTATAAGCAGGAGTGCTACCAAGCCTGGGCTGACGCATCAACGTCCCGGGATGTAAACACCAGCGCTATAAAAAAGAAGTACAATTCCGCCTCTAGGGCCTTCAAAAGTCATTGCCAAGGCAAAGTCAGAGCACATAGGCAGGATTGGCGAGAAACTAGTTCACCTTCCTTCTGGAACCCGTGCATTCTGGTCTCTCGCCAAGGCTGTCCAGGGGAAATTCTGACAGCCATCTCTTCCATCTCTGCACAGGGAGGACGACTCACTGGCCCATACCGCAAAGGAGAAAGCCGATCTGCTAGGCTCTTTTTTTGCGTCCAACTCGACTTTCGATGACGGGGGGAGTACGCCGCCGACCATCCCGCGGTGTGAGTGCTCCATGCCGGAAGTGTAGTTCACACAGCGCTCGGTTCGCAAAGCACTCCTCTCCCTGGACATCCACAAGTCGAGTGGGCCTGACGGAATCCCCCCAATTGTGCTGAGGACGTGTGCTCCAGAGGTGGCACCGGTTTTAACGCGTCTTTTCCGGTACTCCTACTCCCTAAGCGTAGTCCCAAAATCATGTTAGACGGCTTTCATCCACCCGATCCCTAAAAAAGGCGACCGCTCAGACCCGTCAAACTATCGGCCTATCGCCATCACCTCCTTGTTCTCCAAAACAATGGAGTCTATTGTTAACTGCCAGCTCATGAGGTACCTTGAGGATCACCAGCTGATTAGTGATCGCCAATACGGTTTTCGCCGTGGTCGGTCAGCTGGTGATCTTCTGGTCTACCTAACTCACAGATGGGCGGAGGCAGTAGAGTCCAAGGGGGAGGCATTGGCCGTTAGTTTGGACATTGCGAAGGCCTTCGATTGGGTTTGGCACAAAGCGCTTCTTTCGAAGCTCACTTCCTATGGGCTTCCTGAGAAATTATGCAATTGGATCACCAGGTTTCTTGCAGATCGGAGCATACGGTCGTTGTAGACGGTGCAAGTTCCGATTACAAGCCTATTAATGCTGGTGTCCCACAAGGCTGCGTGCTATCGCCAATGCTGTTTCTTCTGCATATCAATGATATGTTGCGAACCCGTAACATTCATTGCTATAAAGATGACAGCACTGGTGATGCTCTTTACACCGGCCGTGCCGACATTTTTGGGGAAAACGTCTCCGAGTACCGGGACAAACTTGTGTCTGAAGTCAAGTCTTTGCTGAACAGAGTCTCGGATTGGGGGCGACTAAATCTAGTCCATTTTAACCCCCAGAAGACACAAGTTTCACGCGTTAACCGCCAAAAAGAACCCTTTCGTCGTATCTCCTCAGTTTCAAGGCATTCCCTTGTTGCCTCAGCCAGTACCGGAATCCTCGGCGTCGACATATCGAGTGACGTGCAGTTTCGTGGTCACTTGGAAGAGAAACCCAAATTGTCCTCTAAAAAGCTTGGCATGCTCAGCAGAGCGTAACAGTATTTCATGCCGGCACACCACCTGCAACTTTACACGGTGCAGGTTCGGCCGCACATGGAATACTGTTCCCATATCAGGGCTGGGGCTCCCCAGTACCAGCTCCTTCCACTTGACCACATCCAGCGCAGAGCGGCTCGAATCGTCGACGACCGAGTGCTTTCCGATCGGCCCGATTCACTGGCACTGCGAAGAGATGTTGCATCTCGTTGCATTTTCTTTCGCATATACCATGGGGAATTGTTCGGATTAATCCCAGCCGCCAAATTTCGTGAACGCACTACGCGGCAAACGTCCCGATACCATCCACACCATCTGGATGCTTGGCGGTCCACCACTGTACGTTTCACAAGGAGTTTTCTTCCGCGTACAACCTCTCTGTGGAATAGTTTGCCATTGGCGATTTTTCCGAACCGATACGATCTGGGGACTTTCAAGAAAAGAGCTTACTCCTTTCTAAAGGGCCGGCAATGCACCTGCAATTCCCCTGGTGTTGCGGTTGATCATGGGCGGCGGTAGTCACTTAACATCAGGTGAGCATGCTCGTTTGCCCCCTCTTCCATAAAAAAAAATCTATATACAATGTTTACAGCTGACTTTTCATTACACAATACGAACAGATTTTGTTTAAACGTGACACCCGAAAGGCACATAGCTGATTATGAAATGTTTCATGTGCTGAAACGAAGGCGACCGCGGCGGAGACGTGCCGACCGTGATTTTTTTTAATTGCACGTATTTTTGAAACTGTGATGTCTTCTAAAGTAGTCATTTAAATTATAATATAACTCTTGGATAATTTTAATTAAGATGAAATGCCCAAGTTAACTCACATATTTATTAAGATGAATATTAATACTAAATTAGAGTAAACATCTTCGCAAAGCAAATACTTTTATTATTTCAAATATAAATACCTATACTACATAGTAACTTTGCTTTATTATGCCCTGGAGTACGCTGTAAGGAGCTGTTGAATAATTAGATTTGCACCTTTAAAGTAGGTTATGAGTTTAGTTAAAATAGGGCCCCAATTTCATTTTTGCCCCGGGGTCCCTGTTTGCACCAAAGTTTAGCTGTGATCGTTATCGTGCTTAATTGACCGTATTACGCATTATTGCGTATCGTTCGCCACTGAGCTTTGGGTCAATATTCTTGTGTAAAAAGTGAGGTTATCATTTTACAAAAAAATCATTACTCATAAACTATACGCCTATTAACCAAAATCAGAGTAAGTAATGTTCAAAGTTGCAAAACCGCTAATCTTTTTTCAGCAAGATTGAGAAATCTCATAGCCATTGTCTAATAATCTGTGTTTTCGCGATATCCCTAGACTTTTTCCGAAAATTCTGTTTATCTAATTATCCTACGGCATATACAAGACGTGGGAAGCTTTGTCACTTCAGCCGGGTGTCATGCGATGCATCTTTTTTTCTTAAGGTTTCTGTACTGTAGATCTGTAGAATAAATCGTGAGACAAACCACATTATGTCAAATGCTCATTGCTTAAAGTAGTAATAATAATAATGTCCTCCAGACAGAATCACGGTCACGGCGGCCAGTCTCAGCTGAGACTAGTCATTTGCAGCACAGGATTATTGTGCCCAAGTGTCGCATACAAAAGTGTATGCGCAGGCACAGGTGCCCTCTCTATTCCTTCAATCTCATAGCCCGATGGGACGGGAAACCGACACGACCGGAGAGAAACAGGTGCAGGACCAATGGCATGACGTGCTTTCCGAAGCACGGGGGTTAGTGAAACACCGCCAAATCACTAATCTCGGGCTGCTGCTGAGAATTTCTTGGCAGAAAACCCATTAACTGATTTTGGTTCAACCCAAGATTGGACCCGGGACCTCATGACCAGATTTCATGTTTACGACCACTTGGCCAACGGGAGGTCACTAGTAAGTGAGAGCATCATATCCATCAACATAAAATGTACACCACGCTTCTTGTTCGGGAAATTAATAAATAATGGCAGATAATAGCTGTATCAATTATTAGTACGAAAATAATACACTGCTGGAATGTTAACTGATTAGGTGATAATAATTGTAGGTCAATCATATAAGGCAACATTTCATTACGATATATTAATCTTTTTTTCGGAAAGATAACTTTTAAATTAAGAAATGTGTAAATTTTATCTGTCATTGACTCGACATACTCGATAAATATCTACCATTTATTGACCAATTTTTAGTCATGAAAATTATAATCTAAAACAAAGTAAAAACCGATTTCAAATAACTACAAATATAAAATAATTTCTACATATTATATGTAATAGTTTTTGGAGTCGGTGACAAAGATAGCCCCCCCCCCCCCCAGACTTCACAATGTGAAATTATTTTGTATTATTTTTACAATTCGTGGCACCAAAGTTTAGCTGTGATCGTTATCGTGCTTAATTGACCGTATTACGCATTATTGCGTATCGTTCGCACGCGCTGATTGGCTCTGCAGTCGCATTCCGTCCCTCGTACTGATACGACATTCGCAGCTATCTCCTCCACGTTTCGTTCAGCGCTAGAGTTATGTGCCGCGACTTATACTTATTTGAAGTCGACTTTTACTTTTTATTAAAACTTAATTTTTTAACCTTTTGAGTGGACTAAGGAATATCATAATATTGAAGTTGTCTAAATAGTTCCATTAAAAACTTCATTACCTATTTTGCCAACTTTAGGGGTGGATTTTTTTCTTCAAATTTATATGGGAGCACCGCAGAAGTCTTAACTAATTAATTTAAACAAATCAAAAATCGACATCGACAAAGACATCGCGTAATATGTTACGCGATATGTTATAATGTATGCATTAAAAAAGATACAGTGGAATTGTCAGCATCCTTTTTTTTGAATTTGGCTAAATGCAATGCTTTTTGCTTGGGGTTGGTGTTACTTATTTACCTGTTTTGATAGTACCACGAGCAATCCTTGAGAGTATTAGGCAGATTCCAAAAAAGTAACAAGCTACTCGGATCACAACTAACCAAAAAAATATAGTTTTAGCTGGATAATTTTGAAAGAAGTGATAGGTAATCCAATAGTGAGCTTTTGAGACATATTCAGCAAGTAACATAACTGACACTTGTTGTTTCAGCTTGTGGGACTTTTTTTCTGGCTACAGTCCGTCTGGGTATGTACCACCCTCTCACCTATTTCTTCCGCTTAATAGTGCTGTGTTACAATCGGAAGGGTATAGAGAATCAACATGTGAGGCATTCTATTATAGTGTACAGAGGTGAAAAGACAAAACATCTATAGTTTGCGTTTTCGGACTACGACGCGGAAAGGAACTACCTAATTCGTGCATACACGTCTGAAGTCGGAGTGCAACGGTACATAAAGTACCTAGGCTTCCACCTGAACAGTCGCTGCAGCTTCGAAGAACTCTTCGACCTCTGGATTGGAAGGGTAGCGGGTACTATGCATAGACTGCTGCCCAGTCTAGGAGAACCAAGGGAAGAACTGCGTCGCCTCTATGGAGGAGTGATACGGTCCGTACCCTTGCCTTGTTCCAACTGAGGCTGTACTACTAAACATGTACAGTGTGCAGCGGAGGACAGCAATACGGATCGTACAAGGATACCGCACAATATACTTTGTGGCGACGATATTCAAGGCTCACTTTTCACCTTTAGACATACTAGCGGACATGGATACGAGGGTTTACGACCGAAACCGCGACCTCCGCCAGAGTGCTCGGAGTGGATCAGATGTGTCGTTCAAGGAAGTTAAGCAGCAGGAATGACTTCACTCATTCGCAACGTGACGTGCTCGTCTCTCAGAAGATTGCCTCAACAACGCGTTGTTGAGGCAATCCTGCTGCACTAGGAAAAACCGCCGCCTTCTGTGAATCCGTTATAATTCAAAAAGAGGCTGCTAAGCAGTGTCGGGAGAGATCCCGCTCGGAGATGACGCCGCCAAGGCGTTCGTCACGGCTTTTTCCTTGACGATGGTGTTCCCTTACCAGAAACGGGGCTTCTGGGTTTGCAAGCGCTTGGAACGGGGGCCTCGAACGCTTAGCACTGTAACCCCTAAAGAGGACGGTGACTTGTAATTGGTCCTGAAACACCGCGATACTACAGAGTGCTTGTGACAGTAAGTACTGCCCCTTGGACGTGCTTTAATAAAGAAATGATCCCGGGAATGATCGCGGCCAATTCTTGGTTGGCGGCGGAGCAATAAACCAAATCTACCGATGAGTTCAGGAAGGCTAATGCTTCCAGGATTTCCAGATTTTTCTGGTCTCATGGCCTCTACACATAGGACACAGGGAGTCTGTTGAGCAGGTGAAGCTGAAGGCCGTGGAGAAAAGGCGCGCCTTGTCGTCTGGTGTGCTTTACCTTAGAAGGAGAAGAGGGAGAAGTAATCCTCACCCGAGATTTTATTCCACTTCCTTGCTGCATATATTACGAATGACAAAGCAAACTATTTGGTTTTAATGCATGGTATATCAAAAACGAAGGTGTTGAGACCAGTCAAGCATCTGGTGTTTCAATGTTGGAACAGAGAGAGAAGTAAAACAATGAACTACTTGGAGCTTGTGTTTGATACTGGTAAGAATTACATTAAAAAATTGCTAACAAATGCCAAGTAGTGTTTGGTGTTTAATTTAGTGCATAGAACACTATTAAGAATCAGGGCACCATTTTAATACAGAAGCTAACAATTAATTTGATAGTAAGTGGCTATTGTAATTGATAAATAACTCATTCCTTAGTAAATACAAGGTAATTTAATAAAGAAATCTTAAACATAATGCCAGTGCCAGATAGTGGTGGTAATAATATCCACTACCACATATCATCCCATTAGTGTTGTAAGAGGTGACAGAGGGAAAAAATGAGGAGATGGGCAGCAGTGTCTTTCTAATAACGCCAAAACTAAAAAAACTGCGGTTGCCAACTTGCTTTCCAAGTGCGGCAACTATAGCAATATCCCCCTATGTGGCAATCTATGGAGGAGGCCGATGTTCAGCAGTAGACTTTAATAAGTTGTAAAGGTAAACATAATGCAGAAAAAAGAAAAATCTATCATTACATTTTGCTCTTTAGGCATCATAAAAATTTACTAATAACCAGAACCTTGTATCCAGAGATAATTATTCTTAATGTGCAAGGTCAAAATGCCATGGAATGTTTTCATGTTAGTGAAAATTAATAATATTTTTTACAAATTCTTCATGCACTTGTCATGCAAAAAATTTCTAAATATCACATTAGAAATGTCTTCCCATAAGTAAATATACATGAGTATACGAAAAATATTTTTGATAAATCCGACCTAAGAACAAATTTTAAATTTTAGGCATATTCCATAAAATGTTGTGTTAGTATGTGATTTGATGATGAGTCATGATTCACAATGCCTGCAAACAAACCAGTACATTTGATAAAAATCTATCTATCTCTTTATCACCTGTGTTAAAATGCAAAAGTGTTAAAAAAAAATAAAATTACAGCCTATATACGTTCCACTGCTGGGCACAGGCCTCCCCTCATTTCTGAGAGGGTTTTAGTGTCTGCCGTGCTGCCCCAATGCTTGTTGGCGAACTTCACGTGTCTTCGAAATATTATTTTCTTATTCCTCAGACATGCAGGTTTCCTAATAATGTTTTCCTTCACCGCTGAGCATGTGCATTTAACAATTTCATTGGTGCCGGCGGGGATTGAACCCGGGTTAGTCGCGTTCTATTATATTTACAGCGAGTGTTAACCATCTGAGCAATAACGGCTCAAAGCCAACAGCAAGTAAAAGCAGTCACTGCTAAAAGTGTATCAATATATAAATAATATATCACCCAATAATTCAATCAGCACTTGGTGTTTGCGTTATTCTTGCAAAATTACATATTCTCTGTCAGATCTATTTTCACTCTCTTAGGCTTAAGTGGGGGTGTAATAACATCAACTGACCTGTAGCGCCCTGTTGATGTCCTAAAAGTTGATAGAGGGAAACAAAACACGAGATGGGCAGCGTTTTCCTAATCACAACTAGAAAATAAAAAACTGCAGTTGCCAAGCGTGGCAACTACGGCAAATGTCTCCCACATGAGGCAATGTATGGTTAACTATAATTTATCAAAACAGAATTAGTAGAGCTATTGAACTAACTGCATTAGTGACACACACAAGTGATACTGATCTTTTCATCACAAGATATGTTATTCATTACAGTGATGCATTCTGCACACATCCAG
The DNA here is from genome assembly GCA_036936625.1 of Parnassius smintheus behrii. Classification (NCBI taxonomy): domain Eukaryota; kingdom Metazoa; phylum Arthropoda; class Insecta; order Lepidoptera; family Papilionidae; genus Parnassius; species Parnassius smintheus. Next base: position 54,707,426 of record JAUPFT010000008.1, on the reverse strand, counting down.
ATTCAATAGCCATAAGGATATACTATACCTATATACATGACAACAGTCCACACTAGGACAACCCTTCTTCCGACAGCTCCGTCTATGTTCCAGAACCAAAATGGTATGAATGTCGCATAAAATATTTCATCACCAAGAGCAGTGCCCAGAACAAACAACCAGTACCAGAACTTATTGCTTATGTGACAAACAATTTCATCTTTCCCGGTACTTTCTCCAGATGTATCTGTATCATATGAAGACTGAGAGCTACTAGATAAATTACTGGGTATCCTTTTGTGTTGTTTAATATCGAATTCTTCCCTCTCCTTCTCTAACCTCTCCGAGTATAAAACTTCACTAGATTCTTCGGTAGATATATTCTTGTAAATAACACCGAAAAAGTTCTGCACCTTTACCACCAGTAACGGATCTTTTAAATATTCTATTATATCTTCCCACATTGTGTAGTTATTTACTAGTTTTCTACTTTTTTAGGAAGTTCAAATAAATCACTGCACTGACACTATTCTCTCTCCACGAGCTCTCCACGAGATCACGACACAAAATAAGAGGTGATATAAGAGATTATTTTTAATCACTGCGCTTAAGGCTTATTTACGACACAATCCTCCCGTATCTCGTTAAATAGTAGTTTATTCCATGTATCTTTATTTATCGCAATAAATTACATTAGATACTTCTTTTATATAATAACTCTGTTTGATTAAATAAATCTGGTTGATTTCTCGGCTTCTCGGATTTCGGGAGTTCGGATCGGAACAAATAAAATTTATTTAAAATGATATAGTAGTGATAGAATAGAACACAGATATTCGATATACATCGATGCATCGATTTCACTCGATGTTTACAATAGTACGCACCGATTCGATCCGATATTTTGAAAAGTTGATACACTTGTTGGGTTGAATGGTCTATAGTCTCTAATATATATTCAGTAGTCTATGGTCTATAGTCAACAAAATCCTTTGAGGGTTCCGGCGGGAACTTGGCTGTAGACGTATTATTGCTTCTGTTTTGTCGCTTACATAATGGTTTGAAGTGGATTTTGATTCGTAAAAATGATGCGATTTTGTGAATTAAGTATCCGTGCATGTGAACTCTTAAAGAAAACGACGAAACAAGTGCTTTGATGTCGATATAAACCTCAAGTTATTTTCATCGCTTGGGCGCCTCATGAGCTTGAGTGGCTGTCACCATCAACTGTCCGCTGGATTGAGCTATCGTCAAAATCTCCCAAGGGCTTCGCAATGTGACGCATCAGTACTGTGAAGAAAAAGAATACAAAAAATGAAGATTCGGAAAGAAATAATAGGCTCAGAAGGGCTAGAACTCAGAGCCGTAAAGCCAGTTAATAAAAAAACAAATCCTTTGTGATATGTTAAGGGCACTGACCTCTAGTATAGACGTAGACAGAGAAACCTATAGACTTATGATCGGCGTGGCCTCGAGTGAGATAGGACGATAACGAATTTTTAGGTTATACAATAATCTTTATGACTTTTAAACACATTTAGATAATAATTGATAGAATCAGGCGTTACTTTGCGGAAATCCATTATAATAAAAAATAAAAATATCAATTTCTTTGCAACTTTCCGCTAAACATATAAAATGATGTGTCTTACCTGGATTGAAGCGCACCTCCCGCCCTCCCTCAATTGCATACACTAACTCCGTCACCACTAGACCAAGCACCACTACTCTCAACACCACTATTCCAGGCAAGACACACCATCGACGATAATACAAATTAGTATAGTATAAATCTCAATATAGTACACACCATCGACAATATAGTATTATCGTCGATGGTGTGTCTTGCCTGGAATAGTGGTGTTGAGAGTAGTGGTGCTTGGTCTAGTGGTGACGGAGTTAGTGTATGCAATTGAGGGAGGGCGGGAGGTGCGCTTCAATCCAGGTAAGACACATCATTTTATATGTTTAGCGGAAAGTTGCAAAGAAATTGATATTTTTATTTTTTAACATTTAGATAAATTTTTTAATTGTGCTAAGAATTGAACTTAACAAGATTCACCAATCTTAAACTCAGAAAACAGTTTTTTGTCACTTAAACCAACTTGTAAACTCCTTAAATCGATACGCTGTTAAAGTTGTTTAGCAAACTCTACAGTTTGCTAAACAAAAAAACCGGCACGGAGAAAGGGACAAACAATCACACCGCTCTATCTCATTTCTATGCAAGACGTATGCATAAATCTATCTTTTTCGTGTGCGAATCCGAAAGAAGGCGTCAATTTGTCTATAGGTTTTTCTGCCTACGAGTATAGAGGTCTTTACCCGAAACGTCGGGAAAAATAAATTAAAGTAATTAAACACAATAAAATCCATAAATAATAGTTTTATTCAAAGTACCTTGCCTGTTGAATCTGATATGTTCCTAGAGCATATAATATAACTTCACCATATTCTAGACTTGGGAATATAATATTAGTATTAGAATGAACTGTAATACTAGTAAAATCAGATGTTCGGCTATTCATATTCATACTGTTTATAAAATCGGATAAATTATTATCTAATGGAAATCGTTCTCTAATCACATTTATGATTTGCCCTGCATCATTCCTGTTTTTTAATCGAACACCGAATTTATTTAAAAGACTGGCAGCTACGAAAAACATATGCATCATATGTGTAATACAATCTATTATATATTTATAATATTTTAAAGTCTCGTTTGAAGTACCCGTTAACAACTTCCACCACCCTTCGGCATATGGTCACACAAAGACACAAAGACTCCTGTTAGCTTGCTCAGTGGTGAGCTCATGTTCACCCTGAAGCAGGGATTCCGGCATATATGTATGTTCTGTAGCTGCAAGCCTCTAACTAACTAATTGAATCTCTAAATCCCCTGTCTAGAATAAAAACATCGTTATTTTGAAAGTATTGTCAGAGTGGAGAGTTTTCATCTCTGAGAGACTTCATTAGATCTGCATCAGTTGTGGTAGTTTTGTATGGGACAAAGCAGTCTACAATGTAGCCATCAGGTGTCACCAGCAAAAATGGTTTTAACTAGTTTTTGTATTTATGTAAGGAATCCTTTTGGAACATATAATTGGAACTTTTGTTTATAAATTGTGTTGCAACAACTGCTCACGGTATATGTAATCAATTCCCTGATTTCTCCGCACAAAATCTTATATCAATATTTCCCTAACCTTATCAATTAATCTTTCTAATGTCGTCACCTGGACAATAAATCTCTCTTTTTTAGCATCTCTTATCAAATTGACGTATTGATCTGGAACGTAGATGGGCAAAATTTTTGACTCCTTATTGATTTTTCAATCAGAGAACGCGCATTACGACCTTCATTTTGACTGTGGTCGCTGATTAAAAACATATGGTACACAACATTTATAGCTAATTTTTCGACAGCATAATATTCGCTGAACACATAACTAAAAATAGAAAACAGATTAATTAGAAATTATAATAAGTATGTAAGGTTATTAAAATATTTGCGATCAACAATTTTATAGGTACCGGTGTTTTTGTTGGTCACAATAATTGTCACTGTAGAAAATTACATTGGAATTTGGATGCTTTTTA